>WNWU01000016.1:11594946-11692131 GCA_012654045.1 Ptyas mucosa
TGGAATGGAATGGAATGGAATGGAATGGAATGGAATGGAATGGAATGACAGTTGGAAGGAACCTTGGAGGTCTTCTAGTTCAACCCCTATAGTATTTCAAAGGGCTGCCCAATCTCTTCTTAAAAATCTCCAGTGATGGAGCACCCACAATTTCTGAAGGCAAGCCATTCCACTGGTTTATTGTTCTCCTTGTCTGGAAATTTCTCATTTCTAGGTTGGATCTCTCGTTGATTAGTTTCCATCATGTCACCCATAGTCCTTCTTTTCATTAGATTAGACATACTTAGTTCTGCAAGTGTTGTTAATATCCTTTAGCCTCCAATATCCTAATGATCTTTTTGCTTTTCTTTGCAGAAGAAATTAAAACTAGATGCCATATTCCAAGTGATCTTACCAAGGCATTATAAAGTGGCACTAACACTTTATGTGCTCTTGAGTCTACCCCTCTGTTAATGCAGCCTAAACTTGTGTTTTTGGCAGCTGCAGCATACTGCTGGCTCATATTTACGTTGTTATCCACCCGAACTCCCAGATGCATCTCAGTTACTGTTGAGCAGGTACCATGTATTCTATACCTGTGCATTTGGTTTTTCTTGCCCAAGTGTAAAACCTTACTTTTCATACCACTGAATTCCATTTTATTGGATTGGGCCCAGCGTTCAAGTCTATCAAGATCCTTCCTTCTGGATCTTGAGCATATTTTTTGGACTGTTAGCTTTTTCCACCAACTTGGTGTCATCTAAAATTTTGATGAGTACTGGGCCTAAAACAGAACCTTGAAGTACTGCATACTTCCCTTCATGTAGATGTAGTTCCATTAAGGACTACACATTGAGTGCGGTTGGTCAGCCAATTATGAATCCATCTGGTGATGCTATCTAACCCATATTTTTCTATCTTATCAAGTAGTAGGTTGTGATCTATTTTATCAAATGCCTTACTGAAATCCAAGTAAGTTATGTCCACAACATTTTGCTGGTCCACTAATTTTGTCATTTTGTCAAAGAATGCAATAAGATTTGTCTGTCATGATCTGTTTTTGACAAACTTGTGTTGGATTTTGGTTATAAGTTTGCTTACCTCTAGATGTTCACAGATTTGTTACTTATTTTTTCCAGGATCTTCCCAGGAATTGTTGCCATGCTGATTGGTCTGTATTTTCCTGGATCCATTTTTTTCTGTTTTTGAAGATAGGAATGATCTCAGCTCTTTTCCAGGCAACTGATAGTTCCTTGGTGCTCCAGGATCTTTGAAAGATACAGTTCAATTGTTCTATCATGTCTGCCAGCTTCTTCACAACCCTAGGGTGTAATCCATCTGGACCTGGTGTTTTGAACTCGTCTAGAGTGGATAGATATTTTCTTACCATTTCTTGCCTATTTTGATTTGCATTCCTAATCTGTCTTTTATGCTACTGTTTTTGAGAGGTTGGATCGTTTTATTTTTCCTTTTTGTGTAAAGATAGATGCAGAGAATGAGTTAAGCAGTTCTGCTTTCTCCCTACTCTCCATCACCCTTCTTGACATCTTCTCCTACTAATGGACCAATCATTTCCTTAAGTTTTTTTTGTAAATTAATCTGGCAAAAACTGTATGTTTTGAAGCACTTATATTCATATTCCCTTTTATTTGTATTCAATATTTTGAGATGACAAACAACACATTTATATTCAATCATTTCTTTCTTAAAGGAATCTCGCATTATAGTTACATTTTCATGCCAAGAGTTAATCACGGGTGTCTTGAGAGTCATATAAGGGCTTTTTGTCTTTAGTCATCTTAGAGATGATCCTACTTACCCTGAAGTTAATTCGTTAATTTTTTAAATTATATTTTAGGCAATCTAGTAAGAAAAATTATTTGGTGAAATTATGTGAAATTAGAAAACAATAATCAATAAAAAACAAAAACAGACAACTATAAACAATGTAATATAGAACTAATTGCATAATCTAAAATCAAACAGTATTGCAAAAAGAAGGCCTTTTACTTGGCCTGAAAATATCACTTGTTTTTCTTAGGGCATCACAAATGAGAAGACTCTACTGCCATTCCTCTATATTTGGGTAACATATTTCAGTAACATAATATGGTAAGGACACTTGCAAGGATGAGACAGCAACTGTTATTTTATCAAATGTAATTTTATCAAATTATCAAATTATAAACTAAGAAACTGTAGTAGTTTACACTTATTAATACATTGCCATCCACATTAGTACTAGTTGTACTGTGATTAATAATTATTTTTCAAAATCCCTTGGATGTTTCTGGTTCATCAATTAAACTAGTTTTATATATAAGGACTAAAAAAGCATTTTTGACAAAAGACAAATGAAAATAAAGACTCCTAAACAGAAGTCACAAATAGGATTACTTCCTCTTAACAGAAAGATACGCACCATAATCAAAACTACACAGTACTGGATGTTCATAATTTTATTTGCATCACACTTTCAATGTTTTTGTTCTTTTTTTATCAGAAGTACAGTTAGAATTTTTTAATGGGATAGTTAGTTTTCTTCATCAGAACGGAAAACTTACACATCACATTCTGCATCTTTAATTGTTGCAAGGAACATGATCCCACAGGCCTTGAAAACTATAAAACTATAAAATGATAAGTATATTCTTACAAAGATCTCTCTAAGGTTGTAATATATAAATCAAATTATACATTAATTACTTTTTAAAGATATGTAGAGTTGGTCATTTTTAAATATGACTTCCAGACATGAATGAAAAATCCCTGAGAAATTCTGAGAATTGAAATGATAGCGACTAAGAGGAAGAAATGTTATAATCCATAAAACAAACTCTCCCCAAACAGAAAAAGCTACATGTAAAATTTAGATTTATTCATAGATATCTGGAACAAATAAGCCAAATGTTGGAACAATTTAGTTTTGAAGATTTTTTTTTACATAGATAAAAGGAAGATGATGTGAAAAACTTTGCATGTGATAAACCAAACATTTTATATTGCATTTTTTGTAACACTTAAGATTGTTTCTATCTAAATCCAGTGTTTATTACTTTATACAGTACAGTGCAGCGGTTTGCTAAAGTGTTTATCTGCAATGTATATATAATTATCAGCTTTCATTTTGTTCTCAAGCATTCATTTCCACCAATATTCACAGCTCAAGAAAGTGTTTTCACACACACACACACATACACACACGCACATATATATATATACACAAAAACACACATATAAGACATCAAGTGGGTCAGGAAGATTCACAAAGATTCACAAATTCACAAGAAAATTCTTTTAAAAAGGAGCTTATTCCAGAACAACATTTATTATATGTGAAAGTATTGTGATGAAAAGACTGTAATAAAGAAGCAGCTTTATCATCACAGCAATATATTTTCATTCTTCTTAGTAGCTGGTTTTGGTGACATCAACTTTCAGGCTTCCCATCTTTGGTTGTATTTAGGTGATCAAAACTACGCTGGAGCATAGACAATGAGGTCTTCAGCTGAAGTGATAAAGATTGCATAAGGAATACCCAATAAATTATACTTTAAATCAGAAATGTAATTATTTCCAACCCAAAGAGTTCTAGGTTTCACAGGAAAGTAGTTTTACATCCCATTTTCAGTTGGAGCCCTTAATAAGGACTTGCAAAGATAGAAAGAGGGGGAGGACACCAGTTTACTTAGTAGGTAGTGCTATTTTAATTATCAATGGTGTCTCAGACTGAGATAACATCATATATAACACCAATGAAAGTCAGCCAGCATTTATTTAAGCTCTAGGTTTCTTCTGTGCTATTATTGGCACCAAGGTAATTGTCTATTAAGAGTCAGAACCTTTTAAGAAATCTCCCTGATTCTAATCAACGCAAAATGAAAAAGGGAAAAGATAAAGGCTGTCCCATCTCTCTGATTTTGGCTTCACCAGTCTCAACTTCTGCCTCCATTCATGTTTGTGTCCTGCCATTGATAGACTCTCCAATTAATATTTTCGTATGCTTAAGGACTCCTTTAGATCTGCTTGCCTAGTCTACTTTCTTATTTGTCAGGATAATCAGAAGGAAGACCTTTGACTGTTGCAGGATCACTATATTGATAGTTGGTCACCTCATATCCAAACTGCTTTAAAAAGCTGCCTCTTTCTGATATTGATTGCTTCTATGCCATTCAGAGGTGGGTTTCAGCAGGTTCTGACCAGTTCTGGAGTACCAGTAGTGGAAATTTTGAGTAGTTCAGAGAACTGGTAGTATAAATTCTGACTGGCCCCGCCCCCATCTATTCTCTGCCTCCCAAGTCCCAGCTGATCAGGAGGAAATGGGAATTTTGCAGTGATTTTCCCCTGGAGTGGGGTGGGAATGGAGATTTTACAGTATCCTTCCCCTGCCACACTCACCAAGCCATGCCATGCCCACCAAGCCACACCCACAGAACTGGTAGTAAAAAAATTTGAAACCCACCACTGATGCCATCCTCTTGTTTTAGGGTGGATCAAATTGAAGATTATACAATGCATCCTTCAGCATTATTCTCAGATGACAGCAGATTCTCATTATTCTCAGATGATAGCAGATAGTTTATACTGTTACAGCTAGGCCATATTCTGGCTGAATATAATAAGAGACTTCTGAACTAAACCAGTTTTTATACCATTAACTTGCTATAATCATCAAGAATTGTTAGAAAGTAAATGAAAAGCAATGTAGTTTCTTAATCCTCTAGATCAGTGTTTCTCAACTTGGCAGCTTTAAGATGTGTGGACTGTAATTTCCAGAATGCTGACTTGGAAATTCTGGGATTTGTAGTCCATACATCTTAAAATTCCTAGGATGGGAAAAACTGCTCTAGTTATTCATAGTGATGTCTGTATTTACATATACAGTGGCTCAAAACAATAAGGATCAGAATAGTTACCTGTTCAAGCAATGCTATAGAATCCTTTAACACCCCTTTCACATGTTGGGCTTGATTCATGCTAGGATGAGTTTTCTCCTTTGATGCCACATTAAGGGCTAGACTGAGGAAAGAACAGAACATTAAAATGTAATATATTTGCTTCATCAAGCATGTTATTTAATCATGCTCTCATCTCTATATTAATTTTACTAGAAAAATCCACACCGTGGATTTCCTAGTAAAGTTCCTAGATTACCACATGATGGATAGAATTTCAGTTATCAAATATACTAAGGAAGACTGAAAAGGTTCAAAGAGCGAATATTACCATTTTGTACAATTTTTGCAAACCTAAGATATTGTTCTACTACGAGTACCATATGGGTGCACCATCATTTCCCATATTGTTGTGAAAATAATTGATTATAGGATCATTCAAAATGACAAATAATCAAGTGACTTCCCAAGTAAATTGCCAGTACTGGCATAAAAATAAATACTATGCATTCAAATCTTCCATACATTATGGAAGGAGCCTGAGTGGCGTAGCAGGCTAATGCCTCCTATTAAGGCAGCATTTAACATCCAGCTGCCTGCAATTACTGTGAGTTCGAATCTCACCAGGCTCAAGGTTGACTCAGCCTTCCATCCTTTCTAAGGTGGGTAAAATGAGGACCCGGTTTGTGGGGGCAATAAGCTGACTTTGTATAAATATACAAAAGTATGAAGGCTATTGCTTAACACATTGTAAGCCGCCCTGAGTCTCTGGAGAAGGGCGGCATATAAATATAAATAAATAAATAAATAAATAAAAATAAATAAATAAATAATTATCTAATGAATTCTTGTCAGTGACAACAGTTGTACTAGGGATTCCTAATTTACTTTTTCCTATGCAGAACAGTGAGTTATGATATTTTTTCAGGCCCTCTGCCATGACTTCCTGGCTTTCCCCATTACCAAGAACTTTCTCATTTAAAAAAAAATAATGTCCAAGCACTCCAAGTATGCAAGGTTTCTTTTTTAATAAAAGCAAATCTTAAATGAAAGGAAATTCCCCTTAGTACTGCTTCGCCAGAGTTGGACCTTTTGAGTGTGGCTGAATCAGAATTTATTCATGTATTTATACAATATTTCTTCACTATCTCAATTTCTCTTAACTAAGAGCAATTTATAAAAAATAACAAGCCAAAATCACTACAATAAAATACACAAGTCAATCCCAAAAGGTTACTGGAAAAGAATGGGTTTCAGAGCTTTGAAATGTGAGAAAATGGACGAGACCTGTATCCTGACCGAAAAAAGATTTAGATAATGAGTTTAGAATTTTCTATAGTTAGAGTCCCAATACCTTTTTCAAATTCTTTCCCCAAAATGGAAGGTCAGAAATTGTGGATGCTGTTTAATACTGCTGTATTGAGAGGAGAGGAGAAATACTGCTGTTATTTCTTTAGGAGAGGAAACATCTCTGCTCCTTCAAGGTAGATGGTACCTCCCCTCTCTCAAAAAGGTTTAGATCACCTCTCAAATCCAGGCATATACATACTGTCTGGCATTAATTTCCAAATGAATGCAAGTCCTTTTATCCATGAAGAACCTCACATAAACATCATAGTGGCCATTCTTCCTCCTCTCTACCAATAAAGGGTAATGGTAACATTAGGATCAGTAGACTCAAATCTACAGATGCAATAACAATGGATATTGGTAAGAATACTTTGCCAGTATTATTGCCAAAAATATTGATAATGTTGAGTATATAACTATGTTGATTCATTTCCTCCCAGCATTGACCTAAGCTTTATTTTCTGGAACTCCTTATAGCAGTGTTGGCAAACCTTTTCGGCGCCAAGTGCCAAAATGGAAGCATGCATGTGCACATGCGCGCCTGCCGGAAACCAAAAGAGCAGCTGCCCGGTGCGCATGCGCACCAGCCATCTTCCGGTTTCTGCATGCATGCATGCACAAAGACCAGCTGTCCGGTGAGCATGTGCATGCCGGAAACCAGAAGAGCAGCCGGCTAGTGCACATGCACGCACCAGGAAGATCATCTTCCAGTTTCTGGCATGTGCATGTGCACCAGCCACCTGGTCTTCCGGTTTCTGACATATATGTGCGCATGAAGACCAGCTGGCCTGTGCACATGCACACGCTGGAACCCAGAAGATCATTTTTCCAGTGTGTGCATGGTGACCAGCCGGCTTCTCTTCCAGTTTTCAGCATTCCCACATGCGTGAAGACCAGCTGGCCAGCGCACCACAAGCCAGAAGAGCAATGGGCGACGGCTCACATGCCCAGAGAGATGGCTCTGCGTGCCACTTTCGGCACGCGTGCCATAGGTTCGCCATCATGGCCTTATAGAATTAAGGAATTGTTTTGGTGTCTGTAATCCAGGAGAGATGGCTTGGGGCAATTATTCACCTCTGAGTTCCAAAGTACAACCTGGTGGGCAGCTGGGGAAAAAAATCTAGACATCCCCAAGACAATCTGAACTGATTAGGTGCCTTCAGTGAAATATTTTAACTGTCCCACCCCCAATCAAGCAAACATAGACATGCACCAGAGAATGTTAACCGTTTTCTGCCATGGATGGATCAATATTGGTCCTCAATTTTTATGATAAATCATCAACCAATGCCAAAAATTAACAAAATTCAGCAATATCAGTAAGAGAATACGGCAGTACAAAATTATAGGAGACCTAATGCTTTTCTTAGGTGATTGCACAGCAAATCTCTGACCAATAAAATACCACCCAGAGGCCATTTCTGTTGAATGTCAGTGGAAAAAGATACCCATTATATATCCTGCTTGAAGAGCTTAATGAGCTTAATATGTCGAAAACTGGTTTGGCAGCATTCCAACTTCAATGCAGATCTTTTGAACAATTTTAAAGTGTTTTTGCTAGGTGGTACATTTTTCACTAGCTTCAGTTTTCAGGTGAACTGCAGTTTGTAAATCTAATATTTGCATTAACTAATATTAGCCCACTGGGAGCATGGAGGAAGAGACAAATGACAAAACAAAACAAAAAATACTCACGTTGTTGACCCTTCTTCCTGAAGTTGAACATGGTACAATGACTGAGCTGCACGCTCAATCTTTGACAATTTCAGGAACAGTGCCACATTCAGAAAAACCAGCAGAACTAAGCTGGAAAAAATCCAGACAAATGGACAGTTTGTTATCATTCAAAAGCATTCTTAATGACAAGAATAAATAATATAAATATTTATAGCTTCATGACAACTTTAGCAAGGTAATTAAAGCTTTTGAAGTATAAGGTATATATAGCACTGTAAAAATGATACAAACTGTGTTCTTACAACACATTAGTCATCTCACATTCAGGCTAAGTGTGGCATTTGAGTCCAACTATAAACTAAATTGTGGCTCTAGAACAGGGGTGTCAAATTCGTGGCCCACAGACCGGATGTGTCACGTGGAGGCCACGCCCACCTCAGCTCCTCAAATGGGAAAAGCGTCACGTGATGGCAACGTGACGCGACAAGTTTGACACCCTTGCTTTAGAATGTGGGTAAAGAAAACATAATTGACAGCAAACCACACTCCTAACTAGCACTGATGATGTTATCTAGTTTGGTCATGAAATATCTGCAAGAAAACAAGCAAGCTCAGAGAGCACCAAAGAGCCCACATTTCAACCCCGAGCCACAAATATTCTCCTTTATATAATCTGTTTGCAGATCATACAGAATAGAATCAAATTCAGTCAATTAAATATGTCTCCTTTCATCTTCGTGGACCAATCCACCTGATATACATTGTCAGGATAAGCCACAACTATAATCAATTTTGATCACTTTGGAGAAAAGACTGAATGCAAATCTGTATGTGGTATGTGCCATATGATATTGACAATAAAGATTAAGAGATTTGTTTGTGGAATTGAAGGGGATGAATTCCAAAACATTCTTCATTTTCCTTTGTACAGCTTTTAGGTGTTCTTTATTTTAGTGGAATGTTTTTGTTCAGAAGCTCAAGGCAATATACATGGCATTCCCTCCTCTTATTTTTCCCGTAACAATCACCATGTTTATCTCAAAAGGACTTAGAATGACTGGCTCAAAGTCACTCAGTAAACTTCTTTGGCTGAAACTTCACTTGAACTGGTTTCGCCATGCACTATTCAAGGTATAAATTCCCTGAATAAATTGTTGTGATATATAGACAATTTTTTCCTGTTTTTTCCTGGTAAGCAGGGTGTTTACATGCAGACCCTTTATAAGCAATCCTGGGGGTTAGTTGAAGAAATTGGGAGTCTCTCTCTTTTGCAAAGACATTCTATAGCCTGAAGAAAACACCTTCTTGCAAATCAAACAATGCATGGACCAGTGCAGCAGTGAGATCTGGAAGTAATTCTGTATCTTAATTACAAATTTTCAGGTTCTCGCTAGGAGCAAGAAACAGGATCCTGCAGATAAGACGAATGAGCAGCTAATTATCAGAGTAATAACAACAAACCTTTCTAAGCATTCCAAACATTATTTGGAAAGTATGAGGAAGGAAGAAACAGACTATATTTTCAATTCCACCACTATCACCTATCATCAAAACAAACCTTTATTGTCAATGCACAGCATGTGTTCAATAAAATTGAATCATCATGTCCAGTGAATGTTTAAAGCACAGAGCTTATTTTACTCCTGATCGCTTTATGTACAACACAGGACTCTAGTTTTCCAGAGGTCCATATCACTTCTTAAGTGCACTATATCCACAAAAAGCTTATCTTTTCTGCTCTCCTGGCTTGAGAAAGGGTCCATATACAATATCAATCTTCATATGTAATAGACGCAAATATCAGTAAGCTAAATTAACTTTTTCTTCATATTTAATTGTTTGTTAAATAAACCATAAAACCATGATAGATAGATCAAAGGCCGCTAAGAGGTCAAGGAAAGTGAAAATGGTTGCACTACTCCCATCCCATTCCCACCAGAGATTGTCTATCAGTGCAACCAAGGCTGTCTGTGTCTCATAGCTGGGCCTAAATCCTGACTGAAAGCGGTCCAGGAAATCCATTTCATCCGGGACCCCCTGGAGCTGCCAATTTCACTACCTTCCCCCAAAAGGAAAGATGACAGTTGTCCAGGCAGGTGGGGTTGAGAGATTTTTATTTTTTTTAAGGAAGAGGACAAACCAGGGCCTCCTAAAAAGGTCCTGGGAATGTCTCCTCTTGCAGTGAGGAATTTATTACTGCATGAACCCACTACCAGTCACCCTCCTGGAGGCTTCTACCAGTCAGAGCCAGCCTTCATTTAGCTGCTGTAAGAAGTCTTGAACCAAAAGAAGTCTCAAGCAAGTACTTACAAAATACTCATTGCCACTATGATGATGATGGTTTTATTTGTAGCATTCTTCTTCATTCCTGTCAAGCAAGGAAAATACCTTTACAACATTCTAATTTTGAAATTCAGTTAACCTGATTTACTACTTTTGCTGAAGATTTGTCTCCCTCAAAGCAGGAAAACAGTTCAAGGGTATGCCTGATCTGGATGCTTTTTGAACATAAGATAAAAACTCGCTTGACTTAAACTTGAATCTGGTGACTATATGGACAGGCCCATGGTATTTTCTTGGTAACGGTACAGAACTGGTTTGTCTGCCTTTTTCTATGTTAGGTTTTGCTTTTAAATTTCCTACTCTAGCCCACAGCTTCATATTTTGGGTAGGCATCCTACCTATACACTAGGCCAGAACCCTTCATTTTTTTTCAGAGCAGCCAAGGTCACTAAATGTTGCCACTTAAATTGTCTAAAATTAGAGTTGGAGGGGGCAAAGGGAGATGGTACATTAAATGATGCCATAAGGATTTCAACACATTCAATTATTTTTAAAAGCAGTTAGCACATGGCCATGTGCAAATCTCATTCAATGTGCTATAACTCACATAGCAAGAAAAGCTTCAGTATTCTAGAAAGTAAGTGCAATTTGACAAAAAGGCTCATAATTATTTCAGAATTTAAAATGGTGGTTGTAGATGGGAAAATACAAACATAGCTGCATAAGTAATATATCAAGTAGCTTATGTCAAATTATCCAGAATATAAGGCTTTGTATGCCAATAGCATTTTCCTTGAACTTTATTTACAATTAGCTGCACCACACATATTTATGTTGAAATACTCTGGATTTGCTGCATATGGACAAGCAAGAAAAGCCTGTATGACACTTGTGCAGAAATACTATGACCTCTAGTACTAAAATAAACAACACCTTCAGTTTCATAAATAGCTGGGGGGCGGGGGGGATATTTCTACTTGAACCCACCTGTATTCCCAAGAGGTATTGTTCTTTTGTCTTCTGTAGAATCTTGTACAGAGTGTTTAGGAAGTGTCTCTTCTGAATTCCGCTGTAAAAGCCATCTTCTCCTTCTTAGGACTCCAAGTTTTGCAGGATCCTCAATAGGTTTGTTTATTGCATATTCTTCCACTAGTAATTCTGATTCTACAAATGACAGAATCAGTTTTCAAGTTTCTGTTTTTACGTTATAGTTTCTATTTTTTTTAAGCTAACCTTCTGGAACAGCATCCATGTATTTTGAGATTTCTGTTGTCAGAAATTATAGTTAAATTTAATGCCAGCTAAGAATTGTGGGAAATTGGTCTGATAATATCTGGCGGGCAAGTGGAAGGAAAGTGTTTTATGACATTTACAGATTGCTGTCCCAAACTCCACTACTAAGAAGTTCATTAATTTTATTCATGTCTGTTTCTCTTTATGTCTCTCTCTCTCTTAACACATAATCATTTATATTTACAAAATGATAGTTTAAATCAGCAGTATGACAAGAATCAGATCTTCCTACTAAAATGCAGAAACTGCACTTTCTACTTAAGCAAAAACAAGAAATGTACATTTGATATACTGATAAATGTTATATTCTAGAAAAAAAGAAAATGAAGTCAAGATAAGCTTTTCTTTAAAAAACAAAACAAAACTCAATTACTTGATTTTGAAACTCAGTAAATCTTGAGTTTCATACAGAATCAACCTGAAAATTTCATTATGATACATACAGTAGAAACAATACTGGAATAGTAATATGATTTTATTTTATTTTTGGCTCTTCTACCTTGGAATTATCATAAACTGGTTCAAGATTTCCAAGAAAGAAATGGCGAGCTAAACATGGCTCCATTAAGACCATAATGGAAAAAAGATGATTCCTCTCTGGACAAGGAGATTTTGATTTTGGAAAGTTACAAATGAATAAATGGTCCAGATGAATTTGAAGTAACATTTTGAAATCAGTTATAAAACCTTTGCCTGGAAAATGCTGTTGTTTTAAATTCTTATAAGAAAAAATGATTGCTTGGAACTTTGAAGGATGGACACTAGAGGGATCAGAATGAATAAAAATTTACAATTAAATTTGACTTATTAATACCGAATGGAGCAAAATACTTTTGCATTGATGTATTGAAGTACATTTATGACCAATAGACGCAAAATACAGCAGTTCTTCACTATTTCTAAATAGCCAAGCTAATTAAATATAAAAGCCATGGATACCATTGTCAAGAATGATGGCAAAATACCATACTTACCAAGTTGTTTAAAATTTTCCTGGATACCTCCCCATGTATTCTTTTCAATTATATTCTTGACAAGCCCCCATGGTTGTTTTTTGTATTTCACATCTGAGGAAATCCTGTAACAAACAGGAATAAAGTTAGCAACTGATTGGAATACAACTATAGGTAAGATCAGCATTTTCATACATTTTGAGAGCAATTTTTGCAGGCTTTCAGCTTTAGGTAAGAAGCTGTATACACAAAACAAAGCATGATCACTAAGGTAACATCTTGAACACAAATGCTGAGAGCTGAATGAGGAAATAGAGAAAATAGCTGCTTCACAACTCTCTGTTGTTATGTAACTTTGGATGACAGATGCACCATACATCCATAGATTTGTAGGGCATATAAATCATATAGCCAATATTAGTTTGTTAAAAAAAATTCTACTAAATCTTTCATAGGGGAAAAAAGTGAAACTAAAAAAAGAGCAAATTTTTTTCAACCAAGAGATCATTTTCCAATCATCCAAGTATACAAATTAAAGTCTGGCATTCCTAAGCTTCCTTGTTTTACTGAACTGAGAAAAGCTGTCTTTTATGATTTTCAATTTTACTACTGTCATTAAACGAAATGTCTCACCGGAGTCTGCATTTTTCACTGGACATATGAGAGATACTGTAACTGTACACAGTGTAGAAGTAATCATGGTAAGGCACATCATGTGTCACCACCTCTGTGTCTACTTGGTAAGACCGATCTTTGTGGCTTCGTTTATACAGCACCTAATATGGAAGCAGAAAAGGACTCTTTTTTTAAAAAAAATGCTGATGTTCAAAAACTAACTGGGAAAACTTTTGCACCACAATAAATGTAGAAGTCCTGAAAGGAAGTATACTTCTAAAATGATCGCACTACTTAGTTGTGTATATCCTAACACAGCTTTTCTCAACCTATTGCCTCAAGTGGAAATTGGACTTAGTACTCTATAATTTCAAGCCAAAATACTGATCAGAAATTATGAGAATTGTTGCTCAAGGACAGCTGTAGAGCACTAGTTTTGGGGAAAGCAAGTCTAGAATAAGTTTAATGATGCCCAACGTCTTCTATTTTTTCCCTGATATTCTGTCAATGGATAACCAAAGATAGATAGCACATCTTTGCAATCCTTTCTTTTAAAGCTTCATCTGCTGCAAAATGTGGTGGAATGAACAGTGATGGACTTGCCTCAGCATGTCCACATAATATCAACACTCCACAAACTGCACTTATTCTAATTTGCTACCAAGTGCAACTTAAGGTGCTGGCTATCACCTGTAAAGCTCTACATAGCACAGGGCCCAACTTTTTGTATTCTGTAGTTTCCACCAGTTCAGTGCAATCTGACACAATTGAGTTTTATACCTGTTTTTCTGTTGCAGTTGTGAATTTTCCAATAAGTGGATTGTTAAGTATAATTGTGTAAGTCAGGGTCCTGAGTTGATTGCCTCTATTATCTTGGTTCCAAGAAGTTGATACAATATCTAAAGCCAAAAATATAAGTCATTATTGCTATTCATTTATACAGTATCATTTAGCAACCTTAAACCATACATGCAAGGCAAAGTGAATTGAACTACGAAATTATCATATAACATGTGGTATACAGTAATGGATTTTAAATAATTAATCCCCAAGTTTATTATTCTGAAACTGGCTTGAACAATTATGATAAAGATTGAGATTGTGTCCATAAATTAGTGCTTTCTTCTGGATTTTTTTTCTAGTATATTAAAATATATTTGGGTTTTAACCCCATCAAATTACAGCAGTGGTTAAAACTATAAGTGTTGTGTTGAGGCAGGAAAACATACAATAAAAACTATTCAGAACAGAAAAGTAAATAAGTAACCAGACAAATGAAATAAAACAATAAATTTAAAAAACACAATAAAAAACAATGAAATGAAATAAACAATAAAACAAAACAAAGTAAAACAATGGTGGTATTTTTAACAGCAGCCTATGATTAATTGCAATGCCCTAAAAGAAACCTACTAATAGGGCCACTGTTTTCTGCAACAATCTATTTTTATCTACATTAGAAAAAGTTCTTTAAAAAAGCACAAAACTTCCATTTAGTTAGAAAAGCATGTGATACATTAATCATAGTAAAGAAATTTTAATTAATTAAAGTAAGATCTATCAATGCAATAACAATAACGTATCAGTGGTGTTCTCTGATATCAGCTGAACTGAAACTTAATATAAAATTATGGTGAGGGTTAATCATTAGTTGTGTGCAAAACTTTTTGAATGAAAACTGTTTAAACGTGGAATCACCTAATGTTTGGATGCACTTCTGCTTTCTCTGCTCAGATGATCAGTGCTCCCTTTTATAAGTTCATTCTTCTCTCTACAGTATGATAACCTATTGTATCCAGTTGCATTTTGTTAATTCAATAAAACTTGCAAAGAAATATCAAATTGTGATTTCAAATCCGCATGGGTTGATTGCCAATAAACCATAACTTGTGAGCATGTTTATATTCTGAAAATGACTGTGTTCAGATAATCATTTCTTAGCTTTAAAAAAAGTCAAGATATGCATCGTTCTGAACAGGAAAACAAAGCCAAAATACTGCAGTTAAAACCACATTGCATCCAAATGTTCAGTTATATCTAAAGGCTGAATAACTTTCTCAAAAACCAAGATCTGAGCTAAATTTAAACCATAGTTTGTTTCAGAATGATTATTAATTATTAATAGATTCTCAATTCAGATGTTAGCCAGACATGTTTTTTTTTACTTGCTTGCCCAGTCAAGCAAAGGGAACAGCAAAAGAAGTGGTATATAGCTGCATGAAACTAGGCAAGACCTAATTATCGGAATGCAACCATGAAAAAAAATGGGTTTGCATTATATTTGAACACAGTCTTCGTATCAGTTGCTTTTAACACAATATTCATCTTATTAAAAGGGAGATTAACTTGTTTTTTTCTCAATGTAGACAGTACAAATTAAAATAATTTACCTGTTATATTTCTAGTCCTGAGATATGTCTGCATGAAATGGGAATTGGTGAAAAGCATTTCAAACAGCTTATCTGCACCAATACGGAAAATGCGATTAATAAAGAGTTTTCCATGGAGTTCACACTCAAGGATGGCTTCCTCAGCTATTGGAGAAGAGTTTAAAACACAGGTTAAGAACTCTGTAACTGTTACCTCAGAAGCCAAGAGATTGAGTTCTAGTCCTGCCTTGGGCATGAAAGCCTAAGGCAGATGATTTTGGACTAATCACTGTCTCTCAGTCCAATCTCAGTGCACAGGGTTGTTATGGGGAAAATAGGGGGAGGAAGGAATATTGTGCACGTTTTCCTTCAGTTATTTATTTATTTATGTATTGATTTGATTAGTTATATCCCATCTTTGTCATTTTTACAAATAACTCAAGGCGGTGAACATATCCAATACACCTTCCTCCTATTTTTTAAAAAAAGGTGAGATATAAATCTTTTTAATGGTCTTTAGACAATATTTCCACATTCTTGTTTGTACAGAAGTTTTCCAAACTGATCCTACTGTCTCTTTCTTTCAAACTTGACAGTAAGTAATAAACTATTGAAGGAGAAACAGGATGAACAGTTTACAAGTACTGATTTTGTCCTCCAACCTGACACTATCTCTCAAGGTCTTCGGGATCTATTGCCTAAGGCAGCCACAACACTCAGCCATTTTCTATCAGTTTTACTAGCAGTAAGATAAGCACGAGCAGATTCCATAGATAAGATGATTTATGTTTTCTTTTGTTGCTGTAATTTGTACTGTATGAAACATTAAGACTGGAACATTATTTACCGTCTTCATCACTTTCTGAGGCACTGCTCTTCTCCTTAGGAAAATTCTCATTTACATCCAAGGATTGTAATGAAACTTTGTGTGGTACATCATCAGAGAGCTTCCTTTCTAAAGGAATCAATGAATTCCTCTTGTCTTGTTTATCATAATGACATTCCTCTGGTTCAGCAACCTAATAAAATAGAATATCATTCTCACAGCCATCTTATTTAATAACGTGACAATTCACAATCTTAGCTTTCCAAAAAGAAAATACAAAAACTTTCTAAATGCTTCCAAAACCACTCACAAATTCCTGAAAACCCACATATCTACACACATTTCAAATACAGATAGTCCTCAACAATTCAAACACTTAAAATACTTTAGATAATATTATAAGTGGGGCCTGACTTTTGGTGTACTATACATATATACAGATTTGTGGTTTTGTATCAAATGCCAAGAAAAAAGTATAGTGATATTATATGCAATAATAGGATTTTGTTATATATTGTATGATGACAATATTTTGAAACCTGTTAAAAATCTAAATTTCTAACTATGTACAAATTATCACCATGCTATGCTACATATTTCAGTATATCCACAATAATAAGAATTTTAGTCTACAAGAATATGACTAACTTGATTTCTATTTCTCATTTGGTTTTGTAGGTTAGTTTTTAAAAATTAATTGAATAATAGCAAATATGTTATATAAGATTAGAATTCATTTCAAAATAAAATAATTGTCATAAGTAACTTCAGAAAATGTAGCAATAAAGAATATAATATTTTTTAAGGAAATATAGTATGTGTTATTAAATCAAAAGGGCTTATTTATGAACCAATAAGGAATTCACTGAACTATTTTCAGTCTAGAAAGCTATTCAATTTATTTACTAAATTTTAATGCTGCCCAACTCACTAATATAGTAACTGGGCAGCTTACAATATAACAAAAAGTTTAAAAGTGCTAAAAAAACCAATTAAAATTAGAATAAAAATGTTAAAAGTTAAGAACCAAGATGATGGGTAGTCTGGTGATGAGAATCTTTTCTGTCTCATCAGCCATCTCCAATGTATAGGCCCTATCAGCGCCCAGGCCAAACAGAAGAGCAAAGTTTTTAGGCTCTTCCAGAAGGCCAAGAATGTGGGTGTGGAACTCACCTGTGATGAGAGAATATTCCAGAAGATGGAGGCCACAGCAGCTATTTTATCATAGTTTGGATAGCTTATAACACAATTAACACAATTATAACCTCCGTGTGTTTCACTGTGCCCTTAAGACCCTGCTGTTCCGCCAGGCAGGGCTATCTATGTAAATGATTTTAAATTGGGTGTTTTAAATTTTGGGTTTTAAATTCGGGCCGAAATTATTTAATACTTTTAACTACTTTTAAAATTGTTGTTTGTATCTTGTGTTTTAATTGGCTGTACACCGCCCCGAGTCCTCTGGGAGAAGGGCGGTATATAAATTAAATAATAATAATAATAATAATAATAATAATAATAATAATAATATTTATTTAACAAAATTGATTTCTCAAAGAATATGAGAAATCTATTAGCAGATAGGCAATCTGCATTTATGTAAATATATAGATTGCCTTGCATTAAAATATTTATTTGATTATATTTTTATATTTAGTTATGATAAATTCTATTTATCTATTTACTAATTCTATTTACTAATACTTATACTACGTTGCCGTTGTTAAACTATGGTGTATATAATGGTTTAAACAGTATATATTTATATGCAGGAATATAAAACAAATTAATAAAGTAAATAATACATTTATAGAGAAAAGGAATGTTTTAAAAGCTTACTTCTAAAAGTGAGTTTCCAGTAAGAAATTCTGTCTCAACTTCAGTCAGAGCAGTGGATTCTTGAACTATACCAACAGCCTTAGCTGGTTCCTTATCTCCAGATTCATCGCTAAGGTTAGATCTATACAAAAATAGCCACAATGTTAATTCGTACTTATTCTAGAACCATTTGTTAATACAGTGATATACCAGTATTGGATTTAAAGCAGATTGGAAAACAAATCTGCCTTAAACATTCAATCTTTCTACCATCAAATGATGTCTTTATCTCTTAGGAACATCGTTTTACAGAACTTGTCAAAAAGCAGTACCATTGTGTTATATTTTGTTGCATGAACGAGGGGGAAAAATCCCTTTCCTTATCTATAGTTTTATTTTCCCAAATATCTTCTGTATAATTACTCACATCTAAGATGACTAGGCAAAAGGACAAACATAGGAAGTTTCTAGGATAGTTTTCTCCAAACTAAAGCTCATCAGATATGATCTGTAACTAGCAGTTATTGAATTTACCAGTTTGGGATTGCAGGACTTGAAATTCAAACTACTTAGATAGTACTTGGTAGAACAAAGCCTAAGTAGAGGCTTGATTTGAAAGCAAAGTATTTCCTAGCCAATGCCTAAGCACATACCATTTGTTGCTAGCTATTGTAAAGACTTGGGGCAGATGGATGGGGGGTGGGAGGGGACACAGACAACGGGATAGAAAGCATGTTCAGTTCTGCTGTACATACCGTGTTTCCCCAGAAATAAGACCCTGTCTTATATTTTTTTTGAACCCTGAAATAAGCGCTTGGCCTTATTGCCATGCACTCAAAAGCCCAATTGGGCTTATTATCAGGGAATGTCTTATTTGGGGGGAAACAGGGGAAAACATAATAATTTATAGCTAAATAAATCTATTTATGAAAACTTCATTTTAGAAGGCAATGGTGATCTTGACAGAAGGGCCACTGAATTTTGTTGGAGGAACAGAGTTCAAGATAGTGACTCAGTTCAGCATCTGATAAGGTCCAAAGTCTTAATTTGCCATCAGCATTGAAGGTTTATCGCCTACCTATTCAAGTGGACCAAAAACCTATACAACCTGAATTGATCTGCTCTTAATCCTGACAATACCATTGCATGCAAGCAACCATAGCAATGCCATATTTGTTGGGTTTATATGACAATCTCCTATAAGATTCTGTAAAATGAATCTTCTGTACATAACTGAACAATTTGCATATTCAAAAATATTTAAATACTATTGCTTCATTATGTAGTGACACCAAAGATAAAAAGTTTTCAGCAACCTGCATAACAAGAATCAGTACCTAAAATATCCCTGACAGAATAAATTATACCAAGTTTATATCGATAAATGGCCCTGTCAACAAAACACAATGTCCAAAAAAGCAAAAATACAGTAACAGTGTGGCAATCTATAGTATTTCCTTACCTTAATTGTCCATTCTCTTCGGATGATGAATAAATGCTTTCCATCTCTTCTATATTCAAGCCAAGCTCAGAGCCATAGCTCTGGTGGACAAGCTGCCAGAATTCCTGTTTGGTTAATTTCTGAGAAACAGAAGAAAATGTACATTAACAACAATGGCAAGTTGTTCACAACTTAATTATTGATTGTTATCTAAGAATAAACCATTCTAATAATCTAAAAGGACTGTTTCATAAGAGCATTCAATAACCTCAATATTAGTATACACAACTTGTTTTGGGGCTGCAAGAACTGTTCAGTTTAGCCATCCCAACAGTCTTACATCCCCCCCCAACCGATTCCTGAAATAACACCCCAAGACATTTTAACTATTGAGAACAGCTGCAACTTCTTAACTCATATTAGTTGTACAAGGCCACAATCATTAAGTCAGCTGTCTTTGGTTCAGAAGCTTCTCTCTTCAAATGTTAAAGAGGCCCTGATCAAAGACCTGTAGCAACATAGCAAGTGAAGCAGAATAATGTAGACTTAAGAGCTATGTCTTCTCTAGATCTGCAGTTTCAGAATAGTCTACTGTTGTCCTAACCACTTCTAAATTGTTTTCCTCTTTGCTATCTGATCAGGAGAACACCTGTGTCTTGTGCTGTGGAACAGAACACATGTTTGACTTTCCATAATATTATATTTGTATCAAATCATCTTTCAGTAGTCTTGTCCTGAGATTAAACATATAGCTCCTTCAATCCCTTTTCCAACATAGCACTGTATTATTTCTCTAATCACCCTCATTGCTGTAATGGTATGTGGGAATGAAGAAATGCAGCCAAAGAAATGGTCAGATAAAAGGCAACTTAGCCCATAACAAGAGTGGGATGAGGCAAGCAGCTCAGAAAGGACCCCACTCCTTGTTTTTTTGGGTTGTAAAGGAAGGGAAGGGAACATGAGGAAGGGAAATGTTATTTCACATTTTGCAAGGTTCCTGTTACATTACAATACAGTAAAATTAGCTCATCTGGACATATCTCCTATCTGGTCTACCTCTCAAGATGATTGCCTTTCTCTGAACACATTCTTATTTCTCTAAATCCTTCTAAAAACATTAGAAGCAGAACTAGAAATTGAGCTCAAAGTTGCGGCTAACCAAACTAGAATAAATATTATGACATTTTTGGGTCATATTTACTTTATAATGTACTATTATTCCAACCTTTTTCACAAATACCAATCTAAGCCAGATGCTATATGTGTTTTTTTCATTTTAGCTTCCTACATGAAGAATTTTGCACTTGCTTTTGTTAAATACGCTATCCTTCAGTTACTTTCAGGCTAACTTATGAAAGTTTTCAATGTTATTTTTCTCTTCTAGTATAATTAACCAACCCAGTTTGGTTCATTTAAAAAACTGATAAGGATTCCCTCCATTTCTTCATCCAAGCCATTAATAAGAATAGATGTTTAGAGGGCCCAGAACTAATCCTTGGGGGACCACGCTTAATAACCTCTCTTGAATTTAATGAGGAACTATTGATGAACACTATTGAGCTACATTTTTGAGCCATTTTGATATATTCACTTAATTATCAAGCCATCCACCTACTGTAACTAGCTTGCTGATAAGAATGTCATGAGGTACTTTGTCAAATGCCTTGAAGCTAAGATGTATTGTCAACAGCATTCGCACAATCTATTAAGAATGTTATCTGAATGAAAAATGAGTCAAGGTTAGTTTGGCAAGCCTTCTTCCTACATATTCATTCCACTTCATTAAATAATTTGGGGATTTCATAATTACAAACAAGGAATCAGGGAAAAGAAAGTTGGATTTATACTTCTTTTCAACTACACAGAACAAATAAAAAGCATACAAAAATGATTTTTTTTAACTTGGGCTCCTTATTAGTTTAATAGTAGTACTAAACCATAAACCACTTCCATGTACACAGAATAAAATGTACCCTAATTAATAATACTGAATATGCCATGAATGCTAATAGTTTATAAAGTTTATAAGAGTTAATATCTATTTGAAGAAGTATATAGTTAGCAAATGTTTAACGTGGACGTTCTTTATTGATCCCAAGGTTTATCTTAAGTTTTTATGATTGCAACACAATCCTCCTATCTATCATAAAATAATGAAAGCACAGCAAACAAGCCATACAAATGATATGTAAGCAAAAATGCAATTTACATAGTATTACACTAAATCACCTTAGTGGAATTAGCAAGGAATTTTTACAATAAATGCTAATACAGTGGACCTCATTATCTGCAGGTTTTGAGTATCCATGGTTAAAAAACAAAGATCCAAATAAATTGTCCATAGTAAATGGTTTAGGTATTATCTGCATTTTTAGGTTTGCAGTTTCATTTCATCCATCATTTGGTGCATTGATAGAATTCTTCTTTGATTTCCTGGTGATCCTAGCAAACTGCTAACATTCTAATGTTATACTGTCATCCTCTTTCTGCAAGTTACTTCCCCACAGGAAAAATAAGCAATGTGCAGGGGAGAACTCTGCTCAGTAAAGAGGCATGTGATCACAGAAAATATTTCCCTTTATTTACAAAATAAAGCAGATGATTTTTCCACAGTTACGGAATTTAAACCCCCATTTAGCTTAGACTCGAACTCCTGTTATCTGCAGTTGCAGTATCCATAATTGCATGGGGTTGCATTGTCTGTTGAAGCAAAAACATGCACTATTAAGGTAGTAGGATCCACTTCAGTGGTGGGTTGCCCCCAGTTCGCACCGGTTCTATAGAACCAGTAGTAAAAACGGTGGGAGGCTCCGCCCACTGACCCTGATGTCATCAAAATGCTTCTGCGCATGTACGCGTGGCCTTGTTGCGAACTGGTAGTAAAGGTAAGTAGAACCCACTCCTAATCCACTTGTAGTTATGTAATAATGTGGATTGTTTCCACATTATTACAAAGAGATTCCATAACCATTTGTCTGGAATGGTATGGCGTTTGAGTCAAGGGGTTAGACTAGAAGATCTGCAAGATCCCTTTCAACTATGTTATTGTGTTATTTTCCTGAGATGTAAAAACTGTCTCTCAGCCTCGAGATACAAGAGTCATCAGAAATTGTGAAAAAGGTAGCCTTATATGCAATAGTTGACAGTCTAATATACAGATATATTAAGCAGGATAAATAATGAGTACTTTAAAAACTGTATATCAGCCTTCCCATTACAGATGAAAAGTAGAAGAGCAATATAAGAAATAGAGAGAGGATAAAGTACTTAAGTCTCTTCTGAATGAAAAGACAAGCAGAAATACATAGATGAGACTGTACTCAAATTTTGCTGAGCATGCAACAAATAAAGTCTCATCTAATGCAGGTGGAGCAGATTTATTTTTGTGATGTGCAACAATCTTCATCACCTTTGGTACCCCCTGGATATGATGACTTATTTTCTCATGGATGAAGGCAGCTAGCTTTGTTCCCACAATGCGAATAGTATGGCTTTTGTTGCCACATTGCTATACCACATTTACTGAAAATGGCTTAGTTTTAACTAAGCACGATATATGAAACAAACCATTGTGATAAACCATGTTTTGAAGTTAGAATTACACATGAATCAGGACAATACGGCTTACTCAATAAACCACAGCAAAACCTAACAGTATCTTAGTATATTAAATGAACCCAGTAGCATCACTGCTATTATTCTGCAAAGATAGCATGCAATTAATGCATGACATTCAAGGAGGAGGATGTGATATACTCAGTCACTCCATAACTTTTTCTAGTTTCTTAATAGCCATCAACAGGCATTTCAAACAGAGATCTCTATTTATATCTGAAGATGTTAAGAATTGAATCCAGAGCTTTCTGCATTCTAAGCATTTACTCTTAGCTTATGGCCATCTTTTAATGATTCCCTAGTTACAAAGAAGCAGCATTAGTGCTTGCTCAAAGGCAACTCATACAATTATGCCAATCCTACATATTGATACACTATGGCTGTATTCATATAACTTACTTATCCTAATTATTTACCTAATCACTTTCTGGATTTGCACAATCCCTAAACCAAAAACGTATTAAATGTTCATAAAAACAAAATTAAAAGCAACCATAATTAATGTACAAATATAGCTGTTAATAAAGTGTTGGTTAAACTTGATTAAGCCATGTAAATATTTTTCTTCAACTCAAATAACAATGATATTCTTTCTAACTTAAGAGTAAGAAAACTTAACTCTAACTTTAATAGAAAAAAATCTATTCAGTCTAAAGAGATTATGGATTTAAGAGCAACAGGTTTTTCATGTAAGCTTGAGGTCCTTTTTTCCTTCCACATTCATTTACCTGCAGTCCTCTGAATGAAAAGAGATCACATTCATAGATTTGCAATAATGAAGCACGGTGAACTTCATAGTGATACTCAGGAAACTGGACACATCATCAGGACAAAGTTAAAGGCAACTTCAGGGTTGAAGCAACTTTCCGTCATTGAAAATCAGCACTTCCTGAAGTGTCGGAATGCCTCCTCCTCAAGCCATTTAACTAACAAAGCAAACTAGAAACCGGCAAGGTAGGTAACATCTAATCTAAACTTACCTTGCCTGCACAGAAGTTTCTATCAAATAGTGGCAAAAGCTATAGAGGTACCACTTAAAAAGAATCAAAACAAAACTCCACTTCGAGAGAAAAGTGTTGCATTTATACAAATTCTACTCCTGGCACTCGGAAAGCTGTTAAAAAGTGGGCAGGTCTGATTTTAGTTCTGTAAATTGTTCCTTGTACCAGCCCAGTTTCAGCTCCTCCCATCAAGGAAACAAATCTACAGTCTGTGAAGCACACAGATTACTGTCGAGGCTTTTTACTGTCCCTTGCACAGGTTACCGGAATATGCACAAGATTGAACCAATTGAGAGGGAAATTTCTCTTCTGCTCTTTTCCTAAGAACTGCATTGAGTTAATGCAGCATCTCCTGGGAGCAATTTGAAAGCTGCATGCGTGATAATGTTGCTAATAATTCCATTCAAAGTTGATCAACTGTACTTTGATGCAAGAGAAGAACCCAATCTACATTCCTAGGCATAGCTTCATCATCAGATTTTCTTCAACCCTTTTGCCATGATGCACATACATACCAGTCCCGCACCTCTGGAAAAACAAACATCTTGAGTTTTCCCCTGAAAGTGATCAGCTGTAATAAGATGCCATTTGATGTGTCTGTCCTCCACCTTTACATTTTCTTCCTGGATTGATGTATATTGTTGATTGTTTATTAATAATTGTTTTAAGTGTCTGATAGAAAGCAGCAGGTGAAGCTAGGCAAAATCACATCTGATACCTGTACAATTAGCACAGGAACCCCCCATGGCTGTGTGCTCTCTCCACTTCTCGTCTCTCTATATACCAATGATTGCATCTCAAAAGATCCCTCAGTTAAAGTACTGAAGTTTGCAGATGATACAACAATGATTGGTCTCATTCGAGACAACAATGAATCTGCATACAGACGGGAGGTTGAACTTGTGGCGCAACCAGAACAATCTTGAGGTAAATACCCTCAGAACTGTAGAAATGGTTGTAGATTTTAGGAGAAACCCTCCTATGCTACCACCTCTTACAATACTAGACAACACAGTATGAACAGTAGAGTCCTTCAAGTTTCTAGGTTCTATCATATCTCAAGATTTAAAATGGATACCTGACATCAAAAACATCATCAAAAAAGCACTACAAAGAATGTTCTTTCTGCGCCAGCTCGGAAAGCTCAAACTGTCCAAAGAGCTGTTGATTCAGTTCTACAGAGGAATTATTGAGTCTGTCATCTGCACCTCTATAACTGTCTGGTTTGGCTCTGCAACCAAACAAGACAGACACAGACTTCAACGGATAATTAGAACTGCAGAAAAAACAATTGCTACCAATCTGCCTTCCATTGAGGACCTGTATACTGCACGAGTCAAAAAGAGGGCTGTGAAAACATCTATGGACCCCTCATATCCTGGACATAAATTGTTTCAACTTCTACTCTCAAAATGACGCTATAGGATATTGCACACCAGAACAACTAGGCACAAGAACAGTTTTTTCCCGAATGCCATCACTCTGCTAAACAACTAATTCCCACAACACTGTCAAATTATCTACTAAGACTGTATTACTATTATTCTTCTCTTCCTTACTAGAACCTATCACCTCCCACTTATGACTATAACCATGTTGCTTGTATCTTTACAACTTATACTGTTTTTATTGTTTCCTAAGTGTATCTTATGATTCTTGATGAATATATTTTATTTGTTCTTTATGTACACGGAGAGCATTTGCACCAAAGACAAATTCCTTATGTGTCCAATCACACTTGGCCAATAAATTATTCTATTCTATTCTATTCTATTCTATTCTATTCTATTCTATTCTACAATTGATAGCATTTGCTTCAAAAGTATTTTCTTTCAGAAAACTGCAAACTCTAAAATATGAAACTTTGTGCAGAATATTTAATAAAATATCAGAATTGGAAGGGACTTTGAATGTCTTCTAGTCCAACGCCCTGCCCAAACAGGAGACTCTATACCATTCCAGGCTGTCCAATCTCTTCTTAAAAACTCCAAGTATAACCAATTACTATAATAATGACAATTTTGAAGAAAAGCTGCATTACTGTCTTTCAGAATTGAAGTGCATCAAATGTATAATGCATTTTAAATTCTAGTCATTTCAAAAGAAAATACTTTGAGAGTTAATGACATTGTTTCTTCAAAGCAAATGACATTGACGCTGTTTCTTATGCTTGCTTGTATAGCCTTAATCCTAACCCTTAACATGAATCATGAATATGAAGTTGAAATTTTAGCTAGCAGACTCCAGTAGGGACACTGTTTTAATGCTTCCATTCTTCATCAATGAATGCACTATTTTTATTTATTTATTTTAATAAGGAAATTGTAAGCCCTTTCACTTTCTTTTTCACTCTCTTTCACTGGAAAAATTATTGATGTCTAGATTATGGGAGTCTCCAATAAAAATTTTGCAAAAATTAAGAGAAAAGAAACAAATTTTGCTTATTTAATAAGAGAATGTCCTGCATCCACCACTACTTCGTGTCAAACCAATAATATTAGTGATGCAATCTAAATATAAATGATACATTCAAGTAGAATGGCTGCCTATTTACTTCATACTTCAGCAATAACAAACACACAGCCGATTGCTTGAATAGTAGATGTCCAAAAATGATAAAACTTTTTGAATAGAATCTGATGCACATCTACTTAAATGTACTTACTATCAAGTTCAAAGGTAAACCCATTGTGTACATAGTATGTGTACATAGGATTGCAGTCTACAAGCACCACCCAGATTTACCCAGAAATTAAGGACTCATTAAATAAAAGTTGCTTTCAAATAAAAGCCGGATTACATAATAAAAAAGTATCATTCTAAACATTGGACTACATCAGTTCTGAATAAGGCTAACAGTGGTTCTTAGGGTATTTGAATCAATTACTCTTTTTCTTGGTCCGGAATAATGTCATTACTCCCCCACCCACTCGCACCCAAAGCAGACTTGTTTTACATAAGCGTCTTGGTAGTGGTAATCCCAAACTAGATCCTCAACTCACAGCAAGGTGACCCCTAGGATTGTGATGGCGAACCTGTGGCACGCGTGCCACAGGTGGCACGCAGAGACATATCTGTGGGCACATGAACATTGCCCTAGCTCAGTTCCAGCGCGCATGCATATGCTGGCCAGCTGATTTTCGGACCTTCCGGGCACACTGGAAGTTTGAAAATGGGCCGTTTCTGTCCTCTGGAGGGCTTCTGGGGGGTGGGGGAAGGCCGTTTTCACCCTCCCCAGGCTCCCAGAAAGCCTCTGGAGCCTGGGGAGGGCAAAAAATGGGCCTACCTGGCCACCGTGTCATTGCGTACCAAAAGCAGGGAGAGTGCAGGGGTGTCGTGCACGCATGCACAGGGGGCGGGGCACATAGAATTATGGGTATGGACACACGCACGCGCGACACCCCCCCGCCACAATCCCCCCCGCTTTTGGCGCTTGATGGCAAAAACATTAGCCATCACTGCCCTAGGATATGCTCAAAAAACCCCTTTGGGGATAATTCCCCATTTCCCCAGTTTTAAGAACCACTAGGGTAAGAGATAATGTTTTTGAAGTTTTTTCTGAATTGGGAAAACTCTGCACACATAAAGGTTTATTTAGGGAAAAGGTACCTTAACATTATTTTACTACTATGTAGTTTTTATATCAGAAATCTTTCAAACTTGTGATCTTCTATACACAGAACATCATCTGAAAAATGCAGCCCTCCCTCCAACATTTAGATCTCAGAATGTGTTATACGTAATCCTCAACTCACAACCACAATTGAGTCCAACATTTCTGTTGCTGAGATGTTAAGTGAGTTTCTTGCCACAGTTGTTAAATGAATCATTGCAGTTGTTAAGTTAGTAACACGGTTGCTAAATGCATCTGACTTCTCCATTGACTTTGCTTTTCAGAATGTCACCAAAGGTAATCACATGATCTCAGGATACTGCAAGTGTCATAAATATAAACCGGTTGTCAGTTCAGTTAAATTTTGATCACGTAAACATGGGGATGCAGCGTGAAAAACAGTCATAAGTCACTTTTTTCTGTGCCATTGTAAATTTGAACAGTCACTAAATGAACGGTTGTAAGTTGAGAACTACCTATACTTAATTGCAATTGTTAATATGACAGAACAGGAATGTTATTAAAACATAACAAAAGTAACTATAGTAACTTTAATTACAGATAGATATAAAATGCATGTTGAGTTTTGATCTGGCTCCATCCATTACTTCTTTTGAAGTTCTATTTCACCTAACCCAGAATAAGCTCTTCACTCATAATTGTAGGTTGAAATAATACATCTGAATTTGGAGTTTAGGATCAGGTGAAAATTTAGTCTAAGAATGCAAGCAGAGAAGGATAGAAAAGCTGCTTGTTTTTTGATGAGTGATTTTGGAATTTCTCCAGCTAAAAGCACTCTAAATCAGCCCAAGATGATCTACATAAAAGTGATTAAAATCTACATTAATCAGTTTGTGCAGAGATATATGTATATAGACGATTAAGAGCCGATGATAGATATAAACACATACAAAAACATCAAATTATCCATTATGCTTTCCCTTTTCTTGAACATAGGTTATTCCTTGCAGAACTCAGTCAAATTGTTAAATCAAGATAAGGTTCAAAGTTTTCATACTAAAACACATCGAAGCAAGGAAAGTTCTCAAACAGATGTCCAATATTTTTAAAATAAATTTCATTTGCCCTTGTTTTGTCAGATGTTAATTTGACAATTAATAAAAAAATATGTGGAAATTTAAAGTGCTAGTCATCATCCTGCCACTTCCATATTTTGCCATGATTAGAGAGATTTTAATTTTGGGCAGTATGTCTAACTCAAAATATTTTTTAAATAAATACTCAGGCCAATTTCATTTATTTCTAAAGTACACCAAATTTACAATCTCTGCCGCTCATATTTATACATAGATTATAGAATTTCAATTTTAAAATAATTATTATGTAAGAGAAAAAATATTTTTTAAAAAATAAAAGCTGTGAAATATCAGTGCAAATTACCATTGTATAAATACAAACGTTAAGGCAACAGTTTCAAAGATATCTTACTGGTACTGTATTACTGATACTGGTACTGTTAGATTACAGCATCCAAAATAAATCAAGATCTATATGAACTGTAAACTCTTAATTAAATATAAATCAAACGTTTTAATAATTTTTTAAATTGACAATATGGAGTCTTGGATGTGTGAGGAATTAATCGAGATGTTTAAAAACATGTGTGAATCACTAAAGGGTAATAAAAAGTCAGAAATTTTGCTGAAACATATAGAAAGTAAAAGAGCATAAATGAGGAGCAAGAAAATAATATTGAAGGAAAAGGAATTGAAAGCAAAAAGCAGTTAGATGATTTCACTGAGATTAACGGTGGCAGAAAAAGAGTGCAATATTCCCCCAAAAAGAATCAATCAAAGGGAAAAGAAGGAAAGAGTGGAAAGAGATTAGGAGAAAACTTGGGGAGAATCGAGTAATATATCTAAAAGTGAGAAAAAAGATTCAGGAGAAAAGATATAATAAATACAAAAATTAAAAAAATTAAAAGAAGTTAAAAGAATGGGATAAAAGGAGGAAATTATTAAGAAGTGGAATTTTGGAGAGACCAAGAGAAAATGGTTAAAGAGGGGAAGAATAGTGGAAAAGAGAAAGAAGAATAAGATATATATTAGTAGATTTAATGAAACTGTATTAATATTATTAATTGTGGATGGTCAATTAAGTTAAAGTTTTAATGTAAGAAGTGAATATGATGATGTATATTGCTTACAGCAAAACAGAATAGCAAATGAAATATGAAATGGTAATGGGGTTTAATTAGGAAGACAAGTTAAATTAAGAGACAAAATTGAAATGTTAAAAAGTGGGATAGGGATTTTGAGAAATATATTTTGCAAATGGAGAAATAAGATAATTAATTGAAGTTATTGTAAGAAATTAGGAGTTAAAGGGTGGATAGTGATACTGTTTATGTATTAAGAAGAGATTAAGATAAGATAAAGAAATATAGAAAAAGAATATTATGGCCAAAATTGGAAATATGTAAAGGTACTTGGGGTGGGGGGGAGATGAAATAACAAGTTATGGTGAAAAATGATGAATTTATGATAAAGAATTATATAAAAGGGATGAATTTGGAAAAAGTGGGAAGATTGGAATACATGATAAAAATTAAGATATATAAGATGTATAAGATGTGACCCGGTCAACACTCTGTTCAAAAAATATGTTTGATGAAAGAAAAATTTTAATAAAACTTGTCTACAACAAAATAAGTCAAAACCTCAGATATTTCCCAGCTATATAAGAACTTACCTTCTCCAACAATGCATTTTGCCATAATCTAAATATATTGAGGTAGGTTCGGTCTCTGGCACTGAAGGAAGTGAAGAAAAACTGCAGAACAAAATGGTAACTTGCATGAATGAAAAGTATTGAAAGTAATCTACAAGTCAACCCTATTTCAAATAAAAAGATATTAAGTCAGAGCCAATTGATTTTTAGAAGTCTCTAAGAAGGACTAAATTATACAGTTTTCAGCCATTTATCATTCTAAACTTATTTACTTAGATAAAAGTTTCATTAAGTTCAGTCAGGCTTACTATTATTTATTCAAACTGTTTGTTTGCCTTTCTGGCTACAGGGTATTTACTCCCAAGTAAATGGATATACTCCAAATTTATATTCACACTACCATAAAATTAAATGTCAATAAACTTAATGGGTTCATCAGATCTAAATGGGTATATAAAAGATATATAGTCTTTTATATAGACAGATAGACTGACAGACGGACGGACGGATGGACGGACAGGACAGGACAGATGATAGATGAACAGACAGACAGACAGATATGATAGATATAGTTATGTTCTAAGATCATTTGCAAATTATTACTATTATTATTAATCAATTTATTTGCTGCCCTTTGCACGGCAATGCTAAATAATAGTATTTTAAAATTCAAAACTTTCCTTTCCAAGTGCAACATAATAAAGCATTTTTGGCTCTTATATCCCCATGCCCATTCACATATTCTGCAGTAAAAGCCTAGATACATTCCTGATTGACAGAGGAAGAGCCTCAACACAAAATAGGCACTGATACATTCCCAAACATTACTTTATCCTTCCTCCTCCTACTTTCCCAAAAGCAACAACCCTCTTAGATGGGTTGAGCTGAGAGAGACTGGCCCAAGGTCACCCAGCTGACTTTCATGCCTAAGTCAGGACTTGAATTCACAGTCTCCTGCTTTCTTAACAGCATCTTAACCTCACACCAAACTGGTTTTCTTTAGTTTAGTACAGATAGCACAGATAGTCCTCGACTTACAGCAGTTCATTTAGTGACTGTTCAAAGTTACAATGGTTACAAACTGAAAAAAGGGACTTCTGTTATGACCAATTTCACACTTATGACTGTTGCAGCATCCCCATAGTCATGTGATCAAAATTCAGATGCTTGGCAACTGGCTCTCATTTATGACGGTTGCAATGTCCCGGAATCATGTAGATCACCTTTTGAGACCTTCTGACAAGCAAAGTCAATGGGGAAGCCAGATTCACTTAACCATCATGCTACTAACTTAACATCTGCAGTGATTCACTTATCAACTGTGGTAAGAAAAGTGGTAAAATGAAGCAAAATTCACTTAACAACTATCTCACTTAGCAACAGAAAGGTTGAGCTCAATTGTGGTGATAAGTCGGGGACTACCTATAATGGCCATGTCAAATTAGTGTAATGGGAACTGTAAATCTATAACTTTGGAGGGCATGATGAGAAAAAAAAGATAATTTGGTGTAGTGGTTAAGTCAGGTGACCATGACTGTAGTTCAGCCTTAGGCACAAAGACAGCTGGGAAACCTTTGGCAACCCAGCCCAAAGGAGGAGACAATAGCAAGCTACTTCTGAAAATATTGCAAGAAAACTTCACGGACTAGTCTAGGCAGTCATTAGGAATCAACACTGACTTAAAAGCACATGCATACACATACTCAGAAGAAAAGCTAACTAACAAGAAAGACTGGCTTCGTACCAGTTGGAAGGAAGGAAGGAAGGAAGGAAGGAAGGAAGGAAGGAAGGAAGGAATTGGTTGCCTCAAGAAATGTCTCTATTAAACAGATGTACAAGTAAGAATATTGTACCTTCTCCCCTTCTGTAGCAATTTGGATAGCATTTGGAATAAGCCGAGCCGTCTTCTCTTTTGTCATGAAGGTTATGTCCTTCAAAGCGATAGAAATCTGAAGTTTGAAATACATATAAAATAAGGCATCTAAAAGCTAAGGCTGAAAATACAGAAACAAAATACTAAAATGACTATAATTAAAGCAATAGTTTTCACATGATTTCATTTAATTCAGCATTACTACTCATATCAAAACCCTTCTTTTAAAAATAATTGAAAGAGTAGAGTTAAAAACAACCTAAACAGATTGCGTTTCTTTCTTTTCCTTATGAAAACTGTACAAACTAAGATAGAAATCTTATCATAAAATGCAAACTTAAAATTCTTAAGTGTGAAAATATACTATCTGTACCAATATTGTCTGTATATGTGTATGAATGTGTATAGGTATTTATGTGTACATAAAAATATACACAATGTATTTTGGACACACACATTTCTTAGAGCACACACGCCTTACCATAGTTTCCCATCTGAAGATGTTACTGTAGAAACAGATCCAGTTTTCAGACAGATATAAGCGTCCTTGAAGAAGGATATCTTTTTGGAGGGCACAGGCATAATCTAAAGAAAAGCACTACGTTTTTATAACATTTTAAAAGTGTAGCCAAGCAATTAAGTTCATCAATAATTATTTTTATTCATTATTTATTTGTTGACTATTTTGTTAACTGATAAAACCATTCCTACATTACCTATATTTTATTTTGAACAGCTTCAAATACAGATCCCTGGTCTTTACATGCATCTTAAAACATACCTTGATGTTAACTTAAAATCAAGATTGCCTAGAGACAAAACTAATTTTGAATGGAGAGCCTATTATGGGCGCAAACTCATTGGATATTATTATAATGTGCAATCTTCTCTCTCATAACTAAGTTCAGGAGAAACTAGATTTTTTTTAAAGCAGATGGTGAGTTTGTACTATAATTGACAATAATGATTCCAAAAAAGTGACTTCACTTAAACTTCTCACTCCTTCCTAACTAAGTTTGTTAAATGATTTAATTTTCTCACCTTCTATCAGCTATGGCACTCTTAGACATGTGAGTCTAAATTATTATCAAAAGTAATAAACTAAGCTTTAGAATTAAATTACCCCTCAAGAAAGCTCCCTAAATTTAACTATTATATTAATTTCAAGCACCTTTTCTCAGCTATATTAGAAAATACCATAAATATTAAGTAAAAGAGTTTTTAATTACAACTTTCAGCTTCTAAATTCTTGCTGTGTTATTGTTTGAGAAAATTAGTACTGTGAAACATGATTCAAAGGATAAAGCCAAAAGATTGAAATACACGGAATAAGACAAAGATGCACACCTGCTTGCATAATTTAATTACAGTATTTGTATGAAATGGTTGCAGATGTAGTGGCTGGGAACATGAGTGTGTGCATACTTTTGGATGCAAAAATATCATGTTGATTGAGATTTGGAATGATTTGCAGTCAGTGATTATATCATATAGTTAGGAGCATAAATCTATCAAAAACCAAAGTAGTTGTGTTTGACAGGGAAATGGAATGGGTAACTGCAAATTATATATAAATGGTGAAAAACCAAGCAAGTAAATGAATGCATGTTTTTGAAAATATTTATTAAAGATGGAGAAATGCAAATGCTGGTAGAAGCAGCATTAAAGGAAAACATTGGTCTACATTGCTGGGAATGTAGTGGGAATGAGTTGCTGTGTAAAACAAAAAGAGAAAGAGAGAAAAGAGAAAGACTCTAGAATGAATTTGCACTGGATTGAATACAAATATGAGTAAACCATATGAAAACAATTCAAATAGTTTAATTACATAGAGAAAATGAATGCGAGTCAAGTTATGAAACAAACACATCAAGGAAGAATGATATACTAAGGTCAAGATAAAGATAAAGATTTGGAAATTCATGATTGGATGGTGCTGAAAAAAGAAAGATCAGCATCTTAAAGAAAATAGAGCATGTGAAGCAATGTATAGATATGGTGGCTTTCAAGGGTGGAAAGATATAGAAAAGTATAATGAACAGTGTTGGTTTAGATTAGATGTATTCCTTTTTTCTTATCTCATATCTTTAATTTCTTTGGTTACTACCTCCTATTTGTTTTGTACATGTTGCACAATGTCTTTAACCCAAAAGGGAACAGCATGATGAAAGTGTGCGTGTGTATATGTATCTCTTGTGGTAGGCAGAATCTGTGATTGGCTTCTACACTTTAAAAGTTCTAAAGTGGCATGTTAATCCGTCTGTGTTAGTATTGCTAGTTAAAAAATATCAGCTATAAAAGAATGTTTTCGGACACTATATTTGACTGTAGTTACTGTTATAAATAAAACAGGACATCAAACCAGTGGTGGGTTTCAAATTTTTTTACTACCGGTTCTGTGGGTGTGGTTTGGTGGACGTGGCATGGCTTGGTGGGCGTGGCTTGGTGGGCGTGTAAGGGGAAGGATACTGTAAAATCACCATTTCCTCCCGATCAGCTGGGACTTGGGAGGCAGAGAATAGATGGGGTCGGGGCCAGTCAGAATTTTTACTACTGGTTCTCCGAACTACTCAAAATTTCCGCTACCGGTTCTCCAGAACTGGTCAGAACCTGCTGAAACCCACCTCTGCATCAAACCTATTGTGAGTTTTAAGATTCAGAGTCAGAGTTTTAACAAGTTGTGGGTCCAGAATCATAACCCCTGTCTCCTTTTACCTGGGAGCTACACAGGTTTCATATTCTTTCTACGCTATAAGAGTCTCTATCAAAAAAGAAATTACTTCTGACCATTACACAAGCGTGCAAAAAAGGAAGGACTGACTTCAGGGAGTCCTGAATTTTTCTTCTTGTTTCTAAAATGGCTACAGCTCTTTTTGTTCTTGAAAATACTCTAAAAACATGAAAATACCTTAAATATTTACTAAGTGCTAAGGAATTTTAGAAAGAATATATTTCTTTCTTTTTTTATAAAAAAATGACCTGCAATAACCTCAGACTCTGCATTACATGTTAAATGACTAATGAGCATGGTTGTGAAACTAATTCAGATTCACAACACTCCAGACTGTCTGCTGTGTCTGGCAGACTGCATACATTCTCAAAACACATTCACCTATCTCAAATGTATAATTTACATCATCAGAAGGGAGAGTGATACACTTTGAATCATGTTTAAAGTCAGATTACATGAGCCTTTTTAACAAAAGGAATTCAAATTGGGGTTTGTTTTTGTTTGAAAAACAAAAGAAACTCTGAACCCAAGGCTGAACATCATGGAATTCAACATTTCTCCACAGCCTTAGAATTAACTGATTGGCATTTGTAAGGGAGGAAGGGAAAACTAGGTACAGTGGAACCAAGGATACAACTGTTTCAAGAGTTATTTTTAAAGAAATATAGAAAGATTTAGTTAGGAATCTGCAATTAGTCATTTGATTTATTTTTATTGTATCCACACTAGTTAATCTTTTATTGACTTTTGTCTTCCCATCTCTATATAAGTTGGTGGATAGACTACAGAGTATTATAATTTTTAATTATGCTAATGAATATAGCTTTATAGACTTTAATAATTTTTCCTCGATAAACTGTAATTCTGTAAAATCTGAAATCAAACAAGCAGGTTGTAGCAGACTAGCACCATCATGTGGTCTTTGAATAACATTTCAACATTAAATTTTATGTGTTCTAAATTATCAAGTTGTTACCTCTCTGTGAATTAATCAGACCAGAAATGGTTTTTTTCCCCCTTAACTTTGAATATCTGACTTATGATATTTATAAATAAGACATTTACATAATTGACTTTTTCTATTTCTTTTAATAATGGTTGATTTATGTTGATATTCTCTCTTGTAACATTGGATCATCTACCATATCTGGGGAAGAAATGGGCTAATATCCTTCTTTCATGCCTCAATTCTACAGGGTCAGAGGCAAAACTGTATAATTTCTTTTCCTTTTTAATTATAGTTCATACTAATAAATATTTACATGTCAGGTCCAAAACCAAGAATTATACATGGTGATTCTTCCAAGCAGAGTTCAGAGTGACTATTCCACTATGTGCATCTACAATATAATCTGTGATTATTGAGGGAGGGGGGCTATCTTCGCCTTCTTTATCTCACACATAATACCTGGACTGAGTTGCCTCTTACGTCTCTGGAATGCATCCCCCGCCTCCTGAGAATCCACCTCCTTATTTCATTCCATTGCATTACCTAAAATTTGCATTGGAAAGTTCGATTATATTTTACTGCCCTTCTACTGAATAATGTCATTTTTCTTACCTACTACGAGCCTTTCCAAATCAGGCAGGTGGGCAAATTGTTTCTTGAATTCTTCATTCCGATATTTGTAAGTAGAACTTGAGATCTGCAAAAATAATGAACTTTAAGAACAAATCCAACTTTCCTTTGATTTACTAGAGACAATGCTACATTCAGAGTACTGCCAGGAAGGGTTATAGAAATTATTTTGGACTATCAGTTTTTTTAGTTAATAATTTAAGTGTTTTCTAATATCTTCTATTTTTTGATTTATAGTACTGCTATTGAAAGATATAGAAATTTTTTTTTCAAACATTGGTCCAGACTAGAAGACAATTAAGAGCATGTTATACATTCAGACGCACATATAGAGGAAATAATCAATTTCCAATACTGTAAGAAAGATTCTTTCAAATCAAATACTATTTTATTCTTTTAACAGACTGATTTGGCCATTTTTCTTTGTGGGAGGGGGGAAACGCAAGGTAATATAGATAAAAATAAAACATCTGGGGAGCTAGCATTACATGTGTTCATATTTGTTATATCTTAATATTCCTATTATAGCTCACCTTAATCCTTTATAACATTGTGTCTTTTTCCACTGAACTGGATAATACAAAACCTTTTTTTTAAAAGTGCATTTAAATAAGCATATGCTTCTTTTAAGTAAAGAATACAGGTTATCCATTCTTATCTCAAGAAACGTTTGTGGAATGTGAAGTAGCTCAAATTACGTTTTTGTTTTCTTAGAGGCATGATATGCACCTTGAGAGTAATCCACAAGTTGATTTTTCCATGCACAATCATTTTTGGTAAAGAACCCATACAGAATGGAGGGATAAAGAAATAATTTTTAACACAACTGCTCAAACAATTAAAAGGCATCTTTCTCATCCCTAACTATGAGTGTTTCCATTCACCTCAAGAACACATAAATACAATTAAAATAATGTACAATTATATTCTCCCATTTTGTTACAACCATAGCCATACAGTAATGAAACCCCCCCTCCCCATATCTGCCCTCTTCATCATTTCTTCTGATCCTAATATAGTGCTAAACTTCCACTAATCGGAGAATGGAAAAATACAAGCCTCTGCAATTCTGCTTGGAAAATAAAAAATAGCATTGGAAGAGAAATCAGTATCAAGCGAACTGTCCCTGCTCTCACAGGCTTAATCTCATTTTCCTTCAGATAAAAAGAAAACCGCAGAATGGTTTTCCAGAAACCAGACTAAAGAAAACTCTGGGTAAATTTCTCTGACCTGACTAGCTCAGGAAGCTCTGCTCTCCTCCCAAATATTCCAAATTGATATGTGCCAAAAGGGACATCAGCATTCAGAAAAATCTCATGGAGCATGTAAAACAGTGGTGGATTTTACTTACCTTTGCTACTGGTTCGCATGCGCAGAGTGTATTTGATGACTTCCAGGCAGGTGGGCAGAGCCTCCCGCCACCGCTACTACCGGTTCTCCTGAACCAGTGTGAACCAGAAGCAACCCACCACTGATGTAAAATGGCGCATGCACACACACACACACACACACACACACACACACCATGCTCCATTCACATAATAGTGGAAAACACAGCCATACATTTCTTTTGGCCAAAGTAGAAAAATATATGTTAACAAATTTAATACAGAAACAGCAGTATGTAACTGGGATAACCTTTCTTTCAAAGTGTAAATCAATCTTTTTTAAACTTAAGTGTGCCACTCTTTGAAAAGAGCATTAGTCACATGATTTAAAGCAGATTTAATCAGTGGTGAAATCTAAAATTTGTTACTACCGGTTGTGGGCGTGGCTTGGTGGGGTGGTAATGTGACTGGGTGGGCGTGCCCAACATTTTTTTTTACTTTTAAAACCATTTTTTCTAAAACCTCTTCCGCGAAGAAGTTGTTAAAAAATGCTTTTAAAAGGCTCTGACAATCCTAGCTGAGTTGCCTGATCGGCAGAGGCTTTTTTTCTTTTAAAAGCCTCTGCCGATCAGGCAACTCAGCTGGGATCATCAGAGCCTTTTAAAAGCATTTTTACAAGCATTTTTTCTACAACCATTGTAGAAAAAATGGTTTTAAAAGAAAAAAAGCCTCTGCCGATCAGGCAACTCAGCTAGGATTGTCAGAGGCTTTTAAAAGCCTTTTTTTTTTCTGCAACCTCTTCGGCCGAAGAAGTTGTAGAAAAAATGCTTTTAAAAGCTGATGATCCCAGCTGAGCCGCGCGATCATCAGAGAGTTTATTTTTTTTACTTTTAAAAGCATTTTTTCTGCCGAAGAGGTTGTAGAAAAAATGCTTTTAAATTTTTTTAAAAAGCCTTTGATGATCATGCGGCTCAGTTGAGCATGGGGGGGGCAGGGATTTTTGCTACCGGTTTTCCGAACCACCCGCCTCCATCGCTACCGGATTGGACAATCCAGTCCGAAACGGGAGCATTTCACCCCTGGGCTTAATGCTCTTCCAGAAAAATACTAGAGACAGATTTATAAGGAGCCTGAATAATTAAGCTGCCCAAAGAAGTCCTGTGGTGAGTTGGGTGGCAAATAAATTTAATAACAAATAATATCTATTGTGTTTCCCCGAAAATAAGACACTGTCTTATATTTTTTTGAATCCTGAAATAAGCACTTGGCCTTATTGCCATGCACACAAAAGCCCAATTGGGCTTATTATCAGGGGATGTCTTATTTTGGTGGAAACAGGGTATATGGTTCTTTGTGAAGCCAGTATATATGTATCACATTTGTATAGTTGTCCCCGTCACATAATGACGCTATCTTTTATATAGCCTGCCCAAAATGGTTTTGAATAGTTATGCCAAGTGATTTGAGGGAGGGGGCCCTCCCCTAAAAAAATGATTCCACCTGCCTGGACAATTTTTGTCCATTCACCCATCTTTCCTTTTTAGGCAAGGTGATAGAAAAGGTCGTTGCTTAGCAGCTTCAGATGGTCCTGGATGAAACAGATTTCCTAAACCGTTTTCAGTCAGGTTTCAGGCCCAGCTATGGGACAAATCATCCATTGGTCACACTTATGGGTGAGCTCTGGCAAGGGCAGAATGGTAGTAGTATAGCCATCCTGGCTCTCCTTGACCTCTCAGCAGCCTTCCATACTATTGATCACGATAACCTTTGTGGCCAGCTTAACTTAGAGCTGGGTGGCACAGTTCTGCACTGGTTTAGCTTCTTTCTCCAAGGCCGCTCCAAATTGGTACCAATAGGGAGTAAGAGATCCAGCCCTCGGCCAGGCTCTTATGGCATACTGCAGGACTTAGTACACCTTCCACTCCTGTTTAACATCTACACGAAGTCGCTGGGTGAGATCATCCATCACCATGGGTTGAGATGTCATCAATATGCTGATTTCAACTTTACATCTCCATATGTTGTGATCCAAGTGATGCTGTCGGTACCCTCTTACAGTGTCTGGAACCTGTAGGGGCTGGATGGAGGGCAATGGACTACGACTGAACCTTGGCAAGTCTGAGGGGCTTTGGGTGCATAGAGCTTCAAGAGCCAGCTTTGGATATCTTTAGTTCTGGACAGGTCCAGTTCGTAATTTAGGAACTGTCCTGGATTTGTGACTTCTGCTGTAAGAACAGGCGATGGTAATGACTAGGAGATCCTTTGCACACCTTTGGTTTGGGCATCGTTGTGGCCTTTCCTGGCTCAGAACTCCCTTGTCTCAGTCACTCAAGTCCTAGTCATCTCTGATCTGGATTACTGAGATGCATTTTACATGGCACACCCCTTAAAATGCATTAGGAAGCTTCAACTGATACAAAGTGCAGCAGCATGAGCAGTCTTTGGGGCCCATAGAATGACAACACTGCTTCACAAGCTGCATTGGCTGTCAGTTTGCTTCCCGGTGCAATTCAAGGTATTGGTTATGACCTTTAAATCCCTCCATGGGATAGCTCCAGAATACTTGACGAACCATCTCGTCCCACTAAGGCAAACCTGCCCTACTCATGCCAGCAGAGGAGATCTGTTGAAGATCCCATCATTCAAGAAACTCCAACTGGCAGAATCGAGGAGAAGAGTCTTTGCTGTTGTAGTGCTGGTCCAGGATAAGGTTTCCTCCTATCCTCCTATCCTCCTGCAAAGATCTCAAGACCTGGTTCTGCTGTTTGGCCTAGGGACCCAATAGGAGAATACCACACTGGATGTGGCTGCTGGACTAATTAGCTGATCCCATCTCCCAGCCCATGCTTTCTACCCTCCCTCTTCCCATCTTTTAATTCATATTATTGTGTTTTCATTGTTTATTTTTTGTTTCATTGCTTTGCTATTGTTATGTTTACATTTTTTATCCCCCCCCCCCCATTTTACTGTTGTAAGTTGCCTAGAGTAGCCCCACAGTGAAATGGGCGGCAAGTAAATTTAACAAATAAATAAATAATAAATTCTAAAAATGATTACCGGTAGTTAGGTTTCTTTGTTTCATGATTTGTAGAATACATGGATCAACTGAGCCTTGACTCTTCACTGCTGTGAAGAGTCATAAGGTAAGGCATTCCTGTACTTTCTGTGCCGTGCAAATATATAACAAACGTCAATATACTTACCCATTAACCTTTGTGTCTTACTAGATGATACAAGAAAATAAAGCCTTACTAACACTAGAATAAAGTCAGAAGGTTGTCTGAAGTTGTTTGAAGGTTGAATCATTGCAATTGGACTAATTTTTTGTTGTTAGTTTAAGAGAAGTTTCACTGCCCATCCAGGTAGCTTCCTCAGTCAGAGCAAGGCAGTTAAGCAGAGAGTCGTTGGAATGTGCCAACTCTACCTGGATGATTGAGAATTGAGGTTGGTGTGGCAGGAATTGGTACATTCCAAAAACTTCTGCCTAACTGCCGTGCTCTGACTGAGGAAGCTGCCTGGATGGGCAGTGAAAAGTCTCTTAAACTAACAACAAAAATTAGTCCGGTTGCAATGATTCAACCTTTAAAGAACCTTCAGACAACCCTACCTGGATGATTGAGTATCTTCATCGACACTAGAATGAAGTCTTCTGTAGACGACATTCTGTGGAGAGTTATAGGAAATGCGGAGAAAGGGGGTGAGGATACTAAATGTGACACATCACATTGTTTCCTGACTTGGCCATCATCTTAGTGATTCATATTTAGTTTATAACAATAGTACAATTAATTTCTTACCAACATAGTTATTGAACATTATAGATGGGTCATGCACTTGGTGGCTCATAAACTTTATAATATTTGCTATCAGTATGGAGATTCTGGGATTGGTAGAAAAGAAGAGTATTCCTGAACTATGTATCCCACAATTTATACTACTTTAATTTCAGATTTTCCAGTTTAGTGTTTCTATTAAGATTGTGCATGCTTATTCCTTGCTTTAGCAACATCACAATTTAGACATTGGGTGGACGGGTGCTATTTGCTTTGCATTAATATTTTAGGTTTTTTTACTCTTAAGTGTATACTTTAAATTGAATTGCTAATTTCCTTACTGGAATTTGGTGCATTTTTGTTGGGGTGCAAAGAAATCACTTATTTTGAATGTATGTGATATATGTGTGCTGGTCTCAGATCCTTAAGATCAGTCACTCTTTGTAAACTACTAGCTATGGATTAATTAACAATTGCTTGGGTTCTCTCCAGTTTATTACTTTTTTGATGACTATTTTGCCAGAACACTGAAAAACATTGTGGAATATGATCTTCTCTCTTTCCAGTTTTTCTGCTGACAATATTCCCTTTGGTTTAGCCATCATATATGGCAGGGGTCCTCAAACCTTTTAATCAAGGGGCCAATTCATGGTCCCTCAGATTGTTGGGGGCCCGGACTATAGTTTGAAAGACTGTTTCCAAGGGTACTTGTCTGCACGTTAGTCTCACGGCTGTTTCAGCTGTCTGGACCCAGCTCCTTAAGACAGAGCCAGCTCCAGGTGCTAGATTGACCCCCTGCGAAGTCCTCGTCTGCCGAGAAGCCTGGCCGAGACCTCGCCCGTTGCGGTGCCCTGACTGCCAGTGACAGGATGGGGTCCTTCAGGCCACCTGTTTAGGAGCTCCAGCCGCTCCCTCCGGGTGCCTTTTCAGAGCTGCCCTGGGGTTTTGCCTGCGCCGACGTTGCTTGCTTGGAGGGGAGTGAGGGGGGGGGGGCCTTAGAGGAGTGCGGGCTGGATAAATTGCTTCAGCGGGCCATAGTTTGAGGAGCCCTGATATATGGTATGAGCAATGTGTGTATTTCCTTGCTGCGCCTAAATAGAGGAATACTTCATACAAACAGTCAAATGTTCCCAACTTTCTGGGAATGCTACCCAAATACCATAGTTCTAAACCAGTTTTTGCCACAGTTCACCTCAGACTACCTCCTTCACCATAATTTCCTTCATCTCTAGCACTCTGGACAAAAATCAGGATGGTATGTAAAGGGCATAGAGAACAGCTTTGAAGGAAAGGAAGAAGAGATGATAAAAGATCAAGGAGCTCGGGCCAAGGAAATAATGTGAACACAGCAAACATCTCAGGAAGTGAGAAAGGGAAAGCACATGCTTTCTTAGGCTGCTTTGCCTTGTTGTGCTAATATGCTCCAATCATGTTTCCTTCAATTCTCACCATTAATTAATCTGGTGAGGGTTGGAACCCAATAACAACCAGAGGACAATCTGTTTGTTGCATTTCGTATATTGAACTGACTTGTAACATCCAATTTCTTCCCAATCACTAATGGAAAAGTATTTCAAGAGTTTGGTCTGGATGCTTTACTTACAGTAATTTTCCATGACTCTTCATTTCCCCAGAGTTGCTCTGGGAAGAGCAGTCTCTTAAGCAGAAGGTATTCTTCCTGTGGGGCACTGGCAGACAGAGGTCTGGACATTAGTGAGATTTGGTCTCCGTCTATGGCCCAGCCTCACTCTTACTTGTAGAGACTGGAGGAGAAAGATTTTGAAATATTTCAGATTAACTATGTACCAATTGGACAAGCAAGAATGTGACCTGGGAAAACAATGCTCAATGGAATCAGATACTTCTGTGTAATTAATTATTTTTCTAAAATGCAGATCAACAGATTAGTAATGTAGAAAAATCATTCTTCACCCAGAGAAGCAAAATAATTGATGTTGAATTGTAAAAGATGGACATCAGATGTTGAATAATATGAAGACAAGTAAAAAGGGGTTATATATGTGTAATAATAAAGGAGAATGGAACATTCCTTCTGTTTTAATATTAGTATTAGTATTTTTTCTTATTAAGACCCTTACCTGTAGTCCTGTGCTAAATGTCCCAAAGACATCCTAGTAATGCTGAGAAATGGTTATTTTCAGTAGCTGCATCCAAATTTACTTATCCTCTCAGGGCAGAAACCTACTGTGCAAATGTGTTAATAGTGTGGCTGCATGGTAAATTCCTCCTACTGTATAGTAAGTAAGTAAGACTTAAGTCTGGAGAAACCTTTTTGGCTTAGTTTCTTGGAATTCTTTTTTAATGGCCCTCAATTTATATGGCCTATTTTTATAGATTTTTTTATCATAAAATCATACAGTTGGAAAGAGCCAGAGAAGTCATCTAGTTCAACTCACTTTCAGTGTGAGATCTGGTACAGCTTATCTGACAAAAGACCATTCTGCTTCTGATGAAGACATCTAGTGAACAACTCATCATATCTGTGGCAAGTAGGTTCCACTGGTTGACAATGTACATAGTCAGGATGTCTCTTCTGAACCTTCTCTTTGTAGTTGTAACAATCGTTTTGATCTTGTTCTCTGAGGCAATAGAGAATACCTTTATTCACTCAGATATATCAAATAACTTGAAGAGTTATCTCTCCGTAGGCATCTTTTCTGTACACAGATTGTCTATTCTTCTCAGTGCTTGGTTTCAGGCCCTTTTCTGAATTTACTCCAATTTGATACTGTCCTTTTAGCTGTGGTCCTAGGACTGGATGCAATACTATACTCCAAAGTGATCCGAACAAGGAAATATTTACTGAAAAAATTACTTCCTGTGATCTGGATCCTATGTTCTTGTTATTGAATTCCAAAATAATATTTGCCTTTTTAGTAACTCTATCATACTCTCTCTCACACACATACCTTACATATTTCCTATTAATATGTGAAACTTGACATTTCTCCTATTGAATTCCATCCTATTCATTTAAGTCCACTGCTCAGGCCAGCCTTGATTTTGATTTTTTTATTTATTTTTTTTGTTGAACATTATATTTTGCATCTAATATATGAGCCTTTCAATCTTACATGATCTGCAAATCTAGAAAAAAAAACATGAAAAGCACAGGACCCAGGGCAGAGAGTTGTGATGATCCACTTAATAATTCCTTCCAAGTTGAAGTAGAGCCCCTAGTGAATCAAGTGTGATTCTATCTAACAGTAGTGTCATATTTTATTATTTTCTTAGCAAAAATATAAGGCACTCTGTTGAAGGTTTGGCTAAAGATCAGATATGCTGTGTCTATTTATTATACTATTGTTACTTTCTTCAGTAAATTCTTAGATATCTTGAAGTCTCTCAGGTTATAAAATCAACCTCAAGAAGGAGAAGATTGCAATGATTTACCAAAAAACAAAAGCAATAAAGATGATTGAGAGACTGGAGGCCAAAACACATGAAGAATGGTAGCAGGAATTGGGTATGTCTAGTCCTATGAAGAGAAGGACTAGGGGTAACATGATAGCAATCTTCCAATATCTAAGGGGCTGCCACAAAGAAGAAAGATCAATCTATTCTTCAAAGCACCTAGAGGCAGGACAAGAAGCAATTAGTGGAAGTTGATCAAGGAGAGATTCAACTTAGAATTAAGGCATAATTTTTGAAACAAGACAGCTGAGGTCATAATGATGAAAGGAAAATTGCCCCAGAAGTTCTGTCCATTTTGAGCAGGAGTAAGACATTACAAACCTTGCAAAAAAGGGAGCTTTTACTCATCTCACCCCTTTCCTTGCCTTCCCTTGGGTGCCTAGTGAATCAGGGACAACATTTCAAATTTCCAAGCACCCCATTTTATGTATCCCAGTTTCCTCTCAACTACTTAATATTCCACATTCTTCCAATAATCTATTCCCATTGTGCTACTTTGAATACATTACTCTTGATTGAAGATTGGCCTTATAAAGAAAAACCCCAGTTGTTATAAATCATATAAAAAGCAAATGAGGGAATAATGCCGAGGGAATCTTCCTTGACAGAATTGAATAGTCTAGAACAGTATTTCTCAAGGTGGCATGCAGAGCCATATCTGTGGGCATGCGAGTGTTGCCCAAGTACAGCTCCAGTGCGCATGCACATGCCGGCCAGCTGATTTTCAGGTCTTCCGGGCCCACTGGAAGTCGGGAAATGGGCTGTTTCCAGCCTCCAGAGGGCCTCCGGGGGGGTACCATTTTCACCCTCCCCAGGCTCCTAGAAAGGCTCTGGAGCCTGAGGAGGGTGAAAAACAGGCCTACTAGGCCCACTGGGCCATCATGTCCCAAAAGCAGGCGAGCGCAGGGGGGTCGTGCACGCATGTGTGGGGGGTGGGGTGCATTGAATTATGGGTGTTGGCACATGCATGTGTGACCCCCACACTTCCCCTGCTTTTGGCACGCAACAGCAAAAAGGTTAGCCATCTCTGCAATAGAGTATCCTTATAAGTCTAACTAGCAAATACCTATAACAGGAGAAGTTCCCATTGCAATGAATATTACTGTACCTAGCCTTTGTAGAAATTAATCTTGGAGATAGTCTGAAAAAGCCTTCAATTAATAAAAGCCTTTTATTTCTATACAAGTTCCCACATAAAAGATTTAAATTAACAAAATGACCCTTCTTTAAAACCCTTCAGAGATTTTCATCAGGTAAAAGTTTGTCTTTTAGTTCCTTTTTGATACCCTGTTTCCCCCAAAATAAGACATCCCCTGATAATAAGCCCAATCAGGCTTTTAAGCACATGGTAATAAGGGCAAGCGCTTATTTCAGGGTTCAAAAAAATATAAGACAAGGTCTTATTTTCGGGGAAGCACGGTATTTTAACACAATATAGTATGAAAAGCAAAACACTTATGACTGCATGACTGTAATTTTGTTGCTTGTATCCTTACAATTTATATTGGTATTGATTGTTTCCTAGTATGATTTGATTGCTTATTTGTACCCCATGATTATCATTAAGTGTTGTACCTTATGATTCTTGACAAATGTATCTTGTCTTTTTATGTACACTGAGAGCATATGCACCAAAGACAAATTACTTGTGTGTCCAATCACACTTGGTCAATAAAGAATTCTATTTTATTCATTGTTTGTCTACTAGTGGAGGGATAAGCAGCTGGTGGCTATGGAACTTAATTTGGACTCTAATTTTCAAAATTCATCCATTCCTTATTGTAGTGCAAGATATCTGTTGCTTTTAGATACACATTCACACTGTGCTTCCTCATTCCTCCTCTACCTGGTGAGTGGGTGTTTTGGCTCTTGGTTTTCCTTCAACCAGTCATACTCAAGTTCTGGATTTGACATGAGAAAATGTAGTGTTTAACACCGGTTTAATACAGAATTGAATTCCATGGACCTTCCTGCTTTCTAATCTTCAGATAGTTTTCAGTATTCAAGGAGCTCACAGTGAGTATAAATGAGCAGGCTAATCTAAAGAAGAATTCTGTCTTTATTGTGTAGCATGATGAAAATGTTAAAGGAGATGCCTCTAACTATTCAGAGCTGGAGATTAGATTAAGAGATGAAATGCTGTCTATGCTGTTGCCCCTCAGCAGAAGGATTTTCACTGCTATTGAGTTATATCACTTTCCACCAATCTTTGAATCATCAATACAGCACTGAAAGTTGCTGTCCCACTGTCAATCTTTACTTGACTCTCTAGCCTCAATTCTTTGTCACTGCTAGTCACTTGACTTTTCTCCAAAGTAGGGGGTGACAAAGCCTAATCATTTTTTTAGTTCTTGAGGTGGTCTTTGGACAGTGCCAGGATAAGGAGGAAAAACACTAAGTTTGTCTCACTCATAGGCTGGGAAGAAGATGAAAGCAACAGCTAGAAAATGTTCCAAGACATGCATACAGTAGTGGCCAAAATTGTGGAAACCTTTTGAGAAAAGTGTATTTTTGAGGTTTGATCACGCCACTTTTTTTTGGAGTTTCAAGATAATCATATTCCACTCCTGGAATGGGCCTGGGAATAGCCCAGGCCTTAACCCAATTGAAAATCTATGGAGCCGACTAAAGAAACTTGTTAGTCAGAAGCGACCCAGCAATAAAACCCAGTTAATAGAAGCAATCATTCAATCTTGGTTTCACATTATAACAGCTGCAAAACTAAAAGACTTGGTTCACTCCATGGGAAGACATTGTAAGGCCGTAATTCATGCTAAAGGTTACCCAACTAAGTATTAACTGACATGATAATTTTTGTATATCTCATTTTTGTTATGTATTTCATTTTTCTTCTTATATTGTAACTGCTATTCTAATAGCAAATCCTTCATAAAAGTTATTGCATTACATTCTTGATTAAATTATCTTTCCATTGATACATAATTTTATGGTACTACTCAAAAAAAAGTGGTGTTATTAGCTAGTTTTAGAAAATACACTTTTCCCAAAAGGTTCCCACAATTTTGGCCACTATTGTATATGGTACTCAGGCACCAGCTGCATAATGGTAATGGTCTCTGATAAGATTATGGTTGGCTACAAGTTACTTAGCCCACAGCCAAAATGGCTAGCAAAGCTTTATCATTTCTTGCTACTAGAAGCAGGTTATTTAGAAAACCTTCAAACTCTATATAAATGTTACATAACTTTTATTTGCGGTCTCAGACCAAAATACAAAAAATACAAAAGAACGTGGGGAAAGTAACATCATACACAGTTGGCTACCAGAAGCCTTGGCTGAGAGGAATTACATTGTTCTCCTCTAATAGTTAAAGCTCTTAAAAAAAATTTAGAAACCTGAAAAGTAATGTGTGAGGAGCCATCCCCTAAACAATATAAAGTCAAATTACTAGCATTGGATCCAAAGAGATCTGTTTCCTAGAGAGACAGTAATTTAGTCCTGTCTGCGTTATATATAGGGCAGTATAAAAGAAAATGCTCCACAGTTACAACCTCAGCTCTATCACAGGGGCATATATAAATGTTGATGTAAAGAGAAAAAAAATCTTCCCAGCCACTCTAGGAGTCTGGAGGCTGGGGACCTCCGAGGGGGTTGGAAAGGCTGTTTTTGCCCTCCCCAGATGCATACAGAGGATCTGGAGCCAGGTGAGAAAGAAAAACAGTCCTTCCCCACCCCCACCCCCACCCCCAGGCCCTCCGAAGGCAGGAAACAGACTGTTTCCCTACTTCTGGTGGGCCCAGAAGGCCTGAAAATCAGCTGGCCAGCGCGCGTGCATGTGTGCCGGAGCTGAGCTGGTGTGCCCACTGATATGGCTATGTGTGCCACCTGTGGCACACGTGCCATAAGTTCGCCATCACGGCCCTATGCCAACTGAATGTGACAAGAGCACCACCCAAGTGTTTTGCATAATGACCGGTTGCTTAAGGGAAACATAAAAACAAGTTCTTCCAGATATGCAGGCAAACTTTGTCCAGTTTCCCAAACCTACGATTTTCTTTGCATGATACAGAGATGAATAATCTCAAGCTGCAGGTTCACATGTGACTCTCAGATGCCTTTAATGCAGAACCAAAACCCCATCTGTCCAGGCACTTTAGTTATTCAACAAATTAAAAATGTAATAAACAAATTTGCACTTTACCCTAGCTATAAAATTATTAAACTCTTTTAGATACACTTGTATTTAATCACTTTTCACTTTTTTATGAAAGTGATAAAAGGTTTCTGAAAATAGCTTTTTAAACGTGATTCACCATGTCTGAACAAGCTAGTATTACACACAATAGCACCGTTTTTATGACACTGCAATCACACTTCCTCCATAATATAACTATCTGGGAAAAAACACATTTGATTTCCCTACTTTATTTGCACAATAATTTGCATAAAGCCTGAATTTCATGGAATTTTAAAGTAAGATTCTTAAATGCATAAATTTATTTTAAAAGGTTCTTTCTATAAATGGGATATGAGCAACAGTATATTGGCTTCCGTGATTAACTAATTTAGACATCTTAGCTCATACAGAATGATATGCTTGTATTTTGGTTGTGTTTATGGCATTATCCTTATGGCATTACCCTTGGCCCAAAGGGGTAAAACGGATGAGTTTATGCCATTATCACTGGCAGAGAATGCTTCATATGAGATGGGTCAAAATAAAGTTCCTAACCTACTCTTCACTGTTCCATTTAAAGCTACATGAAAGTTTTCATTGACTAAAGCCATGATGGGAGGCAGAAATCAATATTCATGGGCCCATCTGATGCTAATTCCTTTTTCTATTTTTCTGCAATTCCTGGAATGCTGCTTACACAAAGGGACTTTGTGTATCTGTGAGAGAGGGAGCATGCACTGGTCCTGGAATGCTCCTTTATTCTCTAAAAAAGGGAAAGAAAACATTGCCCTCTCCGTGTAATCTTATACTTTGCCAGTTCTCGGCATTTCTCAAATGAGGAAAAAAAAGAGGGGAGGGAGATTGCCAGACAATTAGCAAGTTCCTTAGAAGTCCTAGATATCGGAAGTCATATGAGGTAGACAGATATTCTCTGATAATATATCTATGAAGTTGAGCTTGAAATCCAAGCTTTAAAATGTTTGTCTTTGCTCAGTTCCTCACTGAGCAAGGACAAGGCTAGACTCCTGTTGACGTAATGAGGACAACTAGGCTGTTCTCTTAGCAACAAGAGAAGGGGTGGTTTGCACCTGCCTTCTGGGACGGTTTCATGACTTTTCAGTCTGGTTTAGAGCCCTCAGCTTTCCTGGATGACTCTCCTTAGTTCCCATTTTAAAACAAGGATGGCCACAATACAGGAGAATGTTTGTAGGGTTGAAATGTGAAGTTGCTTATGCTCTCCGAGTTTGATCATTTTCTTGCAGTGCACTGATAATATTACCTAGTTTGGGTAATGAAACATCTGCAAGAAAACAACCAAGCTCAGAGAGCACAAAGGAGCCCTCAAGGATAGCCTCACCCTTCTGCTGCTCTACATCATTAGTTCTTTCCTAAAATTCTCACCTTTAAAATCCTATTATTAAATTAGGCAAAATAGCTGTCTAGCAATAACAGAATTAAAAAGCTTTTAAAGCGCAGAGTATTTATATCAGATGACACTAAAATCTTATCTTCCCCAATTTTTAAACATCCAGAAAAGCTACATTTTAAACTGACTTCAAACTTGTGTGTTTTCTATATAAATACAGTAGGCATGGAAAGTCCATACAAAATCTTCAATTGGTCTTTTTGCTTTCCCATCACCCACTGAGAATATTCAGATGGAAAATGTCATCCCTAATAATAGATCACGATTTTGCAGTTTATTATCCCTAGTATTGAATCAAATACTATGCATCCAGATAAACATTTATAATTTAGACATTATAGATTGAATATTAAATGTCACAATTTCTCAGCTTTTGTCAATCATGGTGCTTTAAAACACATAGTATTAGATATTTATCAGTCTCAAATTATCTAAAATATCCACATCCAAATATTGCCAAAAATGCTGTATTTTCCACCCCCATAAAAAGTAATATTATAGGCTTCCTCTAAAATATAAGAAACAAAAAAACATGCAACCAGCAGAGAGAACAAATAATCAACAATATTCATTATCACAATTAGTATACTCTCATATAGACCCTGGGTAAAAAAAAAAAAACTTATTCAGGGTTGACACCAGAACATTAGTAAATTAGTAACTTGTTGGTAAGGTGAATTTCTGATCCTAGTAAGCAGGCCCTATCCCATCCAAGGTACTTCTAATGACCTGACAATAAGCTGAATCCCGCTCCCTCATTTAAGAACAATGGCTGATAGAGAGTCATAAAATTTCACAGAACCTACCTTGAAAAGAGGAATATGTCTTCTAAAAGCAAATCAGCAACAAATCCAGGGAAGTGACACAGGAAATATCCCATTACAAATGCATTAGATACTGTATGTGCCGTGGTAGGCATGTCAGTGTTCTATTGGCATGCTAAGTACACAGAAGAGTTGGGAATATATTGTTCTTTTTTGTTTGCTTTTCACCGATTGACCAGAATTGCTTTAAGGAACAGCTGGGCTTGCCATAAAACAACATACTGTTTATAGCGTTAGGAACTGACTGCTTTTTATGTTTGAGAATATCCAGTCAGAGATTAACATTCATAGGTTTGTTATGAATCAATTGTAAGAACATGCAGCAGTCAGCACCTATTCACCTGGCAAACGTTAGAGAAGCATCTAATTAACATCACGTAAGATGAAAGAAATTAACAGTTTGCTACAAGTAGACTGAATTCAAAAGTTAATACGGTATTTTAAATGAGGAATGTTAACACCTGATCTAAGTCATGCTAGCTCATTTCCTTCAATCTGTTATTTTATTACCAGTCTAGTCATCAGTCACGTTGCCAGGCAAGAAAGGGAATAGAAAAGAAATCATTCCTGATTATCCCTTGACATCTCTTTGGTTCAACAGAGGGGTGGGGCAAAGGAGATGGGGAGCTAATCAACACAGGGACGTTGTTTGGTGACTTATATGGAAGCCAGAACTTTGCATTCTTGTTTCATGGTACTGATAATAACATGGACAAGTTAAATACTTAGAAAAATAAGAAGCTGTTTGCAGTGGAAAACATAAATATATAATTTGGCTTTTAATAATTAAATTATCAAATGTATCTTTTATATTTTAGATAATCAAGAATGATAAATCATAAATTTAGCCTCATCAACTAGGCACTTTAAAAAGCCATTCATAGTTTTAGACAAGATAAAACTCTCTAAGTAGCCTCAGAAATATAAACACACATATATATATACACCAAGCAGAAGACAGTTCGCTTGTCACTTATTTCTCATGACTATTTCAAAATTCTCTTTTGAAAATCCATATCTGTTAGTAGGTTGGCAGCATTGTCTCTTTCTAATTTCTAATGGACTAAACCACAGTAAGTCTCCAAGGGAGCAATTAGAGTTTTATGGAAACCTTTAAAGACAGTCTGGCCTACCACTAGGACTTAATTAACAATTCTTGTTCTTCCTTTCCACACAGTTATATTGGATAGCTGAAAACAATGTTCTCTGCAGAATGTCTTCCTGGTATTCCATTCAAGAATCATTATTAGCAAACATGCAAAATTAAACAAATGTCTTATTATTAATTCTAAAATTCAAGTTGACTTCAAAAAATATAGGCAATTTTTCTAAGTAAATACATTCAAAATTTTGTGAACTTGTCAGGGGTATCTCACAAAATGGCTACCACAGAGCGGATGACTGGTCACAAAATATTTACTACTAAACACTGTCTCCTCTATGATATGTGTATTCCACCACTCTTGCATACCTCCATTTTTATTTTCAAATTGAGCTGATGTGTCCCATCAAGTGGATCTCATAGCATTTTAGCAAAATAAAAGTAATTTTTGAGACTAGTATATTGTAGCATGCCAGCTTCCAATGTATTCTTTTAAAAAATCTTTTAAAAATAACATTGCTGGGCAGGGAGCTTGGTTAACATTGGGGATGAACAGTATCTCCAAACCAGTGTTTTTTAACCTCAGCAATTCTAGGATGTGTGGACTTCAATTCCCAGAATTCCTCCAGCCAACCACTAACTCTGAGAATTGTACATATATCTTGGAACTGCTGGGGTTGAGAAATACTACTCAAAACAATCCTAGGCCCATGACCACTACACTGCAATCCCATTTAGGAGATTGCTTTTATTTTAAAGAATACTGATGGACTCATAGTCCAACATAGTCCAACATAGCTTAATTAAAATGCCCACCTGCCAGGAAAAAAATGACTAAAGATGAGGAGTTTCCATAAATGGGCATTTCTATTAATTCTCTAGCATCATTATCTCAGAAGCCCAACAGTGCTCCCATACCTAAGGTTTGCTTACCTGTAGCTTGGATTCAGGAAATAAAATAGCTCTTACTGTTAGTCATCTAATTCCAGCCCAAGAGCAACTGTGGGATGCTGAGAAACAAGCATGGGACTAAATCCCAAATTGCAGCTGATTCACTTCATCAACTCGGATAATTCACGTAACTACTGACTCAGATTTCCCATGCCCAGAGTATGATTAATAATTCAAAACTCTAATCAACAGATAGCTCAGATAATGCTTCTATGCTTGGAGCAGTTCGGTGTTTGTATTGTTAGCACAAACAGATCCTGGGTATTGCATGGTTTACAAAAAAATACCTATTTTAAACTTGAGAGATTCTTGTCATCTTGCAAATGGAAATCATTTGGAACTTACATTTCAAACTAAACGTGACATATATATTATTACAAATTTTAAAAATATAAATATCAGGGCTAGGAAAATAGAACTGGAGTGCTGAGTTAAGAGAGATTAACCTACTGCCTGTTAATCATACATAAAATAATATAGCCTATTCTGTAGTAATAGTAGTCTGTAAGAAGTTTCCAATTCCACCAAGTTTGATAAGCTTTTAGTAAAATATATTTGTAAACAGATTTATAAATGCTTAAGTATATGAAACCTATTGAGTCACTTCTACCCAGTGCTTGTTAACATATTAAATAACTCTAAAAGATCGTTGCATTCTATGATAAGCTATTTGTTATGGAAAGGCAGTGTAGCAGTATTGCCCCCATTTCCCCCTAGATATAACTTTTTTTAAGGGCTTAGATCTTTCCAGTCAAGATTTAGATTTTTCTATTTTATTTCTCACTAACTGCTAAGTTGCTTTCAGTCTATCAGCTCTTACTTCGGCTTTTCTTTGCTTTACAAACCTGTGAAGTTTATAAAAGTGAGGATTGATCATAAGTTATTTTTTAAAATCACTATTGTAACTGCAAAATGATTGTTAAATGAGGTAGTTGCTAAACAAGGACTATCTGCAAACCTATCCGACCCTGCTTAAGTACATGTGAAAGATCAGCTAAGAAAGGCTTATTCTGTCACTTATAATGCTTGCCAGCTGTTTGACTGAAATAAGATGGCATACCATGAAGTTTGTAATTTTTTGTCTCCTTCCAAACATGCAGGTATAGTCTATTCATGTTTTGTTAAATTTGAAACTGCCACTCTTGGAATTTTGGACAAATAGATTTCTCTTAACTTCTCAAATGGCTCTCCTTACCAAAATGTTCAGATTTAGATATCTATCCAATTCTTTTACAGTGGAGATTAACACAAATATGCCTACTTTTTTAGAAATATCTATCTATCTATTACTTTAGCAGTTCCTTAAAACATTTGTTTCCTCTGTTCCAATGATTTCTTTAATTTGTTTGCTGCTTGAAAAATATTTAAAGGTCTATTTTTATTTTTGTAGATACGGAATTACATTTCAAAGCTTTAGTCTCCCAGAAGCTAAAGATGAAGTAGCAAATAACATGACATTGTGAAAGTGGGGAGGATCAAACTTGCTGCCTTTTAACGGCTGAGCTTTTTAACAGAGGAGGTCTTAACCCTTGCTGAGATGTATGGTGTTGATTTCTTTCTTCAATTCTGCCAAAATGAAAAAAATCAGTGTAATTTTGAAAGGGTTTGAGGAACAAAATATACATTTTAAGCATTGCACAGGCTTAAGGCAACCACTTAAAATCTTTTCTTTCCAACATAAAAAACCCCCTAAAATGTAAGCACCACTCAGTTCAAGTGTGTTTTTGGAGCCCAAAGAGATCCTGGAGTCCATATCCTGCTAACTCCTGTTCTGTTCATTTTTTTGCTACCGGTTCTGTGGGCGTGGCTTGGTGTGGCGTGGCTTGGTGGTCTTGTGACTGGGTGGGCGTGGCCAGTTTGACATCATTCACGTCACTCTGCTGTGCATGGGGCACTTGGAGAGAGAGCGAACAAAACAGCTTTCCAACCTGTGTGTGTGTGTGTGAGTGTGTGTGTGTGTGAGGGAGAGAGCGATCTGAAGCCGAGGCACCCAAACTTCTGGCAGCGCGGGGGCAGCTTCTGAGCAGCCAGCTCTACCTGGCCTACTCCCTGAGTCTCGCCGTTCTTCTCGCCCCCACCCCACTCAAGCAGCGGCTTCCCTGATCAGCCCAACAAGCTATGCATCCATGGTGCTCGCACCAGCATCCCAAGAGAAGCAGAGAAGATCATTGCTTGCAAGCAGACAAGCAGAGGAAGCAAGCATACGCCATGTTGTGGGAAAAATGAGAGGTCCTGTTGTCCTGCAGAGCCTGCCGCTGCTTGAGTGGGGTGGGGTGGGACAAGGAGAATGGCGAGACTCAGGGAGTAGGTCAGGTGGAGCTGGCTGACTCAGGGCTGCTCAGAAGCCACCTGCACCGCTGCCAGAAGTTTGGGTGCCTCGGCTTCAGATTGCTCCCTCTCTCCTTCCCTCCCTCCCTCCCTCCTTCACACACACACACACACACACACACGCACTCACACACAGGTTGGAGAGCTCTCTTGATCGCTCTCTCTCCAAGTGCCCCATGCACAGCTCATTTGAGGAAAGGGTACGCACGGCTGGGCGCATTTGGCTACAGAAGGAGGCGCAGCGCAATGGGGTTGTTTTGTTCATGGAGGTGGTAATTCAGGAGGGCAGGCGGATGTCTGCAGCTGACAACTATAATGAATATGTCCACCTGCCCTTCCGAAGCACCACCGTGGCGAATAAAACAACCCCATTGCTATGGATGCATAGCTTGTCAGGGCTGAGTAGGGAAGCCGCTGCTTGAGTGGGGGGGGCAGTAAGGTGCTAGCTCCTTCTCCGCAGCCCTGCCATGCTTGCCTGACTTCCATGTGGACTTCTGCTTGCTTGCCTTCGCAAGCTGGCCACCGGGACGCCAGGAAGGCAGCATGGAAGGCAGGCAAGCATGGCAGGACTGCGGGCCATGGACCGATTCAGGGGCATAGCCAGCCAGCCATTGCTCCCGGTTCAGCAAACTAGCCTCAATCTCGGCTACCCATTCTTCTGAGCTGGTCCGAACCGGGAGCATTTCACCACTGGTTCTGTTCTTCAATTTAACTTTTCTTGCAATATAATCCTTGCCTCCATATGGCTTTGAGAGTGCTTAGCTCTTTTTCTCATTTGGCCACAAATTAAAATTACCTTAATTTTTTAAGGCCTGTTAATACCTTCTATTAATTATTAAGTAAACTTTCAGGGTTTTTAAATATGCTGTGAAATTTTATTTTAGTTTAAATAATCTCCAAAAATCTTGGAGCGATTCCTTCTTTACCCTCCTTTTCAGTGGTTGTTTACTTGTATTTCATTGCCAGGGACATTTTGTTCTGTAGTCTCTGTACCAATTGGCTATACTGTGTACCCAGGGCTCATCTGATCATGATTACCTATGTAGAAATGAATCTCAATATCAAATAGTAGACAATAATGTGATTCTCCTTACTAGAATTATAGGTATTTCAAAATTAAATCTCAAGTTCAGGGGAGTGGATCATTCTATCTACGATATCTAAATTTAAAAAGATAAAAATTAATAGATGCTAATACAAAGTAAGAAAAGGAAAAAAAAGATACAAAGAAGTAGCTTCCAATCTTTACAGCAATTAAAAGTACAATTATAAATTCATCTCTTGCAATGAGTGTATCATAGTGTGTTTAAGATTATAACCCCAGAATTAATGGGTATTTTTTATTTATTTCAGGTACAAACTGTACAAATGTCCATAAATTCCAGTGATCCAGAATATAAGAATACCAATTCAGAAGTTAATTCCAATTCCTAGTATGCTAAAACATGCAGCCCAAACATGTGGCCAATAGTGACAAGACAAGAAAGAGTCAGTTTGGTCTAGTGATTAAGGCACCAGGATAGAAACTGAGAGACTATGAATTCTCGTCCTGCCTTAGACATCAAAACTGCCTGGACTACTGGGCAAGTCATTCTCTCTCACCCCCACACTCCTCACATGTTGTTGTGGGGAAAATAATAAAGGTGGGATAAAAAAAATCTAAAATAAAAAAGCCACATTCAAGTGCAATATAAAACAACTAAGGTTAAATTAATAGGAAAATAACACCAAGTCTCCAATCTCTCTAGAATAGCCAATTTAAACAATGATTTCATATAAAATATAACAGTGAAGTCATTCCTCAGCTACTCAACAAAAAGACAAACTAATACATTAAGCATTACTAAGTATACATTTTCTCCAAGGCAGAGGAAAAGATTGACTTAATTAAACAGCTGTAAAAAAAACACTTCCTTGAATAAGAAAACATTTCTATAAATGGGGGAGGGGTAGTGGGGGGGGAAGGAAAAATTGAATTTACCCAGAAGCTCCAATCTGCATTCCAGTTATATGGAGATGTGGGCTGCATTTTCTCAGTGCAAACACTAAGATTCTCTTCCGAATCCACCAGTATTTGGCTGATGAGGCCATGATCTGCTTCATGAAGGGCCTGGTGAACAAGGAATATAACTGGTATTTTAAAAAGGCAAAGGTAAAAATCCAGAAGTCCTAAATAAAATGAGAGGATCAAAGAATAAGAAGTATTCCAGTTTCCCTACGTTAGAGCATTGAATGGATTTTTATTCTCCAGTTCAATGCATTTTATTATTCTTGCATCAATAAGATACAATCAACAATCTACTAAGTTCTGTTTTTTCTGCAAGTGGATTTTATCTTAAATTTTATTTTTTGGTGCACATTGAAAAGTTTTAATAGTTTATGGTATTATCAGTTTAATAGGTGAAATAACCACCGGGAGAAATATGTTTTATTTCTAGACTCCATGTTATTTTGGACAATCCAAAGCTAAAAAGGTGTAAGCATATCTACACACAAACAATAAGTAGAATCAAAATATTCTAAATCACATCATAGCCTTTACATTAAGAGTAGCGGAAAACTACCACCTGGCAAAACCGCCGCCTCTTTGGCAAGGCAAGAAAGGCACCAGGAATTCTGCCCATTCCCCATCTGACAGAGGACAGAAATTCTGCCCCTTTTGAAATATGTACCGTTTTCTTTCGTTTGTAATGCTACACGCTCAGAAGGGCGGGGGTGAATGAGAGTCGAGGCTCAGGCCGCGGGACAAGGAAAGTTTGGGCGATCCTAGCCAGTGGCGGGCAGGAAAAGCGATCGAGAAACAACTTTCCGCTTTTTTCTTTTAGGTCTCCGCCACTTTTTCAGCAACCGTCGCCGGGAGACGGAAAGGCAGCAGCGGACAGAGGGCGACTGAGGAGGCAGACTTTCCACCTGACATCCCCAAAGACCGTCAGTTGCTTTGATTGTACGCTAACCTTTCAATCCAGCTGCCCATAAAAAGATGGAGGGGGGTGTGGGGGGGGGGGAATGCCGCGCCTCTTACCATGGAGAAGAGAAGGATGCGACCCGCAAGCGGACCCGAGCGCCATTCGCTCGCAACGCTTCTCTTCCCCGCAGCTTAAAGGGCCAGCAGCACCCAAGCAGAGCGACCACGCATGAGCTCTCTCGGCCGAAGACCAGCAGGGAGGCACAACTGCACAGAGAGATTCCTGGCTCAGCTAGGGCTGCGTGACGCGTCCCCGGTGCCTCCCCCGGGCACACGATCCCGAGAAGAAGGTCCTGCGTGAGATGGGCAGCAGGCACATTGAATAAATATTGTCACCGAGTTTGAGCAAACCAATCTGGAAGTTCTCCTTTTTTTTATTTTGAAAAAGCAAGGAACATAGGTGTATCTCTTCTTAGCCATACATAATTTTTGAAAAATATTCTTTCTTGCTGTTTTTCTGGCTTTTTTTGTATTAAAATTATACAATTTTGTATAATTTAGTAAAATTAAAATTAATCCATAATTTTCAAGTGACTGTCCTTGGTGAAACATAACAAGGAAGAGTTGGGACTGCCGCAACAAGGCCATATTATTTTCTTCTGCAGCAGCCTGTACGCTTTTTTGACTTTGCAATATTCTGAATCCGGTTTCATTTATTAAAACATAAAAGTGAATTGAAGTTTCCAGTCCATGTTGCATACATCTAGTAGTGAACAATCTTTTTGCATATTATTAGGTTGTACAGCGAATTAAATTTTTCCTCACACTTCACTTAAGCATAATTAACCAAACAATTATTTACTCAACCCATTTTTGTTGTTCATCATGATCTGATTATTCTTTGTTTGCTTTTTTTGGAAGGGAGATGAGTTGCTCTGCTCTGGATACTTTATGGACTATTTGGTTCTAGATGAAACCTATTTTTTTCCCCTGAGGATCTGGTGGCCCATACAACTGAGACCTTAGTTTTGGCCTGCAATGGGCAGGTGACAAGGATATGCCTATATTAGGGATTTCATTGTGGTGACAAGTCCAGCAAAACCTATGTTTCCATTCTCACTGTACTCATAGATATCCATCCAGCTTTATTTTTAAAGTGACTCACTCATTAGTGTGGAGGGATGGGTCACAGGGCTATCTTCTGGGTTTCTGTGAAGAATATCCTAGGTACCTGGTGAGTTAAGTCATGTATACTAAATTGGTTGCTAGTAAGCCACTAGGCAATTCAAGATATGATTAGCCCTACATGGCATTCATTAAAAAATGTCTGATCAGTTCCCAGAAGAGAATATCCTAGGCACCTGGTGGGTTAAGTTTCTCAAATTCAGCCAGAGCTAGACTCAGACTGGGCAGATATAGTTGACATTACAGAATATTAGTCTTCCTTCACTAGCTGAGAAAAGTTTGATTGTGTGATTCCTGAGGATCTGGCAAGATCCTCAAGACTGTTAACATGGCCACCTGTTGATTAGATCCATGTCCTTCTGGGTCAGTGAAAGCCTCCCAGAAGAGAAGTGGTTGGGTCCATTGTATAGCTACAGCTTCTTTTAAAGATTATATAGTATATATCCTCAAGAAGCACACACTGAATCCAATGGCTCTTGACAAATTTTGTCCAGACTTAGACCTCTCCTTTCTGACAAAATTTGAAAAGAGCATAGTCAATCTGTAGCTTCAGAGAACCTTGAAAGAAACAGATAGACCTTTTTCTGTTGGGTTTTAGGTGGGAACATAATGTGGAGATTGTACTGATTGCATTTATTGTGGTGGTTCTCCTCCTTTGTCCATATTAGTTCCAGCCCATACTGATAGGAGGGAAATGATAGAATTGAAAGCCATTTAATCTATTAATGGAATGCCACAGGACTCAATGTTCTCACCCCTTGTGTTTAACCTACATGATACTGATGAATAAAGTCACCCATTGGTTTAGAGGCAGTAAGCCAATTATACTCAGATGTTTTTCCCAAATCAAGGCTGACCAAGGGATGCAAATTCTTATTCCAGTGCCTGGATGGGAAGGAGCAGATTCATGTCCAACCCTAACAAGACCAAATGACTGTGGGTGTAGAGTTAAGCCAGACTTACCAAATGTTCAATCTTAATTCTGATTGGGAGTCACACTTCTCCTTTCAGGACTGATGTGCAATTTAGGATTCTTCTGGAATTTCAGCTCTTGTTCAAAGAGCAGGTGGCAGCTATGACAAGGAAGACCTTTGAACGAATCCATCTGGTGTATCAGATGCAGGGGTGAAATGCTCCCGGTTCAGACCGGATCATCCGATCTGGTAGTGATGGCGGGTGGTGGTTCGGAGAACCAGTAGCAAAAATCCCTGTGCCCCCCCCCCATGCCCAGCTGAGCCGCAGGATCATCAGAGGCTTTTTTTTTACTTTTCAAAGCATTTTTTTCTGCAACCTCTTTGCCGAAGAGGTGGTTTAAAAAATGCTTTGAAAAGTCTCTGACGATCCCAGCTGAGTTGCCTGATCAACAGAGGCTTTTCAAAGCATTAGAAAAAATGCTTTGAAAAGTAAAAAAAAAAAAAGTTGGCCACGCCCACCCAGTCACATTACCCCCCCTCTACCAAGCCATGCCTACAGAACCAGTAGTAACAAATTTTACATTTCACCCCTGATCAGATGTGCTCATTCTTATATGAAGAAGCCTTCCTCATGACACAATTGAAGACGCTAGTGATTACAGGGCATTCATTAAGAAACGTTGTCTGATCAGCTCCCAGAAAACTGCCTTTACTGGAACTAGAATGGATTGACTGGAATACATCCTTTAGAGATCTGAACATCCTGCTTTGCTCTTCTCTGAGCAAGCCTAGAATTTCCCTCCAGACTTGGACTATGGAAGGCTTCTTTGGGGAGGAGAGGGTGTTGCACATGTCATGGGTTGTTCTCTCTAGGTTAAGTATTTTGACTCCCTCAATGGTTTTCATACATTGTTTTAATTATTTTCTCCTCAGAATTGCCTAGAGTTGGACAGCCTTACAAATATGATGTATAAATACTTTCCCTGAAAACAAATTTAGCAGAGCATTTCAAAGACCACTTCCTCCCAGTATTAAATACTACTCATTGCTGCAACATATTCTTCACGTAGGAGCTACAACAGAAATTAATAGTTTGGTTCCAAACCACTGAGCAAGAGTGGTCTTCCCTAACTGGAGTCCCTAGCCCTAGGCAGAAGTACAACTTCCCAAATCCCAAGGCAGGATAGGAGCAAAAAGTTAAGATCTATTGTCAGTATCTTTATGCAGGTTTTATTTTGTGGGCTTTGTGAAGCTTGCTAATAATTGAACAAGGCATGGTGCTGCATTTTTATATTTCAGCACATAACTCAGGGCTAGTTAAAGAAAAGGGTGTTATATAAATGATGTGCTAACCAGCCTAAGAGGATTTTAACAAGAATCTTAAAATAACAAACAGTATAAATTCCAAGCGAAGTTCCTATGCACCATACCAGAATTATTCACATTATACTATTCATGAATCATGATATACTATAAGAATCTGTGGAGAATATCAGAGTAATATGAATTCCTGTATGTGATCTGTGTGTTCAACTTCAACTGATAGCAGCCCAGTATGTGGGCTTTAAAATAAGCCATGTCTACTAGTCATTTCTTTGAAAAGTGCTGTGAGCTCAGCAAGAAGGGCAAAAGCTATAAGTTTCCACAGCTGAGACAATAAGCTCAAGTGAGAGACAAGTGAATCAAGAATATAATAAAGTGGGGTTTGCTGTATCTTAACTAGCCCTCCTCAAGCTGCGCGCTTCAAAAGTATGGGAACTACAACTCCCAGAATTACCTTTCAGCGTGAGAGCCGGAATTTTGTGGCCGTTGCCACCCCAACCTGACTGAAGAAAGGGAGAGGGGCTGGCCCAATTGTTTGGGAATGCCGGGAGTGGTAGTTCAGCAGAAGGCCGAAGCTAACAGGAAGGTTCCCCAGCGGCTTATATTCAGGGCAGCACTGCAATGTTGTCTGAATTCGCTGGACTTCAGTAGCTGTCATGGGCGACGCTTTGTAGGCGGCGGGCACGTTGAGTTCAGGGTAATCCTCTGAGAGTCTGGCCGCCAGAAGATGGCGCTGTTACATCAACGTAGTCAACAATAGGACTGCGTATCTCTACCAAGCGGCGCTTGGTAGAAACAAGCGCCTCGCGCAGCTGCCTTCGTAACAAGTCCGCGGAGTTTCCTCGCCGTGGAAACTTTTTATTTCTGCCCCAATCATAGAAGGCTCTGCTTAATGTGTTGTTGATCCTATTTGCATGAAGACTGCGTGCGTCTACTTTGTAGGTATTTTTGTCTGTAGTGTTACTCATAAACCTTACCAGAATGGTTCCAACACTTTGTCACCAAACGTTTTATAATCAGTTCTTTTGCTATAAGAATAATTCTAAATTAAATTGGTTTTGTTGTGATATGCATTTTAGGACTGTCATAGTGATGCCAACTAATATATTTGAGCAAATTAGAATAATCTTCATTTTCATTTTCTCCATTTAAGCAGAAAGTGGGGAAAAATGTTGCTTTGATTACATTTATGCATAATTAAGATACAGCCATATTTATAGTGGAAAGTTAGATGTCTCCTGGGAAGCACATTTGCCTGTTTTTCATGGGGTCATCTATGGGTATGAGATCTTCAGGAATTTGGAGCCAGTGTACTTTTTGGATTCTTCACAGAGTATCTACATCCAGGAGTACTTTTAATCTGCTGATATGAGCTTTTCCCTTTTGAATGATCTATGCACAGTTATCTCCGGACTGGTAATTTTCTTTATCACAGACTGCAGTGTTACAACCTGCAACATTTATATTGCAGCAGTTTGTTTATTGTAAGGGATCCTAATTAGGATCTTATATATTTTGCATGAGGCAGTCTGTAATCACCATATATCTGCTGTTTGGCCTGATTCAAGTTGCTAACTTTGTTCTTCAAAACCAAGGGTAGCTGGCAATCTTTTTGAATTACATTTCTTCTCTGTGTCCAGAGGAACCACATAAAAAATAGAAGGGTAGAACCAAGAGGGAAACAACTTGAGAATCCTTTTCATCTGATTGGTTGCTTCCTTCCTTCCCATCTCCATTTGTCTCCTTTCTCCACCCATAATTTCCTCCACCCTCACCTGCCCTATCCTCACCACATCTTCCTCTTCCTATCAGTGCCACCATCCACTTCTCATCGTCTGTCAATTTGTCTTGTCATATTTTATTTTGCCTCCTGCCTTGGCCAGTTTGCCACCAATAAACTTTCCTCCTTATCATTGGTGATCAGCAAAGGAATGGCTGCTATGGCCAGTCAGATGCTGTAGTCTACATCAGGCAGCTTTAAGCTGGCTAATATATATATTGCAGGTGTCAGGTCGTATTGGTGGTTGCCCCCCATTCTGCAACACCTTTTCTTTTGAGTTATGGAATCTCCTGGACTCACTTATGATCTGGCTATTCCACAGAAGGTTTGAATCTAATGGGGTATGGACTACATTGCAGTTGGTGTAACACTATGGAGAACTCCCAAGAGAAAGTTGACTTGGCAATTATAGTCATATTCTATCAGTAGGGCTAATAGATTTGAGCTGCAAAAGTTTTGTGACAATTAGATGACAAGCAGAATTACAAAAACAATCAAACAGATCTGATTACCCTTGCAGACGATACAACAATGGTGGGACTCATATCCGGGGGAGATGAGTCTGCCTATCGAAATGAGGTGGACCGGTTGCTTTCATGGTGTGGAGACAATAACTTGGTCCTTAACACCAATAAGACCAAGGAACTTATAGTGGACTATAGAAGGAATAGATCAGACATCCAGCCCTTGCTTATCAATGTGAGAATGTGTGGAGCAAATGGCCAATTTTAAGTTTCTGGGTGTTATCATAAAAGGGGCTTGACCTGAGGCACTCACATTGCAGCACTGGTCAAAACAGCCCAGCAGAGATTATACTACCTGACACTTCTCAGGAAACAACAACTGAAAAACTGCTGGTGACCTTCTACTGTTACACCATAGAGAATACTGTAACTTACTGCACCTGTGTATGGTTTGCCAATTGCACAGTGGCAGATAGGACAACACTCCAGAGGGTTAACGTCATTGCCCAGAGGATCATTGGCTGTCCTCTCCCCTCTCTGGAAGAGCTTTATACCTCCCGTTGCCTTAAGAAAGTTCAAAACATTCTTAAAGATCCATCTCATCCTTGGCACTCTTTTTCTGAACTATTACCACCTGGTACAGGATAATAAAAACAAGGACAAATAAGCTGAAAAACAGCTTCCAGGGCAATAACTATATTGAATTCTACTGTATAGTGCAATATTAATGCAATATCAGGTTTTCAATTCAATTGTATAGAATGGGAAGGATGTGTTGTGGCTCCGACCCCTGAGCCCATCATATCGGAGGAAGAAGACTCCAAACATGAAGGAGAGGAGCCGGCCAGGCCTCCCTCTCCAGGCCCCTCCTCTCTGGCAATTCCTCAGGTATCTGCCGAAGGAGAGGAGATTGGCCAGGAGCCAGGTGTCTCCGATCAGAGTGAGAACGAGGGTGATAAGTCGTGGCTGGATCCACGCCAGCGTCGGCGAGATAAACATTCGCAGCAGATGAGGAGGCGTGCCAGGGATTAAGCTGAGTCACTGGACCACACCCCACAGGTTATAAAAGGGAGTGTGATGGCCATTCAAACTCTGTGACGGACAAAGCTAATTTCTGGAAGTCACTTTGTGCAACGCCTAAATCTGTTGAAGGCTTTTGAGCTGGACTGTTTCCAAATCGGTGGGTATTTCTGTATGTTATCTGGTGGAGGCACAGCCCCTCCTTGTAGTAAAGCACTTGGCAGTCGGTTCTCGTGCTGCTCCCAAGTACCTGATAATGGACATTGTTTGTTTGAACTATTCTTTAACCCACGGCTGCCTGTTTGAGGGTGTGTGTGTGTGGGGGGGGAGACGGGGACAGAACAGGATGTATGTTTTATTTTTATAGTTATAACGTACACTGAAGATGGCATTTAAATTTGTTGTAATGCAATGACAATAAACTAAACTAAACTAAACCATAATCCACAGAGATCACTGGATTACCAATAAATAAGTGTCCCAATTTCAATCATGGTTTGGAAGGGAAAGGTTGATCACGTAGGAGTCCACAACCCCCAATCCATGGCCTGTTGAAAGTGGGCTGAGCAAGCAGCGGGCAAGCACACGAAGCTCCATTTGCGCAAGTGATGTGTACAAAACCATCTCCTTCCCTCCCGCTGCCACTGCTGGTCCACAGAGTCAGAAAGGTTAGGGACTGCTGATGTAGAACATGTTAGATACAGTAGAATTCAAATGACTAACCCAAAGTTAGTTTGTCAGTTGTGTGCCTGACCAATGAGAAAAGGGTTTCTGATGCAGTAAAGCAGTGTTCCCCAACCTTTCTGGCTTTGTGGACTGGCAGTGGGGAGAGGAGATGGTTCTACGCGAGCAGCAGGTGAGCGCGTACGCAGCTCCATTTGAATGAGTGGCCACTTCCACAGCTCAAGGGTTGGGGACCCCTGCAGTAAAGACTTGGCAGTTATCTTGTGGTGTAAGATTGTGGTGTTTATGAGACAGTAGGTACTTCCCAAAAAAATTGGTGCCTTTGATCAAGCTAGTGAGATTGCTAGCCACTATTCAAAAGATCTGACGTTAGTAGTTGCTCAGGTGAAGCATGTGTTTTTAATTTTAAGCAATGGCTGGTCAATATGGATGAAAACATAATGGCCTTTTAAAACAATATAAGTTAATTATATTACAGACTCTGAAAAATTGAGACTGGGAAACCAAGTAAGTGGTTTGAGAGGAAAAGAACAGAAAGAGAAAAGAATAAGGACTGCACCTCTACCACTTCTCTTCAGAATATCCTCTCCCACCGTTGCATTTCTGACTACACTGGCAATCAGGGCATTTGATGGATATTCAATTCTGTATTATGCAGGTTACTATTTACACATTATATAGGGCAAATGTAGGAAAGATGGGGAGAGGAGTATAAAACTTTCAGAAGACCATTTCAGTTTCAGATTAGAACCAAACATAAATACACACTTTGTGTCACATATTGATAGCTGAGGACTGGAATATTTTACAGAGGTAAACTGAAAAAAAAATGGGAACAACTCTGCATGAATCAGCAATGATTGCAATGATCATCTGCAAAAGCAACCTCATTTCTACATGTTCCCCCAAGGGGAACTTGGGCAGGCTAGTCAAGCACTGGCACCCATAGAAAGCACATTGATGTTAAAATGGTGATATATATGATGATGCAGTCGTGTAATGACAGTTTATTAAGCGCATACAAAAGCAAAAAAAGTCACGTGTTAGGTTTAGAGAATTAGGGCATGGTGGGAACAAATTAAAATTGGATAAAGCCAGTGTGAGAAAGCAAATATGCCTGAAAGAAAGATTTATTTTTGTATTTATTTATTTCCTGCCTTACTTATTTTTATAAATAATTTAAGGTGGTGAACACACATAATAGTTTTTCTGCCTATTTTTCCTAATTTTACAGTAAAGATTTTAGTATATAGAAAATAAAAAGGGATCCTAGTGTTATTCTGTCAGTCAGTCATATCGACATTGCTGGATGTCAACTACTAAAGGGCTAAACTGACATCAGTGTCTGTCATTCATATGGATTAACAGGACAACAAAAACTTAAAAGAATCTATAATGGCAGATATACCTAATAATTGTAGAAATGAATTTGTTTTGGATCAGCATCCCCCTTGCTTATGTTTTAACAGATACATTGGTGACAATTGATCATTTGGCTAGGCTGGCTAGGGATCTGTAGTTAAAAAGATTGTGAAGGTGCCACATTGCACCTGGCTATTTTGTCATCCTTCTGTAGATCTGTTTAGTTTCTAGTGAGCCTTCTTAAATTTACTGTACAAAACCATATCCCATGGAAAATGTTTTTTTTTCTACTGAACTGATTTCATTGCTGTTTTATATTGTTTCTCACTTCCCTCCTTTTTTTAAAAGAAGATTTGATATTTGTATAAAATTATATATTTTTTCTAAACGAATGGAATCATATGATGAATATATATTTTATCATGTTAGCTTCTTAAACTGGTAGTAACACATTTAAATGTTCATATTCACATTTTCTTAATCTACAGCATATGTTTCTAAATAAATAATTCTGGAACCCCTCTGTATCTGGCTGATGGTCACCAGAGGACAGCAATGCTAGATTTTTCTGCTGCCATCAACAGGTAGTTTAGATAATTGCAGAATTCCAAAGTATGATTCATAATTTCAGAAGCTGGAAAAGTGTTCAGGAAACTTGTAGCCTTCAGGTTGAAAAACGTGGAAATAAAACCCTAATATTTTTTTAAAAATCAACAGTTTTAAATTGTTTATTATAAAAATCTATTAATGTCTATAGCCACATAAAGGATATATTTGGCCACAAAGATAGTTTTGCCAGAAGATGTAGCGCTGATTGAATGGTGCAAATCTCCAACACCGAGCTGCTTCTTTGTCGCACTGGCAAATTATGTTTTGACATCTGTCTAGAGCAGCATCTGAAAAAAAGGAATGAAGAAGATACTACTGCTGGTTATGATGAAGTAGAGTACAAAAACAAAATAGTCCTGCTTATCTATGAAACTGGTATTTATTAAGATGTATAATCTTAAAAGATAAAGGATTGTTTTGTTTGAAACTTTTTTGAACACCTCAAAATGGTTAAAATGAAATTCATATTACGTGAAGGCCATTTTGGACATTAAAAAACCAAAATTCATGATTGGGAAAACATTGGCTGGGTTAACAGGTATGCATTAACACACTATATCTTACAATTACATAATATGTATTTATCAATTTTAAAACAGTATATTTTACATTCCATGTTCATTTTTATTTATTAAGCCCTATGTCACACATCCTCTTTTAAAACAAACATTTTTCTAGGCCTTTCTGTGAAAAGTCATTCAGGAGAGCAGTGTCTCAGCAACAGGTGACTCTCCAGAAATCTAAACATCTGAGTAATATGAAGTATGAAAAAGAAAACACCTTTTTCACTAAGTGGGCAAAGGATTTTAACCCTTGCTGCTCTTCTGTACTGTAATTTTTAAGAAATCCACAGTCATGGTACTCTGTTATGAATGATGGTACAGTGGTTAGAATGCAATATTGTAGGTAACTCTGCCCACAGCCAGGAGTTCAATCCTGACCAGCTCAAAGTTGACTCAGCCTTCCATCCTTCCAAGATCAGTAAAATGAGGACCCAGATAGTTGGGGGCAATTTGCTGACATTGTAAACCGCTCAGAGAGTGCTATAAAGCACTTTGGAGCAGCTGATAAATCTATATGCTATTGCTATTGCTGGTATGGTGGTTGCTGATCAAGAGCTGCCCTTTAGATTGAGAAGTGTCCAAAAACAAGGGCCACAGTAGGCAGGGTATTGGATAGGGCTGGAGTTTTACAGAGTTTTCAGGACTGGTTTTGAAAAGTTCTGTTCAGCTTATTTTGAAGTGTACCCTAGAGTTTCAATATGTCATGAACCTCAAAGAAACAACACTGTATCACTATTTTTAGCCATCACAGTCAAGTGGTGGCTACAATGAATGGCCTGCATCCCTAAAATCACTGGATTTTGCCCACCCGTGTGTTATGAATTGCAGCAATTCAACACTGTTTATATATTTTAAATATTTACATATTAAGATTTCTGTCCAAAACTTTACCCTTCCACCTTCAAACTAACCACAGACCTTGGAAAACTGACAACATGCTACAAACATCTTGAGTAAAAGTACATGGCATTAAGTTAGCACAAGACAGTATATTCAATATTCAGTACAACCATTTTTCTCACCACTAGTCTCCACAAAAAGATTGAAATTGCTTTAAGTTAAGATCATAAGTATGAACTTTCCAGCCCAGTGGTGGCCTGGCTAAAAGGGCTGGCATTTCCTAGCACCATGCTTAGCAAAATGGAAAAAACAAAATGATACTCTGGCTAGGCATAGGATAGCAGTATAATATGGTTGTTGGTCAAATCTCATTTGAATGTCATTGGCATCCTTCAGTCTCAAGAGACTATGATATCGTGCTCTGGAAAGAGGTCCTAAAACAGCATCTAGTGTGACTAAAAAGGCCAATTCGAGAGTGGCAATCCCTTCCACACTGAGGGCAGATACATTCTGTCTCCACACACTGAGGGCAGATACATTCTGTTCATTTGAATGAATGAATTAAAACAATCAACATCAAAATCAATACCCTTTCATAATCACTTTTAACCCAGAAAAAGGTTTAATTCAATTACTATTACATTGTTTTTTATAAGCTGAATCTTCAGGCAACTATGAGAAATTGTGTTAGTATTAAAGTTTTTTAAAACAATCTGGTTAGAACAGTGTTATAAATCTTCCAAGATCTTTGAGAAAATCAATAGGTGTTCTGAAACTAAAGCTGAATTTTTTACCTCTAGAACATCTGTATATTCTTGTGCCTCTATGAGATAAGGTAAATAAAAATAATGACATTGAGGTTGTACCTTACCGCATATCACAGTATTGTCCTGACAAGTCCACTTATATCTGTCTGTTATGGGGTGACAGCCTTGTCGTTGTGCAAAGTCATAACAGCAGTCATGTCTATGGCAGCACCTTTCAGCAACAGAGAATGATTAATACCATTGATATGAATCCTGAACATCAAGTAGTATGTGCGGGACTGTGAAGCTCTATCTCTAGTTTTACAGTGCTCTGGTTGTGAGACATTTACAAGGTCAATCAAGTACTTTCATGAATCTCATCAATCTGGATATTTTAAGAAGTAACTACTTCTCTAAACTCAGTTTCTTAGGAAAACACAGCAACAATAATTTGATGTTCACAAATGCATATTGTAGAGGGAAAATCTTAAGTGTAATTTTTCAAAATAAATGCATCTCTAGTTCCACTGCAACAAGGGATCACATGGCCATACTTTTTCTTCTATTCCTTCTCAATTTAGCAACATGATGTCATCCAGGATAATAAAAGGACTGGGTTTATACTAATCATATCATGTTACTGTTCCGAATACTCAGTTATTTTGTTACTTGCTTTTCTTTTTCTTTTACTATCACATTATACTACTGTTTTTCCAGATAGCAATAGCAATAACTCTTAGACTTATATAGCATATCATAGTGCTTTACAGCCCTCTCTAAGCATTTTTACAGCATATTGCCCCCAACAATCTGGATCCTCATTCTAGTGACTTCGGAAGGATAGAAAGCTGAGTCAACCTTGAGCCGGTCAGGATCAAACTGCTGGCAGACGGCAGAATTAGACTGCAATACAGCTTTCTAACCACTGTGCCACCATGGCTCTTAGATATTCTTGTCTCAAAGTAAAGCTGACTTCATTAAAATGTATTAAACAGAGTGGGATTAATTCAGTTGAAGAATATAATGGCAATATGAACTTAATAGAGAAAGAAGTGGTATACAGTACGTACCAATCTGTTTCATCCGTAGGCCATCCACTTCCTCCTGGACCACAATAGCATCCGTAACTTACATAGGCCAAAGGAAATCGGCTTGTACCACATTTTAGGGTTCCATATAATTCAATGAGTCCTCTTTTATTTACAAAGTGTTTTTTCCCAAGAACACCATTCCATACTGCAAAGGCAGAAATTAAGATTTTACTACATTGGAGTAGCACCATCAAATAGTTGCTTTATCTCTTTTTACACAATCTGCTTCTGCATTAATACTCCAGCCATGTGTCTGGCTGGAGTGTTGGGCAGCTGTTAGAAAGAAGAGGAAGTTTAGATTAAACTCTGGGTTGGTGTTACCCTTCTCACATCTGAGGTTTTCTTAATCTCAGTTATTTAACATAGCATTTACCGGTAACTATAAAACAAAGTAAGTATTATGGTATTTAAAATAACCTACTTGAAATAATACTTTAGTTTAGTATGGCCGTTAAATGTGAAGCAACAGGGGTCCTCCAACCCCCGGTCCGTGGAGCGACACCAGGCCACAGCCTGCCAGAAACCGGGCTGCACAAACCAGCGAAGCCCCATCCACGGGTGCAGGCAGCACATGAAACTATGCCCCTTCCGGTCCACGGAAAAACCTCTCCCCATTGAATAGGTCTCTGGTGCCCAAAAGGTTGGGGACCATTGACTGAAAGCATATTAAGGCATTATATTAAAGCATTAAAACTTTAAAGCAATAAATATACATTGCAGAATTTCTCAAAAATCATAGAGAGAAAAAATTCTATTTCATGGATAGAAAAATGCGTGTGTGCGTGTGTGCGTGTGTGCGTGTGTGTAAAGCCCTAGAAAAAGCCCTAGAAAAATCTTTCAGTTTATTAAAAGAATTATATCCACATTAAGATAGGCAAAGTGATAAATTATTAGTACTAAATTAAGTCTGTGAATATTTACATATTTCAAATCACAGCTTTTGGCCTCCAAAGAATTAAAAAGGAACTAAGGCAAAATTTCATTTTTTTACTGATTCCTGCCACCCATCAGTTCAATCAAGTATCATTTCAGAAAAGTGTCTGTCACATTTTAAACACTTGTGCAGTTTCACAATTGACTTGTATTACAGTATTTATTTGGCAAGACAGTTTTCCTGAAACCTTAGAAGTTTAAGAATGTACAGAAGGCCTCATGTTTTCTTTTACATGGAAAGATTATTCTCTTCTAAAAAAATCTGAAATTTTGTTGGGCTTTAAGGGAATCTCAGCTTTCTTAATTCTGGAGTTTGGAATAATGTATTTTAAAGTGCATTAGTTAGGAATCTTCGGATAATTTAAAATACCTTGTGCTAATGGTCTTTTATTTTTTATTATTAAACTTATATGTCACATGTTCCCTGAGTCAACTTTAGATATCTTATAATCATTCAATTAAAATGCAATGTATAACATTAAAACAGTAAATAGGGATCTTAAATTTAAAATTCAGTTAAAATAAAGTTGACCAGTGCGGAGAGGGAAAGGGTAAAGTGGGCATGGGGAGGAGATGGGAAATACCTAATTAATTAGCCATTTCCAAAATCACACACCATCAATGGGGCTCCAGGCCAGTTGGCACAGCCATGTCTTCAGGGCCTTTCAGAAGGCCAAAAGGGTGGCTGTGAATCTCACCTCAGAGTGCATGATGTTCCATGGGGTGGCAGTCACGACAGAAAATGTTCTCCTTCTGGATCCTTCCACCCAAAATTCCTTCATCGATAGGGTTTGCAGTATCCCCCTTCTACTAGTATAGAAGGGTGGGCTAGTCCCACTAGTGTGAGCCAGTTCATCAGATAACCTGGACCTGAAGGGCTTTAAAAGTGATAACCAATGCTTCAAATTGGATCCAGAAGCAAACTGGCAACCACTGCAGCTTGTGGAATAGTAGTGTAAAATGAGCCACCTTAGGGCCCCCAAGAACTGCCCATGCATCTGTGTTCTGCACCAGCTGAAGCTCCCAGATATTTTTCAAGGGTAGCCCCATGTAGAGTGCATTTCAGCAATCTGAGTGTGAAATGATCAGGTCTTGAATGACTGAGTGCAGGGACTCAATCCAGCAAAAGGCACAACTAATGCACTACACAAAGTTTTGCAACAGCCACAATTTCCAGCTACTCATTGAGCAAGAGTCATGGGTCCAGGAAAAAACCCAGATTGTGCATCAGGTTTGGGGGAGTGCAACCTTATTCAGAAATAAAGATATTAAAGTCCCAGAACCAGAAGCTCCAGATCTTACAGGGTTTTTTAATGCGCATGCAAGTTTTACTGTTATTTTTTTAAATCAACAGACTTTTTCTGCTGACATTTGTTCACTTTACTCCACAGCCCACACATGAAATAAAACTTTCTACAGAAACATCACTGCAGGAGGACTGAAAAAAAGGTAAAGTGATATTTAAAGAGTCACAAACAGATACACAAATAATGGGAGAAATATTTGGCTATGAGAATTGTTATTTGCCTTTGTGCTGAAATACCTATTGAATTAGTTCCACCAACTAATTCTGCTTCAAGGTGCTGGTTCTCACCTATAAGGCCCTACATGACTTAGGTCCAGGATATTTGCAGGATCTTCTCCTGCCTGCCTCTCACCGTCCTGTTCGCTCACATAGGGCCACTCTCCCCAGGGTTCCGATGGCGAGCCAATGTCATCTAGCGGTGCCCAGGGGTAGGGCGTTCTCTGTGGGTGCTCCCACCCTCTGGAATGAGTTACCTACCGAGCTCCGGATGGCTCCTGATCTCCGCTCCTTCTGTCGGGACCTGAAGACTTGGCTGTTCAAGCAAATAGACTGACTCTGATTCTGGGTTTTATTATTTATTATTAATTAGTTGTTTGGTTTAAATGGGATTTTATTGTACATGTTTCTTATGTTCTCCGCCCTGAGTCCTTCGAGAGAAGGGCGACATATAAATACATGTAATAAATAAATAAATAATAAATTGTCTAATAAAATGTTTAATTCTGACACCCATTTAACTGGAATAAATACAATCTTTAAGTAACAAGTCTTTATCTCAGTTTGCAAGTTTTCACACTTATAAATAAAAAATGTACATATTCCCTTTCTATTTAAATGCTCAAACAGGTTATTATGACATCATTAAGTGTTTTTGGGACTGAAGACAATATGAAAAACTCATCTATCTATGTCTTTCTTGCTTCTCTTGAATTTAACAGCAATTTAAGACTCATGTAATGCATTGTCAGCATTGAGGAAAACAGACGGGGAAAAGGATCAGCATTTCTTTCTACATCTACCATCATTTAACATTTCATTTGCACTCACCTGCCTGAAACAGCAGCAGTGTCACCAGCCAGCGTTCCATGTGGAGATCAACTCCGTATGACCCCAATCTGTCTGCACACCTACAGTCTGTTTAGAATAGACTCTCCCTGTAAGTTCTTCTGTCAAACTGAGCCAAGCAATGGGTGTGTCTAAACAGCCTTACTGGATGCTCCTTTATGTCTACTCTCAAAACTAAATATATAATTCTGTAAATTTCAAACACTTCCTTCTGAGCAAAAACAGATAATTATTTAGAGGCTTGTGGAAGGACAGTTCTCTGATGCCAGGGCTTCTATTTGCAGAGTGTTCCTTTCATCAAGTCTTGTTAAAAGGGAATTTTACTGAATATGCTGCACAGGTTGACATATTACAACCACAAAGCTGGGGTTCTTTTGCTTTCAATCCCCAACTGACTTCACCATTTGTTTCACAGCTCTTAGTGTTAAAATACTTAATTTCTGTGTAACAGGTATTGGCAGCATTTAAGCTAAAGAACTATTAAAATAAAGATATTTTGTCTGAATGCTTGAGATTTTAGCAAGCTGTTTAAAGTGAAAAAATGTAGTTCAAAATCTATTTTTGAATATTAATTCAAAATTACTGGAGTTCTCTATATGCCTAGGGGCTCCTTGAAACACCTGGTTTTTGTTTAGGATTTTCCTTCTTCCATCACAGCCATTTTGTGAAAGAACAAGCTCTCTCCCATGACAGACATCATGAAGGTCCATATGATTGAACGTTCCAGTCTATCTCTCTTGCAATGAGGCTGACAACATATTCTTCCTTGGAGCCAACTATTTCTAATCCATGAAGTTTAATATTCTTCAGGGAAAATTATTAATTACTTTATTGTTTAAATGAGATATATGGTATTGATTTGTTTCTTCAATTCTGCCAAAACAAAAAAAAATCAGTATAATTTGGAGGAACAAAATATCCCTTAGTACCTTCTATTAATTTTTTGTTGTTGTTAGTTGCGAAGTCGTGTCTGACCCATCACAACCCCATGGACAATGTTCCTCCAGGCCTTCCTGTCCTGTACCATCCTCTGGAGTTCATTTAAGTTCATGCCTACTGCTTCAGTGACTCCATCCAGCCACCTCGTTCTCTGTTGTCCCCTTCTTTTGCCCTCAATCTTTCCCAGCATTAGGCTCTTCTTTAGTGAGTCTTTCCTTCTCATTAGGTGGCCAGAGTATTTGAGTTTCATCTTCACAATTCTAAAAAGCAGTCAGGGTTGATCTCATCTAGGACTGACCGGTTTGATTGCCTTACCTTCTATTAATAAGTGATCTTTCAGGGTTTTTAAATATGCTGTGAAATTTTATTTTAGCTTAAATAATCTCCAAAAATCTTGATGCAATACCATCTTAACCCTCCTTTTCAGTGGTGGTTTACTTGTATTTCACTGCCAGGGACATTTTGTTCTGAAGTCTCTGTACCAGTTGGCTATACTGGGTACCCAGGGCTCACCTGGCCATGATAACCTATATAAAAATGAATCTCAATATCAAATAGTTGACTACTCAATAATTTTCCTTACTATTATTACAGGTATTTCAAAATTAAATCTCAAGTTTAGGGGTCTCAAGATCATTCTATCTATCTAAATTTAAAAACATAAAAACTAAGAGATGTAATACAAAGTAAGAAAAAGGGAAAAAATACAAAGAAGTAGCTTCCAAATTTTACAGCAATTAATGATACAATTAAAAATTTTCTCTCTTGCAATGTAGTGTATGATAGTGTGTTTACGATTATAATCTCAGAATTAATGGGTACATTTGGTTTATTTCAGATATAAATTGTACAATTGTCCATAAATTCCAATGATCCGGAATATAAGAGTATTTATTCAGAAGTTAGATATTTCTTGCCTTGTGAGCAAAAATCACAAGGTGTCAGTTTGTCTAGTTGTCTAGTTGTGTTAAGGCACCAGGATAGAAACTGAGAGACTATTGAGTTCTAGTTCCATCTTAGACCTGAAAGCTGCTTGGATGACTGGGACCCCCACTCTCTCTCAGTTCAACCCTCCTCGCAGGGTTGTTGTTGGGGAGAAAATAATAAAGGTGGGGTCACGATGGGTCATCCATGGGATCATGATGGATCGGCTAACAACAACAACAAAAAATCTAAAATAAAAAGCCATATTCAAGTGTAATATAAAGCAACAAAGATATGTTAGTAGGAAAACACCACCTACTCTCCCATCTCTCTAGAGTAGCCAACTTAACAATGACTCTGTATAAAATATAACAGTAAAGTTATTCCTTGGTTACTCAACCAAGAGACACACCAATACATTAAGTATTACTAAGTAGACATTTTCTCCAAGGCAGAAAAATTGACTTACGGTAATTAAACAGCTATAAAAACCACATATCCTTGAATAAAAAAGCACTTCTCTAAAATTAAGAGGGGGAGGAGAAAGTGAATTTACCCAGAAGCTCCAATCTGCATTCCAGTTATATGGAGAGGTGAACTGCATTTTCTCAGTGCAAACACTAAGATTCTCTTCTTTATCCACCAGTGTTTGACTGATGAGGCCATGATATACTTCACGAAGGGCCTGGTGAACAAGGAATATAATTGGTATTTTAATCAGGTAAAGATAAAAATCCAGAAGTCCTAAATAAAATGAGAGGATCAAAGAATAGTAACAAATCATTCCATCTTCCACAGCATCCAATCCAACTGATGAAGCTTCCAGAATAGGAAGCAAAATGTCCTGTTTTTTCCTCAAAAATCAGTCCAGTTGCCTTTTCAAAATAATAACAACTTTTGATACAGCTATCACCTTGATAACTGAGAATCTTCATAGACATTTGATCAAAGAATAAGCATCGCTTTCTTCCTTGGTTAGAGCATTTAATAGGTTTCTCTCCTCTGGTTTAATGCATTTTATTATTCTTGTATATAATCAACAATCTACTAAACTCCGTATTTTAATTGTTTTCTGCAATTGTTTATCTTCGATTTTATTTTTATTTTTTGGGTACACATTGAAAGCTTATGGTATCAGTTGAAAAAGTGAAATAAACACCTGGAGAAATATGTTTTCTTTCTAGACTCCCATGTTATTTTGGACAATCCAAAACGAAAAGGGTGTGGGCAGATCTACACACAAACAATAGTTTTACATCCCAACAAAAGGAGCGTTTTTCCATTTACTAGTTAAGCTTCCAAAACCGTTAGAATCAAAATATTCTAAATCACATCATAGCCTTTACATTAAGAGTAGCGGAAAACTACCACCTGGCAAAACCGCTGCCTCTTTGGCAAGGCAAGAAAGGCACCAGGAATTCTGCCCATTCCCCATCTGACAGAGGACAGAAATTCTGCCCCTTTTGAAATATGTACCGTTTTCTTTCGTTTGTAATGCTACACGCTCAGAAGGGCGGGGGTGAATGAGAGTCGAGGCTCAGGCCGCGGGACAAGGAAAGTTTGGGCGATCCTAGCCAGTGGCGGGCGGGAAAAGCGATCGAGAAACAACTTTCCGCCTTTTTCTTTTAGGTCTCCGCCACTTTTTCAGCAACCGTCGCCGGGAGACGGAAAGGCAGCAGCGGACAGAGGGCGACTGAGGAGGCAGACTTTCCACCTGACATCCCCAAAGACCGTCAGTTGCTTTGATTGTATGCTAACCTTTCAATCCAGCTGCCCATAAAAAGATGGAGGGGGGTGTGTGGGGGGGGAAATGCCGCGCCTCTTACCATGGAGAAGAGAAGGATGCGACCCGCAAGCGGACCCGAGCGCCATTCGCTCGCAACGCTTCTCTTCCCCGCAGCTTAAAGGGCCAGCAGCACCCAAGCAGAGCGACCACGCATGAGCTCTCTCGGCCGAAGACCAGCAGGGAGGCACAACTGCACGGAGAGATTCCTGGCTCTGCTAGGGCTGCGTGACGCGTCCCCGGTGCCTCCCCCGGGCACACGATCCCGAGAAGAAGGTCCTGCGTGAGATGGGCAGCAGGCACATTGAATAAATATTGTCACTTGAGTTTGAGCAAACCAATCTGGAAGTTCTCCTTTTTTTAATTTTGAAAAAGCAAGGAACATAGGTGTATCTCTTCTTAGCCATACATAATTTTTGAAAAAATATTCTTTCTTGCTGTTTTTCTGGCTTTTTTTGTATTAAAATTATACAATTTTGTATAATTTAGTAAAATTAAAATTAATCCATCATTTTCAAGTGAAAATGTCCTTCGTGAAACATAACAAGGAAGAGTTGGGTCTGCAGCAACAAGGCCATATTATTTTCTTCAGCAACAGCGTGGAAAAAGTGTCAGGTGCCTTCTTCCTGTACGCTTTTTTGACTTTGCAATATTCTGAGTCAGGTTTCATTTATTAGAACATAAAAGTGAATTGAAGTTTCTAGTTCATGTTGCGTACATCTAGTAGTGAACAACCTTTTTGCATGTTATTGGGTCATACAGCAAATTAAATTTACCTTAACATCTCACTTAAGGATAATTAACCAAACAATTGTTTACTCAACCCATTTTTGTTGTTCATCGTGATCTGACTATTCTTTGATTGCTTTTTTGGAAGGGAGATGGGTTGCTCTGCTCTGGATAGTTTATGGACTATTTGGTTCCAGATGAAACCCATGGTTTTTTCCCTGAGGATCTGGTGGCTCAGCAGACTAAAAAGCATTGTGATTAACACCAGCTGTTTGCAATTACTGTAAGTTCGAATCTCACCAGGCTCAAGGTTGACTCAGCCTTCCATTCTTTCAAAGGTAGGTAAAATGAGGACCCAGTTTGTGGGGGCAATAAGCTGACTTTGTATAAATATAGCTTAATGCATTGTAAGCCGCCCTGAGTCTCCGGAGAAGGGCGGCATATAAATCAAATTAAAAAACAAAACAAAAACTCAGGCCTTAGTTTTGGCCCAGAATGGCAGGGGACAAGGGTATGCCTATATTAGGGATTTCATTGTGGTGACAAGTCCAGCAAAACCTGTTTCCATTCTCATTGTACTCATAGAAATTCATCCAGCTTTTTAAGTTGATTCATTCATTAGTATGGAGGGATGGGTTACAGAATTATCTTCTGGGTTTCTGTGAAGAATATCCTGGTATCTGGTGGGTTAAGTCATGTAAACTAAGTTGGTTGCTAGTAAGCTGCTAGGCAATTCAAGATATGATTAGCCCAACATGGCATTCATTAAGAAATGTTGTCTGATCAGCTCCCAGAAATGTGCCTTTATTGTTGCAATATCTAACCTTAGAAACTGGAGTGGGTTGACCAGAACAGATTCTTTAGATATGGACTGCCGCTACATTGCTCTCCTACAAGCAAGCCTTAAATACCAAAATTGGACTATGGCTGACTCCTTTGGGGAGGAGAGCATGTGTCATGGGTTGTTCTCTCTAGGTTACGTACTTTGCTCCTTCAATGATTTTCATAGTTTCAATTGTTTTCTCCTCAGAATTGACTAGAGTTGGACAGCCTTACAAATATGATTTATAAATACTTTCCCTGAACACAAATTTAGCAGAGCATTTCAAAGACCACTTCCTCCCACTATTAAGTACTATTCATTGCTGCAACATATTTTTCATATAGGAGCTACAGCAGGAAAAAAAGTTTCTGGGTTCCAAACCACTGAGCAAGAGCAGTCTTCCCTAACCTGGGGGTCCCTATGCCTAGCCCTAGGCAGAAGTACAACTTCCCAAATCCCAAGAAAGGATAGGAGCAAAAATTTAAGATCCATTGTCAGTATCTTTATGCAGGTTTTATTTTGTGGGTAATTGAACAAGGTATGGTGCTGCATTTTTATATTTCAGCACATAACTCAGGGCTAGCTAAAGAAAAGGGTTTTACATAAATAATGTTCAACCAGCCTAAGAGGATTTTAACTAGAATCTTAAAATAACAGTATTTAAATACTGTATATATTTGTATTTGCAGCATTTTTCTGCTCTCAGTTTGTTCTCATTCTTCAGGGGTTCTCCCTCCCATTCTATAAATGCATTATGGCTAGAATATATTTATACAAAAGCTGACGTTCACAGTTTTATTTTTAAAAAGTGTTGCCAGAAGTTTGTCATAAGACTCTATCTGTAAATTAATTGAATTTAATAAAAGAACTGCAAATATACATCTAGACCTGGAATATTGGCACTTGTTCAAAAGGGGAAGCTAAAGTTTTAAAAATAAACAAATCTTTCCAGTAAATAAAGAGCTGTTTTATCTATTTTATTGACATAAATTCCAAGCTAACCACAGGTTCATATCCACTGTACCAGAATAAATTACATGTTGTAAATTACAACATACATGAGTATGTGAGCTTCTGTGTGTTCAACTACAACTGATCGTAGCAGCCCAGCATGTGAACTTTAAAATAAGCCATATCTACTAGTCATTTCTTTGAAAAGTGCTGTGAGCTCAGCAAGAATGGCAAAAGCTATAAGTTTCCACATGTGAGACAATAAGTTCAAGTGAGAAACAAGTGAACCAAGGATATAATAAAGTGGGGTTTGCTGTATCTTAAGTAGCCCCCCTTAAGCTGAGCGCTTCAAAAGTATGGGAACTACAACTCCCAGAATTGCCTTTCAGCATTTTTTGGCCGTTGCCATCCCAACCTGACTGAATTTTTTTGGCCGTTGCCATCCCAGCCTGACTGAAGAAAGGGAGAGGGGCTGGCCTGCTTGTTTGGGAATGCCGGGACTGGTAGTTCAGCAGAAGGCCGGAGCTAACGGTCTAGCAGGAAGGCTCCCCAGTGGCTTATATTTCACAGGTTTTAAAGTACTCACAAAGCATCACACTGTAATACAGGCAGAGGGATAAGGTTGATCTTAGTCTAAAGTCTTGGAAGAAGAAATGATAATTTAGACACAATAGTGCCTGACACAGCTCAAACAGCACTTTTTTAATTAATATTTTGTAGTTGAGTTGTGTATGCCTGGACATGAACATAGCTACACACGCTCAGTTAATGTTTTCCTGTTTTTTGAAATGTAGTAAATATTTCCACCACAAAGCAGTGTTTATTCCTAAGTAATATGCCTAAGAAGGCAAAGGCAGACCTTTTTGTAATGGTGCCCAGAAAATTGCATGGATGGGTCTGTGAAATCACTAGCAATCACATCTGACTCAGGAGAAACTTTACTAAGGATCGCAAAATAAGAACATTGCAATTTTTTTTTAATGTTATGATAAACTTCATCAATTTATAGCCTGAATGCTCAAGAAGTTGTTTGGCTGCAGTCCTTGCCTGCTGCTCCCTAGTATATACAAGGGAGTCTGATTAGTGATTCTTCCCTTATGGATTTTAATCCTGAGGTCTACTATCAACTGTAACTGAGTTCACCGCAAACACGTGTAGGCCAAATTATGGGTGGTAAGTTAGTAGCCTACTATATTGTGAAAGCTCAACCACTGTGGTTGGTTTATGGTTCAGTGTGATGCCAATTCAATTAGGTTAATTCAATAGATCATGATTCAATTATGAGTCAAGTTCCTAACATAGCTAACTAGTTCATGATAAATGCACATTCAAAATTCACACTGTAGGTCAGGGATGTCAAACTCAAGGCCTGGGGGCCAGAACTGGCTCACACAATGCTTAGATTTGGCCCGTGGGGCCGCCCTTGAAACAGTGAAGGACTGGCCTGTGGTGCCTCTGCCAGCAAAAACGGAGCTTGGGAGCCTGTTTTCTCTAGCAGGGTGCTTGGGCCTCCACAGGCATCCCCAACTCAAGTGACATCAAGCTGGCCATGCCCAATCTGGCCACCCACCCTGGATCCCCAAGTGAAACATAACACTGATGTGGCCTTGAATGAATGAATGAAATTGAGTTTGACACCCCTGTTGTAGGCAGTTTGGTACAGGTAGTCCTCATTTAGCAACTGCCTCAGACAGCAACCATTCAGAGTTACAATGGAGATGTAAAAGTAACTGCAACTAACACTGCATTTATATAGTTGGCAGTTTCTTTTAGTCATGAATTTGCCATTACAGTCAGTTAGCACTTGTAGTTTCCTTTCCTTCACAGAATGGAAAGACTGCACAAGTAAGCTTCTTGAGCTGCTTTTTTCTGCAGGGCGGCACATCCCTTAAAAAGTGCTAACCAACTCTATGACCTTAACTAGAACCTCATGCTGTTGCAAGACCCTAATTAGTTTCACACTAAATGCTCTTTCATACTAAACCTCCTATTAAATATCCAGTGCTATCACAATCCTTTTATTTGTGTTCCCCATTGTGTGTTTGCTTTCTTGTAACCTCTTTCTCTCCAATAAATGTAAATACAAAGATTAGTTTTCTTCTTGCTAATTATCCCAGCCCCACAGTGAGCATTTCAAAGGGTAGGGGAATGGGGGTAAATTTGTCCTTTTACCTGACTTCTTGTGAGTCAAATGTCCCAGCCATTTGGGCTAACCTGGCCGTTTGGCTTTTGACATAGTAAAGCAAAAGAAAGCTGAAGTAAAATTGTAAGTACAGTTGTGGTCACATGATTTTTCACTTAGTGACTATTTTGCTTAATGATTGCATTGCATTTGTGGTTACTACATGAAGACTATGTGTACCTTATAGGTATTTTTGTTTATTCTGTATTACTCACAACCTTACCAGAATGGCTATGTGCCAACAGTTTGTCACCAAATGTATTATAGTCAATCCTTCTGCCAAAAGAATAACTCTAAATTAAATTGGTTTTAATTTGTGATATGCATTTAGGAGTGTCATAGTGGTACCAGCTAATATATCTGAACAAATTAGAATAATATTGTTGGTTTAAAGCATGATTCAAATATCTGGTCAGAAATAAAAAGTTAATGTTAATGTTAATGCTGTTAATGTGAACAATTTATCAAATGAAATAATTTTTGGTATTGATCAGCCAATATATGGGCAATTGGTAGCTAAATATATTACGTTACAATACCAGGAAGAATAAACAACTGAAGTTATTGCAGGGGCTTAGGCTAAAATATTACAATCTCTGCAATTTTGTCTTCCCCCCCAAAAAAAACATAGTTCCTGGAAAGCAGCAGTACAAATAGGAAGCTTTTAGAAGATAAAAATAGAGACTGGCTTTTATAGCTCAGGCAGAGGTGATTATATAAGACCCTCTATAAGGGAAAGACCGTTCCTTAGCAAGTGTAGGAGGGCAGTGGCAAGAAAGGATCATGAGTGGATAGAGGACCTTGTTTTTCAGAAAAAGACAGACATGGTATACAGGAAATCCTCAACTTACAACCATTTGTTTAGTGACCTTTTGAGACCTTCTGACAAGCAAAGTAATGAGGAAGCCAATTCATTTAACAACTGTTTTGCTAATTTAACAATGGCAGTGATTCACTCAACAACTGTGGCAACAAAGGTGTAAAATGGGGCAAAACTCCCTTAGCAACTGTTTTGCTTAGCAACGGAAATTTTGGACTCAATTGTGATTGTAAACTGAGGGATATCTGTACAGTATGGAATCAGAGAATATTCTGGCAGTGGAGAAAATGTGGAGCAAATTGCAATTTCACAGTTTCAGATCAGATTTACACAAATTTATGAAAATCCTTTCCACTGGCCCAGTTTTAAATTACTAATCAGAGCAGTGTGCATATAATAGCACCTTGCCTGGCAATGGTGGGAGGTGAGGTTTGTTTCAAGGTAGCCTCATGTAGTCATTGTAAGTGCTAGCTGGTAACAGGTAATTTCTTTAGCAAATTAAGGAGTTGCTGCTGATTTCAAATATGTGCAAATAGTGATTGGCAAAGAATAGCTTCTTTGGGCAAAAGATTCTATTCTGCTATACAATGTATTTTTAGAAATAAACTAAATCTATAGTACATAATGTTTGAAATGACCTGTAGATTATAGTATTAACATGTTAGGATACAATTTGAAAAACAGAATAGCTTTGCAATAGCCGTGACACAATTTGAGATTTATCCAGAATGAGTCAACCTCAATTTCTCTCCAAAATAAGCTCAATTTAAACTTACGATACATAGCTAAGGTTAGGGATGAAATGCATGAAAATTTGTACTGATGCACAAATATAAACCTGCCAAGAAGTAGAAGCTTTGTCTTCTAGATCACATGATACAACCTCCAAATAGGCTTCGAATTAACAACCATTTGTTATAAATGATGTATTGGGGGTGTGTAATTATATGCCATCTAGAGTAAGAGCCCAGACATGGGGGCTAGTTGCAATTACTTGATGGTGAATTAAATGCATTGTTAAAGCCCTGACATTGAAAATAAACTGAAATTAAGCCGCAGCTGTTCTTTTGGGCAAAGATTTGTTAATTACTATTGGTCCTCCCTGACAATATGCAAGTTTGCTTGGCCTGTTTTCAAAACCTCAGTTGGACAAAGGCAAAATTAAATTAATTGGGAAGGTTGAAGTAAATTCACTTTAGGAAGCTAAAAAAATATTCAGGTCTACTTTTTTGAAATGTTACATTTCATCTTTCCTTTAAAAGTAGCTTACCTTACATGCCCTATAGAATTACAATAACATCAAGAAATATGAATCATATGTGTTTCATTTTAGGGACACACAATCTGTTACAATTCTCATGATATAAATAATAACTGGTACATATGTATTTTGCGACAAATTTAAGGGACAAGGGGTTTTGAGAAGAGACTGCTTGAAAATCTGTTTTTCGAGTGCAAATTCTGAATTTATCTGAGAGACTGTTCTTAACATATTCCCCACCTCTCCCTGCAGCTTTGCTGATAGAGATTAACACTTTTTCAGGCAAGGAGCTTCAGCAAATCCAAAAGTGACACTCCTTTAGGCAACAGACAGAGAGCTATGAAATCAAAGCTGTGGTAACATTAGTAAGTGTGACAATTGCTGGGCAGAATGTGAGTTCCCATTCTTCTGCAATACCAACAGGCAAACTTTTTTTTTGTTTGCTCATATGCTTGATACAAAAGGCAAAAAAAGAATGGGTACATATTCAGCTATGCATCAGGACATCCCCAAATGTTACCTCTGGGCAATGCCCTTTCTTCTGATCTCTCTCATATTAGGTAAGTAATGATTCTAGCAATTATTTTCTTTCACGTTAAGAAAGGTGACAATGGCATTTTCTTATCAAATTATTGTTTATGATAACTTTAGGCATTTTTACTTTCTTGGGAGTAAGTTCCACTAACCCTAGGGAGATTAATTTTGAATAAGATTATTAACTGTATGTGAATCTGGTTCCTTTACCCAATTGCCTCATAAATTATTGTATAAAAGATTACTTGAACAATGTAGAAAAAGTTCATATTTTTCACATCTTTATCTTATAATTTCTATAATTATAATTTCTTTGCACTTGTTCATTTGTTTGCCCGCAAGATTTTATGCCTGTTCTTCTAAGATATACCTCTTTAAATCTAATGGCATAGCAGTTTTTTCACAGACCTAGCAGCATATGGGGACCTAGAAAGGAGAGAAAAAGAAGCAAGATGGTATTTGTGTCCTTGAATTAAGGGAATTTTGAAAGGTTTAGCTGCCTATCTAGGGTTAAGAAAATATGCAGCTTCTATACAGCCATGAAGCATAGGAGCATTAATATCTTTGAATTTTACAAACCCTGCCCTGTCATAAAACAGGACAAGCTACCTCAGGAAGTTGGTTTTGGATTCATGAAAAATCAGCTATTTGCCATTTCTTCTCGCAGTACTTTTATATCTGAGATTTTTTGTTTCAGCTGCCAGAATAATTTGGCTAGTCTTGGATAGCATGCACTTTCACTGGTGAGCTGATTGAATATTCCGTTATACTTCAAGCAAAAAAAAAAAAACATTTTAAAAAATCCCCCCTTTGAATTGGCTCTGGGCATTTTATCCTCAGATTAAGCCCATAAAATAAGTTATTAACATATAAAGTTAAAGGTCTTTTACAGTACAGTACTTTTGTAAATGATGCATACCAATATAGAGCTGTAATTTCAGCTTTATTCATCGTCCGTAATAAGTAATATTCAATATTTTGCACATCAAAATTCTATACACTTTTATCTATGCAAGAGTTTTTAACTGCTGACAACAATCTACTTGTAAATACAGCAGTAGTATTTGCTATATTGATATGCATGATGTAGTTTTAGTTATTTGTATTCTTAATAAACTCAAGTCAAATTGATTACTTGTGCCTATGTGGACACAGCACAGCCATGCAATGTTCTTGTGAACAGAACAAAAGTAGCTTGCCAATGCATTTTTCTGTGAAATTGTTGCCTTCCCATTCAAATACAGGTAGTCCTCGATTTACAACCACAGCTGAGACCAAATTTTTTGTTGCTAAGCAAGACAGTTATTAAGTAAGTTTTGCCCAATTTTATGACCTTTCTTGCCACATTTGTTAAGTGAACCACTGCAATTGTTAAGTTAGTAACATGGTTGTTAAGTGGATCTGCTTCCCCGTTCATTTTGCTTGTCAGAAAGTTGCAAAAAGTGATCACATGACCCTGAGACACTGCAATTGTCATAAATACGAGTCAATTGCCAAGCATCTGAATTTTGATCATGTGATCATGAGGATGCTGCAATGGTCATAAATGTGAAAATCAGTCATAAATCATTTTTTTCAGTGCCATTGTAACTTTGAACGGTCACTAAACAAACTACCTGTACTAAGCAAACCAGAGCGTGTTTAATTTCTGAATGCAGACAAAGTGGGCCAGGGACTATCACCTGTACAGAAAGTGACTTTTTAGTATTGGCATTATCGATTCACCTGGTGCTACATCCCCCTCTTGCCTTGTAGTAGATGAACAACCAGCACCTTCATAGATAGTGCTGGTAAAAAAAGAAGCTTTTGCTTTTGAGTGGCTGTGTGATTTCTCAGAGTGAAGGATCCTTCTTCTGTGGTGAATTAAATCTTAAAAGGAAGAAGGTAGGAACTGGGAAGAGAGTCCAGGAGACTAGGAATAAAATGAACAAAGAATGAAAAAGCTCAAACAATAAATCAAGATATAATAATCCCTATAAAAGGGATCAATGGAAAGGAACCAACTAGAAAATAATGTCTAAAGGAAATAGAAGCAAGAAACTCCTATTTTTTTAAAAAATGCTGTATCCTATGAAGGAGACAAGACAAGATGGAAAACATTATGAAGCTAATCAATAGGGCAATTAAACAAAATGATATAAAGCTAACACTGTCTGGAAATCAAGAACCTGAGAAAAATAAAGATTTTTTTCACAATATTAAAAACTGAAATAACTGAAATAACTGAAATAATTCATTTAAGCTAAATGCAGGGAGACTCTGGATTGAAAAGAGAAACTTTGTGTGGAAAGTTTAGGTGGCTTTAAAAAGATGATTAGGCAAATTCACATAGGAAGAGCCTGTTATTGCTCTTAGCCTTGAAGTCAGAATAGCATCTTCTGAATCGCAGAGAGCATGCATAAAAAATGCTATGGAAGAATGACTATCATGGCCTTCATGTGTATTTTCTGGATGCATTTGGATTACCAAATGTTTCTTGACTAAATAAGCCTCTGAATTGATCTAGTACAGCTCTTCTTAAGTTCAAGAATGATGTATAGCTGGTCAAAACTTCCTAAAGATGCGAGGAAGAGCTGCGTGTTAAGGACAAAAAAGGAACAAAAACCTTTCAAATAAGTAATTGCCTCTGAAATCTGACAGAGAAATCTGTCACTTATAACCAGATCCTTGGATCAGACATTTTAAGTAAGGAAGTAAATGCCAAAATGCAGAAGTAGGATTAATGGTAGCAAGGAATATTTTTTTGTAGCCCATTCTCCCCCCCCCTCTCTCTTTGTGTATGTGTGTGTGCAGTCATATCATTGCATGCATCACAGATGAAAATAGGATCCACTAGCTTGGTTTCATATTTATAGGAGATGGACAATAGAAATAAATACCTCTAGACTACTGACCTTTTGCAATATTAAAAGCCAACCCTGCATTGTGACCTTTATGATGAAGCCCCAAGAGAATGAGCTGGAATATGATATCACAGATGTGAGTCACAAGCTTCCTCCAACACTAAACACACACAAATAAATGCACACTCTTCCAACAAGTTCTGATATTGCAATATAATCAGACCTGGCATTGATTTAAATATTAGAAGGGCATCATCAATATACAATAATGTTCAGACATCATTTCTATATTTAAAAATATAGCTATAGAGACAATCAGTATATATAAGGGAGAGAGGAAGATTTTTGATGATCCCTCCCAGCTTTTCCCAAGCAAACTCAGTCAGGAAATTAGCAGAAAGTTGAAAGTCACTCCTGCTCCCACTGGCTTTTTGCCTGTCCATGGTCATCCTGTTTCTCGGTTTAGGTAAGGGAATATATCTGACGACCTAACAGCACACAGGTTGTCTAGTAGGGATATAAACATGTGCACCCACAAACACATGTATACATGAAGAGACATCTACAAACATTAAGGGATGTGAAAAATTGTCATAATTTAAATACATTTGTGCTGAGTCACACCGCAGTTTAATATTCAGGGTAATGCTATTGCTTTGATTAAATTTGAATGTCTTGTTATCCTATTTAAAAATGCTTAAGTCATAAGAGTCATTAACTAATGTGTTATTTCTTATTTTATTCTGTTAAAATTGTCCATAAGAGGCATTTGGAAAAAAAAAACTATTTTAAGCATTTTCTTATTCAGACCATGCAATTTCTCCTTCCTGCCACATTACTTCTACCTACCTCCACATTTAAACTTTGCAAGAGACTGACAAAAATAAAAGTATACTGGTAGTTCAGAACAAATCTTACCAGCAGAGCTACATATAGTTGCACAGATGATGATTGACCTCTTTGTAAAGAACCAATTTTAAAAGTTGTTGTGGTGCAAATAGTAGCCTTTTCAAATGGGGAGCAGTGGCAACATTACGTTGAAATCACACCCTTCAGCTTCTATAGTAATGGATGAAATATGTCCAGAACCCAGTAATTAAGAAGACTATCATCTGAGAATAGCATGTACAGGAAGGAGAGGAATCATCAAATGGGCAACAAATGTTATGTCAGGACAATTATCTGCTGGTTAGGAATGGATGGATGCTACTTCAAATGGCCCATGAAAAAGTGCTTTTACTTCAAATGCCTTCCTCAAATTTTGCTTCATTTAAATTGTGTAGTCAAAAGTATGGAATAACAATTTCTTATTTGCAAATACGTTCTAGATATGAAGATTTTAAACAAGAAGGTTTTTATAATGTCTTAACCAATTTAGATAAGATGAAGACATGGCTTTTTCAGTAAATTCCCTGATCTGCCACGAGTTTTAACTGCTTGGGAATTTTAAATTGGATTATTTTAATATCATTTTTTTGTCGTGTTGTTTTATCTTGTGAGCCGCCCCAAGTCCTACAGGAGAAGGGCAGCATATAAATACGATAAATAAATAAATAAATAAATTTTAATGGGTTCTGATGACTATGTAATTGTATGGTTACATTGTATGGTTGTAAAAATTGTATGGTTATTTATTAGAGGTAAAGTTGGAAGAAGAACAAGTTAAAGAAACAATGATAGCATGGGGGGAAAAATTTGGCCATGGGGTTGATAGAGAAATGGCAAAAATTGTGGTTGCAAAATTATAAAATGACAATGTCTACAGCATATAAGGAGAATTTGTATAAGATGTTTTATAGGAGGCATCTACCCATGACGAGAATAGCCAGAATGTTCAAGAACAAATCAGAGAAATGTTGGAAATGTCATCAGACTCCAGATTCATATTACTATATGTGGTAGTAGAATAAGAAGAGGTGAAGAAATATATATTAAGTAGAATGTCACTTTGAAATAGTGCTTAATAATAGTGTTTTTGTTTATATGTTGTATAAATATTCGTTATGTGTAAACCTGAGATATTTTTATTAGGGATTTTACCAGAAATGTATAATAGAGAATTGAGATATTTAACTGTGAATGTTTTAACAGTGTCTAGAATTGTATTTGCTAAAATTTGGAAAAAAGAGAAAATACCTACTGAAGATGAAGTCATTAAAAAAATGCTGGAATGTGCTGAAATGCGTAAATTGACATTTGAAATTAGAGAACAGAAAGACAAACAATATTATTTAATATGGGATTTGTTTTATCAATGGCTAGACAATAAGGCATGGAAATGAAGTATGAAATATGAAATTAATGTAATGATAAAATATATGAAGTGTTTTTATTCTTCTTTTTTTCCGATGGGAGTCAAACCCTTGTTAAACAATTGTTAAATGAGAATAATAACATAAAGGGATATATAAAATTATTAAATAAGAGAAACTAAATAATTTGTAAATTGTGGATATGGGACTAAGCACAAAAGATTTTTAACCGATCGACACACTTTCTGTGATTGTAATGGATGATGGTTGTTTTATGTTTTGTTATGTTTAAAAATAATTTTAAAAAAACAATATGCAAATGCTCTGAGGATCTTTCCTGTGAAATCCTGAAAATGTAGGTTAGATTTACGTTTCAAATATACTTCTTTCCCAAACACATATAAGGTAAAGCATCCGTTTCTCATTCCTTCATTTCTTGATTTTTCTAATCTATTCTGAAGGAGATCTTCCACTGAACCTCTAAACCAGTGATGGCTAACCTTTTTGCCATCAAGTGCCAAAAGCGGGAGGGTGCAGGGGGGTCATGCGTGCGTGTGCCCATACCCATAATTTTATGTGCCCCGTCCCCTGTGCATGCGTGCACAACACCCCCGTGCTCTCCCCGCTTTTGGTATGCAATGACATGGTGGGCCAGGTAGGCCCCTTTTTCGCCCTCCCCAGGCTCCAGAGGCTTTCTAGGAGCCTGGGGAGGGCGAAAACGGCCTTCCCCACCCCCAGGAGGTCCTCCAGAGGACAGAAACGGCCCATTTCCCAACTTACAGTGGGCCCGGAAGGCCCGAAAATCAGCTGGCCGGCACATGCATGCGCACTGGAACTGAGCTAGAGCAATGTTCATGTGCCCACAGATATGTCTCCCCATGCCACCTGTGGCATGCGTGCCATAGATTCGCCATCATGGCCCTAAACTATATAATAAACCTTCCCCCACCTCCCTTTACAAAAACTTCCCTCTGAAACAGTGCTTTGCTGACTGGAAATTATGGAAAGTGCTAGATAGGGGAGTGCCAGTTTGAGGAAGACTATCCCAGAGTATTGTTACATTCTGAAAGAATCCAAAATGTTGATCTGTCTTTCTACCTTTGCAGTGCTTTATGCTGGTGTTTCTAATGCCACACAGGAGAATGCAGCCATTTCAAGCAATTCCTCTAACCATCCTACAGAGTTCTGGATGAAGACAATGACTGCTGAACCATGGCAACCATTTCTGTCTCAGACTCCAGAAAAAGAGAAAGCCAAGGAGGGTGAAACAGTGGTCTTTGGATGCCAGTATCACAGTCCCCAAGGATCATCTTTGAATAACCTCACAGTGAAGTGGTATAAGCGGGATGGAAAAGGACAAAAGGATGTCATGGAAAATAATGTCACTGCCCTGGAAAACAACACTAGAATTTTCATGGCTGGGAATTTATCGGAAGGTGATGCTTCACTGACTATCTTAAAAGTGTCAGCCAGTGATCATGGCACTTATTACTGCCAAGTGATTCTTTCCAATGGTGATGTGGTGACCGGTGATGGCACAAAACTTAGAATCCAGAGAGCACTAGGTAAAATTTTGTTCTGCTTTTTTAAAAAAAATGTTTTCAGAGATTTTCTAGAATGTTTGCAAGTAGACTATCTGTTAAAGAAATTATAGTGCTCTCCTCCTCCTCCTTCTAACTCAATGATGCCCTAACAAAAGCCTTTTCTGAAAGCATCCGAGGGGCATTGTGAAAAGTAAGCCGCTTGGGGTCAGGCCTGGAAGCCATCTTTTACATTGGATCTTCAGACCTGCCGCATTTAGTGCTGTGGGAACTGGGAGGGGGGATTGTATGGAGCAGGGGAGATATATAGTCATAATAACATTCCTTTCTCTGAGAGTCAAGGACATCCTGCCCTGCGCTTGGAATGGCATGACTGAGAGGCATCTCCAGTTGGGATGGTGCATTATTGGGCCATGTGATGGACATGTGGGTGCTGGGCAGGGACTTGGACTTTCCTATGGGTGGGTAAAACCTGGAAGCTTTCAGATGCAGGTTTTCCCAGATGTGCCGATATGACATCTCTAATAAAATGCAACTTTGAGGAACTTCTAGCCTTGGAGCCTTCTTTCGTTGGAGGTGTTACTTGGAACCCTGAAACTTGGCTTTAAAGATCATAGTCTGAGAATACATGTTTAATCATGTTCTTTTTTTAAAAAAAATTTAATTTAAAATAAGCTAGGTTCAGAAAGCTCATTAAGCCATAAAATATGGTTTACAAATTACAATGAGAAAGTGCACATAACTTAAACCATATAAAATAAATCACAATGTGTAAATCTAGCCATTACACTCGGACTATGGATCTGGGCTGCAAAGATCTGGTAGACTACTAGATAATCAGAATAGAAAATAACAGCATATTTGCGTAATATTTATTTTTCCGTAACAAAAGTTTTTAAGGCTTTATAATAAATAGGCAAGAGAACAATGCAAACGCAGAACTGAAAACCATGTAAGCTCTACTTTGTGTTGCCTCTGAACCTTGTAAATAAAGGTTCAGTTGATTCAAAGTGCAGCATTCTGCCTGCTGGTAGCAGATTTGATCACATAACTAACACTATGGTCATTGTGGTGGCTACTGGTTTGCTCTAGGTAAAATTAAGAGTACCAGTTTTTATCTTTAATGCCCTAGATGTCTTGGTTTCCAGGTATTTGTAGGACCATCCCTTCTGAAAAGATTTGGAGTTCTTGAAAAAAGGGTCAGTGAGAATCCTCAAATCACATGAGATAAGGGGACAGGGGCTTGGATGTTAGGTCTTCTTGGTCGTAGCCCCCCCATTCTGCAACACCTCATTTTCCCCTGGACTCACTTAAGATGTGACTATTCCACAAAGGGTTTGGACCTAATGGGGTATGGGCTACATCGCTGCTGGTTACTTAATTTAAAAAAATCTTCCTTAGTTTCATAAAATAGAGTTTTGGTTGTTTGTAAACTGCCTTCAGTTTCAGGAAGAAACTGAAACAACATTTCAAAGTAAATGAAGATATTTTAAACTTAAAGTCCTCACCGCAACTGCATGAGTCAGTTAAAAGTTCCAAGTGAACAGAACGGTTCATACAAGAAACAGCTTGGAAACTGGTACAACTGAAAACTTAAATAGATATAATATTTTAAAACCTGTCCATTTTCAAATCAGTAGGTCATTAACTTTCCGTTGTGAATAATTTTGAAAATATTTTTTCTATAAAAATATCCACATGTCTAACACCTTGGAGGACTTCAAGAGAAAGATGACATGCAATTATAGTCATATTCTATCAGTAGGGCTAATAGATCTGAACTGCAAAACTCTTGTGACAATTAGATGACAAGCAAAGAATTGCAATTGAACTAACTGCTTTGCTGCCATGTTCTGAAGTGGAGTTTTGCAACCAGATCTGATTACCATAGTTGTAATCCACAGAGATCACTGGATTACAAATCAGTAGAAGTGTCCCAATTTCAATCCTGATTTGGGAGCAAAAGGTTGATCGTGTAGAATAGGGGTGTCAAACTCGAATTCATTGTGGGTTGGATCAGGTTATGTTTGATTTCAGGGGGCCTGGATGGGCGTGGCTGGGGTAAGCATGGGCGGGGTGGGTGTGGCCATCTCGACATCACTCGTTTCAGAGTCACTTGTGGTGGCCCGAGCATTCTGTCAGAGAAAACGGGCTCCCAAGCTCCATTTTCACTGGCAGAGGCACTGCAGGCCAGTCCTCCGCTGTTTCCAGGGCAGCCCCATGGGCCAGATCTAAGCATTCCGTGGGTCAGATCTAAGCACTCCATGGGCCAGATTTGGCCCCCAGGCCTTGAGTTTGACACCCCTGATGTAGACCATGTCTACCAGGGGTGGGTTCTACTTACCTTTACTACCAGTTTGCAGCGGGGCCGTGCACGCGTTCTTCTGTGCAAGTGCATTTTGATGACCTCAGGGTCGATGGGCGGAGCCTCCCTCCGGTTTTACTACCGATTCTATAGAACCGGTGCAAACCAGGGGCAACCCATCACTGATGTCAACATATTCTACATGTTCTACAAGTAAAACATGTCGAAATTCACATGACTAATCCAAGGTTAGTTTGTCAGTTGTGTATCAAAGCAATGAGAAAAGGGCTTCTGATGTGGTAAAGTCTTGGCAGTAATCTTGTGGTATAGGATTGTGGTATTTATGAGACAGTAGATACTTTCCAAAAAGATTGGTGCTTTTGATCAAGTTAGTGAGGTTGCTAGCCACTATTCAAAAGATCTGATATTTAGAGGCAAAATAAATTAAAATCGCAAACCTTTCTGTTAGGTTCAGCTTGTGAGATGGCACCCATCAAAGGCAGGCAGACATGCAATTCTAAATATGATTTTTCTTACACGTATCACATAATAAAGATTTATATATAACCAAAAGAATGTTGTTTCTTTTTATTACATGAACAATAGTTTTACTTTCTTGACTAATTCTTACCTGTCTTATCTTTAATTACAGATAGTCCTCAATTTAGGATCATAATTGATTGAGCCCAAAATTTATGTTGCTAAGTGAGAAATTTGTTAAGTGAGTTTTGTCCCATTTTACAACTTTTCTTGCCACATTTGTTAAATGAATCACTGCAATTCTTAAATTAGTAACACTGTTTTTAAGTGAGTCTGGTTTCCCCATTGACTTTGCTTGTCAGAAGGTCGCAAAAGGGGATCACATGACTCAGGAACACTGCAAACATCATAAATGTGAGACAGTTGTCAAGCATCTGAATATAAATCACATGACCATGGGGACGTTGCAACGGTCATAAGTGTGAAAAATAATCATAAGTCACTTTTTTCAGTGCCGTTGTAACTTTGAAAAATCACTAAATGAACTGTTGTAAGTCGAGGATACCTGTATTTCCTTTGGTCTATGCTTTTCTCTAAGTTTTTTTTTTATTTACTTCTATTTCACAGTTTTGCTTTGCTTGACCTTTTTTCTTTAAGCCCAATAGAACTTCAGATTTATGCATGGCACTCCTAAACCCACAGCCCCTTAGTCATTTACATGGCTTCTATTCAGTTGGCTGCTGGTTAGGGAGTTGACATCATTTCTAGTTGCTCCTGAAAGACTGTAGCTCATTTGTGACTGCCAAAGGGCCTGTTACTGGAGGCTGCTGCAGTCTAACTTCCACTGGCTCCTTCACTGCCTGTTCTTGGAGTGCCAGATACCAGCACTCAGGATTTTATTTTATTTATTTATTTTATTTTGTCGAGTACATATTAGATAATATATGTAAGTATATGCATGAATTGAATACATAAAATGAATACAATTAAAGGGAACATTAGGACAGGGAAGGTAGGCATGCTGGTACTCTTATGCACGCCCTTACAGACCTCTTAGGAATGGGGTGAAGTCAACAATAGACAGTTTTAGGTTAAAGTTTTGGGGGTTTTGGGATGAGACCACAGAGTCAGCTAGTGCATTCCAGGCATTGACCATTTTGTTGCTGAAGTCATATTTTCTGCAATCGAGTTTGGAGTGGTTCACTTTAAGTTTGTATCTATTGTGTGCTCGTGTATTGTTGTGGTTGAAGCTGAAATAGTCATTGACAGGTAGGACATTGTAGCAGATGATTTTATGAGCTATGCTTAGATCATACCGAAGGCGGTGTAGTTCTAAATTTTCTAAATCCAGAATTTCAAGTCTGGTGGCATACGGTATTTTGTTATGAGAGAGGAGTGGAGGACTCTTCTTGTGAAATATTTCTGGACACGGTCAATTTTATTAATGACCGATATGCAGTGCGGGTTCCAGACAGATGAGCTGTATTAGAGAATTGATCTAGCAATTCTCATCACAACCTGGGCTCCCTTGCAAATGCTAGCACCTAGGTGATCTGGTTATATGCCAATACCTGTGGACCACTTAATGAACTTTCAGTTCCTGTATCTTTGGTGGCTGGGTTATCTTAGAGTTTACTTGATATCTTCTTCTGGTGCTTTGTCACTGTCAAAGTACTCTGCTTTTGTTCGCTGTCATTCAGCTGCTGCCTGATTGGCTATTTTATTCTATTTCTGATTTTCTTTCTTCTTCTGTTTTCTTCTTCTTTTCTCCTTTTTCATCTTCCTTATGCAGTATTATCATCATACCATTTGCCTTAGAAATGGTAAGAATAAGGACCATAAAAGGAAGAGAAAACACAACAATGCTCTATCTCCTAAATGCCCTTCCTTTCACACTCTTTCCATGTCAAAGCCATACAGAAGCTTTATTGTGCGGACTAGGTACATGTTTAAGTGCTCAAAAATATAGATAAATGTTACACATTGTAACAAGAACCACTAGCCAAGCAAGCTTCTCTCCTTCACTTTTATACTATACAGCAGGGGTTCCCAAACTTGGCAGCTTTAAGACTTGTGGACTTCGACTCCCAGAATTCTCCAGCCAGCTATGCTGGCTGGAGAAT
>WNWU01000016.1:11692531-11720555 GCA_012654045.1 Ptyas mucosa
GGGGGGGGCGCGGGTGCAGGTGCCCACATCCATAATTTAATGCACCCCGCCCTCCCGCGCATGCGTATGTGACCCCCTCACACTTCCACCTGCTTTTGGCACACGATGGCACAGTGGGACCGGAAGGCCCATTTTCCCCCCTCCCCAGGCTCCAGAGGCTTTCTAGGAGCCTGGGGAGGGCAAAAACAGCCTTCCCCATCCCCCTGGAGACCTTCTGGAGGCCGGAAACAGCCAGTTTCCCGACTTCCAGTGGGACCAGAAGGCCTGAAAATCAGTTGGCCAGTGTGTGCATGCGTGCTGTAGCTGAGCTAGGGCAACACTCGCGTGCCCACCAATATGGCTCCGCGTGCCACCTGTGGCACCCGTGCCATAGGTTCGCCATCACGGATCTAGGCTTTCAACAACTTCCTGAAAATCAAGATTTTATTTGGAGAAAAAAGTTTGGACATGACTAGGCCTTTCATAATTACCTTGAATTGCACACAGAATCTAAGATAGTCAGCCAAAGACATTTCTGCAATATTGTCTTATATGGTGGCTTCATGGTAGTACTAATGACCGCATGGGCAGCCATATTCTACACTAATTGAACTTCTAACTGGACTTCTATGGCAATCCAAAGTTAGACCTTTCTTACAGTAAAGTTTTAAGGACTAGGTGACTAAATTTTCAAGGAATACAATGAGTCCCACCTTTGAGGTTAAATAGCCAGGAGTTTACTAGAGGCTTTTGTTTTTGGAGGCTTCATGGGAGTTTTCTTTCCTAAATATAGATTCCTTCTTAGAATCGTTTCTTCCAGCATGCTTGGAAGAAAAGATTCTAGGAAGGAATCTGTACTTAGGAAAGAAAACCAAATTTACCCAGATTCAGTAAGTAGCCAACTAAAGAGTGTGTTATTTTATTCTTGAAGTACTCAAGGTTTGTCTATTTTCTTGGCACCTCTTTTCTCTGAGATTATTTTGGATGAACAGTCATTATATACGATATTGGAAACCAAGTTATTTTCTCTAAATGTCATCCCCATCTACATTTCGGTTTGCTGTTGTGTGTTTCCTAATCAACCATTAAACAATTAAGTACTATTTTAAGAAGACATTTTGGTGCCAGTTTGTGTCTTGGGGGTTACAATGATACGCTTCATACCGATAGGCCTCAGATGGCTTAGGCCTTTTTAGGTTGACCACCAGTTGCTGGATTTAAATTGGTTTTATGTATTGATTGAATACATACCCTAGTTTTCATTTATGTGCTAAGGAAGCATACCTCTTCCTATTTTTCTCCTAAAATAACCTTGTAAGGAAGCTGAGAGAAAGACCTGTTTTTGTTTTAATTAGCAGAAAGGGGCAGCCATTTTCTTTCCTTTAGCTTTGCTCATTGTTTTTTTGTTTGTTTGGCAGGGAGGAAAAAATGGTGGTAACAAATACTATTGAAATTAACTGTGGGTTCACTATGGACTGTCCTAATTGGGTACTGTAGGTAGGTCCTGGCAGGATGCATTAACTTCTTCTATATATGAATAAACATCAAAGCTCGAACAGAATGATACTTTCAATGTTTAAGCAAGTCCGGTAGTGATGGGCTCAAGTAAGATGATCCCACAGAAACATTTACAGTAGCAACATTTTACCATGGGGACTCTCTTGTGTTTTATGTTGTATGCAGTACATTTCTGACTAGGGCATGAATTTCCCCTTAGGTTGGCTTGGTATAGAAGACTCCATTGGAACAATCATTGGCGTGGTGGCTGCTGGTATTGGAGGCCTGATAGTTCTGATTGTAGTCTTAACTCCTAAACTGCGAAAGTGTCTTCCATGTGCTAAAGTAACAGCCCATGAAGGTAGAGTATGAAATGCATGATCATTTAATAAATTAAATATATGCAATACTAATAAATGCAGGGCATCCATGTGGTCCAAGCACTTTTTTGGCTTGTTCAGAATTGTCGCCTAAAAAGTTGTGTAAACGTATTTTTGTTGTTTCCTAAAGATGTTTTGCTCAGTTGTAACAATCTAAGTGTAACTTTATTCTCCAGTATATGATATCTTTCATGTGAAGTATTAATGAATACTAAAATATAGGAGCATGCCTTTACATGGTTAGTCTATTCATTTATCCAAACCAATATTAATTATGGAATTTTCTCTCTGCTGAGCTGATGTCCTATCTCCCCATCCATTTGTTTGTATAAACAAAGCCAGCATATCAATTTCCATCCCCCTTGCCAATCCCTTTACCATTTCTATCTATTCTGAAATGTTTATCCTGTTTTATAAGTGGGATTCTAATTATAACCAAAGTGATTGGTTTCCTTCCTCTAGCTTTGTTGCTATCTCCTTTCCAATTTTCAGCCAGCAAGGGAAAGACCCAGTGATCAGGATCCAGCAATAAATATAGCTGGGTTTACTTTAAGGCTCAATATCTCTTTTCTAGCCTGGATTTGGGATCTCTCTCTCTCTCTCTCTCTCTCTCTCCCTCTCCCCCCCCCCCCCATTCCACCCAACTGTTATTCTGAGAAAAAGTAATAAGAGGAAGGAATTACGTGGCAGTTTAGATTCCTGAAGTGAAATTGGGATGGAACTCTAAGAGATAAATAACATACAATAAATTAGAAGGTTCATAGATTTTTTAAAAGAATCTTTTGTTTTCAAATGTGCTCATCTCCCAAAGAAATAAAAAATTAAAAGCTAAGAATAAAATGGAGAGGTAGAGAACAACTTGAGTATTTTGTAACTGAGCACCCCAATATGAGCACCCCATTTTAAGAGAGCACCCATAACATTCCAGAAGATCCCAACATTTTAAAGTTCTCCCTGCTCCAAAGATGACTAAATTTATATATAAGACTGGATTATAATTTGTTTATTTTATTCAGATCTAAATTTGATTTTAAGTTACTTACAATTGCTTCTGTTTCTGTGTGCATCTGTATCTCATTTATATGAATGGTATTTTTTTGTGGGGTGGGGAATACATTTCATACCAGTTTGCATGCATTTTTTAAAAATTGTTGACTATCTAGAAAATATACTGCAATTAAAAAGAAAAGCATTCTGATATAATACCCTTAATATTATGAGGAGAAAGCCTAGATATTCTGCACAGCACCCAAGCCACAAATAAAAAATAACTTATATTGAACAATTAAATGCTAAAATCATCTGTGCCAAGACCATTTTTTCCTATTCACCTATAAAATCATCCAACCATAATTGTGTCAATATAATAACACTAGTGAATACAGGTATTATGTCCTCAGTGATGGCTGGGTGAACCTAGAAAATAAATTACTAGTGGGAAAAAGACTCAAAGCTGCAATTTAAATAAACTTAAATATCTGGAAAGGATGGAACTATAAAACAGATGGAGTTCATACAGCTGGATTACCCATTGTTTAACTGTGGTTTATTGACTAAATAACAGCCGATTAAAACATATTGCAGTTTAAAATCAGCAATGACTGGATTTATAGAAATGTGCTAACATCTTCTGGCTAGGAGCTTCTGCAGGCATGTTAACATCCTTCTGTCAGAGGAGCTGCACTTCTGCAAAATCCTGATGGGCTCTGTAGAGAAGTCTGAAGTCTGCTGTGAAGGCATTTGTATTCAAGATCTTTTCATGTTATTCTGTATTTACTCCCCAAAGAAAATAACTCTAAAAGTATGCTGCATATTAAAAATAATTTTGAATGGTTACTTTTGTTATTGCAACTGTTTTCATTCCATTTTTTAAAATGTGCCAATACAATATTAGCAAAAGTTCTGAAGCAGAATAGAAGACCAATACAAATACTCAAAATGCAATCAGAATAACATAGTTTAGTTCATGAATGACATGCATTTTGAGGTATGTCCATTTATAACTGCTGGAGAATAACCAAGGATTAGTGTTTCAGTTTCACAACTCAAATATGTCTCTGCAATACATATTATCAGTGTGGGCTATAGGCATTATACTTTAACTTAATTAACCCATGATTAGTCTGTTAAATAAATTACCATAATCTATGCTGATGATCACTAACTTGGATGGCTTTAAAAGGGAATTGGAGAACAAGTCTCTTACAAGCTATTAGTCTTGAAGAGTCAGTGCTACCATACAACCAAGGCAGCACTCTTTAATATATCAGGTGTAAGAGGACAATTGGAGAGAGCTGCATCTTCATGTTCTTCTTAGCATCCCAGGTGCTAAAATGCTTTTGGTTGGCCACTGCAAGAAACAAAATGCTGAACTGAAAAGACCCTCGACCTGATCAAAACTACTACATTCTTACCGCAAGTCTTAGATCATAGTGGTACATGAATGGATAAAGGAATACAGACAGACATGCCTGTGACAATTCACGTGTAAATGCTTTGGGTATTTCTAGATGGGCTTTGACTTGCTTTATTTGTAGAAATGGAATTTGTCTCTGACTAACACCAAACCTGGTTTTCTTGCTTGTCCAATCTTTTCTCTTATAATAACCACAAAGAGAGGATAGGCAAACTTACTGCCCAATGCCTTTTGATTAGCATTGATTCTTACATCTGGAAGACTTTTCAATTGATTTATATTATTTGTCACTATTTTCACTTTACTGCTCATTTACTTTCTTCTTCCTTTCTTCTTTTTCTTCCCCTTCAGCATAATTTGGAGCAATGGACTAAAGAATAATATCAGCTATGACAAGAACTGTATAGTTAATCAATAGGAGCAAAACTACATGTTGTTCATGTATCTTATTTTAAAAAATAGAATAAAATGTTTTAGCATCATTTTAGATCATATGCCTTTTTAAGAAAAATATAAAGTTTATTGATAGAATGAATATGAAAAAAGTTTACAATTTTAAGTTAATTTTAATCAATGGCTTACTTGTCAGTATGGACAGTGGCCTTCTAGTCAATATAAGTTAACAATTGTATTACAGACTTTGAAAAACTGAGACTGGGAAACCAAGAAAGTGATTTGAGGGGAAAGGGACAGAAGAAGGAGGAAGGAATAAGGACTGCATCCCTACAACTTCTCTTCAGAGTTCTTCTCCTCTCCTGCCATTGCATTTCTGACTACACTGGAAATCAGGACTTTTTTAATAGATGGATGTTCAATTCTGTACTACGCAGGTTACTATTTACACTTTGTATAGGACAAATGGAGTTAAGGTGGGGAAGTGGAGAATAAAACTTTCTGAAGAGTAAAACGTGCAAATATTTTTCTAATTAAAGCAAGCACTTAGAAACTTGCAACAGATAGAACGAAATATCAATACATACTTTATGTCATATATTGATAGCTAAGGACTGTGATATTTTACCGAGGTAAGCTAAAAAAAATGGGAGCAAACCTGTATGAATTACCAATGATTGCTACAATTATCTGGAAAAGCAATCTCATTTCTGCATAAAAGGGAAGAGGCTTGGGCATGATAGTCAAGCAGTGGCACCCATAGAAACCACATTGACATTAAAATGGTGATATATATGATGTGGTCATGCAAATGCTGCCAAAAACATCAGTTTAAAATAGTAATGACAGTTTATTAAGAGCATAAAATAGCAAAAAAGTCACACGGTGTTAGGTTTAAAGAAAGAAAATAGGCCATGTGGGAACAAATTATAATTGGATAAAGCCAGCATGAGAAAGTAAATATGCCTGAAAGAAAGGTTTCTGTACTTATTTACATCTTGCCTTATTTATTTCTATAAATAACTCAAGGTGACAAACATATCTCACTTTTCCTAATTTTACGGTAAAGATTTTAGTTAAGTACATAGAACATAAAAATGGATCCTAGCGTAGGGTCATTCTATTTAGGTAGAAATAGCTGGCTTTACCTAGAATTTCTATGGGGCTAGATTCCTGCCTATATCTTGGAAGTTGGAGGTTTAGAATCCAGTTTCCCCCTCCCAGGCCTGCTCTCCAGCCAGCTGCTATTCCAAGGAAAACTTCAAAAGAGAAAAAAGTTGTTCAACTAGCTTTCCAAACTTTTCTCCAGAAAATCTATTATGGGTATTTTCTGACATGTCAGGATTCTAAGAACATCAGTGGTCATAGTGCCCAATGCAGCGACACATATAAAATGGACTCTTTTTAAAGTTTAAAGTTTTTTTAAAAACCCATTAATGAGGTCAGTCATATGGACATTGCTGGATATCGGCTACTGAAGGGCTGAACTGACATCAGTGTCTGTCATTCATATGGATTAACAGGACTACAAAAACTTCAAGATTCTATCATGGCAAACATACCTAACGGTTGCAGAAATTAATTTGTTTTGAATCAGCATCCCCCTGCTTATGTTTGTGACAGATACTTTGGTGACAATTGTCATTCCTGATCATTTGCTTAGGTTGGTTATGGGTCTGTAGTTAAAAAGATTGTGAAGGTGCCACATTGCACCTGGCTATTTTGTCATCTTTCCGTAGATCTGTTTAGTTTCTAGTGAGTCTTCTTAAATTTACTGTACAAAACCATATCCCGTGGAAAATGAACATTGACTAGCAAGAGATCACTTTTCTCTTAGTTTTGCACTGAAGTTACATGACAGTCCCAATTCTTTTTTTTTCTTGTACTGTACTAATTTAGATTGCTGTTTTATATTGTTTTCTCATTTAACTTCTCTTTTTAAAAGATGATTTTATATTTGTATAAAATATTGTTTTTTTAAACAGAATGGAATCATATGGTGAATATATATTTTATATTAGTTTCTTAAACTGGTAGAGGCACTTTAGTAACACAAATGTTCATATGCACATTTTCTTAAGCTACAGCATATATTTCTAAATAAATAATTCTGCAACAGTGGAGCCCCTCTGTATCTTGCTGATGATCACCAGAGGGCAAGAATGCTAGATTTCTCTGCTACCATCAACTGATTGCTTAGATATTTGCAGAATTCCAAAGTATGATTCATAATTTCAGAAGTAGAAAAGTGTAAAAGATCAGGAAACTTGTAGCCTTCAGGTTGAAAAACGTGGAAATAAAGACCCTAATATTAAAAAAAAACACCTCAACTGTTTTAAATTGTTTATTATCAAAATCTATTAATGCCTATAGCCACATAAAGGATATATTTGGCCACAAAGATAATTTGGCCATAAGATGTAGCGCTGATTGAATGGTGCAAATCTCCAACACTGAGCTGCTTCTTTGTCGCACTGGCAAATTATGTTTTGACATCTGTTTAGAGCAGCATCTGAAAAAAAGGAATGAAGAAGATACTACTGCTGGTTATGATGAAGTAGAGCACAAAAGCATGGATCCATGGTTTCATGGATCCTGCTTATCCATGAAACTAGAATTTATTAAGATATATACGGTAATCTTAAAAGATAAAGGATTGTTCTGTTTGAAACTTTTTTTGAACACCTCAAAATGGTTAAAATGAAATTCATACTACTTGAAGGTCATTTTGTACATTTAAAAAAATCATGATTGGGGATTAGAGCATTGGCTGGGTGTAACAAGTATGCATTCACCCAGTATATCTTACAATTACATAATATGTATTTATCAAGGTGAAAACAATGCATTGTACACTCCATGTTCATTTTTATTTATTAAGCCCTATGTCATACACCCTCTTTTAAAACAAATATTTTTCTAGGCCCTTCTGTGAAAAGTCAGCTTGCAATTTAAGAATCAAGAAAATCTAAACTTCTTAGTAATATGAAGCATGAAAATGAAAACACCTCTTTCACTAAGTAGGCAAAGGATTTTAAGCCTTGCTGCTCTTCTATACTCTGAGGTAAAAATCTGTAATTTTAAAGAAATCCACAGTCATGGTACTCTGTGACGAATGATGGTACAATGGTTAGAATGCAATATCGTAGCTAACTCTGCCCACAGCCAGCTTGATCCTGACCAGCTCAAAGTTGATTCAGCCTTTCATCCTTCCAAGGTCAATAAAATGGGAACCCAGATTGTCAGGGGCAATTTGCTGACTCTGTAAACAGCTCAGAGAGTGCTGTAAAGCACTATGGAGTAGTAGATAACTCTAAGTGCTATTGCTATTGCTGTTATGGTGGTTGATGATCAGGAGCTGCCCTTTCGATTGAGAAGTGTCCAAGAACAAGGGCCACAGTAAGCAGGGCACTGGATAGGGCTGGGGTTTTGCAGAGTTTACAGGATTGGTTTGTTTTTTTAAAAAGTTCTGTTCAGCGTATTTTGAAGTATACCCTACAATTTCAATATGTCATGAACCTCAAAGAAACAACACTGTATCACTGTTTAGCCATCACAGTCAAGTGGTGGCTACGATGAATGGCCTGCATCCCTAAAATCACTGGATTTTGCCCACCCGTGTGTTATGAATGGCAACGTATAAAAATCTATAGCAATTCAACACTGTTTATTCATAACACTGTTAGAACAGTGTTATGAATCTTCCAAGGTCTCTGAGAAAACCAATAGGACCTTCTGAAATTAAAGCTGAATTTTTCATCTCTAGAACATCTGTATGTACTTGTGCCTCTCTGAGATAAGGTAAATAAAAATAATGACATTCAAGTTGTACCTTACCACATATCACAGTATTGTCCTGACAAGTCCACTTATATCTGTCTGTTATGGGGTTACAGCCTTGTTTTTGTGCAAAGTCATAACAGCAGTCATGTCTATGGCAGCACCTTTCAGCAACAGAGAATGATTAATATCATTGATGTGAGCCTTGAACATCAAGCAGTATGTGTAGCATTGTGAAACTCTATCTCTAGTTTTACAGTGCTCTGGTGAGTGCAAAATTTACAAGCCCTGTCAAGTACTTCCATGAAGCTCAGTACAGTCTGGATATTTTAAGTAAGCGTTTCTCTGAAGTCTCTTAGGAAAACACAGCAATTGTGGTTTGATGTTCACAAATACATATTGTCTATATATGTAGGGTGAAAACGTTAGTAATAATTCAAAATAAATACTTTTCTAGTTCCACTGCAAGAAGACATCACATGGTCATACCTTTTCTCTATTGCATTCTCAATTTAGCAACATTATTTTGTCATCCAGAATAATAAAGGACAGGGTTTGTACTAATCATATCATGTTACTGTTCCGAGTACTCAGTTATTTTGTTACATGCTCTCCTTTTTTTAATTACATTATACTATTATTTTTCCACATGTTCTTGTCTCAAAATAAATTTGACCTCATTTGAAATGTATTAGACCGAATGGGATTAATTCAATTGAAGAGTGTAATGGAAATATGAACTTAATAAATAAATAAGTGCCGTACAGTACGTACCAATCTGTTTCATCCTTGGGCCAACCTCTTCCTCCTGGACCACAATAGCATCCATAACCTCCATAGACCAAAGAAAATCGGTTTGTACCACATTTTATGGTTCCGTATAATTCAATGAGTCCTCTTTTATTCACAGAATGGTTTTTTCCAAGAACACCATTCCATACTGCAAAGACAGAAATTAAGATTTTACTGCATTTGAGTAGGTCCGACTCCATACAATAATTGCTTTATCTCTTTTTACACAATCTGCTTCTGCATTAATATATACATTATATCTGTGTTTGGCTGGAGTGTTGGCCAGCTGTTAGAAAGTAGAGGAAGTTTAGATTAAATTTTGGGTTGCTGTACCCCTCAATATTGCTCAAGGCTTCAAGCAAGCCTGCATGAGGAAAGTTGCACAGCAACATTGCTATTTTGGAGGAACCAACTTCTTACTTTCCATGCAATAGCTTTCAACAAACTTCCTTCCTGTACGAGATGATGAAAGATGAACAGGGTTTTCAAGGCACTCCTTATAGTCTATATAAATATACTGTTTATCTCGCAACATTTGCTATGAACCGTGTGCATTGATTTTAGTCTGTGCAGGTGTCAAGAAATATGAAAATTAAAACCATGTTGGGAGTACAGCAAACGAATGAGAAACACAACGAAGTAGAAAGGGCAAGCTTCCAACTTCCTGATTTGAATAGAATTCTTTGCTGTTTATCTTGGGCACATTTTCAAGACAAAAACAAAATTCCAAACTGAAGAACTATTTTAAAATTTATTTGCTTTTTCCCCCCAGGAGATTTCTTGACTCTCTAATATGCATGCCTGAAAATATCATATTCTTTTTTTATTACAAAATATTCAACCTTAACTATAAAACTAAAGACAAATATGTGACTTTGTTGTAAGAAGAAAATTAAAAACTTAGTAGCGATTGCAACCTCTGAGTCCTAACAGGCAGGCATACACTTAAACAGAAACAGTCTACTTCTATTTCAAATATATAAACATTAAAGCATATATGTGTGTGTATGTGTGTGTGCTGCAGAATTCCTCAAGTTACAGAGAAAAAAGTCTAACTCATTGATAGAAAAATATGCATGGGTGTATATAGAATCTCAGAGTCTAGAAAAAAAATCTTTCAATAGAAGTTTATTAAAAGAATTTCATCAACATTAAGATAAACAAAGTGATGAATTATTCAATCTGTAAATATTTACAGATTGCAAATCACAGCTTTTGGCCCCAAATAAATTAAAAAGAAACTAAGGGTGAATTTCATCTTTTTTTATTGATTCCTGCCACCCATCAGTTAAATTCAAAATCAAGTATCATTTCAAAATGGTTTCAGTCACATTTTATAATCTAAGTGTGGTTTCAAAATTGGCTATTGTGTTACAGTATTTATTCAGCAAGGCAGTTTTGCTAAAATGTTAGAAGTTTAAGAATGCACAGAAAGCCTTGTGTTTTCTTTGTGTTTTCATGTGACGACAATGTGATGCCGCAAGTTTGGCATCCCTGGCCTAGGGATCCCAACAACTGCCCATGCAGCTGTGTTCTGAGCCAGCTGAAGCTTCCAGATACTCTTCAAGGGTAGCCTCATGTAAAATGCACTGCAGCAGTCCGTGTAGACCAGGGCTTCAATGACTGAGTACAGGTACTTCCAATTCAAGGGGACAACTGATGCACTACACAAAGTTCTGCGATGGGTCTCTTAGCCATGATTGCCAACTGCTCATTGAGCAGGAGTCATGAGTCCAGGAAAACCCCCAATTGTGCATGGGGTTTGTCTGGAGGAGTGCAACCTCATCCAGAACTAAAGATGTTAAAGTCCCAGAACTAGAAGCTCTGCATCTTACAGGGTTTATTGATCTGCATGCAAGTTCTACATTGTGAAACCAATGCCTCTAATGTCTGACAGCATCTACTGTCATTATTTAAATCAACATTTTTTTTCTGCTGACATTTGTTTACTCCATTTCAGCCAACACATGTAATAAACTTTTCTACAGAAACATCACTGTAGGAGGATGGAAAAATTAGATGAAGTGATATTTAAAGAGTCCCAAACACATAAAGGTGGGAGATTCAGCTATGACAATTGTTATTTGCCCTTGTTCTGAATTACCTATTGAACTAGTTCCACCAAAGTGGTTTTAATTGTCTAATAAAATGTTTAGGTGTGACACTCACTTAACTGGAATACGTATAATCTTCAGGATGCAAGTCTTTATCTCTGTTTGCTGGTTTTCAGACAAATAAAACAAATGTACCTATTCCTTTATTATTTAAATGCTCAAACAAATTATTATCATTAAGTGTTTTCATAACTGAGAACAATATGAAAAAGTGTGCTATCCATGTCTTTCTTGTTTCACTTGAATACAGCAATTTAAGACTCATATAAACATTGTCAAGATTAAGTGAGGAAAACAGAAGGGGAAAAGGATCGGCTTTTCTTTCAGGCCAGCATCTATCGCCATTTAACATTTCATTTGAACTCACCTGCCTGAAACAGCAGCAGTGTCACCAACCAGCGTTCCATGTGGAGATCGTATCACTCCTCTGTGCCTGCACACCTACAGTCTGTTTAGACTCTCCCTGTAGTTCTGCTGTCAAACTGAGCCAAGCAATGGGTGTGTATAAATAATCTTACTGGATACTCTCAGAATTAAATGTATGAATCCATAAATTTCAAGCACTTCCTTCTGAGCAAAAAGAGATCATTATTCGGAGGCTGGAAGAAGAACAGTTCTTGATGGCTGGGCTTCTATTTGCATATAATTCATCAAGTCTTTGTAAAAGGGAATTCAACTGAATTTGCTGGACAGGTCAACATATTACAACCACAAAGCTGGTGTTCTTTTCCTAAGCTTTTGTTTGCAGTCCCTAACTGACCTCACCATTTGTTTCATAGATCTTAGTGTTAAAGACTTACTTCTGTAACTGGTATTGGCAGCATTTAAACTAATGAACTATTAAAATAAAGATCCTTTGTTTTAATGCTTGAGATTTTAGCAAGCTGTTTAAAATGAAAAACGTGCAGTAGTTCAAAATCTGGTAATATTAGGTTTCCCAATATAATATCTGTGGTCCAACCTTGCCTAGGGACTCCTTGAAATGCCTCACTTTTATTTGGGACTTTCCTTCTTCCATGATAGCCATTTTGTGAAAGGACAAGCCCTCTTCCATGACAGATATCTCAAAGGTCCATATGATTGGATGTTCCAGTCTCATCTGTCCTGCAATGAAGTTGACAATGTATATCCCTATCTACTCATTGGAGCCAGGTATCTGTAATCCATGAACTTTAGCATTCTTCAAATAGAATTATTAATTATTTATTGTATAAATGACTTGAGGTACTAAAGAAAGTGGGATTAATCTAGTGGATTAATGAAATTAAAATAGAAAGGAAAAATGAAGTTTTAAAACTGGTGATCTGCTTCTATCCTAGTTTAGTAACCCTCACAGTGAGTCTTCGACAACTCGACACAGCCAGCTTGCCACTACTTCTGCCAATTCACCACTGTCAAGTCGTCGCAAGACAACTCAACTCTGCCAATTCACTGTGGAGACAACTCGTTGCAGGTAGCCAGAGGGAGAGGTGGGCGATTGAGCAAACAGATGGGCAGAATGCAGCGCGATGGTGGTGACCAGGAACATACCATTTTCACACACCCCACTGCTGTTGCAGCTGTTTAGTGGCAGCGGTGTTTGGCTATTTCGGCCAATTGTGGTGGGAGGGACAGGTGGCAGCAGAAGCAGGGCATATCCCATTTTCATACCACCCGGGAAATCGGCACAGCAGCGGCAGGGTGTGTGAAAATGACAGGCCCACCCACCACCCCCGAATGGCTCAATCATCACCACTGCCTCCAAATGGCCCATGGCAGCAGCAGCAGTAGCAGTGCGTGTGTGAAAATGGGAAACCCCCAGCTACCATTCTAAGCTCTGCCCACCCACTTGCCTGTCTGGCTGTCCCACTAGCTGCCTGCGGCGAGTTGTCCCCACCGTGAATTGGCCATGTTAAGATGTCCTGTGACTTGGCAGGGGTGAGTTTGTAGAAGTGACTTGGCAGTGGCGAGCTGGCTGCACTGAGCTCCCTGCGTCAAATTGTCACATTCTACCTCACAGTAATATAAATGGCTTAAAATAATTTTAAAATCAGATTGTTAGGGTTGGATATGAAAACAATAAGCAACCCATCATCTGAAATTAATATTATATAAGTTTTTGCTGGCAACAGGCAATTTGCAATTGCACACACCTCCTTCAGCTCTTTCTGGAACTATCCTAAACTCTGCACTTAAATTACAGGAAATAAATACTCAAGGATGGGTGTGTGTATGTACAAAGCAAAGCTGGGAACTCCTGTGATGACTTGACCCCAAGACAAAAAATGATTTCCTTAGAATGTGACGTGTATATGTTGAAATATCAAGTCCTTTGATACATGAGGCTAACGCATATCAAAACCAAGGCCCTGGGAAAACTAAAATAGAAGGTTTATTGCAAAAGGGAAAGGATTTCATCCTTGCAATAAAAGTAATAGTACAAATGAGGGTATGGCTATACCCTAAACATATTAATGTGAAAAAGAAAAGGAAAAAAAATAACAAAATTAAAATTCTTAATGAAGTGACTTCTGATATTCATTATAAGTACAAACAAACTTAGTAGTTCTTCGCTCCCTCTAAGGTAGCCTTACAATCTTTCTCAGAAAATAAAACTGATTACTAATTACAGGCTAGTTCTTCATTCTGAAGTATGGTACTTCCTTAGGCAAAATATGTCACTGCGTTCTTGTATTTTCCCAGCTGAGCTCTCATTTTTGGACTAATAGACTTACTGTAGTTTTGCCAAGTTTCTTATCAGTATTAACTGCGCATCCTCTGCGTTTCTTTCTAGCCTTCCTTCTTACTCCTTTGTTCCCCTGCCAAGAGGTCCGGCAGGAACGCTGCCAAGATGTAGCTAATTAGGTAGCAAGAATTTTATATTTTTACTTTTACAATAAAAATTAGTTTTCTTAGAAATACTTCTTCGGGTTTTATTTTCTTAAAGTATACTTTCAAGGAGAGCCACGGTCCAAACCTCTAAACCAGCGTGCGATTATCCCAGAGCCAGGATGGGATCAATCAACGCCATGAGAAAATAGTACTCTAATAAAGCAATAATTTGTAACTAGTTATGTTCCTCATGGCAAAGATATTACCTCCTAATAATATGTCCTCTAAACTCCCAAAATGTTCACCAGCCCCAAAAGTTGGTATCTCTGAATTAGATGCAATCAGATGATAACAAAAAGAAAGCTGCGATTTTTAAAACACACACATGCCCATGCACACAAAAGAGTAGAATGGACTGACTGGAAGGTGAGACAGAAGAGCTAAGCCTGCTTACGGTACAACTGAGACCTGCTTGGAAGCCATTATAAGAAGTCAATTGGTTACCTAGTAACCAATGGTGGGATTCAAAATATTTTACTATCGGTTCTGTGGGCGTGGCTTGGTGGGCATGGCAATGTTTGTGGGCATGGCAGGGGAAGGATACTGTAAAATCTCCATTCCCTCCCAATCAGCTGGGAATCGGGAGGCAGACAATAGATGGGGGCGGGGCCAGTCAGAGGTGGTATTTACCAGTTCTCCAAACTATTCAAAATTTCTGCTACCGGTTCTCCAGAACTGGTCAGAACCTGCTGAAACCCACCTGTGCTAATAATCTCTATATGCATCTATATAGCTGCCTTCTAGAACTGTTCATGTGAATGGACTGAGTGTGGGAAGCAAATTAATGTTATATTAAATACTGCAAAAAATAAAGTATTAAGAACAAAATATCGAAGATTTTTTGCCTGTTTTTTATCCTCTCACAATGCAGAATTCAGAATAATGGTTTTAAATGACAAGAAATGAGATACTGACTGAATGTTTGGAAAATGAGAATCTCAGATGATGGTTTCTCTATAATGTTTGGGCTGCCATGCCATGATCAATAACATGGACATGATGTTCTGTAAATTAGTATACGCACAATGCACATTCCCAAAACCTCTGATTCATCCCAACTGAGAAAATGAATGTGCATGTTGTCACCCTCAAGATTTGAATATAACTTGCATTACAAGTTCTGCTTATGTTAGTGGCAGGGGTGAAATCTACTTACCTTCCTTACCGGTTTGGAAGTGTATGTGCATTTCACATGCACATGCAGACCATGAACATTCTACATGCGCAGAAGGTAAAAAACACATTACATCCTGGTTAAAACCAGGAAGTTACGACACCGGGGTGGGTGGGCGGAGCTTCACTCCGCCGTCACTACCGGATCACCGAACCACACACCACGATCGCTACCGGATCACCCAATCCGGTCTGAACCAGGAGCATTTCACCCCTGCTTATTGGGCCTTACTTTTCCTATGGGGAAAACCTGCCTGCCATGTCTCCTAACTACCAATTCCCAGTTAATGCTTCTTTTACCTAGTCCTAGCCAAAGGAATGCCTTCAAAGGGAATTTTGCTGGCATACTGGTCACACAAGATTTGCTGGATTAACATACCTCGCAGCTTGCTAGAACACCATGTGCATTGCTGATTAAACACTAAAGTGAAAAGAAAACTTTTCAGTGTTTTTATAAATAATTTTCAAAAAATACTTGCAGCCATATCTCTAGCAGCCTAATGAGGAGAATCTGCTTTGCAGATAGCCAAATGTATACAAATATATGTGAACAAGGCATGGGCACTGGGTGTGTGCCTGTGAAGGGGTGGGAACCCTTAAAATGAATGTGCATATTTTTTGTGAAGGAAGGAAAAAAGCTGTTTGTTAATTGAAAGAGCAATGAAAACTCAGTTTGAAACAGAAAGTGAGAATCTGCTGAAGGGTATTTTCTGAAAGGTGCGCAGTCAGGCAAGCATACTGATATCATTCTGAAAGTATTTGAGATCTGCAGTTAATAAGAAAAAAGTGAAGAAATTGTGTATTTGTTTTATATTATATGATCAGAAATTTAGCACCTAGAAAGACTGGTAGCATGACAGATCTCAGTTAGGATTGGAGTACCAATTGCCCATGTAAGTGATGGACTGCTATGATGTGTTTGATAAACTGCTTAACAAATTCATTACATCCCTTATTTTGTCATCGTCGACATCCCCCCACATACACACAAAATAATATTGCCAAAATTGGCAGAGTTGTTTAGTTATGCTCATGGGGTCAACAGCCCATCCTGAACAAATTTAAGTGCATGATAATAATGCATAATGCAGGTCATGATAATTAAACTCTCTTCAGTAAAATCTGTTTCATGTTTTCTCATGGCAACTAATCTATTGGAAATGTGAACATTTTAAATATGCACACTTGTTTTAGCTGCCACAAACTTAAAATGGATTAACAGTCCATGTGCAATTTAAAATAGCTTTTACAGCTATTTGAATTCACTTTAGAGAGGCCTGATAATTACATTATGTATAACATGTACCATGTGATATAAAAATTAAAGAATCAATATCATTGTTATAATCAGCTTTTTTAGATTTCAAAAAAATGCCCGTATTCCATCTCAAGTTAAACTGTGGGAAAAGAGTAAGGCCATTAACAATGACAAATGGCTAATGCTCATCAACAAGTTATATATTAACACTAATTGATGCAATCCACTTGGAAGACTCTGGCCCAATGCCAGAGCAAATCCTTGCACCCTTATTGTTCAATTTCTATATTAATATCCTAGCCAAGACTCTCCATAGACCTCATTCTCACCTACTCATATTGGTGGAGCAATCCATATGGATGCATTGCTTTTATCATACGACCAAGTCGGCTTTAGGAGGATCTTGTAGAGTAGAGCAAGGGTGTCAAACTTGCGTCATCACGGCGTCGTCACATGACGTATCGCGACTTTCCCCCCCTTTGCTAAACTGTGTGGCCGTGGCCAGCGTGTGATGCATCTGGCACCTGGACCGTGAATTTGACACCCGTTGTAGAGTCTCACCCAATATTGCAGAGAAAATATACATAAATTATCTACCAAAGGACAAAATTAATGGCCTTTGCTCCCCCAGAAGGTCTAACCTGCATAATTGATTAACTGACAGACATTTAGATAGAACAAACTGTTTCAAGTATCTTGAAGCCTAAAAGCCTACACAGAATATGCTGTGTTTTATCCATTTATATTATTTCATTTAGAAGCTGCCCAAATGACTCAAGGCTCAGCAACTGTCCTATGTTTTTCCCATTTACAAGGGGATAGATTCATAGATGGATACTTGAAGACACAACATATATATTTATCTATAGTTATGTGCTTTAATAACTTATAGTATTCAGATTGACTCTAATTTTATAAGTCTCTTCCTGATCTTAATCCCCATACTTTCTAATTTTGCACTAACAATGTTGATTTTTAGGTGTTTTTTATTCTACCAATATATTTAATTTTTACTATTTTAGAGTGGTTTTTATAAGATTTATGCTGGTCTATGACCAAAATAAATGATAAACTAACAAACAATAGCAAGGCTCCACCTTAATATTTTACAAGGACCAAATGTTATATAAGGGTAAATTATAATACCCAGTTTCCAGTATTCTGTAACCGAACTCCTCCTTCTATTTACTTTTTCTTTACAATAAATCCACTGGGATAGCTTTGCTTTCTTGGTTATAGGTAAACAGAGAATCTAAGTCGTCAATCACTGTGAAGTGCTTAGAAAGAAATGACATGCTTTATGGAAACTTGCTGGCTATATCTCTTTCCTTTAATTTCTCAAACAGAAGAAAACTGCAATGAGGTTTAATGTGTTTTCTTAATTGTCCTATAAAACCAGTTCTAAGGTAAACTGCCTTGGCAGATTAGGAATCATAAAACACATGACCAATGTTTGACTCTTTAACAGATTGCCACATTAACTTTATCGCACTTGATCATCATCCAAGCTAATTAAAGCAATCCTATACCCCTATAATGCTTTCGGACAAAAGTAACTTTATTATAATTCTTAGTGTGATAGTCCATAGCACAAAGTAACAAGGCCTCCTTTATGAACAGGCCACCTGACTGTTAGCCGATTCGCAGTTTAGTTCTTATCCTGCCTGCTTTGGAGTGACTTGGGATTGCAAATGTTCACTAGTGTAGATATGTTTATCTAAATTTTGAGGGAGAATCCCATCCTAAATCTATTAGTGGGTAATTTCTACAATTTTCAAAGTTCACTGTCTATTGCTGATATAGCTTTTTCAGGGAAGTGCCTCAGATTGTAGGAAAAAATAGGGAGGAGAAAGTGAAGCACAGCTACTGGCAAACCACTCTGCACATTTTGAAGGAAAGGGGAATTATTTGTTATAAATACTCCAACTGCTATGTTTAGATATCATGTAGAAGTCATTTCATAGTTAGGCAGACACACATGCTACAGAATTTAAGACAGTTTTTGGTTGCTGAAGAGCATAGTGATGACACACTGACAAAATCTTAAATTCCATTCAGTATTTCTATATGTATTTTGAAGATGATTGTTGTTGATGTCCCTATAGCTTTCTGAGAGTTCACACAGCTGGAAATTAGAGAGAGAAAAGAGGGGCAAAATTCTAGAAGAATTAGAAAAGGAAGAGAGAGCATTACAAGTAGACCTGAGAAATGGGAAGATAAAAGAGAGAAAAGAGTTTCTTAAGCATAAATTATCATGATTGGACCAAGAGGAACTGGCGAACAAAATTAAGAGGGGGGGGCAACATTTTTTGAATACGCTAATAAAGCAGGCTCTCGTATAGGTTAAGAAAAGAAACAGAAGCAAAGAGAATTGATGCCTTACAAAATGGAGAGGGAACTATCGTGGGAAATGTGGAAGGGAAAAAGAGGGTGATTATAAATTTTTTTGAGAAACTATATCAAAAAGAGGGAATATAGGAGACGCAAGTAAGAGCATACCTTGAAAACTTGAAATTAGCTAAAATCCCACAAAACATGAAGGATATTCTTAATTCAGAGATCAGGGAAGGAGAAATTAAAAATGCTATTAAGAAGCAGAAATGTGGCAAATCACCGGGACCGGATGAACTGCCAGCCAAACTATATAAAGAGATATATGATATATTATTGTTAAACATGAAAGACTTATTTAATGAGGTACTAACTAAAGGTATAGTTCCCAGGTCATGGATGGAAGCTTACATCACGTTGCTTCCCAAACCTGATTCTGATCGAACACGGATTAAAAATTATAGACGTATCTCCCTCCTCAATTCGGACTACAAAATATTTGCATCAATATTAGCGGAAAGATTAAAGATTTTTTTAAACAAATACATCCATCAAGAGTATTTCTATATGTATTTTGAAGATGATTGTTGTTGATGTCCCTTTAGCTTTCTGAGAGTTCACACAACTATTTTTTAAAATTGTTTTCTGACTAGTAAAGTAGAAAACTGTGCCTCCATTGTTTGGAGTTTGCCATTAAATTTTGCTGACACCATTTAAAAGAAGAGCCAGGATAGCGTAGTGATAGCGTAGGACCAAGAAGACCAAAGCTGAAGTCTATTGTCAGCTATGCAAGCCAACTGAATGATTCTGGAGCAGTCAACTCTTTCACCCAATCTACCTTAGCATGTTTGTCGGGAAAAATGAGGAAGGAGTGTTATACATACTATTTTCAGTTACTGAATGATATCATTAGAGTGAAGAGAAGAGCAATAGCACTTTATGTTCTATTTGAATGAGGACTACATTGTGGTATACATGAGACCACAGAAGGTTCTCCAAAGCCAGTTCCCTCAGCTGATCTAAGACATTCTCCTTTCAAAGATATATTTGATATTGTTGAGAGTTGTTTGTCCTTCCCTTCCTAAGTTTCCCTAGCCATTTGAAAAGGGTTCATGACTTTTCAGTCAAATAGTAATTTAAAAGGGTGTGGATGGTTTTTTCGGTGCACTTGAGTTTCTAGTTCTAGTAAATGCCATCTAGTATCCATTATTCCTGGTATCCTGATCAGCAGAGACTATGATGGGAAACTAGAAATTCAAGTGTACCGAAAAACCACCCACACCAATCAAGTGCTTCACTACCAAAATAATAACCCAACCTCCCACAAGAGAAGCTGTGTAAGAACTCTATTCAGACTAACACATTGCAACAACCCTGAACAGCCAAAAAAGGAAACAGATCATCTATATAACATCTTCCAACAAAATGGATATCCATGCAACTTGATCAGAAAGTGCCTGACCATTCAACCCAATATAGCACAACTAAAGCAAGCTGTAAAAAGGATAACAGTGCCATACATCAAAAATATCTCAGAAAATACCAACAGACTATTAACAACCACATGGCATAAGCATAGCACACAAACCAACTAAAGTTCTCCAAAACATTCTGAATATCCAAAAGACCCTACAGCCCCAGAAGAAAAAAAACATGTGTCATCTACAACATACAGTGTAAAGATTGCAACAGCTACTACATAGACAAACAGACAAAAGACTAGGAGAAGCATGCATGAATGCCAACTAGCAGTCAGATGAAAACTCTTTAATTTCATAACATATGGACTTGGCTTAGTTTCAACTGGGAAACTTGACCATCCTAGACCAAGCCAAGTCCAAAAATACTAAAGAATTCCTGGAAGCCTGGCACTCTGAAAAAAAAAGGCCTTCAATAAGACACATAAATAATACCTACATACTGTGCAAAAGAGACAGTCAACAAGCCAAAAAGGGAGCAAAAATACCAAAACACTTCCCCACCAGCAATCAATCTCCAGATGAGCAGAGATTAACACCAAGATTAACCTCAGACCAAAAATGAAGAAGTAAACAATACTAATCAACTACCGAACAAGCTAGCCAGTAAATAGCCCAAGCAAAGAATCTCCAAGACCACTCTCACAAATACTGAAAGGACAAGCCACTGGAATATAAATTCAGAGCAAATCTCATAGTCTACTAGCACTGACGATGTAACCTGGTTTGCTAATGAAATACCTGCAAAAAAAAATCAAGCTTAGAGAGCTCTTGGGACCCCTCATAATTTAATTTTGCAATATATAGTACTTATTTGCATGTTTGCACTGTGTACACTATATGCATGTGAATTTATGTAATGGATACTTATTTATGAGTGTTATAGTTGTAAAACCAATTTGGTAATTATAAGATATTTACAATTTCTGATGAATTCAGGAAGCTGTTAGAGCAGGGGTGTCAAACTCACATCGTCACGGTGGCATCATGTGCCGTATCAGGACTTTCCCCCCCCCCCCTTTGCCAAACCGGGCGTGGGCATGGCCGGGAGTTTGACAGCCCAGAGTTAGAATATTTTGGGACATACATTTCATGTCAGTCATAGTTTCATCTGATTGAAGGTTTTGAAGAGAATGGGCTTATTTTCAGCAGCTGAGTTATTTTAGAGACCTTTTGAAATATTGCAATATATTTCTCCAATGTGATGTTTTCAGCATAAAAATAAGACTTTAGTTTCTTGAAGAACTAAAACTTACTGACAGAATCTCTAGATTATAGTCTACTATATAGCAAAAGTAAAACTCTGTTTCCACCTAGTGGAAATTACCAGGAAAGATTGTGCTTTACAATGGAATGTGAATTTACAGTCACTGATCTATGGGACATACTCTGCAAAGAGTCTTTTAAAAGGCAATATTAGGAAAATGTGAAATGTATGCAATATCCAAGTAACCTACAAGTATTAAGAACCAAAACAGTGATATTTCACTATACATTTTCCTATTCTATTTTAAAGTTATGTTGTCAACTGTGATAGATGTTATTAACTGTATTGACAGTATGTACTTATTTCTACAAAGGGGAGTGAAAGTACTTACATAATATGTAGTGTATAAGAATTATAACTGTAAGCTACAGGGATTTTTTTTTAATATGAAGACTCTCAGATAAAACTTTACCTTGAATGCAATAACAGAAACTATTCTAGAATACCACATTAACATTATTTTAATCTATGTTAACATTATTAACATCTATTAACATCTGCTGCTTGCAATTACTGCAAGTTCGAATCCCACCAGGCTCAAGGTTGACTCAGCCTTCCATCCTTTCTAAGGTGGGTAAAATGAGGACCCAGATTGTGGGGGCAATAAGCTGACTTTGTATAAATATACAAAAGTATGAAGGCTATTGCTTAATGCACTGTAAGCCGCCCTGAGTCTCCGGAGAAGGGCAGCATATAAATAAAAAAAAACAAAAAAACAAAAAAAACCCACATGCGACTCACCAATAATCTGCAAAATAAAATACTTTCTAAAGTTTCATAAGACATTTCCTTAGACTACCAATACTGAGTCTTCAGTTGACTCCCCATTGTTATTTATATTTATTTATTCCTTGAAAAGCTAAGCAGGGTTGACTAGCAGGCTTAGTCAATGTTTCGGTGGGAATAACCAAGATACTGTTTATCAAAGATCTAAGTTTTGATGGAGAAGTCAAAACACTCAGGAAGAAGCTAGTAGCAATCCAGTTCCATATCACTGCCAATAATTTGGCATGAAATCCTAGCAGTTCATTTTTACTCAATTACTCTTTATCTAGAGAAAGACAATCATATTGTGATACTATCGGATTTGCTCCTTCTGCAGGTAGGCCAGCCTTCCCTAACCTGGATCCCTTTCAAAAGTGTTGAAAATGTAACTGGAGTTGCAATCTCAATTTCTGGAGACACCCAGCTAGGGAAAAAAAAGACAGGGATAGATTGTTACTTTCTCTATTTTATCATTGGGCTTGGTGTGTGAAACAGACTCAGCCCAGAGCATCTGTTGCATTACACTACACACTATGGTCTTTGTTGAAAATGAAAAAAAAAACAAAAACAAAACAGAACTCTTTAGAGCAGTGTTTTTCTATTTCTAACCTTTTCTACCTATCTCTCAGAGCTGTACACTAGTAAACATCTACTTTGTTGAGCATCTACCAACTCTCCCCTTATTCCTCCCTCCCCCTCAGCGTATCACTGAGAGAGAAAAATAGGAAGGAAATCGGCAGTTACTTTGGTATATGCTGAAAGCCTCTTTCCTTCCTTTTCCAGACCTCAACAGCTGCCCTTTGTGTAGAGGTTGCACCTCCCTTTGGTGATTCTCCCAGCCCTTCCTTGTTTAGGGTTTCCTCATAGATTCCAGGTGTCTGTCCGCGGGCAACTACCTCCCTCTGTTCTTGACTGCCTTGAGGTTCAAGTGAAGCCTCTCCATTGGGGGGTTTCCACTTCTCCCTCTGGGCCCAAAAACACTCTTTGCTTGATGCTCTAAAGCAAGGGTCTCCAACCGTGGCAACTTTACGACTTGTGGACTCAGCGCATGCTGGATAAGGAATTCTGGGAGTTGAAGTCCACAAGTTGCCAAGGTTGGAGACCCCTGCTTTAAAGCCTCACAGGCTCAAATGTGCTAACTGGTCTTTTCAACTGCTTCCACCCTTTTGTTTACAACTCAAGCCACCACATTAGCAGCTGAGGAGACAGGCTTCTCTCCAAGGTTGTAGTTTCCATATTTGAGGTCTGGTCAATGAGCAGGCTGCCTCCTTCTGCCACCAAGAGACTTGGGAAGCAATCAGGGTGGGATTGGGACAGCAGAGCCACCCTACAAAGCCATATCGGAGTTTCCCCTCTATGCTTTCTCTCTTTTCTTTCTGCTGACTTGTGCCAGCATAGCCACAATCAGCTTGGCCACAAAACCCATATGCCAAATGCATACCGCATACCACAATAGGAGAGATAAAAACAGACAAAATTGTAATGCCTTTGAGCACTAACAAAGGCTATTAAAGGGAAAGGTGTACACAATAAAAGGGCATATGTGGTTTCATTTTTACAGAGCGGTTTCTCCAAATTGCTCAACAGTATTTCTGCCAACAAAAATATTGCTTTCCTAACAACCCTCCCGAGTCTGGTGTTTATAATAAAACCATCTTGTACAGATTAGAAAATCGGCTGAATCAGTCTACTGGAGGATGAAGATCTTTTCAAAGAAGGTTATGGATTATAATTCATCACGCTGGACTACTGTAGTTGGGAGCCTAAAGATGCAGCATGGCCTTCTCCAATTCAAAGAGACACTTGTTCAGCAGACTGAGGCAAAGAGGCAGTCCCGGAACCAGTGAAATCTGGGAGCTGGGCAAGGGATAGAATGTATCTGCCCTCAGTGTGGAAGGGATTGCCATTCTCGAATTGGCCTTTTTAGTCACACTAAATGCTGTTTTAGGACCTCTTTCCAGAGCATGATACCAGTCTTTTGAGACTGAAGGATGCCAATGACATTACAGACTAATGTGAGATGGTAAATGGTTTTTTTTTTTTGAGATCCCAGCCTAGGGCTGAGAGGAATGACTTACCCAAAGTTACCCATGAACTTTCCAACACATCTTAATCACATACTGAATAACATTTTAATAAATTTAAGCTAAATACTAAATTCTTTCAATTCCTAGCAGTGACATTTCTTGATAGATAAATCAGTTGGTATTAACAGAAGGCAGAACGTTACAAATGTTGTATGTTAAAGAGACCCATAATCCAAGTAGAAAGGGGAAGAAAGGATACTTTAACATGTTTCAGAAATTAATTGCTGTTAAGAAAACTGAGGTGGACATATACAACATGTCTAAAAGTATCCACAAAACCGTACTTATACAGCCAATCACAGGTAGTTAATTTACCAAACAATATTCTAAATAGTGGATTGAAACTTCTCTAGAAATGACTATGCCTGATTATATCTTTATTGTAAGCATAGAATTATGCTCCTTAACAATCCCCCAAACAAGATCTATTCATACATAGGAAGCAACTGGTAGGAGGGACAGAGAACTATCAACACCCTTCTGTCGATTTATAAGCTCAAATTTACAAATCGGCCCTCAATAGATACATAGATATAAACAACTTCCACATTCTATGCAAGAGACAATAAACAAGCCAAAAAAGGAACAAAAAAACCAAATACCTTCCCACCAGCAATCAACACCCAGATGAGCAGAGATTAACACCAAGATTAACCTCAGACCAACAATCAAGAAGTAAACAGTATCTCAAGAAACTGCCAAACAAAATAAACAGCAAACAGTCCAAGCAAAGAACCTCCAAGACTACTTCCACCAACACTGATAGGGCAAGCCACTAGATGAGCGCAAACCCCATTCCCTAATAGTGCTGAAGATGTTACCCGATTTGGATAATGAAATGTCTGCAAGAAAACAACCACGCTCAGAAAGCATTAAGGATCCCTCTTCTATCTCATTTCTCACATATGTATCTCATCAGTCATTCAATTTTTCAGAATAAAAATCTCTCTGGTTTGATTTAAGCAACTTACTAACTAGGAGTGCACCTGCTAGAGAGGTGCATGGATAAGTTGCAAAACTACATTTGTGAAGTGTGAGGAGTGCAATGCAATGTAGTCTAATATTTTATCACTTAAAAATTACAATTTAAAAACTTGAAATTTTTGAATCGTATAATTTTAAAGCAATTTGGCTTTTCCTGCATGCTATATATAACTCTACTTTTCCTTATTGCTCCTCTTCCTGACATACTTTAGTTTTCCTATCCACATTTAGAGGAAACTTTATTTGTACAGATGAAATGAGAAAACAAGAAAACAATAGCAGATTTGAGAAGAAAACAGAATATCAGCACATTAATTGTACTTTTTAAGATGACTTTTACTAATCTGGGAAAGAAATCTAACACATCATCTGACATATATAGAATCAGACTTATGTCTAATGGAAGTGAGGGAATTTAAGTGTCAATTAATCTATTTCATAAATTACAATAGGGTGTATCTACTAATATTAACAAACTTACTAGATGCAACAAACTCCAATCAACACAATGGAGGCACAGTTACTCAAGATAAGGTAAGTCTTTTAAAAGTGCATTATCTCTGCTACTGAAAATACCAGCAATTCCCAATACCATAAAATGTACCACAATACCACAAATATACACTTGTCAGTAGATTATTGAGCAACCCACCCAACAGAGCTTCAATAGCAACGTTTCAGTTTTACTTCAAGGCATCTCCACCCATTTCACCCTTCTAAAATTAAAATTGTTTTTTGTGTTCCAATATTCTACACATATTTGCTGTACTCAAGAGTTCCACTTAATGCTTTAAACTCATTTAAATATTTGACCAATTTATCCCTCGCAAAACTCCCTTTACATATTATGGAATTCTTAAATGAACAACTCTTCTTTGTGGAAATTAGCATGGAATTTTTAATTACAAAAGCATATTCTATTTTTAATTTAGCTTCAAAAATAATTATTTCATATTAAAAATTCAACTTACTGATGTGTAGTTGCTAAAGGGGCAAAAGAAAGATCTGGCTCTCTGGATAATTTAAAGTAATCCATCAAGGATTCCATGTATCAAAAAGAAAATCATGACATCTGTCCTAGGTTAGGGACAGATCATCATGAAGAAAATCTATCTATGTAGGCAGTAAAAAATAATAACTTTATGTCACATAATCAATAAAGAAAGAATAGATTAACAGTGGAATATAAATGATCCCACAACATATTTGAAAAAAAGTAAAATAAATCAGTTTAATCAAAGATGGCTGGGAGGGAGGTGTGAAAAATTCATAATGGCAACCACAATCATGCAAATGAACCCACATTTTGACTTTTGTGACCCTCCCCAATTATTTCCCTTAGAATACATTTCCTGAGTTTATAATATTTTAACAATTAAGGGTCTCTCAAAAGATGAATTAAACAAATAAACAAGCATGCACTCACATGCTTTTGAAAGTGATAGAATATTAGTCAATTTAAAGTCTAAATCACAGTTTCAGTTATACATTTCTAGGTAGAAGTATGTTCCAGTGTTAAAAGAAAACCTATAAACTTGAAAAAGCAGAGAAAAGAAATATTACACAAAAACTTGGAGGGTTGAATAACAAGTAATGCCTCCAATATTATAAACTGCCAACAAGTGATGGTACTAACATGTTAAGAGTTACGATTTAGAATGAATGAGCTAGAAGGGACCTTGGAGATCTTCTAGACCAGCCCTCTGCTCAAGCAGGAGAACCTATACAATTTCAGATAAGTGACTGTCTAGAATCTTCTCCAAAACATCTAGTGATGGAGTGCCCACGATTTCTGGAGGGAAGCTGTTCCACTGGTTAATTGTCCTCACTGTTAGGAAGTTTCTCTTTAATTCCAGGTTGCTTCTCTCTTTGATTAGTTTCTAACCATTGTTTCTTGTCCTGCCCTCTGGTACTTTGGAGAATAATTTGATGCCCTCTTCTTTGTGGCAGCCCCTCAAGTACTAGAATACCGCTACCATGTCACCCCTAATTTTCTTTTTCTTTAGACTACCTAAACCCAAATCCTATAGCCGTTCTTCATATGTTTTAGTTTTCAGGCCTTTGATCATCTTAGCTGCTCTTCTCTGAACTTTTTCCAAAGTTTCAACATCTTTTCTGTATGTTCTTTAGATCTGTTCTTTCACTTCAATTGGCAGGAAGTGTCTGTGAGAAAATGCTGTTTATGGTTTGTGAAATGAAATTCTGAAATGAGTATTCATCAGGGTGTTTTAAGCACATGTTGCAATTTAATTTTTGACTGCTGAAGGAGTCTTTCCAATCAAAGTATGCACAGCCTTATTTTCTATAGTTTAGGAGAAAAAATATATTTCTCAATTTGCGTAGAAAATATTCAATATCAAAGGATTTCCAAAATCTTATAGTATTCCAAGCTGTCTTCTTTTTTTAAATAAACTGCCCATTCCTGTTCTGCCTAAATTCATATATTCAAATGAATGGAA
>WNWU01000016.1:11720565-11884773 GCA_012654045.1 Ptyas mucosa
GAGAACCAGACATTTCTCTACTATATCAAATTTTCCCCGAGTGAAAACTTCAATAGCATTCTCTTTGCTCTCAGAATGCATGCAAAACTAACTGCTTTATTAAAGATGTCTGTGAATATGTATTTGAAACATATGACTTAGCATTTCTGAATTCTTCAGCAAGAAGGAATAATTCCACCTCTCCTTTCTCCCACACTGTATTTTTAAAAAGTTTTATTGCACACACATATATGTTTTATGTCCTCTGTATAAAATAAGAAAAAGTTATTTTAATTTCAAGCTGTAAGGCTGGACATAGTCTTTGCAAGATATATCCTAAATGTAGCTATTTATTTGTAAGGATTCTGGGGCAAATATTGACAAATGTGGAAGCATTGTATACATTTTCTTACTCAATGTGTATCTTTTTGTAATCTTGGTTTTATCATTTGAAGCAAAATAATGCACTTTTCATTTCCCCCCTATGTTTATCATATGAGTTGAAAAGGAAAAGGAGGATGTCAATATTTTAATAAGTGCATTAAAATTAACTGTTATTTCACATGTATTTTCTTTTATCATCAGTCACATACAACTCCAGAAAAATTAATGAGTCTTAGCTCAGGTTTATTTTCTTAAAACAAAATTGTTCATTTAGATGACATGAATAATAATTCTACAAAATGTAGTATTGCATAAATAAAATAGTTAAAAAGTCAGATTTATATACAGATATATTTGTCAAATTAGAAAGTAAAACTTGTTATGGATGCTTCTATTACAACAAAGAGAAATGCACACATAATCTTGATAATCATTTCACAATACTTAAACATTGCACAGTTGTCAACCATTTTATAACAATCTGGACCAAACAGATGGAAAAAGACATAGTCTGAAGACGGAAACAAAACTATGTCACAACCTTTAAGGAGGCTGCATATTTACCACTGTGAAAAATGTGGCCTTGGCTTATCCGATACACATTCTGTCCATTTTAGTTTCATCAAGACCTTTCATTCCTTAAGGATCCTATTAGTTTGCTTTGCAGATAAAGTTTAGATGTGAAAATATAATTACGTCAGATGTATTTTAAAAATGTGATGAAATCGTATAGATCTCTGGCAAGAAAAAAGCAATTTCTCATAATCTGTCCTCCAAGTCTCTTTAATTCCAAGCCATTTCACTGAATGTAATTAGAAGCATGCATCCTCTGAAACAGATAAATAACTAATAAAAACAGCAAGGAAGTTTAAAAAAAAGTTATGAAAATAAGAGACTGAGGAAAAATGAGGAACTTATTATGCCACTCTGTATGCTTTCAAAAGTGTGAATTCTTTCCTGTTTGTGCGTGCAGCCCAGATGAAAAGGGCAGCGGCCATGAACTGCAGAGGTGCTGATACACAAGCCAGACAGAAGGACCAGCCAAATTGGCCTTGCACAGGAGGAGGAGGTAGTTTCTTATGGAGCAGCTCAATTCCAGCTACATAGCAGCCAACTGAACCCAGTGTGCACAAACCTGGTGAAAAATCATCAAACAATAGTTAGATCAGAGCAAGAAACACTTGCCTTGTATTATTAAGGCATCCATGTTTCAAGCAGATGATGTTCCCCAAGAGGACTCACCAGCTAGGAAGTGGAGAACTCCAGTGGCAATGGCAGGATAGAGACTGTGGCAAGCACAAGCACAGACTCCAATAAGTGCCCCAAAGCACATAAGTCCTAAACTGACAAAAGGCAGGAGAAACTGCAAGCGCCAGAGATCTAAAAGAAATGGACAAATGAGCATCATTAGGTTATGCCACTGTTCAGTGGTGGGTTTCAAAATTTTTTACTACCGGTTCTGTGGGTGTGGCTTGGTGGGCGGGGCAGGGGAAAGATATTGTAAAATCTCCATTCCCACCCAACTCCAGGGGAAGGTTACTGCAAAATCCTCATTTCCTCCCGATCAGCTGGGCTGGGACTCGGGAGGCAGAGAATAGATGATGGGGGTGGGGCCAGTCAGAATTTTTACTACCGGTTCTCTGAACTACTCCAAATTTCTGCTACCGGTTCTTCAGAACTGGTCAGAACCTGCCACCTCTGCCACTGTTTGAAATACCAGTAATACAGTGATATTGGAGGATTTTTGGCTTTCCAAGTTATCCTTTCTGCCCATTCAGCCTCACCCTAAATTTTGCACCCTGAAGCACTCCGTTATTTGAAGCAGCAATACCCTTTCACCCATCTCTTTCACAAAGGACAGGGAAGTTGGACCAGCAACCTATCATGGTAAGGTACTCTTTCTACTTGCTCTTATCAGAACTGCTAGTACAGTGTCAAAGTTTCTGGGCGTTTTTTCTCTTGCTAGCAAACAGTCAACTCTGTGCTGTTCTTTGGTTTTCTCTTGCTAGCAAACAGTTGACTGTTTGCTAGCAAGAGAAAAAACGCCCGGAAACTTGTGAATGAGATTTCACAGAACCAGGGCTGCATAACATCTTAGCTTACATAGGTAGAACCTGGTTAAAGAGAAATGCACATAAAACCTACGAAAAGGAAAGAAAAAGATATACACACACACACACACACACACACACACACACACATTTACTGAAATGTAAAAATAAGCCTAGATCTTATAGAAAAAGATATTAAAATCTTATGAGATTTTAGACATTCTCTCTCTTTAATCTATCATTCTCGTGTGACTAAAGTCGTAACAATGAGATTGCTAAAAGATTATGAGATTTAGTCAACTTCCTGCATTTTGCCCATTTTAGAAAATATCAGACTACATATATTCATTGGTGGAAGCCTACTTGCCATTTAGCTTTGCGAGAAAAAAACATTTAAGCTATTTGTTTCCAATAAATAGAACCAAAAATACTCACAGGTTCGGTTCAGATCAATGCCACTATTATGATTCCCAGGATCTTTGTATTTTTCCATGAATTGATCCGAAAGAGAAAAACTGACACACTTTGTGACCATCTCACCTTTCAGAATGAAATAGATATTTTTATTAGGCTGTGATTTTTGTTTGATCATCTGCCTTTTATACATATATATTAATAAATAGATAAGGTCCTTTCTTCCTGCTTTAAATGACCTTGAGTTGGCATAAGGATAAACAGATTTGTCTGAAATGGCTTTTATGGTAGGGATGGACAATATTTTAATTTTGAGGCCTACAATCCTTCAAAAGTAGTACATTCAGGACAGATATCAATTGGTGAGCAATGCTGAAGAAAACTAGTTTGACCAGAGCCACTCATTCTCTGTTTTTCATATCCCCTTTTCATTCTTTGTCCATTTGATTTTTATTTTTTTCTAATATCCTTTTGTTTCCCCCCCAACGCAGGAAATTGCCAGGAGTTGATGAATCTTATGAAGGATCTGAATTGATTACTTGAAACAAGTTTTGATACCAGAAGCCACTTGAAATGAATTAAAAATCTTACATGGTCCTAGAGTTACAAATGTATTTAACTTCTGCTTTAGACTGTTGCAAGATTTTTGATTATGCTAATCAAGGAAACAAGAAAACTATTCTGGAATTTTAAGATACACAAGCCATTTAAAAAATGTTTTAAATTTATTTCAATTAATTGATATAAATCTGAACATCGCTTTTGTGCTCCCCAAGCCAGAAAGGATTCCTAGAATTAATCAGTGATTTAAATGTAATTTAGTTTTAGGTGCCATCGTTTTAAAAAGAGAAAACATATTTGATGGCTTTCAAAATATTATCTTTTTGATTAGTTTTAGTGCCATGCAAAATTTGTTTTTCTGAAAGTAGAGATAACTTTTCTTGTAAACTCCTGGATTTTCATTTGGCATTCCAAGATTTTGTCAGCCCTTAAAACATATTTCTATGTTTATCTATTCAGAAACTGGATTTTAAAAAGAAAATCAAATTTTAAACACACATGATTTTTAAAATAAGAATTTAGAATTTTTCTAAAATATTTTTGAGAAATCTAGCTCCAATGTATCACAAGGAATTATCTTCATTTTATTCTATGAATATTTATATTTTATAATAGTATGTGGAGGGGAGGCTCATAATCAGCTGGAGAGCAGGTACAAATGTACATAACAATCAGTCATCAGCTTTCTTGTTTTAAAAGTTGCAAAAGAGAAAAGAAATCAGTGAAAGAATAGTAGACAGGTAAAATAGATATGGGTAAGGAAGCAGTCTCAGTATATGAAATGCAGAAGAAATGAAACAAGACTCAGACAAATATACTTGTACTGTCCCCAAAAATACATTTCTTATGTTAAATATATCTATTTAGCATGAAGGATTAAAAGAGGGAATCTATTATGGCAACAATAATATACAAGATTCTACTCTAGAATATTTGTCACAAGCCATGAATATGAAAGAAAAATATTTTGACAAAGAATTCAAGACTTGATTGTCTAAACAAAATAGCATCATAAGAATTTTTTCTCCTTTGAAGATACTTGCCTGAATATACAGGATCTTCAAATTCGTTAAAGGTCATATGACTAACTTTTTCATTTCCACAACTGTTTGTCTAACCTGGACACAGTTTTTGTTGGCTTCTTAACTTATCAGACACCTGAAACTGAACTTCAAAGAAAGTGTCTATTTCTTTTACAGCTTTGTAATGGTGCACACTGTGGGTAATACTAAATTAACAGCATGAACTTAATTAAATACATTGATCTATTTATTTTGGACGATCTATTCCCAAAATACAAGACTTTGATTCTATCCACTTGTACCACGGAAAATATCCTACCAATAACTGATAAGAGAATTCTAATCATATCATGTCTGGGGAAAAAAGCTAAAAAGTGTTAATATTTGGAGAATAAGCAAAATTGGTTTACAACAAGAACCAATTAAAATAAAGCAAAAAAAACCCTGTTTATAGGTCTCAAATTCTCCGTAGGATTAACAACATTAATTTGAGTGACATGAGTGTTATTCAGAAGAGGCTGCAACCCAATAATAAAGAATGGATTTCAGGTAATTTTAAAAAGTGTAGAAATTTTTTTAGAAAAGTATACCAATAATCTAGCAGTGATAGATGGAATAAAATCCACACAATCCAGTTTGTGTGTCAAGAGAAGAATGGAGTATTTTCCTTTCTTAGATAAATTACACATCAGAATTGCATATACTATTTGAATACTGAGATGTAGCAGCACTACAACTGAAAAGAATTTCAAGTAGGGAGCCTTATTACAAGTAATGCAATAAATCTATTTATGAAAGAAGGTAAGAAGAAAGTGAAGAAAGCTTAAAACTAAAAAGATATGGATATAATGCTTATTTGATGTTGAAAGAGATTTCAGTGCCCAGAAATAAAGACCAATTTTGTGAAACTCCAAAATAATTCTGCAATAATGAGAAGAAACCAGGAGGAACCAACTTAATTATTTGTTAAGATGTCAGGTAGAACTCTGGAATGTTTCAAACACTATGTCAAGAATTGGCCTAATCTGAAATCATGAAGAAACAGAACAGTCATAGACGAGTTTCTCACCACAGGACTAAAAAGAACGATGAATTTATGTGGACAGTCCTCAAGTTTGTTTCCACTGATTTGAACAAAGTACTGAAAAATACCTGTTTTACTGCTGGTGGTGTTGAGGTTTGGAAGAAATTGATTGAAACCTTGAAAAGAAAAATGTAATTACAGAGTTAAATTATGGGCATTAAAAACAAACAAACAAGATCATCTTCTTGCCAATAATTTCAATTCTTCCTCCAAGATCAATCCTTAACTACAGAGAAGAGAAGTTGACTATGATATGGATACTCTGCAATCATCTTCTCTAACAACACACTTTAATGAATTTCAGGATTAAAGGTGACCTTGATCAGGTTTTAAAGTAAGCTATACTAGTGAGCTGGTAGGAGACATTTAATCATTTGGTTTCAGAGACTAATGGAGTAATAATCCAGCTTTTAATAACAGTAGCTACTTCTACAGATGCAAAGAGAATTTTTAATTCACTGATAACCGAAAAAGTAATAGAGCTTGTCTTTCTTTTCAAGACTATGAACAAGAAGACATAGATGAAGACTCAGTTACTTACTGGCCGCACCAATGAATTAAGTTTCTTGCAATGATTTAGCCAAGACAAATCTTATACTAAAACTATTTTGCATATGTAACAAAAATAACTTAATTCCCCTTTGTCAAAAAACATGAAGAAAATTTACCTCGATGAAAAGTATGCAGTATTGAACAGTCTGAAAGCTGATTATTTTAGTACACTGTAGTAAGATCATTTCAAGACCCTATTATTAATTAAACAAGTTGGTTAACCTATCAGTATCATCCATTTTGATAAGAAATAATCAGATCATGATTCAACAAGAGCCTCTTTGGCATGGTAGTTAAAGAGCTGGATTGGAACCCAAGAGACTTTGTGCCATGAAAACTGTTGTTGTGGGGAAAAATAGAAGGAAGAAGCACTACATACATCATCCTCATCCTCTTTCAATAAAAGGCAAGTTATAAAACTAACGAATAAAGAAGTGAATTTGCAATGAAGTCCCCACAATTATCAGAAAATTCCCTAATTGTCCTGAGATTATCTCATCTCTGAAATCCTGATGCTGCACAATTTTAGGCATATTCAAGAGGAATTTTTTTAATGTTAGATATTGAAGAAAACATAGGATTACTATATGTCAATCCTTATACAAAATACTCTTTCCCTTTTATCCCGGCTTGCTATGCAAACATAACTTTTTCCTCAAATGTCAATGTTATTTCTGTTATGAAAGATGGAATAAGCATTGTTGAAAGGCTGATTTGTATTAAAAAAATCATAAATGCAACATTATCTTATTTATATTATTCCCCTAATGTAAATATTTCTATTACACAAAATACAGAAAAGGAGTGAAATATATTAAGCCACAAAAAGGCAAGAAAAAAGTATACAGCTAAAAATAGTTTACATCAAGACTATCAAATATATCTCTGCAAATACTTCTATAGTGAAAACCCATCTTGCTTTCACAAGGTCAGTTCATTCTTAAATTGTTTTTTTTTTTGTTCTTTAAACATCTGGTCTTACTCTTTTTGAGGTTGTCCTCAATTCTATCGAACCACAATTTTTTCAGTCTCTCCTTCCTCTGACCCATTCACTCTTCTAAGTTTTGTGATTCAGTCTTCATTCATTCTATTATGTAATCAAACCATTTCAAAATATGCCTTTCATACTTCACTCAATTTTGCACTTATTCTACATTTATTAAACACCCATTTATTCTTCATTCTACTTATTTTGCCCTATACACCTAAGCGTTCCATTCTCAATGAATTCAACTTATTTTTATATTTCTTCTGCTTTCACTTCCATATAACAAAAGTATGCAGTAGCATGCCCTTATCCAAAGTCATGTTTGCTTCTTTTGATGTTATTCATGAGAGACAACATATTATTCAAGATCCTTCTACCAGCACTTGCTTTCATAAAATTTCCCTTCCTGGCTCCTTCCTTCATAGTCTCATAGTTTGGAAGAGCCAACAGAATTCAGCTAATTAGCTGACTACAGATCAGACAAAGGAGCAATATAGCAATGTCCAACCTCATCCAAATTCCCACCTTCAGGGAAACTGTCCCTTCAGGAATTTAAGTAGTATTTTGAACGAACTTAACAAAAAGGCATTGGTGAACAGCTATTGATAGGGATCCTATATATTCATTCTCTATCTTCCATTAACTTCTAGACGCTTTAATGTAATTTAGGAGCATTATTAAACGAACAGTCATAAGTTGAGGATTAATTGTAATATTTTGTACATCCTAAATCTATACCTATTTTTTCTTCTTTGTTTTTTCTGTCTTCCAATGTTAGCAAAAAAAAAAAAAGCAGTTGCCAGTTGCATCTATTAAACTCTTTCCCCTAAAAACTGTATATGAGATGAAATGTTGAGCAGGAAATGAGATTGTTAAAACATTTCTAGTTCCCCATATCGTACCCATTTTTTTAAAAAAGTAGTGATATACTTAGAAGAAGAAATATCATCATGGACAAAACATACACTGTAGCATAGAGAAAGATACATTGCAGAACCTCTTTAGTGCAAGCTTACCTGGTGAATTGTACCAATGAGAGTTTTCAGACATCGTGATGCATCTCCGCCACAGCCCAATGGTGCCGTTCCATCGAAAAAGGGCTTCTGTATAAGAGTTTTCATCTGCATTTTCCCCAAAAAGTTCATCCCAAGTGGCTTTACTTTCACTATTATTTTCAGGAGGTGATGGGTTACGGTACTCAAACCAAAAATCTGTGCCAATTGAGGCTGCCAAATAGATGGTAGAGATAAGGCTGAGCACACAGGCAATTACCAGAGCAGTGGCAAAACGGTTATCCATCATGGTATCTCAGTTACTGTCAATAAAAGTGGGGGGGAGAGAGAAAAAAGTCTGTATCAACAAATGAACTTTAATGCGTGAGTGCTAGCAAATATATTCATATCTTTCCAGTTACTCTTTTTTTTTTAATTTGATTTATATGCCGCCCTTCTCCAGAGACTCAGGGCGGCTTACAATGCATTAAGCAATAGCCTTTATACTTTTGTATATATTTATGCAAAGTCAGTTTATTGCCCCCTCAATCTGGGTCCTCATTTTACCTACCTTTGAAAGGATGGAAGGCTGAGTCAACCTTGAGCCTGGTGAGATTTGAACTTGCAGTAATTGCAGGCAGCTGATGTTAATAACAGTGCTTTAGTCTGCTGCGCCACCAGGGCTCTTTTTAAGATCATCTTTTTAAGATGATCTTTAAGGTAATTTTCACATTTTATATTACATTAAGTTATAATAGTCCAAAAAAGACAGTTATTCAAACATCAAAAGGAGAGAACTAGAGAAGAGGCAACAAGGTATAGCAGGTAGTACTCTAATAAGACAGAGCTAATATCTCCCTCCATGGACACAGCAAGAATTTTGCATAAGAATTCTGAAAACCTTACACAACAGATGCTGGGGGAAGGAGTGGAATATTTATTAATTTATATATGTACCTATTACATTTTTATTCCACCTTTATTACTTTATAGGTAACTCAAGGCAGTGAACATATATAATACTTCTTCCTCTTCCTATTTTCCCAACAACACCCGTGAGATGGCTTGGGCTGAGAGAGTGACTGGCCTAGTCACTAAAAACAAAAACAAAAAAGTGGGGGAGGAGGCCAAGACAAAAAAAAACCCCTAAGTAACTGAAATTGAAATTCATATATTTAATAAATGTGATGAGGAGAAAGATTGAAAATAGAAACAGAAAAAAGGAAGAAGACCTGTTTAGAGTTTAAATTATAATTCAACAGGAAAGAAGCGGTCTGCTTTTCTCATCAATCTCAAGTCATTATCTGGGGGGATGGGTCAATACCAATTGAATAAATACAAGACTACTAATACATGATCAAGAGAGACAGTCTTGTGTAGTGGTAAAGGCGTCAAGTTCAAAATGGGGAGACCGTGAGTTCTAGTCCCACCTTAGGCACAAAGCAACTGGGTAAACCTGGGCCAGTCACTTCTCACAGCCCTAGGAAAGGCAATGACAAACCATTTCTGAAAAATCTTGTGGAAAACTATAAGGACTTATTTAGGCAGTCTCTAAGCAGTCTCCTCAGGCCCGATTAAACAGAATATAAAAATACATGATTCAGAAAGCCTCCAGGTGTTAGCTAAGCAACAATAATAAAAATGAAAACTTAATTTGAGAGTGAATCCTTCTCCACCAGATTGGCAATAGATACAGCTGAAAAGCCCGAAGGGCTCCAAGCTGGTCTATTCAGGTTTGAGGGCTGGCTCAGAGTAGTCTCTAAAACACCTTGATAAATCAGGACTCACATATTAATTGAGAGTAAAGAACTGTACAGAGAGCAGGCTTTAGATTTGTAGTGAAAAAAAATGCATTGCAAAATGCTTTGCAAAAAAAATGCAGATACAAAAACAACCCCTTGAGATATTCAGATATGCACATCTGAAATATATAACTTTAGTGATTTTTAGTCTATTCCTCATCTGTTTGAACTGTGTTTAACTCCTGTGACTTAAGTTTAAAAAATGCCCCCCAAATCATTTACCATAAATTGAATCCATTCCGTATGATGCCTTTTATTGTGGTGGTTTGAGATCTCAGAGAAAAAGGGGCTAAAACCATCATCTGATATTTAGCAGAGCTATCAACAAATACATTCTCATGATGATGCCAAATCCAAACTTCCAAATCAGTCCACTTTTGGTACTCATTGTGCTCCTTCCTTTCTGGGTAAGTAGCATTATGCAGAGTGGAGAAAGAGAGTAAGAATAGTACCCAAAGAAGTTAAAGGCATAAGCTAAGACAAAGAAAAGGGAAATAGTGCCTAAATGTATTTATACCAACACTATACTTTTCTATTTTTGCAAATTATCATTGCTTTCATCACATCGAGACAGTACAAACAGAGCTTCATATACTGTGCGTTCTTTTCCCTTGACCTTCTCACCTATCGATTTTTGACAGTATCATCATCTCCATCCAACCACAACTTTCTCAGCCTTCCTCTTCTTACTGACACATTTACTATTGTTTCCTATATTTGTTCTGAAATTTAGTCCTGAGTCACTCTCTCAATATGACCAAGCAACACACTTCTTTCATAGTAATAACTAACCTCTGAATCTAATATAAATTCATTCAGCACCCTCTCATTCTTGACTCTCTCTGTTCTTATTTTACATATACATAGCATCCAGTTCACTGAACTTGTTTCTCCTGACTTAAGCAAGTCTTTCTTCCATATAAAAAAACAATAGCATATTTTTAAGTTGCTATTTTAACTTCTTTTGCCATTCATTCATTTATTCTTCACAACAGAGAATGTACAACACAAATATTTTCTATCAGCATTTGTACATCTTAAAATCTTTCCATCCATTTCCCCATTGTTAGAAAGCAGTCTATCAAGAAACACAAAAGCATTTATTTGATCTGCCTCTTTGAAATGTATATGTAATTTGCAATTGTTCATTCCACTTTCACTGTCAAATACAACTTCCCTGACATTTAATGTAGTTGCTCTCAAATGTATACTCTTTGTTGCATCACATTATCACATCACATATCATTCACTGCAGATACTTTGGGTTTTAGTCAACAACATGATGTTATCTATGTAAAAAAATACATGCTCATTCAGATCTCCAACCAGTGCAATTCTAACATGAGCACAACCACATACATTATTTATAAATGCATTAAATAACCAGAATTATTCTACACCCTGTCTTACTCTGTTTAAAACTAAACTATTTGTTAAGCATGCTTTAATTCTTAATGCATTTATTCTCATGCATGTTTTACTTCCATAGTAATAAAGGAAGAACCACATATTGCTTTTATTACATTCAGCAACTAATTTTCAACTCTATATTTAAAGAAGCTATTCCACAAAGCAAATTTGTTTCACTTTAATCATATACTTTTTCTAAATCAACCAAAATATAATAAATTGTCTTATTGCCAATGAGAATTTTGCCAAATATTTTTCCAAGCACTTTTAATAAACTAATTCCATCCAATTTTCTTTTTATGCTAGAGAGAAATAAGAGAGGAATAATATTTTAACATTTCTCAGTTATACCATCAACAATTGTAGTTTTACTATTATGCAACATTCTAATATCAGTTTTTACTTTCTTTTCAATACCCTTTCCAGTATTCCTTATTTTTTAAATAGATTTTTATCCTGCCTTTATTACTTTATAAATACTTCCAGGGAGCAAACATACATAATACGCCTTCCTATTTTTTCTTCCCAAACCATTTCATCTTTTATTTTTAATTGCATTCACTTTAGCCTTTTTAACTCACTCCTCCCTCTCAATCTGTATTTTCTTTCCCTCTTAAATCTTAACTGAATTCCTTGCTGATATATTTCCCTATCTATACATTATACAGTATCTTTCTTTTATAATTTATGCAACAATCATTTTCTTCTATGTATTTTTCTTTTCTCATTTCTGCAGCAATCATTCTCTCTACATTTTTTTCATCCATAGTGTTTCTCTTCATGTTTTTTTTTATACTTTATTTGGCATGAATCAACACATGCTTCTGGTATTTAGTATTATTTTCACTGTGCTCCAAGCAGGTTTACATTACCTTTCTTTATATCTACTTTCCAGGTACTCAGCTGGAAGATTAATCTATTGTTTTATATAGGACACATCATTTCTTTTCCTGCAACCTTGCTACCTTTATTTTTGTTGTTCCATTTCCTTCCTTTTCTTACATGCCCATTCATCTTCATTGTTAGTCTCTCTTTGTATCTTTCCTCAATCTTTCATCACAATCAAATCAAACTTGCTTTTATATTTATATTCATTCCTTGCCACATTAAGGGTGTGTATGTAGACATGAACACTCTTAGTGGACATACAATTAGTAAATATGTAATTTAAGTATATAATGGGAACAATTTAGAATACTTTTTTTTTCCAAAACATCAATACGAAAGAACTAGATCTTATTTTTTTTCTTGTTATGTGAAAGGCTCAAAAAGAATCAAGCTATTAGTTTCACTTACAGAAGAATTTGATTAGGAGGGCCCATTATGTTACTGAAAGACATTTGACCTGTAGTTGATCATATCAACTTAGGGCAGGGACTTTTAAAGGGAAGAACACAAAGTCCATTAGTTCTTTTGTTTGTTTGTTTTCATTAAACATGCTATTTGTGGGAATTCACCACCGGTATCTGAATAAGAAAAAGAAATTCTCACGTCCATTTCTATGGTATTTTTCAAGCCTTTTTTTCCCCTCGGGCTGAGTACGGAAGAGAATGGCAACCAAAACGCACCCATTTCTAAACCCACTTAACACTCAGTTTTGTGCTTTCCCACAATGCAATCCCACTCCTTACATCTCTGAAGGCAATGAAGTGAAAGTTCTCAGCAAATATGTGCAGGAGGGCATTTTGAAAATATTAACTGCATAGGAAATTTAAAGACATCTATTCAAGGGGATCTTTTAGGGCTTGAAATAAATACAACTCATTGCCAGGTTGACCTGGCTGGAGAGAAACCCGCAAGATTTATCCGGCTTCCATAGAGGTATGTGACAACCCTCCAAGCAATATGGGGTCCCGGTCTTCCTCCTATCTAGCGATAGCGACCCCTAATACAATACAAGGTTGCAGCTCTTTCAGGGTCCCGTTTTAAGGCAACCACATCCCCTGTAATGGACCCAACCATGCTGTTCCCCTAACTATTTCATTCACACATTCTTTCCTTGGAAGACCGGGGAAACAATCGGGGCTCGGTAGGGCCCACTTCTACTTACCTCCCATCGTTCTCCCGACTCCACGGCGTCGTTTCCACCCCCCACCCCCAAGAGCAGCTCAGCCGGGAGAGCGGGAAGCGCCTCTTCGCAGACGCTTATCCGCCCCTATGCCGCCAAGATTTCTGGGAAGTGTAGTTCGAATTTTGTTGGCTGCCACGTTCTGAAGACAAAGTGACCCGCTTACGTTCGCTCCAGGACAAACAATTGGTTTTGTTAACTTATGAATGCGTGCCTTCATGCATTCCGGGCATCAGAGATTCGCTACCAGGATTGTTAGATTCAAACGGAAAGGGAGTTGCGGAAAGCAGGTAAAGTTCTCCTGAGGAAATGAGGGCATCGTTAAGTGTAAAATTATCTGTAAACCATCCAATTTTTTTTACTACCGGTTCTGTGGCCGTGGCTTGGTAGGCATGGTGTGGCTTGGTGGGCGTGGCAGGGGAAGGATACTGCAAAATCCCCATTCCCTCTTCTCCAGGGGAAGGATATTGCAAAATCTCCATTCCCACCCCACTCTGGGGCCAGCCAGAGATGATATTTGCTGGTTCTCCAAACTACTCAAAATTTCTGCTACCGGTTCTCCGAACTGTTCATAATTTCTGCTACCAGTTCTCCGGAACCTGTCAGAACCTGCTGGATTTCACCCCTGCTGTAAACCCCTTAGGGTTACAAACGTTGTAGCAGTTTTTCGGGCACTGAATGCCTTTCAGTTATGGTCCCCATATCCATTTGGAACTGACAGCCTGCACATACATTCATTCACAGGGAGGTTCCCTTATGAATTGATATGCTAAGCACTATCCTTCCAGTGGGCAGAAAACAATACTGGCAAGTTTGGCTCAACAAGCTAAGATCAGGTAAACTGAAAGATACCAGCAAAGGGACATTAATCTTGCCATTAGATACTTGCATCCTGACATCTGATGCAGATATGTAACTTCTTGTTTTAGCATCATGATCATGACACAAAATGATGTCCCTGACAAAAATTACCTGTGCTGGCAGGAAATTAGTGATTCCCACTAGTAATCTGTATCTGCCTGTTCCCATGCACTGCCTTCATGTAACCTTTCTCCCTAATAATGTGTAATAGAACTTTGATTTTACACATTTCAGGCTGTCCTAGGATAATTTCAGATCAAGAGGAAAAATGTTAATTGCATCTAACTATGGCACAAATCCTGGCAACATTTTTTTATTGCTAGATCCCAGTGGTGAAATCCAATTTTTTTTTTACTACCAGTTCTGTGGGCATGACTTTGTAGGCGTGGCAGGGGAAGGATACTGCAAAATCTCCATTCCCACCCCATTCTGGGGCCAGCCAGAGGTGGCATTTGTCAGTTCTCCGAACTACTTAAAATTTCCACTACTGGTTCTCTAGAACTGGAAAACCTGCTGGATTTCACCCCTGCTATATCCCCATGATGTTGCTTTCATTGTAATCAGCCCTGAGTGTTCACTATGCTCTCTTTTAATCTTAAATCAAAATGGTCATTAAGAAAAACTTGTTCCTGTATTGTTTTGTTTTGACAACAGAAGCAAAAATCAAGTTCAAAGAACACCAAGGACTCCAATCCTGAGTTACGTATACTATACATATTCTCTTCTATTAAATTTCTCTGAATTTGCTCTGAATATGTCAGGGGAATTGTTTTCACTGTATGAATAGAAGAATTTTCTGCTGAAAATTAGTCAGATAAAATTCCTATGCAAATGTCTGTCTGTTGTTATTAAGAATAATTCTGCTATAGAAAGAAACAGTGCTGGGGATGAGAATTTCCATAAAACAAGTTTTTTTTTAATTCTTAGCACTTAATTACTAAATGCAATTCTTAAAAGCCAGCAATCCTAAACATCCTTACTTGAAAGAAATCAGTTGTAGTTATTTTAATAAAACATACAAAAACAGCATAATAAAATAACAAATAACAATGAAACGGGTTTCTAAATAAGAAACTAAGGTCATCAAGAACAAAAAGAGTGAAAGAGAGCCCAGGGTGGGATTGTTGCTTACACTAAAAAAAATTTTAGGCATTTCTTCAAATTCCAGGCTTAATGGCTTTCCTAAAACACAAGAGGGTGGGGGGGGGGGGGGTAGTCTGATATGGGGTGGTAAACTGTTCTAAAGAATGGGGGCTGCAACAGAAAAGCTTGACTCCTTGTGGCCCATAGATTATAATTCTTAAGGGAAAGGAACAGAAATGTAGAAGAATAGTCCTGTTGTTCTATCTACCTAATTGGCTAATTGGTTAACTGGCTAACACAGAGCTGCATTAGCAGATGGATAAATCCCTCACTTAAAAACTTCATTGACTCTATCTATCCAAAGGCTACCACAAAGTCGTATTAGTTTACATTGGCCCCAAAATTCTGTCAATCTGAAGGAAATATGAGGTACTTTCTTGGGAACAAGAAGATGAAAAGTAGTCACCATAGCTGTTTTTATTCATTTGCCTCTGGCTTGTTTTAACCGTCTCTCTGCTTTAGTGAGGGGGAATATTTTTAGGAGCTATGTTACTTTATATGCTGTGACTCACTTAAACCAGCCCTGGAGAGACTTTGAAAACAAAGTAAACAACAGCAATTTATATCATAAATATAAAAAAACTAACATCATAGTTTCTTCTAGAAAATCTATGTTAAACTAAAGTAGTTTGAAAAAATAACTGCAAAAATAACAAGTCTGTGTAAATCAAGTCAGAAGGTAAAAAAAGGCTACTGGTTGAACATTGTGCGGTAAATGTTCTATGGTAATTCACTGTAGAACTGAAATTAACATTAACAGCTGAGTGAAATGTAAAGATATATACATTATATATACACACATATATATATACATACACACACACACACACACACATACATACATATATATATATATATATATATATATATATATATATATATATATATAATCTGTTTTTGTCAAAAATGGGTATATCTTGGTCAAGAAAGGCTATGGAAGTGAAAAAAAATGGGCAAGTAAACATTACTAAAAAAACGTCCTCTGAGAAGGTCACCTGTTTTGCTTCTACTAAACAAGCAAAAACCACAACACTTCTTTAAATCAAAAAAACATAAATTTGTCTAGATTCAGGAAACCACCAGTTTTCACATGCTGTTCTCCACTTAAGTGGCTGCTTAGTCATTGTTATCTGGAAGAAATTGAAGGAAAGAGCTGTTTATTGCACCAAAAGTAGAGTTGCTCCTTTACCAACCAGCTGCTGAATCATTTTTGAAATGGAGGAAACAACTCCCAGCTATGATTACTTCTATTCTCTTAGTTCAGATGCTCCTGAAGAAAATTGCCAAACTCTGAAGCTGCCTTATATGGAGATTTTTGTGAGTGTTCTTTATATTGTTATTTTTCTTGTGGGGACTGTGGGCAACGGTCTCCTGATAGGAACATTAATCTTCAAACAAAGTGTCTGGAGGCTTACTGATACCTTCATTGTCAACTTGGCAATTTCTGATTTTAGTTTTCTTATCACATTGCCTTTCTGGATAGACAAGGAACTAGCCTCAGGACTTTGGAGATCTGGCTCTATTCTGTGCAAAGGCAGTTCCTACATTATCTCAGTCAACATGTACTGCAGCATCTTTCTTCTGACATGGATGAGTGGTGACCGGTACTTGACCATCATGTACCCATCAATGGCTAAAAAAATTAGAACAAAGCTTTATCCTATTCTTATTTGCATCAGTGTTTGGATACTATCCTGCCTGTTAGGGCTGCATACTCTACAGTCCAGAGAGTTGAGAAGATACAACAATAATACTTATTGTGTGGACAAGGAAACCATATACAACAATTGGATTGGATCATTGATGTTGCTTGCTTTGGCTTTCTTTATACCATTGTTCAGCATATTAACATTGCATTATTCCATAATTAAAAAACTCTATGTGCACTATCAGAAATTTGGGAAACATGACAAAAAACTGAGAAAATCCATCAAAATTGTCTTCACGGTATCAATTGTTTTTCTTTTCTCTTGGACTCCTTTCAACATTTTTAAAATCTTGACTTTGATATCTAGCATCTTGGAACTGAAGCAATCTTTCTGCCTTTACTATAAAATTGTCTATCTGGGCATGGAACTGGGTGGTCTATTCGCATTTGCCAACAGCTGCACAAACCCTTTCATCTACTTCTTCTTTGATGATTGCATCGGTAGGGCCATGATACAAAGTATTCTTCCATGCAGGAAGTACAATAAACCTGGAAGCAGTTTTTCAAGCTTGGACACTTAGATTTTTAGAGTCCATTCCTGCCTGAAAAGGTTATTCTTGGGAAGAGAAGGAAGTTGTTATCATCCTGCATAGCATCGCTGTTTTGAAGTATTGATAAAAAGGGAAAGGTTGAAATGTGAGGAAATGCAAATAAAGAATTAGGAAGGAATTATGACTAAATTAGCTATTGAATATTTATTTGAGTTACATGGAAGACAAGATATGTATCTTTAATTGGATAGTTAATGAAAAGATTAAGTTGAGTATACTTATACTGTAAGTATTATATATTCCTGAATGTTAATAGATAATTGCATGAAACAGTGCTTGAAACTAATATGATCTAAAATAACAGAAATTGTTAAAATCTATATCTTGGGAATTATAGAATAATTCAAGCTATTCAACAGTTAAGCTTATTTCGATCTAACTCTTTATGGTTATCTATATAGATTAGTTTAGAATGCAAAGTTTTAAAATTATGCCTCTTTTTCTGTTAATTGTAAACTAAGCTTCTTCTAAAATACACTCTTTTTTCGGATGTACATCTATATCTCTTACATTGTGTAAAAACTATTTCAGTTTAAATGTTGATGTTATTGTGATTCTTCTAGAAATATTTGTTTTCTGATTTTTTAAAAATAAATATATGCATAACAAACTAATTGGGGCTCTTCCTCACAGCTACGTCCAAGTGTATTTCTCAGATTTTGGGGTTAACTGAAAATTATGTTGGCCTAAATTATGCTGCACTCAGGGTTTTATGCTGCTTAACGAAGGCAATAGCTTATTATGAAAGCAATTGAGAGATGTGTTGCAATGTTAAATACACAAGAAGTTATTTGATCTATCAGTATCACTACAAATGATTTTACTGAATAATATTGATTTACTCAAATATATTTAAATAGTTGAAAGTTCCACTAAGAAAAAAACATGTTACATGTTTTATAATAAATGAATCACAGCAAAACAACATGCTTATTAATAGCAAAAGGTTAAGATACTTGTAGCTGCCCTTATTTGTTTATAAGTGATGGTTCTGTTTTTTCAATGTGGTTAAGCTGCATTATCAGAAACCGAAATCTACTGAAACAAATTCCATATATGAACTTATTTACACATTTCCATGGTATACAGGGTTCTTTTTATCAAATCCAGTAGTGATTATAGATGCTACTATAGGATTATAAATTCAAGCCCCCAAATCCAGACAAATAATAAATGGCAACAAAGAAATATAGAGAACTGTAACTTTAATCATCTGGATTTTTGCAGCCCAGATGTACCAGACCCAAAACCTACATTTTGGCTTTCCGAAAAGGCAGTTTGCAGTTTAATCAGAACATAAGCAGCAAAGTGAAAATCTAAAATAATTACTGGCAATTTATGACAAGATCTTTAAACTCAGACATATCTTGGACGTCGTTTCTGCACCACTTTGCAAAATTTGTATCATAAGAAAAGTGATTGTTTCTGTGAAGTGCTTGATTGTTATGATGCCAAGTAGAGCTGGGAAAATGTTCTTTTATCCTACGATCTGAGGCCATGTTTTCTGTAGCTGTGACATGCATAAGTTAGGAGGACCTAATTGGAGGCCACCTCTTGCCAACAAACAAAAATCAGGAGGGAGTAAAAGACTTTGACCCTAATTCGAGGACATGGGAATTTCAGGAAGGAAACACAAAACCTCTTATGCGGTTTAATTTCTACAATGACAAATTAAATGATCTAAACAATATTTTGCTGTGAACTGGACTCTAAACATATTATTTACACATTTACCTTCCACTAGATCCCAGTAATTCTGGGCATTTGAAATTAAATACAGGTTATTTTAAAAAATAAAAACAAGAAAAGATGGCAGAATAACAATTGAGTAGAAACAAAAACAAAAAAGCAACTTAGGTCAAAAGGAGCTTCAGTTATCCTCACCAAAGGCCTAGGTGAAGTGCCAGGTCTTCAGGCAACTTCAAAACACCAGCAGGATAGGAGCCATTTGGATCTCATGAGGAGCCTCATGCCAGAGGGCAGGCTATGTTACAGAGAAGTTGTGCTTCCTGGGTCCTGATAGAAGGCATTGCTTAATTGAAGGGACCAACCCTGCCACATTGAATCTACCAGGTAGATATTATAGGAAATCCCTGAGATAACCAGGCCCTCTGCCATGTAGACTATACTTGGACCTAACAGAAGTTTCAATTGGTCCAGAACAGGGGTCGATTCTACTTACCTTTACTACTGGTTTGCAACGGGGCCGCGTGCGTGCGCAGAAGCTTCCTGATGACGTCGGGGTCAGTGGGTGGAGTCTCCCACCGGTTTTACTACCGGTTCTATAGAACCGGTCCAAACTGGGGGCAACCCACCACTGGTCCAGAATGCATGTGTAGTGAAAAGCTTGCTTGGTATGCCCATATAACACCCTCTGATTCATGAGCTGCACTGATTGCTCATGTGCAATTCAAGCTGTTGGTTTATCACAATAAAGTCCTACATGGAATAGGGCCAGTTATTTGAGGGACTACCTATCTTCCATGGTTTCTGCCCGGCAAGTAAGAGCTGTCAGTTAGTGTTTGTTTTGTCTCCTTAATTAAACAGTAGCAGGATTCAGGAAGTGCACCTTATAGTACCTGCTTTTCTGGAATGAGATTCCTCCAAGGATTCTTACGGTTTCCACCTGTCAGGCCTGGGAAACCAAGAATGACATGTAAAAGCTCAATAAATTTCTTTATTGCATTTTCACCCATGGACAAAATCTCACAAAACTAAAGCATATTTTGCATAACTATATGATAAATGCTAAAAGAAATTAGGGAGGATCCCTCCAGGGCCACTTCCTGCACAGCAATGGTTTAAGATTTCTCTTTATTTTCCCCTCTGGTAGCTCAGCATCAGATTCTACCACATCACCAGACCACAAGTTCCCTACTAGAGAGGTATATGCTTCTTAATAATCCTGTCAAGAAAAGCTGTTTGCCAGATGAAAATAAAAAAAAACCATTAAACTCATGCATATAAAGGTAACTATTGGTCTGCAACTGAGAAAAGGTATACTTTCACAACTTCAGCACATAGTCTTCTCAAGGAGGCCAGTTATATGTCAGTTAGTAAAGAGGTTTTTGGATATAAGTTCTCAGATCTCTGGACAGAGACTGCAATTGATTTTGACTTTTGAAGTCCTGTGTGATTTTGAAAAATGAAGTCCTATGACTTTGAAGAATGCAACTTCAAGATTCCACAACCTTTTTTTTTTTTTTTTTTACAAAATTGGAGGATCAATCTGATCAACAGCAACTTCCAGCTTCAGTGTCATGCATCACAGGGTTTCAGAGCTCTGGCCTCTGCAGAAAGACTGCTGACAAACTGCTAGGAAATCTGGTTTTGGAGTTTTAATGAAGAAAATAGTTTCTTCAGAGCAATCTTTCTGGACTGTTGTAATGTTTGCAATCATGAAGAAGGTAATGAGAGACAGTTCTCTCTCAGCCCAATCTACCTCACAGAATTGTTTTGAAGAAAACAGAAGGAGGATTGCGTATATTTGCCATCTTGAGTTATTTATAAAAATAATAAAAGTAGAATAAAAATAAAATTAAAAACGCACAGAACACCTAGGCTCTGCATGTAACTCTCACCAGACAGCCAGTGAAATGGGAATGGCCCTCTTAGATCCCTGTAAAGTATTCCTGCAAGGATACATAATTTTTAGTTTTCGTTATATACATCAATATCAATGTATGTATATCAATGACGGTACATTACCTTAAAGGATTTTATTTATATTTTACAGTCGCTGAATTAAAAGCAGTTAAAAAGAGCAGTTCAAGGGCAGCTATGTTTATCTTACTGTGATGACTGTTGCTATCACAAATCTTCTAGAATCGATTTTTCTGATTTGCTTTAATACATGGGAAATCTCTAATCTGAATTTGAGAGAAGATGGATTTTCTATTCTTGTCATAAACCAATTAGAGCATTTCAGGTTACTCCAACATTTTGGATTCAGTCCATTAATACCTACTGATATGGGGGAAATATGGCTTTTCCAAATAATGACTAAAATTCTAACTAAAATATATGGAGTACATATGAATTAAAGACTTATTTTCCCACATTAAATGCAATGGTTATTTCACTGCAAAAATAGAACTTATTGTATACAATAATCTTAGACTCCAACAATATGTATTCAACATACTTTAAAAGACATTTAATCTATGAAGCAATCTTTAAATGAAGGGCAGAATATAAATGAAACAAATACATTTTTGAAAGTGTATTTTGAATTACAGTGACCTTTCTGCATGTCCCAACCTACTGAGCACAAGGGATAGAGAGATGTCAATTGAATTGTTTCCTGTTCCTTCTTTATCTCTCACTCTGGTTCATCCACATGTCCTCTTTGCCTCACAAAAAGGTAGCCCATAAGCTCTTTCTCAAAGACCATCATGTATAATATAGGGCTCCAATTGCCTGGTCTATTGTGAAGTAGCTTCTGGTACTTTCTTGCTCTGCACCCAAAGTATTGCTGACTTCTGGTGTGGTTTGTTCACTGCACTTCATTTCAAACACTTCTGCTCCAAACATCCACTGTGTGTGGTGGCAAGAATATCTCTCATCCTCTTGGACATTGGAAGTTACCCTTTATGACCATTTTTGGAGTGTCTGCCCCTTTGTGAAAGAATCATCTCCCCAATGATGGTTTAGTCTTTCTGAGGTAAAGTTACAAGAGTTCTGCCAGTTTCTCCTTCTGGCCTAAGCAACAAGAAAAGTAAAATAATGGGTTCTTTTCAGTGGTGGGTTGCCCCCGGTTCGCACCGGTTGTATAGAACCGGTAGTAAAACTGGCGGGAGGCTCCACCCACCGACCCCGATGTCACTAAAATTCTTCTGTGCATGCGTGTGTGGCCCCGTTGCGAACCGGTAGTAAAGGTAAGTAGAACCCACCCCTGGTTCTTTTCCTCATGGTTCACTGAGGGATATGAAAAGTACAAGGAGGAGTCAACAGAGGTAGATTCATACAGAAGTGTGTCAGTGGAAATCATACGGCTTTAACAACCTGCCCTTGGATAGAAAAGTGATGGATGCTTGCTTTCTTGTCAAAGAATTGACCAATTGGAGATCATGGTAATGCATTTCTGAACAGTCTTGTTGCCAAAGCTATAATACAGGATGAAATCCAGGCAGGAATTTGCTAATTGTTTAGCATGAGAAATAAGTGCATTAAATCTGCTGTGCAGAAGAGTCTTGAAACTGCTCTTTTTCTGTGAGGCGGCTCATCACAAGATTAGTGAGCTGTTTCCTGCTCACTTATACTCTGACTCCTTGCCCATCAGGATGCTACCTAGGAAGTAGGCACTGCCTGAGGGTTAGCCATTTGCTCATTTGGTCATTTGCAACAAAGCCAACAAAAGATTGATAATACCTTAAAGTTGACAGATTTGTTTAGCGTGACCATGGCCAGAAATAAGCTTTCATGAACCACAGTCATTCAAATGTATGAAATGTTTGCCATAACTGTAAAAGATGGGCAAGGACACACACAAACACAGGAATCAAGTGTTAATGAAATGAGTTAAGTGTTCTATTGTGATTATTCCCAATAGCAGAAGCAAGTAACATTTGTTATGAAGAAAGCAGCCTTATAATTTATTCTTGCCGAGGGTAGCTTATTTATTTCCCAGCGTCCTTCAGAAAGATTTCCCTTTGCAGTATTGATTTTTTGAAGATCTGTTGTATGCACAAAAACACAAGGATATACTTCACAGATCCATGTAGGTGTTATCACTGTGCTGATTCTTTCAATTCTTTCCATAATCCAGATAATTTGTCTCGCAGTTGTTCAAACAGCATACTGAGTTTAGCTGTTTCTCTTATCAGGAAGTTCCTGCCATAAAGAGATACCTATGTTAGAGAGTTTGAGAAATGTTCTAAAACTACCCCGTCCAATAAATTTCCATTGTCTGGTGCCTCCTGATGTGCTAATTTACATGGATCTATTTCTTCTTTGGCTGACTTGAGTAGCACATTGGAATCTAAAAAAAGGAAAGGACTCTGAAATATGGAAGTGTAGCAGCAACCAGGTTAAAAGAAAATCAACAGCAATATCGAAGTCCGTTATTGCTCCTAAGCATGTAATAGTAGTGGCAATCTTCCTATTGTGGCTGCTGCTTTTCCTCCAACCTGTAGCTGTTTCTATTACAGCACAAACCAAGTTGCAAGGGATGGTGAGAGAGCCTGGTGATTGGGAACAGGTGGTTATGATATTGCCGAAATAGGAGTCAATGGAAGGTGGGACATCCCATTCTCCTACTACATCCTTGCCGTGGTCACTACCAAAGTGGTACCCACTGGGAAAATAACAAGGTTTGTGTTGGGAAAAGACAGAAACCATCTTTACATCAATTTAGATAAATCCAAAGTTAGGTAGCCTTGGATGGAAATGAGATAAAGGCTGCATCATGACAATGGAAGTTTAAATAATGGTTTGTGAAGTATCTTCAAGCCACAGTTAGGAGGATGTGTGGATATATGCTAAGAAAAGTAATGGATTAATAAGAGGGGCATTGAAAACCATTTGCTGCATGAATTAAGGTCGAGATAGCTTCACCCATAGTCCTATATGTAAAACTCAATCATCTGAGTTTTATTTCAATAATAATGTTTCCGTATTGAGAAAAGAACACTTATTTTACCACATCTTTGGGTTGCAGGCAAAGAAAAGAAAATCAGGCTCTGTGACAGCCATAACATGTCATTAACATCTGTCATTTATGGCTTCTCAGTGTCCACCACCTGTGACAAGGTGGTCTCTCTGCCAAATGGTTTAATGGCCCTGGAGCTAGTTAACACCTTTACTCTCATTCTTGCCTTTCATACCAATTCATGCACCTTCACAAATGACCTAGCAAGCTGTGGATGACAATCACCTGACATGACATACCTTGTTTCAAGAATAACTGGTGTTTGGACAGCATTAAACAAATACTCAGCTGTTTTAGGTGACACTTCATTTATTAATGAAAATATATTGAATGCAACTGTATCAGGAATAATCAGCCAATCGCGACGAACATGCCTCTTTGAGATGGCTTTGGCTTTAGTTTCTGGAAAAGACCAAAATTAAAATTAAATCTTCATCTGAATGAGGTGTATATGTAGTCCTTGACCTACGACTGCAGTTGTGATTGGAACCTCTATTGTTAAGTGATGCAATTGTTAAATGAATCATGCCTGATTTTACAAATGGGTCATGATTGATTTTACAACCTTTTTAGCTATGCGATCATTAAGCAAATCACACAGTTGTTAAATGAATCTGGTTTCTCCCATTGACTTTGCTTGCTGGAAACCCCCCAGAGAAAATCATAAATGGCAATCACATGACTCTGAGATGCTACAACTGATATAAATACATGCTGGTTGCACAGTGTCTACACTTTGATCATGTGATATAAGGGCAGTCATAAATGCAAGGACTGGTAGTAAGTCACCTTTTATCACCAACATTTGGCATACAGCTGTAACTGCCTCAGGGGCAGGCTCTAAATTTTTTTACTACTGGTTCTGTGGGTGTGGCTTATTTTGTGGGTGTGGCTTGATTGTCATGTGACAATTCTTTAGGATTTAGCAGAGGTACTGGTTTACCAGGCTTTTAACTGCTTGCAGAGCTGTACCGGTCTACTCATTTGTTTTTGGAGGCATCGGTCTACCACCACACTGCCTTTTAATACTGATCAGCTGTAGGGCGGCCCTTTGAAGCCCTGTGGTAAGAGTTTAAACAGTTTTTTTCCTTCTAGCCAATTAGCTGGGACTCAGGAGGCAGCAATAGATTAGGGGTGGGGCCAAATAAAACGTAAGAATAATGCGGTGGGGGGGCAGGTCCGGTTCGGTGACGTCATATCATCACCGCTACTGGCTCGGCAGAACCGGGAGGAATCGGGAGGAACCTACTGCAACCCTCTGCCAGCGAAAACGGAGCTCGTTTTGCTGGCAGAGGCACCGCAGGCCGGTCCTTCGCTGTTTCCAGGGCAGCCTCACGGGCCAGATCTAAGCACCCCCACGGGCTGGATCTTGAGTTTGACACTCCTGCCCTAGAGCTTTGTTCCAGTGAAAACCAGAGGCAGATCTTGAAGAAACAGGGTACAAAGCTGCCTGCCAAGGTGGACAGAAGGAAAGAGCTACAGTACTTTGTTTTCCTCCAATATTTGGTTAAAGTGGAATTTCCAGGAAATTTTTTTTCCCCAGGTATCAGTTGGAACAGATAGAGTTCCTTTTCATTGGTTGTCTATTTTCTACAGGAACAAACATTCTAATGAAGAACTGTTTTTAGCAATTTTATTTATTATTTTAAATTTTCTCTGTGTAATACAAATTGTCTTTACATTTTTGGTACAATTTAAGGAAAATATTTTTGTTACTGAAAATTTTCAGAAAATGTACCAACTTGAGATCCTGTTCTAGTCTCTTTACAGGAAGTTTCCTTTTATTTTGTAGCAGATTGGTGCCATCTTGTGGTCTGCAGAATCCTTATTTTTATTTTTACATGTCTGTGGAGATTCTCAGTCATCCAAGTCATGTCTCAAAGGTGCTTTTTCAAAAGGCAACTTGACTTTTGTTTTTTCTGTGAGGAAAACATTTCGCTTCTCATCCAAGAAGTTTCTTCAGTTCTGGCTGAATGGTGTATGTGTGTAGGGGACTGGAAGGATTACATTTCTTTGCAGTCATCTGGACATTAGGACTCTCTCTGAGAGCCAAGTTTATCTGTGGGGTTTATCTGTGCCCTCAAGGTTACCTGAATCAAGAGTGGTGTGGAATTTTCTTGGAACTGTGAAAGGATTGTGTTGTATATAGGAGATAGGTGGTGTCCTATTCCCCTTTGTTGAGAGAGGGCTATTCAATGTTAACATAGCTGGCCTCCTTTACCCCTTTTTTCAAGTCCACATTCTTTGTCCAGAATGTGGACTTTTGATTTTTATGTTTTCTTGTTTCATTTGTTTGTAGTTGCTGAATTCCCAGATTGGATCAGCACTGTGATTGATCTTTTCCAACATCAATTACCTGCATTGTAATGTTAACAACTATGTATTTTTCCCACAATTATATTTTTCTTATTCCTGAATTTTGTGGGATTAAATCATTTTCAGGGTATGATGCTGAAAATGGATCAGGTTTAAAGAGGTCAATAAGAATGATCAAGGGACTACAAACTACATCTCTATGAAGGGAAACAGAAACAATTGGTAATATGTAGCTAAGGAAATAAAGGAATAATGAGGGCATACAATAGTATTCTTCAAATACCTGATGTTAGAAGAACGTCAAGACCTACTGTCTGTCATTCCAGAATGCAGGAAATACAGGTACTCACTGAATGGTACAGCAATTTCTAATATTAAAGTTAATTTTCCAGAGTCCCAGGTAGATATATGATGACTTTTCTTATCTGGGTATGTTTATGTGAAGTGGATGATCATCTGTTGGGGATTCTTTAATTTGGATTCTTGCACAGGGCAAGGAAGGGAACGCTTAATGGCTTAAGTCTTCCAACATCATGACTGATACTGTAATAATATCTGGGTACGTTGATTTTTAAAATATTATTTAATCACATGCCTAGTCCTATTGATAGAACGAAGTTTAAGCTATTTCTTGACTAATGCAATACACAATATTGGTGCTGATCATCCTGCTTGAGCAGGGAGTTGGACTAGAAAATCTCCCAAGTTTCCTTCCAACTGTTACTTTTTTAAAAATCTTTTTCTGAAAAGTGTCTGAACCTTATTTAGTTCATCAGTAACTAGGTATATAGGTATAGCAACAATAATAAATCACATACATTCCTCACTTAATACCAGGACTTAACTTGAACTGAAAGCTGAGGCAAGCAAGATTCAGCAAGCAAAACAGCTATGAATGGAAGGCCCCCAAATCTTACCAGTCATCATATGTGCAAGTAAAAGAACGAGAACAAGAGATAAAGGCTTGAGTTGGAGCATAGTTTCGATCACTGTTTTGGTAGAGGCTGACAAATAGTTTTGCAGAGTTCTGGGGAAAAAAAGTATTAATGCTTGGCTATTTCATAAAGATAACATAATATCATGATACAACCATTAGAAATATAGAAGCCAGTACTTTACTGAAACAAGATAGTATAATTTTGTGTTATGTCCCCACTGTTCAGATTATATCTATTGATGGATTCTGTTTTTTCACAATGTATATTGGAACTAGGTGTTCCTCTAGGTGCTGCTGATATATGTGTCATACATTGAAGGAAAATGAGCTTCTAGTTTGTTCAAAGTCATATACATTGTTACCCAGCAAGAAAATCCCATTATGCTCTATGCTACCTAGGGTTAAGATTGTTTATAAAGTCTGCTAGAGTATAGGAAATAATGTTCTTTAAACATATACAGTATTCAGGAGGACAGATATAATGCAATTTACATTAGACATCCACTATTAGTTGATTTGAAATATACAGAATAACAGAATTGGAAGGAGGTCTTCTAGTCCAACCTCCTGCCCAAGTTGGAGACACAATACCATTCCAGACAAATACCTGTCTAATCTCTTCTTTAAAACCTCCAGTGATGGAACATCCACAACTTCTGAAGGTAAGCCATTCCACTGATTAATTGTTCTCAGTCAGGAAATTAATCCTTAATTTTAGGTTGGATCTCTGTTTGATAAGTTTCCATCGGTTACATCTTGTCTTGCCCCCAGGTGCTTTGGAGAATAAGTTGTTCATCTCTTCTTTATGATAGCCTCTCAAATATTGGAAGACTGCTGTCATGTCACCCTTAATCCTTTTCTCTATTAGAATAGGCATCCAATTCCTGTAACCGTTCATCATGTTATAGTCTTCAGACTCCTAACCATCTTTGTTGTTCTTCCCTGCACTCTTTCTACAGTCTCAACATCTTTTTTGTGTCATGTTGATCAGAACTGGACACAATATTCCAAAGGTGGTCTTACCAGGGAAGTATATAGTGATACTAATACGTCACATGAACTTGATATTATCCCTTTCTGCAGTTGTGGGATTCTACTGGTTCAGACCAGTTCGGGCGAACCGTTATCTGCGACTTTCAGCTGTGAGCGAACCGGCTCACTGATTTTGAAGTGGGCCCATCTGCCTGCCCCTGCATTATACTCACCTTTATTTCCATTTCCGAAGCCCAACTGATTGGCACGGCAGAGTGGATTGCCACGCCTCACCTGTTTTCCTTGCCGGCAGCAATGCGGAAGGTGAGTTTTCGCCAAACTGCATTGGCCCGCACTTAGTGAACCGGTTGTTAAACCAGTAGGATCCCACCCCCTGCCTTTTTGGTGCAGCCTAGCTTTTTTGGGAGCTGCAGCACACTGCTGGCTTATACTTAAATGGTTATCCTCTAAAACTCCTGGATTCCTCTCACGGTTACTGCTATTGAGCCCACTACTTCCCAACTTCTATAATGATTCCCCAACTACTACATTATTTTAAGGACTGAGAGCTCCCATAATACTGACTGCAGCACTGTGAAATAATAGATATGACAAAAATTCATGTGGTTAAATTATCTCTGTCACATATATTTTGAAATACACCAGCAAATAAAATTCTTGAAGCACTTGAAAGCCTGGCACACAAACTATGGTAAAATGTTTGGTGGTGGTTGTTGTTGTTTACAAGAATCTACTTCATCAGATGGATAAACTATTTCAAGAATTATGTGAAATCATAATTCTCAAAGGGCCAAATATTGGTAGCAATAACATTAAATGAAGTGTAACACTCATGGTAATTCATGTTTTGTGTTCAGCTAAGATTATTGTATCTTTCTTTATTTCTCCAAGTAGGTCAAAAGGCTCTATGGGATGTTCTTCAAGTTTTATCCTCCTAATAATCCTGTAAGGTGTTTTAGAAAACAACTGTTGGCTTGAAATTACATAACAATAACTATGTCTAGGATTGAAAAATTATCTGCAACTACATCATCCTTAAGTGCTACATTTTAGGATGTATAGCATAACTCAAACTGAGTATTTGGGATTATTACCTTTCTGTTCTCCCCCAACCACCCATTGTCAACAAAATTAATTTCTTTACTCATTTGATATATATTTGCTCAGAGCTAGAATTATCACCTACCTCTTCACTGGCTGCCGTTACTTCTGATTCTGAAATATCAGCTGTCTTTCAGTCCCAAAATAGTTGCACCCAAGTCTTAGTTTGTTTCACATCAGCTCTTTCACAATAGACAGAGTTAGTTAAACCTTAACAAAAGTACTCTTGGACTTGATAAGATACCAAAAAGCTCAACTTAATAAAGTTATTGGAAGTTTATCTTTGGGGAAAAAAACCCTAAAGCAACTCCTAAAATGTAGTTTTCTATGCCATTTTCTATAAAGGCATGTGCAGATGACATAAATTTGAATTTATTTCAGTGATGTAGATTTGCCTTTACAAGATTGATATAGTGAATAATATCTCTTTTTTCTCAAATTCAGAATTGCCAGGTGGGAGGGGAGGTAGACTGTAGGTTTTCTGGAATTATGTGAAACTGCATTATATAAGAACTGATTCAGTAGATTACAATGACACCCCCCCCCCCATCTAATCCTAAATTCTGTTTTCAAGCAGCTCCTACCCACATGAAGTTTGGCCACCTATCTTACAGAGTAATCCTGGGTATTTTAGAACAACTGATAAAAACTAGATAAAACATCATGGCCTATGAGCCATGGTGGTTAGAATGCAGTATTGCAGGCTAACTCTGCAAGCAGCCAGCAGTTTCATCCTGACTGGTTCAAGGTTGACTCAGCTTTCCATCCTTCCGAGGTCAGTAAAATGAGGACCAAGATTCTTGTGGGGCAATATGGTGACATTGTAAACTGCTTAGAAGGTGCTGCAAAGCACTTTGGAGTGGTATATAAATTTAAATGCTAAGTGTTATTAAACACAACAAGTTTCTAAGTGTCTCTGGTAGACTTATTGTGGTGTTGATGCCTTTACTTGAAGATAACTGCCAGATTGAAAGGAGCAGCAGAAGACTAGAAGCTATCATCAAAATGTACCCTGCCTATAAATATTCCCAAGGTGCATGGAAATTTTCAATTGTCATTAAATGGCAAGCAGCACTATCAACTTTTCTAAAATGCCAAACAGCTGCTTTTCCAAATATACTCATTACCCGTGAACGAAAAGATTTAATAGCTGAAATATAATTCCTGTGCAGTGGACAGAAAAAAGTATATGTACAAGATAGTAACTTCTGTTTAAGTAACTTTAATGCACTCTAAAACTGTTTCATATCTAGATCTGCTTTATAGCAGATAATTGTTTCAAAACCTAATCCAAACACATTTCATAAACATTATTAGAACATGATTTTTTTAGCTTTATTTTACATTTCCTTAACAGATCAGTTTGCTAGTAATGACAAAATGTGGGCTTTATATAATATGCAATTGAGAAACAAATTGTGTAAAAGATAAAATTGTTTGTAGACAGAAACATCTGAAGCAGGCAATGCTTCATTATGATATATATCTGACAAGAGACAGTTTTTATAATGTAATATTTTTTCCTATATATTTGTTATAAATACGATTCAAAATGTCTTTTTGCTTGTTCAGGGCTGCCTCATATAGGTTGTTCATTATGTAAATAATCTTAATATATGAGGTAACTGCAGACACACAAACACACTTTCCTAGACACAACCCAGGATAGTGTACTTGAGTACACTTTTTAACTACAAAATTTTATTAGCCATAGAGATATAGTGATCAACATTTTTCTTGTTGGACAGAACTTTCACATCTCCTGATGCCAAATTAAATAGACCTGTTTCTAGATTTTGTGCTAATGATCAAGTGATAGGTATATGAACACATTTGAACCAATTTTATACAAATAGTGATGAAACTGCAGAATCTTTATTTTAGTTAAATTGAATTTGAAACCTTTTATTATTAATGTACTATTTTACATAGCTCATTTAATAATTGCTGAAGCAGATATTGTTTTGAATGTGTCCTGCAGTCCAGCACTATCGATTATTAGACTATGTATATGTCAAAGAAATTCAGTACATATTAACTTTGAGTGTATAGTTCATTTGTAGTATTTGTTTTATATGGAGATAAGGACTTGTATTAGACTCTTTCCTAGTTGTCTTGCAGTAGAGATAATTAATGATTCACAGATTCTCTGTAGAATTGTTTCCCAGCACAAGAATTGTACATTACTCAAATTATATTGTAGATATTCAGGATTCAACCGGTAGTGGAAATTTTGAGTAGTTCAGAGAACCGGTAAATACCACTTCTGCCTGGCCCCGCCCCCAATCTATTCGCTGCCTCCTGAATCCCAGCTGATCGGCCAGAAGGAAAAAATCAGGGCTCACTTGACAAAGAAGAGAGAAAAAAAAACCAAGCTTTAAATTGAGAAGCCAAGAAGCCTCCCAAATGATCGGCTAGAACTGATCCGCTCCTTGTAAACCGCTCGGTGGTGGTAGATTGGTAATTGAGGCTAAGCTGCCTGAAAGCAGTTTCCGATGCTCTTGGTAGTGGCAGAGTGGCAAAAAAGTTTAAACTCTTGCGGCGCTTCAAAGGGCCACCCTACAGCTGATCAGCAGTAAAAGGCAGTGTGGTGGTAGACCAGTGCACTCCAAAAACAAATGGGTAGATCGGTACGGCTCTGCAAGCAGTTAAGCTTGGTGGACCAGTACCTCTGCTAAATCCTAAAGAATTGTTTGTCACATGACCATCAAACTATGCCCACAAAATTAGCCACGCCCACAGAACTGGTAGTAAAATTTTTTAGAACCCACCCAATTCAATATACTCATGAAAAAATCTTAATGTGAAGATTTAGTGCTGTACCTTGTTCACTCTGAAGTGATCCATCATTAAGTAGTAATGTTCTATTTATAATATGGGTCCCCAACCTCCTGTCTATGGACCAGCACTGGTTCGTGGCATGTCAGAAACCAGGCTGCACAAACAAGCGAAGCCCCTTCTGTGGGATGCAGGCAGCATGTGAAACCATGCCCACTCTGTCCCACGGAAAAACCTTTCTCCATGGAACCGGTTCTTGTTGCCTAAAAGGCCACTGATTTATAAGATAAATAGGGGCATATGAACAAGCTGGGCCAGTTTCAGTTTTGTGACTTAAAACCAGTGGTGGGTTGCTACTGGTTCGCCCTGGATCGGGCGAACCGGTAGCAGCGGTGGCAGGAGGCTCACTCACCCACCCATCCGGACACTTCTGTGCATGTGCATAAGTATTGCGCGTGTGCGCGTGAGCACATGTCCACACAACTGGTAGTGACAGATTTTGAAACCCGCCCCTGCAGTCAGCCCCCCCCCCAGTCATCTTTTGCAGCCCACAACAGAGCATATACATGGGGCATGTGCCTCTTAACTGGTAAGCTAAAAGGCTATAACATTGCTCAGTGCCTATTTCAGTGCTTATAACACAAGAAGCAAGAGGAAACTCAAAGGATGGGCTAATGGAAAAGAAGAGTGTTGGCACATTCATAGTCCAGAATAGAAAGCTCCTTCCTCATCACATCCAGCAGGAGATAATTGCCAGAAATTGAGCCACAGCTATTGTATTTTCCCAGGACCACTGATGAGCACCAGGTGACAGATGATGTACAAATGCTGTGTAGCATTCACTGGAGTCACAGGTGGTGAGCTCAAGTTACACATCTGTTTGGGAATGGAAGGTGCAGTCACACTCCTAACCCTACATTTAAGTGCTGTGATAAGGTTGGTTTTTCCTCACTTGCCTGTTCTCCTCCCATCACTGACACACTGTCATAGAAGCAAGAACTATTCTAGAGACTTTTAGATCAATGTATGCAAACAACTTCAATGCTAATGAACTAGTTCTTCCATGGCACTTATGACAATCCAACTTATGACTAATCATGTCAGATGTTGCATTCCTATACCAGAAAATCATCATTTCAGCTCTCCAAATGCTTGTCCTCATGTGGCCAAAATAGATCTCCCCACAGAGAAAAGAGAAGCATCAACAGTCTACCCTATTTGCTGACATAAAATATTTTAGGGGGAGAAAACAAAATGACACTTTTCCAGATTTTTCTTTTTATTTTGTATCAAAGTTCTGAACAAATGATTTAAATTACATAGTAACATTTTGTTATGCAAAAATATTCCCAAAATACTGGTGGAAAAGTATTAAAAAGTATCAAAAATTAATTAGGTTTTCAGTTACTTTTTATTTATTGGATTAAAAAACTTCCTTATATCATTACAGCGCTGGATGGCTCCACCATCCACTCTAGACCTATACTTGGGAGATGGGCTCCATTTTAATTCAATGGCTTAAATAAGAGCAAGGTGGGATCCATGGGTGGCATCAACCCACAGGGCAGATACTATGATCGAGATGACCCAGTTCTGGGTTTCATCAGGTGGCACTGCTTAATTGATGGGACCCAGAGCATGCCAATGCTATTAGATCATATTGGACAGCAACCATAGGAAACCATAGCAACCATAGATAGTCCCTCAAACAAGCAGGCCTGATACCATGAAAGGTTTTATATGTGTTACCCAATACTTGAATTGCACCTGAAAGCCCACCAGTAACCAACGCATGTCATGAAAGAGATTTTATAAATATACAGTGGTATGTCTGTAACGGCCTATGCTACTGCATTCTGCACCAGTTGCAGTGCCATACAGTATAACAATTCAATCATGAAGTAAAAAAGCATGTGACTATTTTAAGGGACTCCTAGTCTAGGTATGGACACAACACACTCAATTGATTTGTGAAATGCCTTCCAGGCAGAGTTGTCACTTGTTCCTCAAACTGCATACTAGTCCTGAAAGGGGAAATGCAGTTTATGGTCTAAGGCAGGGGTCCCCAACCCCTGATCTGCGGACTGGTACTGGTTCGCAGCCTGTGGGGAACTGAGTTGTGCAAGTGGCGAGCATGCACGCATAACTCTATTTTCATAAGCAGAATGTGCACGAAACCATCTCCTCCCCCTGCCAACCACCATTGCCGGTCTGCAGAGCCAGAAAGATTGGGAACCTCTGGTCTAAGGTATCAAAATTTGCTAAGAGCTCAAGAACTGGGACAGTTACATATATCTCCAAAAAGAGAACACAACCACCCCCTCTCTTTCCAGTCTCACTCAGGTCTTAATTATACATAGAAAAACAGTTTGGTTCTTGCCTAGAAACCAGGCGACTATGAATTCTAGCTTTCCCCTAGTCATGAAAGCCAGTGATGTGACTTCAAACCATGTGAGGGAATGCTCTCTGCTTGTTTGAAAAGCAGCTGCAGTCATGCAGACAAGCAGTCCCCCTCCGTTCCCCTAGGCATGCATTGATTCATTTCCTCAGTTCTGCGCTCCCAGGTATTCAAACCAGTGCTCCAGCTGCTTGGCTAATTGAGCCTGGTGTTTTCAAGGACATACAGGGCAGCAGTAGCTTAACCCCACCCAGTCTTTTGAACTTACAAAAGCACAAGTTAATAAGAGGTGTATGTATAGTAGGAAAGATAAAAGCAAATAGCCTACAGATGAAGCAGAGGCTGTATCTGTAGACTGACAACCATTATAAGCAAGCAAGAGGACTTTCAACTGCCAAGACCACAAGTTATGATGAGCAGTACAGCTTGGTGGGAGTCCTGCCAGAAGCTAAGAGCTTTGCCTGCAGCAACTACAAAAGGAGCAACCACATTGAAACAACACCTCCTTCCAACTATTGCAATAACATCTTGAAGGCAAAGGTTATATGTTATTTTATAGACTATGAGACTTTTGAGTAACAGACTTGAGTATAAAAGACTGAGTTTTGAGCACATCTTTATGCACCAATATCATCTTGCAAAGTCCTAGAATGGTGGAACAATAGCCTATTGTTGGGGAAGGTGTGTGCGAGCCTCATCCACAATCAAATCATCAAGTCTTATAAGTAGCACCCTGGTGTTCAACAGTAACAGCTGGATGCTAGGGAAATCATGGATCTGATCACCAGATTTTGTCAGTCATTCTAAGTAGAACAGGTCATTAGATTCTTGGTGGCACCAGGGACTAGGAAACTTGTCATGAATACTAATATTTTTATTATATGGTTATAGTAACAGAAACTTGAAAATCTGAAAGCACCTCCTCCATTTATCTTCAATGCTTTCTCAAGTTACATTTCTGCTTTGGACTCAAATTACTTCTATCTGACTTTTCTTGTTGTGGATTTTCTCCTGCTCCTCAAGATTATACCTACAGCTTGTTACAGGTCTTTGGGATGAATACTGAGGGCTGGAAGATAGGAAGATCTTAACCACTGAGCCTACCATCTCCAGCTAGTCCTCTGCTTCCTTCCCTGTCATGAGTTTGATGGAACCACAGTGTCTCCTGTCCCAATCTCATCACCTCCTCCAAGGTCATAAAGCACAAACATCCCCAACTCTTAATAACAATAATTACTTTGTTCCTGTACTCAGACACTCAGCAGTATCCACACCCATCCATTCCTATTCACCACCCACCCATTCTTATTCGCCACCCACTATCTTTCTACTCCCTGGTCCTTATGTAAGAACACAGGCCATACTGAGGGGCTTCACTTCATAGAAAGCGAAAGTTAGAGATACTATGTTGAAGGTAGCTGGAAAATCAGATATATTTGAACTTGGTTCAAATATGGAGAGACCAGGGTAGCTTCAGGTTGATTAGACATAGATCCTTAACCCTATTAGCTATACAAGAACATTCTACTAGTGCTTTAGGTTACCATTTGTAGAAACTTCCAACTAGGTAAAAAAAAATATTCTGGTAACTAATGGCCACCAATTTCTTCAGGTAGGCCCACTCTGCTCACCAAAATTGAAAGGGAAGGGAAACTCTGGTTGCAATAACTATTGACACTTCTTGACAGTTAATACAGGATCAGCTCCCTGCTCCCTTCTGGGACTGACCAAGGGACCAGCAAGACCCAAGAAGAACATTGGTAAAATTAGTGAAAATCTCCCCACGGCGTGATAGCACCGTCTCAAGCACTGTTACACATCAGACTGTCTTCTCTTCCTGGCTGACACATACTCCCAGTGCATTCACCAAGAACATGCCACAACAGGACCAGAATCAGCTTCAAGAGTGAGAGTGAGATAGATAAAGGTAAGAGTGAGATAGATAAATGTGTCCCTTTTAGTGGACACATAATGAACATTGTTGTATCATCTATCCCTTCCATTAAAAAGTGCATTAAAAATCCACCTGCAAAACAATACCTCAACATTAGGCCCTACTAATATAAGCTTTTCAGACACCATATTTGAAATAGGTTTATTTAATCATCCTTTCAAATATGGCTGTGTTTAAATTGACAAATGATAAAAGCCAGTTTCCACAGTGCACAATGTTACAATACTGTACAACTGTTCATAATCCCTACATAGTGATGTTATATCTATAATTAAGATAAATTAATGCAAGAAGGATGGGGCGTCATATGTTTTCTAATTCACCCATATTTGACCTCCCTATCCTAAACTTTATTGTGATTAGAGGCTTCCACACAATCAGAAATCCTGCTTTATCAAGACCACTGACTTCATAAACAATTCTACCACCATTCAAGTATACTTATGCATGAACCTTTTGTTGACTTTCCTGCTCAAGCTAGAGAAGGTAGTGATATCAGAGGACGCATGATGGATACAAAGATCCTGAAGGCAGACTATTAATCAAATTCACGTACTCTGTCCAGGTGCAATAGGTTCCTCATCCCCCCTTTGTAAAGACTTAGTTTCTAGACTTCTTATCAACCTCATTGCCCTTCTCTGGTTCTCTGAATTTTTTGTAAGCATAGTGCCCAAATTGAACATAGTAATCAAAATGGAGTCTGAGCAATACAATGTTAACAAAATGAGTAAATTTCCTAATTTGGAAACTATACTTAATGAAATTTAACATCAAATTGCTTATTTTGCAACCTAATTATACTGCTGACTCACAATTAGATTTTAAGCAACTACTGTTCTTTGATTTTTTTGCACAAGTATTACAATCAAGCTTAGTATCACGTATCTTATACTTGGTGGATTTGATTTGTTTCATGAGTAACTTTGCATTTGCCATCATTTAGTTTCATTCTGTTACTATCTACCTGCTTTCTAGCTTTACATTACATATACAAATCATTTTGAGTTTTCTCTTGAATCTGATAATCATTCACAACTTCTCATGTAAATCATTAATAACAAAGTTGAACAGCATCACTCCAACAATTACACCCAGCAGTATGTTACTTTACACCTTATTTCCTAACAACAAAAGTAGTTTGAGCAGTTCTGAATAGCTGTCTCAGACTTAGAATGATTCAGTTTAAATGTGACTGGACATGCTTTAAGGCTCATTAGAGACGTCCCTCTAGCCGCTTTCCTTGATGTACCGGAGGTACACTGGTGTGTTATTTTTATTGCCTACTGCCCAACATTACAGCAAAATGTTTTTCATTTATCAACTTGTTAGTTTTTTTAATGTTCAAATCTCACAAATTAGGCTACATTTTTGTTGACATCAAATAATGTAGCGCGGAGACTTGTGCAAACTGTGGATACTAGATATATGCACTAGTATCTGAAAGTTTTCTCACTCAAACTAGAAATCTTCCTGACTCGATTTTTAAAAAAACATCCTATTACACAATATGTGTAATAAGCAAGACTGAATTCTGTAGTTCATTACCCAAGATTAAAAGCGTTATCTTTTGGAGTAACCGAAACTACCCCACCAATTAATGAACAATTAAGGAGGCAGCTGGATTACTCTGCGTTGCAGCTTTGTATTCTTAATAAGAGTATTAAGATCCAGGTAAGACCTCAAGATCCAGGCAAGGAAATCATCTACATAATGTTTCAGTATTTGTTTTGTAAAATAAAAAAATCTTACTGCATTTTTCAAAGTGCAAAAACGATTAAAACCTTTTAATACAAGGAAGTGCAGTCTGGTGGTGATGGAGAAATAAACCTATTACTGACTGCTGTACTTAGTGAATAATATTAAAAGCCAGAATGAAAATCTGCTGTTCAGGCAGCCACCAAAATCTCATTTTATACAGTAGTGGAGTCAAGAGGCTAAATGACGACACTCATCCCACTGCGAGAACTGCCTTTTTCCTAGAAGAAAAAAAAAACCTGCCATTAGTAAGAGGCCAGGAAAGATGACAGGTCAGCAGCCATTTATAATGCACTTCATCATTTTGGGACAATTAATTTAAACTACATTTTACACTTGCATGATTTGAAGCCATCCAATCCTTAGCGTACTGAAGAATGCTATTTAATAGTTACTGAATTTTGAGTGTGTAAAGAAGCTGACAGCAGTGAAGAGCTTCTCATTGATTTGGGTGGAATGCATTATAGAGCTTTACAATATGGCAGGCATTGCCAGTTCTTGTGAAGGTGCCGGTTATTACTTATAAAGCCCTACATGGCATAAAAGGTAAAGGTTCCCCTCGCATATCTGTGCTAGTCATTTCCGACTTTAGGGGGCAGTGCTCATCTCCATTTCAAAGCCGAAGAGCCAGTGCTGTTCGAAGATGTCTCTGTGGTCATGTGGCCGGCATGACTAAACGCCAAAGGTGCACGGAACACTTTTACCTTCTCACCAAAGGTGGTCTCTATTTTTCTACTTGCATTTTTTACATGCTTTCGAACTGCTAGGTTGGCAGAAGCTGGGACAAGTGACGGGAGCTCACCCTGTTACGCGGCACTAGGGATTTGAACCGCTGAACTGCCGACCTTTTGATCGACAAGCTCAGCATCTTAGCCACTGAGCCACTGCATCTCTTGCTACATGTCAGAGGGCCAGGCTATTTGAGGTACCATCTTTCTTTCACTGTTTCTGTTTGCCCCACCAGATCTAGTAGAGAACATGCCCTGAATCCCTACTATCAAACACCACCACCTTATTATACCCTGTAGTTGTGCCCTCTTAGTGGCCGCATCTCCCCTATGAAGCATCACCCTCCATCCCATTCTCTATTTCCTGTCTCTGTTACAGACCAGTATGTATGTTTCAGGATAGAATAATTCAAGTAATCATAAAAGCCATGATATCACAATTTACCGACTGTTCTGTCGACTTTTTGAGTTTCTTGTTCTTGGTTGGGGTAACTTCAACAGAACAATAACTAGGTGGTTTTTCATACTGCCAGTCTGGAGAATGATGCTGACGTTGAGGCCTATTGTTTTTCCGGAAATAGTCCTGTTCTCCAGAGGAACTCCATGACTCCCCGGAGGATGGTGGAGAATAGCTGCGAGGCCGTCGTCGATGCTGGTGAGCAAAGTTATTGTCATGTTGATACGTTCGTCGTTGTGATTGTTGATTTTTTCTCTCAGAGTGTTGCTGTCCAGAATACCCTCTTCTTGTCTCAAGATGGGAATCAGAAGTATTTTTGCCTCGTGAGGTGGGTACTACATCTGTTGAAGAACTCCGGTATCTACCATGATGGCTGCCATATCTTTGTGATTCAGTTCTGTTTCTATGCCTATCCCATAGTTCCTGATCATAGCTGGAAGGAGAATCATCTTCCAAAGATGAACAACGACGCCATCTCCTCTCCTCCCTGTGGTTTTCATTTGTGCTGCTCCGAGGTCTTGAAATATGTGTAGACCTCCCTGGTCGTGATGAACTGCTAGATCTCTGAGAGGACGGGATACGCTCAATGATAGGAGGCAACTGGATTACTCTGCGTTCCACAATCTCTGAGCCCAGAGAAGAGAGAATGCTAGGATGCTGACTGCTTCCAACGTGATGTGAAGGTAGTACAGGCTGAGACAGATTAAGGTTCCTGATCTCAGATTCAAGATGATCCAAGATCTTGTTGCTAGAGGGCACTTGGGCAAATGGAGGCATTAATGGTTGGCTGCTTTGGAGAGATATGTCTAAAGAACATAAATGATAGAAAATGTAATATAAAATGTTTAAATTAATTTCTAGCTACAGAGAGTGCCTTTGGATAGACAAGCAAGATATAAATATCTTAATGATCAAAACATGTTTCTGCTGTCTTGATAGATGGCATATTTCTGAGTACAGCACACTTAAAAAGTTATTTTTGCACAGAGTGCGAAGGATCTCTGCAATACAAGGCACTTTTGTAAGACAAGCTGAAAAGGGTAGCTTCTCTCAATTGATTCAGCATTGTGCTACTTAATCATGTCTATGCCCAAGTCTCAAAGGGATCAAAGTTTCTAAAAATTGTACATAACACTGCAGTATTGGGATGCAAAAAGCCAATGGCAGGATATTTTCTGGTTATATTGAAGTGTAATATATTTAAGTGTAATAGTCATAAAAGTTAGAAATTTAGTTCACAGAAAAGAAAGCCAATACTCAGGACAGTAGATACACTGTAATCTGTCCCAGATAGTAAACTGAACATTTAATATTATCTGATCTTCATGAACAAATAGCTTCAAATGATAAAAAAAACATCCCTTAACCACCCATAGATTTTCCATCATTGTACTCTTGTGCCTCTGGGAAAAGAAGCATTATAATTTCATAGAGGAAATACTCTAAATCAAGTGAAAAACCAAATGCTTTAACAAAGGGACAGCATCCCTTGGGGCTCCTACCTCTCTGCAAAAGTGGGTTTAATTGGTATGATGATGACTGGGAGTGGTGTGTCATCCACGGAAGAAGTTGTTTAGCTTGTTTCACGAAGTGGTGCCGTTCCAGGACTAGAGAATAGAAAAATAAAAATGATATTATTAATTTATGAATTTAAATACTCCTCACAGAACTGCCAAGTTGATTGAATAGCTTTGTATTTTGCAGAGTTACAGTAATAATTATCAGGTTCCTTTTCACTTGTTTTAAAGTACAGGTGGTCCTTGACTTACAGCCATTTGTTTAATAACCATTCAAAGTTACAATGGCACTGAAAGAAGTGACTTATAAGTGGCTTTCACAGTTAAAACCATTGTACCATCTCCATGGTCACATGATCAAAATTCGGCTGCTTGGCAACTGGCATGTTTTTATGACAGTTGCACTGTTCTGGAGTCACGTGATCACCATTTGTAACCTTTCCAGCTGGCTTCCAACAAGCAAAGTTAAAGGGGGAAGCCAGATTCACTTAACAACTGCAGTGATTTGCTTAGCAACTGTGGAAAAAAGGTCATAAAATGAGATGCAATTCACTTAACTGTCTTGCTTAGCAATGAAAATTTTGGGCTCAACTGACTTGTGTAAGTCAAGGATTACCTGTCGATTTAAGATATATTTAAGTTACATGATCAAATGTTCACTTTATCAATATGAAAATGACAGGTCTTTCAACTTTTGCATTCCACCCAAAGCCCCTACATTCCTTTTCAGGAGAATCTATCTAACTGAAGGAACAAAGCAATTATGGCTAGGCCTCAATTATATGGTAGGAAATGCAGAAAATACAGTCGCTGGTCCTATGGCATGTTGGTGGGGGTCCCATGAGAGACTATGAAAACCCCTCCCACAAAAAAATCATTTTCCGAACTTTGTTACACAATGCTAGTGCCTGCAGTGGTGAGAATTTTTATGTATTGCAATTCAGCCACTGGCGTTTTTCGCAACTGTTATTTGGATGTTTTCTGAGGCCTGAACATTATTTCAAGGATTCCTCCAAAATAGAAAGGCTGAAAAAAAGGCTGGTCTATATACTTAAGGATTGAAGGAAGCCTTACAGAATTTCTGAGGCCTTGGCAACCATTTCTTCTGAGGTCCTTAGAGTGTCTACACCATATGCAAGCCCTGCTGCATTTCTTCTATGTTAATACTACAAACATTTACCCCCAAGCAAGTTTTTTTTAAAAGCAGACCATTATTTCAAAAAGCTGCCTCACAGCAGATGAAAGCTCTGATTAAATCTACAAATGGCATAAATATGTGGAGAAAGGGAATGGCAAACAAAACATGGTTGCAAGACATAGGGATCGAGATACTAAAATTCCCTTCGTGCTACTTGTCTATACTTTAAAATCTGCAAAGGTCCTCCTCATATTGCTGCCTGTATTAGAACTGGTGGGCACGGAAATGAAAGTCTTTTCTGCAGTGGCTGAACTTTAATTATATGAAGTTTATTGTTACTGGTATTTTTATATGGGATACTTTTTTTTAAACACATAAAGTGTGTTCTAAATATTTTTTTTAAAATAGAAAACAACTGGACAAATGAAACATTGAGGGATATTAAATCTGGAAAAATGTACCTTCTTGCCATGATTATGTTGTATTCTTTTGGTTCCGACTTCCCGAAGTCACTGAAGTACATATATAAGCAACATACATTTCACACGCCTCTTTTATGCATTATGTTTATAAGGATTCTGGATTACCTTTTTCATTGCAGCAGCAACGAGTTGGGCAGCAGGCACAGCGCACATGGCAGCAGCAATGCTGTGGGCAGCACTGACACCAGCATATTCCAATTACCAGGAAGAGGAGGAGGGCACCAAGGATGATGAAGAGTACTGTAAGCCAATCTGCATCAAGTAAAAGCCCCCCCCCCCAATTATTATTCAGTATTCGTTGCTTTCTCCACTCTTAGGTACCTCATCTCGCAGTCTGAGAGAAAATGTTCCTAATTTTTTCTGATGTTATCTTTCATATCAAGTGCTTACATTCAGACAGAATGATTCAAATCTTAGTTCATCCACATCTTTCTGTGTGGTTGTAAGGAAAAGAATGAAATCGATCCCTTTCTTCTTCAATTATACAGAGTTTAGTCTTATTAAAATTAGCTAGTTTGATAAACCAAATTTGAAGGTGTTCACCTAAGGTTCCATGAAAATATCCTAAACCATTATTTATTATGATAATTTACTGCAACTAATATGATTTTAAAACATTTCTTTCCAGGATTAATTAGATATTTCAGCCCTGTCATTATATTTTCTATTGTAATGCCTTGTTATAAGTAATGCTCATAGAAGAGCATTACTGCTCTTGATATTGTTCATTGTGAACATGATGTTGTTTCAAAGTATCCAAACAGCAATATACATTTGCATTAATCCACTAAAACAAATGTTGAAATCATGGACAAATGTAGGAATCACATAGACGACCTTGAAAGAATGCGGTAGCAGTTAATACCACGTAAGTCAGCTAAGTAAGACAACATTAAAACTTAATGTAACCACAGACCCTGAACATCCAGGAATACATCAGTAAGACAGCACCCAAAGGTAAGCTGCTGAGAAAAAGCCTGTAGTAGTAGCAGACATGGGAAGGAAAATCAAGCAGAGGAAGTGCCATGGCGTGGGATGTATCACTGACAGATAGCTGAGATGATTGTCATTAGGAAATCCTACCAATGACTGGACTAAAAGATGGCATTGATCATAGCAACTCAAAACAAGCACTAAGCCTCAGATTCTGTAGAAGCTAAGGTCTTCCACACTAGATAGGGCCTAAGATGCAGAAACAGACCCAGAGACAGTTCAACACACAGTGTCAGGGTGTAAGATGCAGGCAGGAATAGTGTTGTGGCCCGCCAGGCCTGCACAGCCGGCGCTCGTGTCGGACAGCGAGGAGGCTGAAGAGGATGTGGTGCCAGAGGCAGAGACTCAGCCAGGGCCTTCAGAACCTCCAGAGGCTCCTTCAAGTGGAGAGAGCGAAGTGGAGGAGCCTCTCCTCAATGCTCGAGCACGCAGGGCTGCCAAAAGGCAGGAATGGCTATTCAGGAGGAGGAGGAGGTCTCCTTGAGAGTAAGGTTTGAGGATAATTAGCCACTCCCTTAGCCTATTTAAGTCACACACAGTTAGTAATTTCTTGCTGGAAACAACGTGTAATTATTATAGAGCATTTTTGAAGAGTGAATGTCTTATCGTATCTTGTTTTCTCGGCTGGTTGCCAACCTTTGCCAAACTTTGTTTATTCTTGGTACGTTATAACTTTGATAAGGACCGTTGGGGTGTGTGTCACAATCCTTGGGAATCCGGAGCTGGGGCAGAACAAACAGCATACACTGAATGGCACAACCAAGTAGTTGGTATTATATGTAGGAACATCTGCACATTTATGGGCTAGAATATCCCAACTGCAGATATGAGATTCCACAGAAAGTTGTGGGTTAAGATCCTGTGGAGTCAGTACCAACCTTGGTACCAACCAATTAATCAGACATTATGATAATAGACAAGGACCAGAGGACAGCAGTGATGATATATGTAGCAGTGCCAAGTGACAGCAACATCAGAAAGGAGTATGAGAAGCTGAAGAAGTACAAGACCTGAAGGAACAAATAGAAAGGATAAGGAACGTAAATGCCAAACTGATCTCAGTGGTACAAGAACACTTGGACCTGTGACTCCTAGGCTGGGAGAATGACTTGAATAGATCCCAGAAACAACACCAGAGCTGTTTGTCCAAAAGAGTAGAGTGCTAAGAATAACTAAGAACCCTGAAATTCCCAGGCTCTGGTAGAGAACCTAACAATGAAGAAGACATATACCACCCATAGGGATGAGATGTGACTTTTAAAAAAACATATCCATAGTTAATCCACATATCCATAGTTAATCGAATGCTGCAATCCAGTGTATTCATCAGGAATTTGTAGCTGAACTTAATAGCATGCATCTTGAGGATCATGTACAATTCTTGTGTTATTTCCTTTATTTACTAAAAAAACACCATGGTTGGCACCAAAAGAGAAAAAATTATCTTAAAAACCCCCCCCCCCCAAAATGATGGTACATACTCAAAACAATGAGCTTGATTTCTTTGTCTGGATCACCAGTTGTGTCTCCTGGAGCTTCAATGGTACAATAATAGACTCCATGGTCCCACCACATCACCTCATTAATTACAAGATCTGCTCCTATAAAATGGAAAACAACATAATGAAGCCCCACCAATGTTGGTTTCAGATAATGACCTAAATTTCTGAATAACAAAATAATTATTTTCAACTATAAAGAGTCAACAACTGTAATCCTGAGCAGTGCTCAGGCATCAGTATAATTGGAGGCTTATATTACACTCTGCTAATTTGCATTAATGCAGACAAAGAAAAAGAATCCTAAGGAAAATTTATTGTACAATGGACATAAAATAGTGCTGAAGAATTCTAAGCTGCATAAATACTGATCTGGTAAATTCTTACTGGTAACAATCATTTACAATTCTTATTTTAATCTGGTGCCCATCAAATTAGAAATTCAAATGTTGCTACCATATATATCCGTGATGGTGAATCTATGGCACGTGTGCCAGAAATGGCATGCAGAGCCATCTCTCTGGGCATGTGAGCTGATGCCCGCTGCTCTTCTGGGTTCCGGCGCACTGGCCAGCTGGTCTTCACACACGCGGGAGTGCCAGAAACCAGAAGAACAGCTGTCTGATGTGCATACGCACACCAGGAAGATGATCTTCTGGTTTCCAACGTGCACATGCGCACCCGGCCAGCTGGTCTTCTTGGGTGCATGCAGACCAGAAACTGGAAGATAGGTGGCTGGTGAGCATGGATGCCCTGGAAACCGGAAGATGATCTTCCTGGCGCGCGCATGCACACCAGGCTGTGCTCTTCTGGTTTCCGGTGTGCGTGTGTACGCGCACTCCTGTTTCGGCACTTAGTGCCGAAAAGGTTTGCCAACACTGGTATATATCAAGGTATGATGATAGAATTGAATGAGGATTGCATAAAGTATTAGAAAGAAGGAGGGTCAAAAGCATACTGTACTACATAATAATACATAACTTATTAGACTAAATTGAAAGGGATTTTTGAGGCTGCTAACATATCCAAAGATCACTTACTATTCTGAATTGTGATCTTTCGCTGCCTGTAATCAACACCCAATATTGGTTCATTCTGACCTCTTTTCTGAGCAACAATGCGTACTTCCCGTTGGTTGTCATTGCAGTCATTGGAAGGATCCTGGCCAAGATCTATGCTTGCCTGGTAGGCTGTAAATAAAATATCAAATTATTTATACTATTTGGGAACCAATTTCTTCTTGCACTTTTGTATAATTTCCTTTAATAGTGGATGCAGTAGAAAAAATAGGATTATATTAAGTATCAAAACTTTTTGAATAAGTTCTTTATGTTCTTTAGGGGTTCTTTAATTTTGATTTTTAGGTTTGATTGCAGCAAGTTCTAATATTTACAACAGATTTAGAAAGGCAAAAAACTATCACTTCCGCCTTTTCTGACCACACTAGCATTAAAATCTCACTTCCAAAAAATATCTCACTTCCAAAATACTTTTGCTCATTGCCGAATTAAGCAGTTGGCACAATATCCTTGTTGCTGTTTTTAAAGAAAACAGATAACCAATGATTGGTAATCCTAACCATATCCCATTGGTGCAAAAAAGGCAGAAGACAACTGAAATAAGCAGATGTAAACAAGTGGTGTGCTACACTCATTGGTAGGCAAAAATGGAACAAGAGCTGGCAAACCTGTAACAGAATAAGTCTCTTATGTCATATAAGCCATACATTTGAAGCATGTCTTACTATACAAACAATTGATGGGTTAACAGAGCATGTCAAACGGCAAACAAGCAAATACATTATATAGAACAGTATGTTATGTCAACCACACTAATAACTGAATAAAGGCCAAGCTCTTGGGATCTGTCAATAAATGGGAATGGAAAATGATGGACCTAGTAGGCTTTTTAAACAATGACCATTACAATTCTAAGTAATAATAAACAATGAGTTTCATTTTAATTTAATTCATTACTCGTATAGTTCTCCTAACTCTGACTTGGAAAGTTTGGATAGAGATGGGATCTTTTATCTTGTATGTGAGTTGGCAGAGTTTGGAGGGGAGTGATTTGCTGGGGGGGAGAGAGTAGCATTCTGGATATGGAAAGCAGACCTAGATACAATGGGGGACAGAGAGGAGGGGTGCATAGATTGTTCAGAAGGAAGGCACTCTTGGTGTCTTGTATGCTTCTATCTTTTACCCCCTATTCTCAACTCCAAAGAACAGTCATTAGATTCTTGGCAGCTGTGGCTTTAGGCTGCTACTGCTTCATGTCACATTGGCTTCCTGACAAGCTTCCTCTCATTCAAAATCTCATTCTGGAGACAAGCAATCTGCCTTGTAGTACCAAAACCTCGCTAGACACAAAAGGTGGACTTCTGAACCACAATCCAGGAAAGTGGCTATTTTTTTAACAGCTAAAACTTTATTTAGCAATAATACAGAATATACAAATATCTATTCATTTCCCCGTTTTAAAACGTGCATCAATGTCTCTGCTTATTTTATTTAAAATAAAATATTTTTTTTTAAAAATCATCTATGAATAAAGAGATAATTACTGAAGTTATAAAACTGCTCAATTAATAAAAAATACAAGCAGGGTGTATTACATTATTTTTATGATATAAAAATTAGTATACTTTTTTGTGCTCAATACCAAATTTTTCATTGTGTTGTATATAAATGTTAAAAAAGAGAATAAACCACCCTTAAAATAATATAGGTAAATAGTTAATTTCTGATCTTCCCTTTTGTATTTCAGCTGATTTACAGTAACTCTGGATATTAGAAATTATATTCTAAATGTATTTACCATGCAGCATAATATATGGAATTTATTCTTGCTTAAATTTAGTAAAACATTTGTTATGTATATTTAATGTTAATTTCGTCATTGTTGCATATTCCTCAAAATTAAGTTCCTAATTGTACTGTTTTTCTTCCAGTGTTGTCCAAAATTTATCCTTAAAATTGTAAGCAATGTATCTTAATAAATCAGTTATTTTTTATTGACGTTTTCTGTGATTATGCTTAATAAAAATGTAGTTTCATTTTGATCCCTAAAATTCTCTGAATGAGAGATTTTCCCCCCAATACAGATAAGTCCTCGACTTATGACAATTGAGCCCAAAATTTCTGTTAATTGAGACATTTGTTAAGTGAGTTTTGTCCCATTTTACAACCTTTCTTGCCACAGTTGTTAACTGAATCACTGTAGTTGTTAATAATACAGTTAAACGAATCTGGCTTCCCCATTGATTTTGCTTGTAAGAAGATAGCAAAAGTTGATCACATTACCTTGGGATACAGCAATGGTCATAAATATGAACCAGTTGTCAAGAAACTGAATTTTGATCACATGATCATGGGGATGCTGCAAAGGTCGTAACTGTGAAAACAGTCATAAGTCACTTTTTTCAGTGCTGTTGTAACTTCAAACAGTCACCAAATGAACTTTGTAAGTCAAGGACTACCTGTACTTATGGGATTTTCTACATATCCATCACATATAGTAGACTGTTTCTTCTGTTTCATAGCATTTTCAACATTTATTACTATGTTCTCTAATTTGTCAATTATTGACAAAATTGAATACTACTTGTAAAAATTTTATACCAGTTCTCTCTCAAACAGTCACTTGGAGTACATTTTATAGATGTGTTCTACCATTCTTCCCACCACCGAATTGGGGCTATTTCTTTGAAATATTGCATCTAATTTGTCATGCATGTTTTATCATATCATATCCAACTAAGCAGCCTAGTAAATGGTTGATTCTATATAGGCATTTCAAATTCTGTCATTTCTTTTTAATTTCCCATCCTCATTTTTGAGCTCAGATCTTTTTCTTTGAGCAGTTTGTTGATGCATCAGCCATGGTATATTTCAGGGGAACTATTTGGGAATTTTATGCATGGAAAACAAAATCTATTTCCTTCCTTATATCATGCTAGGTAGTAATCCTTGGCTGATTCTTAGCAGAAGTACTCACCAATAGTATAGTAATCAAGAATGGGATCTTTGCAAAAAGATTTATAGCGCCAAGTAACAACTACATCCTGCAGTGGTGCTGAAGTACTATAGTCACATCGGAGGGTCACAGACGCAAATAAAGTTGTATATCTCTCAGTATCCGGCACTGTCACGAGAACAGAGAAACAACCTATACAGGTACAAACACAAACACCACATTGTATTCTGGGATATTAATTGAATATTATAGTTCCAGACTAGGAAAGAGATATGAAGAAGAGAAAGTGGAAGTGAAGTCAGTTTTAGTGTCTGCAAAAAAAGAAGCTTCAAGCGTTTTGTTTCCAAATATTTGTCAGGTTCAAGAAATCAGGAACCAGCATAGGGTTCAAAAGTACTACAAATTTATTTCACTCAACCTATACACAAGAATCTGATCTACTAGTGATGAAACCAAATTGGCACTAAGCAAGAGTCAAAGGGCTTCAAGCTGGGTTGGACATAGATCTTTTTCACTCCAGACTGATGATGCATTTGACCCCACCCTCAGGTTCAGCCTGGTCATCTCTTACAACATTACCCACAAAAAAATTAACAGCAACATGGAATAGCTGTTGCATTTTTGAAATCACCACTTGATCTCCCCCTACAGATTTTTTGCTACACTGCAAATGCATAAGGGGAGTAATTGCAAAATCTTCCTGAGACCCTCCCCCCCCCCCAAGCCTGATAACATAGCCAGGTCTTGAGACTTGTAGAATGTTGAAAGGGAAGGAGCTAAGCTTATTTGGGGAAGGGGAGATACCATAAGGTGGGCACCGCAGCAGAGAAGGCCTGCCTCCTGGGATCAGCAAATGTGATTTGCTAAAAGATGGTACTTGCAACATGCCTTTTCTGCCAGACCTGATGGGGCAGGCAGATGTGATCAGGCAGAGGCAGTCCCTCTAACCTATGCCATGAAAGTCAAAACTAGCACCTTTAAAGGTCAAAATTAGCAGCTTGAATTGGATCCCAAAGCAAACTCATAACCAATGCATGCAGAATAGAGGTGTAATATGTATCATTCTAGGGGCACACTGAAAAGGGAATGCTTTAAACTTGCAATATCTTAAAAGTATTGATCCAAACTGCCCGGAGTCATAAAGTATGAATTGGGTGGTTTTATAATTTTTTCAAGTAAAATAAATTATTAATACTTCTACTGTTATATTAGAAATACCTATTATTTTAGCTATAATCCAGTGAACTCTCTATCACATAGGTATACAAGATAACATAAAATAAATATTCCAGTATGAAAGCTATCACAGTACTTGTGATAACGTAATATAAATATATGCTGCCTTATGTGGAATAACTCAAATAGTACTGACTACAGAGAGTAGAAGAGCATTTCATTTTATTTCAGCAGTTTTGTTCCTTTGAATTCCAAACAGAACTTAAAGTAATTCTGTATGAGAGATATTAAAGCAGTTTCTCAGTTATGTAGAATGCTTCCTCTATCCCATAGAGTCTGCGGGCTACACTGCCCTTTTTCAATGGAGTGGCTATTACAGCTGTTGAACTGGAACATCTGCATACCTCAATAGCCTAGTCTTTTCACATTATTGAATCTATTACATTTGGACAGCAAATAATATAAGTATTATACCTCCAGGGAAGTTTTAATGAATTGGGGAAAATATTTTTCAAGGTGGGGCTTAAAAAAAATAACCATTATGAAGAGAGCTCTGTATATTATTATTGTAGACTGGAACATGATTTGAAAAACAGTAATTAAATAGAACATATCCCCTTTCTAGACACTGTTGATCTACCTGCATTCTTCTCTATTGAAACTACAGCTATTGGAAAACATAATTGTATAACATCCGAAGGACATCAGGCCTCTATATATGATCCGAGAAGTCAATTCCATAAAGAATATCCTTGAAAGAATAGAATATAGTGACACTCTCTTTAGGCCGAGATGGAAATCCATCCATAGACTAATTTTATTTAATGCTTTATAGAACTTACTGTATCATTTAACCAGTGCTATGGTAACAAATTATCAACAAATATAAATTTTATATCACAACAGCTCGGGCTTGGTGATACTATAAGACACTATTGAGGAAATGACACCTCAAAAGATCTCTGTAGCAACTCTGAAAAAAATTGTAGTTGTTAGTCCTTTGCAGTCAGTGCTCTAAGATAATGGTCAGAAAGAATTCATTTTTTAAAGCTCTTCCATTCTCTTGATATTCCTCTCAGTATGGAAGAAAGTACATAATCTTTGGAACCTACATATTTTGTTTTCCTACCACTTGGCAAAGCACAATACCTTGAAACATATTCTAATCGCATTAGCCACCACCAAACTTTTAAATTTATGTTTTATACAAACTCCTTTGCATGCCGTATTTGCAAATATGATGTGTAAGCAAGAATTTGTGAGAAACAGGATATTTAAAAGTGATGCATGTACATTAGGAGGGTATGTGACTTTAGTTATTTCACTATTGGCGGAAGCCCAGAGTTTCTCTCAAATTACTGAATTGTCCTCAAGAGAAAGTTTCACCCAGGAGCAATAATACTTAAAACAAAATAAACTGCACACATTCTGTATTTCTGTGAATCCAAAGTTATGCATTCGGTTAACTCACAATTTTCATCTAAAGAAAATTTACTATATATGAATTTCTAACAATTTTCACTTAGACAAAATTTCTATACATATGTATGTATGTACTTATATACAAATCTCTACATACAGACAAGTTTACAACTGAAATATAGGGAGGTTACATTAACCAGATCTCTAGTTCCTAACCAAACCTCCTCCAGCCCCCTAAGTGCGATTTTTACATCAGCAAACATTTCCTTCTTTCAAGCAAAGTTTAAATAATTTAAAACAGTTGAGAAATATCTGAATAGGGTTGATCAATTGTTCAGCCTCCAGGCTGTCTGATGAGGAAATTGGTTTAAAAAAAAAAAGAAGACAAGCGGGGAAGAACCAGGTAAGGAGGCACAAAAGTAAGAGAGGGGCTCTCAATTTAATAGCTAAAAGCAAGAGGATAGATCGAGGTGAGTCCGTTTTGTTTAGCTATCAACTTCTCTCCCCTCTTGTCGACTCACCTGTCGAGGTGAGGCCGATAAAAAGCGCTTGAAATTGCCACTGCCAGATCCAGGCCATGGCGTCTCCTCCCACTGCCCGGAGCTTCTAGGTAAACCTCAGCCCGCCCTTCCCTAAAACTTAATTCCACGAATTTTCTTGTTTTTCCGCAGTCGAGGAAGGGAACCTCGACCCTTTCTCCCGGGGGAGGAGCGGCCCAGCGCAAGCAAGCGCCCACTTCCTCCGTTCAAGGCTTCTCCGGCACCTGTTGCTGAGGCACTTTCCCATTCCCTGTAGGTGCACTCCGCGGCGAATGCCTGCAGGTGCCGCGCTCGCCCTAAGGGTCCCTCCTTCCTTGAAGCTTGCTGGGAAAGCGTGAGCAGAGACCTCTGCTGGCTCATACCGAAGGGCGCCGTCCATTATTCTGTTCCAACTACGGCTAGCGGCCCGATGCCGAAGAGAAGGTAGCGAGCAAGATTGGAGTGCAATAGCACCATCCCCGCTTGCTGCTTCTCCCTATATTGGAATTTATGCCGGCGGTGTTCTCACCACGTATAAGGAACTGGACCGCGGTTATTAAATGAACACGATCGTCTCGGTTAGCGCGACCCCGTAAGCCATATGCTAATTACACTAGTTGGAATCCCATAAAGCGAGGAGTCGCAAACTGTATGGATCCAACTATTATATCGGGTGCTAATTAATATGTCAGTTCCGATTCCTTATTTCCTCCCCTTTCCATCTTTCTAATATCGCCTTACACAAGCAGAAATCTGATGGAACGGGATGGTACGTGCACACAAGGTTGCACCCTTCGTGTTGAATAAACTGGTGTAGCTCCTTTGAAAATGTATTCCCGAATACTGGCATTTAAACCAAAGAGGTAGGTGTGTGCGTGGGTAGACACACCATCAACATGCACATTTCCCCCCCTCTTACTGTGCCCAAGGGGACGATTTATTCACTGAGCATGCATTCGTAAAAGATTGTGGCCCGATCTTTTCAATCCAGAAACACTTGAATCGTTTGAAAACTTTTAATTGTCCCTAAGAGAAAACTGGAGAGTCTGGGGTTTTGCTGCGGCGAATATATTTCCTCAACTGCGTTATACTTGCCATTAACCTAGTAAAATTAAAAAAAATACAATTGCCAGCGCAGAATTGCAGCGGCCACGCCTTTGGCAACTGTAGAAGAAATGAGTTCATTTGCTTGATCCTCCCGCCCCGCTTTTAAGTTTCCAGCGTGTTTTAACCGAGTGAAGAAATCAACAGGTGCAGCTTTCTCTCATTACTACATTTGCCTTGCTGAGTATTCCACAGCTCTTTGCAAAGTTTACGAGGCTGTCGGCTGGAAAATGGCGGCAACTCCCGTGGGAGATGGAAATTTATAAACGAACCGTTCCTTTTTTTTTTTAGGAATGTGTTGGCATTTTTTTAAAAAAAATCCCGTTCAGCAACTGTTAAAACTGGGAGACTTCGGTAGTCGGCGGTATATCGCAAGAGCAACAAATGGAACAAGCACCCTTTTTAACGCGCTGTTAGAGGAAACTTCTTGAGCACGGAGGCATTTTCGGATTAATCAAATAACAGCCTCCGCGTTTCTGTAAATCTCAATGAATGGGAGTAGCGGCTGGGGATTATGGGAGTTGCAGTCCAGCAAAAGTAGAAAGTAAGCAAGAAGAACCTCAATCCACAAACTGATTGTTATTTGCTTTTTATTCTTCAATCTTCAATTTATCGCCACCATTGTCTATGGAGATTCTCAGTCATCAGGTCATGTTGGTGGTCCCAGCTGCTTCTCGAAAAAGCACCTTTGGGACTATCGCCACCATTCCAAACCTGTTTTATGTTTCTCTTCCGTCTCCTTCCTGTAGAAAATGACTTCCTACGTCCACCCGTTATTGCAAAAGCAAAGTTTACAAGTACCGAACCCCTACGGGAAAATACCCACTAAAGACGCCGCTAGGATTCTATTACTCTACGCAGGCGCCTTAAGCACGCGCAATTTTGAAACTCGGTTTCCCAGATATCTTCGGGCGCCTACCTTTGGTTGCTCAGCAACCGGTGTCAACCTACAATGGAGCCGAGTGGGGAACCGGAGGGCGTCGATGCAAAAGGTAACTTTCCCGCTTTCTCCACGCAAGGCGTTAAATTAGGAATTGACTTCTCTTGACCTTGAAATACCCTACCCCCGAAACTGTCCCTTTCTCATAGCAAAGAGCTACTCATTAGTAGAGTAGTGTAAAAGCAGGCAAATGCATGTATTGAAATATTAAATAGGTTCAGAGTCATTGGAGTATTTTGTGGAAATCACGTCTTCAAACTGAAAAGAGGGAGAATGTTAAAACATGATTGAGTAACCTCCATTGGCGACTCTTTCCTCCCTTTGGGGAAGGGGATGCAGAATCCAGAAATAAGCGTATTTCTCAGATTTGCTATAAAAACGCAACATAGTTTTAAGTTAATATTTCTTACTGTTGCTAAACGCAACATTTGGTACTTTCGCTTTACTTTTTAGCGGATATATGAGTGGCATTCCTAGCAAGTGCAGTTACTGTCCAGAGGTGTACCCGGCACTAACTTTTAAATTTTTAATTTTTATTGCTATAATATGCAAGTGAGGAAGGAAAAAGACAAAATATACAACAAAATACAAAACAAGTATAAAGTATAAAAAAGGAAATAAGAAAATGTGTAAAGTAGCTTAGTTTTTAAATTATAAGTTAATCATTGTCCACACAGAATTCGTATTGATCAGTTTTTCCATTTGTCTATGGACAGCTAATTTAGTAGTGGACTATGAATACATTTCTTCAATATAGGATTGTAATTCCATAATGATAATTTTCTGTCTGTGCAGAATTATTTTTATTTTGGTATATTCCAAGCAGACAAAATGTCTACACATATCTTCATAATTTTTTGGTATGTAATTCATTATCATCACCCTACATCCTGAAACCTCACTTTGGTTTCCCAAATCTTTTTAACAATAGGATGAATACTAAACCAAAATGAGATATCCAGGTCTTGTATATCAGAGTGCCCTCAAATATATTATATCTCTAGCATAAAAACATTGATATTTAAGCCTTCCTAAATATCCATTGAGGTGGGCAATAAACAAATACAAATCATTCAATGAATTCATATCATGCATAAATATGCATTTTACATTTTTAAAACACAAGACCATAGATTTGACATATATTCTAAAGTTTTGCAAATTACTAATATCTCTGTTAATGTGACCCTATAAAAATAAAATAAACTGAACTTTCTACAAAAAAAATTAATGAACTAAACTTTCCAAAAAACTATTTCAAAGCAGTTTCCAATATATTAAGTAATTTGGGACTTTCAGAAGTTGTAAATAATAAACAAATTAGGATATCAAAAGTTTAGCCCTCAAAATTTACAATAAAAACAATAGCATGCATAAGAATTTCTTTGGAGTTTCTGTGCTTTGTGACAAGTTTTGATTAATATTGTTCCTATAGCATTACACTGTTCCAATAAAGACTGAAATTACACTTTTGTACATACAAACTATGCCATAACTGCATGCTTAGAAACAAATATACAAGTAATTTAATTCAAGAAAATACAATTCAGTAGCTTTTCATTGAAAAGGAAAATTGCAGTTTTTATTTTAAATATGATTAACCACTCAAATTAATCCTAATTAATCCAGAAATAGTTCTATTTTTGAAAGTAAGGATGATTATGTATTTTTCTAAATATGTTATATGAATAAAAGTTTTTACTAATGATTTTGTTGTCAAAAATGCTCCATGAAATCCTTCAACTTGATTGAAAATTGATTTTAAAAAGTTCCATTAATATAACTAATAATGTATATAATAAAATATGTTGCACCATAGAACAAATTGGACAGTTAAATATAGAATTTGTGGATTAGATGATTAAAATGTGCCCTATTAAAGGCATATTTAAATATTTGTGATATTACAGATACAAGTGAAAAATCAGAAGAGGCACCAACAGTAGCAGAACAGCAAGAAGAGCTCAAAGAACCATCAGCTGGTGAGTATTGCTAACCAATTATTACAGGAAGTGTCATTTCAAGTGACATGTCTACTAAAATATACCACAGATAGAAATATGCAATAATTGCTATACTTTAGGAATCATTTCTAAATAGATGATGATACAGAGCTGCTAGTTTAAATGTGCTTTATCTTGTAAGTCTATTTAGTCTTGGCAAAATTCAAAAAGCTAAACTATATATTGCTATCATTTTTGTTGTGCTGGTGTAAGTGATGGAATTAATGCATGTACTAATTCAGTAATAAGAATCAATAGACATTTTTGCTCCACAGTTACTCCTCAGCGTAAGATCATTCACTCAGTGACCATTCAAAGTTCAACGGCACTAAATGAATGGTGGTTATGATTGCTCCTCGGAGATCTGGCTGTCCTAGCATCCTCAAGTCACATGATCTTGATTTGGGTGCTTGGCAACCAGCTTGCACTTACAACTAGTTGCAGCAACTCACAATCACATAACTGCCATTTGCAACCTTTCAGTACCAGCTTCCTCAGAAAGTCAATGGGGAAGCTGGCAGGGAAAGTCACAAGTTGCTTGGTAAGTCTCCCCCACCTGCAAACCTTTTCCTAGTCCATTTACATTTGTGCACCTCCATGAGCCTCACTGGGCCTCCTTCGCACTCTTGCACACCCCCTTGAACTCTGTCTGAACCTTGCTGTACTCCCATTCTTCCACACCCTCGTGCACCTCCTTGCACCCTCCCTGACACTTGAACCTCCTGCATTCCCTTCAACTTTTGCCATTCCTCCTTCCACCTTCACACACATCCTTACCCTTGTGCATCCTTCTAAAGCCTTGCTGTGATTCTCTCGCATCCTTATGCGTCCCCTCGTGCCCTCCCCCACATAGTAGCAGCTACTTGCCTGCCTGCTAGCCTGATTACAAGCTGAGACTTAACAACTTCCTGACGGCTTCCTCACAGACATGCACATAGGAAGCCAGTAGGAAATCACCTCATCTAACAGTGATACCAACTGAGGGATTCAGTTAGTTACAACAATCAGAATTGCAGCAATTGCCATCACTAAGCAATACAGTTGCACTTTGCAACAATGGTGCTCAGCAATGGAAATTCTAGTCCCAATTACTGTCATAAATCAAGAACTATCTGTAGTTCTTGTGAATATGTTTTGTGGTGGGTTTGAGAAGATTGAAGGCCACCAGCTTTCTCAAATTATTACTCAGTTTATAAAAACATAGTTGCAACATTGTTTACTTTAGTCAGTATATATTTGGAATGTGGTACCAATTGCCACAGATTTTCTTTGGATGGAAAGATAGGCACAAATAATTTTTAAAGATAAATTAAGACAGATTTTTATTTTTCAACTTCGTATGTATCCTAGACAGCCTATATTAGGATCATGTTGTGCATTGTTTTTTATCTGTCTTGTTCTCAGATGTGCATTGAGTAGGCCCATTAGGCCTAGATTTTTTTCCCAAGTGAAACAGATGAAACATTTGAACATTGCTATTCCTATGACCCACTACCAAGGGAAGTTGTATTACTCTAACTCTGTGACAGAACTTTTTCTGCAATGGCACTTGGTTGGTAGAATAATTTTTCTAAAGAAAGCAAACCAATACTTCCTGATGAGTCATTGAATGACTACAAGTACACTGCGTCTTTGTTTTTAAAATATTTGTCACTCATGCTTTTCTGCATGTGAAAATTGTGTTAATCTTTTGCACTGTTTATAATGTTTTCCAATATAAGGCACTTTAGGACCTCCTTTGGGCTGAAAGGTGACTGAAAAATCTCTGTATGCACGTGTGTATATATGCTGTACGGGTTAATATATGTTGTACCTATGCACCATTTTTTTATTTGTAGAAACTAAACCATCTCCAGAAGAAGAAGAAGGAGAAAAGTTAGCTGAAGATGAATATGAGGATGTGGGAAGTGCTGCAAGTGAAGGTGCATGTTGTTAGCAATCTATGGACTTCAAAAGTGCATTTTTATACTGCTCTCTGCTTATCAATTAATTCTTAATCTTATGTGATCTTTTATAATTTCTTTCTTTCTTTTGAAATCTTATAAACATTAGACATTGTCTCTTATAGTTCAGACTGATATTCCTTAGGGTGCCGTCCGCCAGACAATGCCGGCTGGCGACCCCCAGAGGGAGAGCCTTTTCTGTAGCGGCACCCGCCCTGTGGAATGACCTACCCCCAGAGATACGCATGATACCTGACCTCCGGGCTTTCCGACGAGCCCTGAAAACACATTTATTTCATCTAGCCGGCCTGGCTTGACCCTATTGCTCTGGTTTTAAATTGTAAATTGGTTTTAACTTGATTGTTTTAAATTGTGGGCCAAAACTATTTAATTATTTTAAATTGTCTTTTAATTTTGTGTGCTCTGTTTTTATTTTGGCTGTTCACCACCCTGAGTCCAGCTGGAGAAGGGCGGTATACAAATTAAATAAATAAATAAATAAATAAATAAAATAGAATTCAAGTTCATTGTTGTTGAGACTGCAAAATTATCTCTGCTCCAGGCACCTGAAACTTGATTTGTTCCAATAGAAGAGAATATACTTATGTAGCTCAGAGTTGAATAGTGGAGTGCTTGGTGCTGTCTGAGCTTGGTTTTTTGCTTGCAGACTTTTCATTGCCCAGCTAAGGTAACATCAGTGCTACTGAGTGTGGGGTTTGCTCCTTGTTTATATACAGTAGCTTACCCTGCCAATGTTGATGATGGTGTAGTTTTCTCTTCGGTAGTTTTTTGATTAGGGTATTGTTCTCTGATTGATTGATTGTCTTGGTGTTAGCCAGCAGTTCTGGCTTCTGGATCCTCTCCAGAAAATACTCAGAAACAGTGATGGTGTTACATAGTTGGTAATGAAATGTCTGTAAGCAAACAACCAAGCACAGGCAGATTTGAGGAGTCCACCGGAATTGTTTTTAAAATGTTTCTTTTTTAGCAATATATATTGTTTTTATGATGGCATTTTTGAAATCCAGAAGAAGAAGAACCACCACCAGAACCAGAAAAACCTCCAGAACCAGTGAAGAAGAAGAAAAAAGAAGTAGTAGAGAAGAAGATCTCTGAAAATTTCTATTATAATTATGAAGAACTGTGCTCAAATCCATATATAACTCCAGATTCTGGCATCCCGGTGAACCTGCTCTCTCTTATGTATCCATTTTTGCCAGGGAACCATATATTTAGGATTTGAGTTTCCTATCATAAACCAAAGTAAGAAACTAATGTATTTGCTTTTAAAAACAGTATTGGAAATAATTCATTCGGTATGTTAATGGTGGAATGAGTTACAGATTTAGTAAATAAGGTATTGGTTTTGTTTTGAAAAAAATGGGGGTTAAATTAGGTTAAGGCTGACAAAGCAGTATAGAGTGGAACAAATTGCTTACATTTGCTTCAGCACTTTGTGCAATTCTGAGTACAGCACTTTTAAGAAGTATTTAGATAAAGTGAACAGATTCAGCCAAGGGCAATAAGAGTTATTAGAGAACTAAATCTAAACCCTATAGAAGAAAAAAAGTAATTGGAAATATTTAGCTTTGAGAAAATATTACAGAGGGAGCATGTTATACTACTGTTCAAATATGTACACAATGCCCTTTAGATATCTGAATCAGCAAAACCTATTTCCCACTGTTTGAAAGTACTTAAAGATAAAAATGAAAAATTTCAACTATATGTTAGAAAAAACTAGCAGCATTTAAGTGATGCAACAATTACCAAGTGAAGTATTGAAATCCTCTTCATTGGATGAATTTAGGTGGAGACTAAGTAACTGTTTGGGAGATGATTTACTTTGGATTCCTGCAGTGAGTCACTGGCTTAGACTGAATGGTCCACTCAAAACTCTGTGCCTCTAGGACATAGGATTTCTTTACTCCACTTTTCCCAACTATAACAACCCTATACTACAGGCTGAGCTAAAATGAGTGACTAACTGAAACTCACCAAGTGATTTTTCCGGATTACAATGAGCTACATCTTGGAATTTCCCTGTCCTAATCTAGTCCACTAACCAGCACATCATGCTGTCTTTTTTCATTATGCATAATATATTACTGCTTTTCATTAATGGTACATTTATTATTCAAATGCAATAAACCTAGGTCCCATCATCATTTATTTCCTTAGCATGCATTCTTCAGACATTCTTTTGGCTATGACTGCACTAGACGAGCAAACCTCCAGATCCTGGATAGTCAGATTCTCCTTTACATAGCTGGCAGTCAGTTAGTTCTTCTAGATTTGAAATTGAACTACCAGAGATACCTTCGAAGCACAGGTGGTGGAGGGATTGGTGTAATCACGGTATGACATATATCTTAAAGAATTTTTGCTTAAATTCTTTTTGGGAGAAAAATATGCAGAATTTTTAATCGTTTTTGTTCCCCTTTATATTTTTTGCTTTTGTTTAATGGAACAAACAGAAAAAAGGAAAAGCATATAGTAGTGTTTCATGTATGTATATATAGGCAGAGTTTTATTCAACAGTTTCAATAAAGAACTATCGTATTTCAATATAATCTTCCATATGTAGTTTACATCTATAAGCATCTCATTCAAAAGTCACATCAGTTCTCAACTCCATTGATTATTTATTTTTCTGTTGAAGAAGTTCTTAGGAGTATAAGAGAACCCAATTCTGTTCTCCAGGTATTAATTTCCATGTAGTAAAAATGTAATTTAAAAGAGTACAAACATCCAAAAATATAAAAATCTATGTCAAAGTCAATATACAGGTACCAGAGTCAATATACAGATGTCCTAAAGCATTATATTCTGGAAAAAATAATTTTATATTTTTTGTCCAGAATATAATGCTTTAGGACATCTGTCTGAATGAAGAAACATTATTCTTACTGCATTTACAAAACCATGATGATATACTTACTCAGTTATGTAAAAACAGGCTCCAATAAATCTAGCTTATTATATTTGGGTTGAATAAGTTGTAATCTCTGAAATTTTTGATTTAGACATTAAGATAGTATCCCATTTTTAAAGATAAAATGGGGATTTCAAACAGCTTATTTCATTCATTCTTTAAAATTTGTATATTTATTAATAAGTATTTAGAAGACTACCCTGTTTCCCCCAGAATAAGACATCCCCTGATAATAAGCCCAACTTTTGAGTGCGTGGCAATAAGGCCAAGTGCTTATTTCATGGTTCAGAAAAATATAAGACAGGGTCTTATTTTCGGGGAAACACAGTAAGAGAGAGAGAAAGAGAAAGATGGAAGACATTTTCAGAAGCTCAGTACATTGTAAATGTCCATGAGGTTCTTCAGTTCCAAAGATATGTTTGAAAAAATGCAATTGTCAATTAAAGATAGGGATTTGGTTTTCTGAATATTGAATTATGTTATTGTGCATGTCTTCTGATTAGTAACACATTTTGGATGGTTTTATTCAGCATAAATTTTCTTCATAAGTTTTTTGAGAACGTACATACATAGCAACTTTAGTTAAGTGGATTGTTGTGAGTTTGTTGTAAATGTATATTAGTTGTAACTCCTGAGCTTGTTATATCAATTTGAATACTGTGGCACATTTTTGGAAAATTGCATTTTGTTCTTTATTTTTTCATGCTCATGTTCATGTTGGAAGCAACTAAGGCACTTCTGGATTGAAAGGATTAGCTGGTGATATCAGCATTGCCTGGGAGACACCCAGTTGAGGTTCCTTTCCTGTCCCTGTTAATGTGCTCACCAAAGTGGTACCTTAACTATCTACTAGGACAGTGATGGCTAACCTTTTTGCCATCGCGTGCCAAAAGCAGGGGGGAGCGTGGTGGGGTCACACGCATGCGTGCCCACATCCATAATTCTATGTGTCCCGCCCCCCGTGCTCCCCCCACTTTTGGCACGTGATGGTACGGTGGGCCTTGTAGGCCTGTTTTTTGCTCACCCCAGGCTCCAGAGCCTTTCTAGGAGCCTGGAGAGGGCAAAAACAGCCTTCCCCACCCCTCCAGAGACCCTCTGGAGGCCGGAAACAGTGTATTTCCTAACTTCTGGTGGGCCCAGAAGGCCCCAAAATCAGCTGGCTGGTGCACACATGCGTGCCGGAGCTGAGCTAGCGTGCCCACCAATATGGCTCCATGTGCCACCTGTGGCACCCGTGCCATAGGTTCGCCACCACGGTACTAGGAAGTAGGAAGCTAGGGCTGAGAAAGAGTCACTGTCCCAAGATCATTTAGCTGAGGGTTGGTGTCTTAACCACAATAACCAAACTTAATCTCTAATTATGCAATATTGTAGAAATAAGATAAAATAAAACAGTTGTTCAAAACTTAATAAGAATTGATTTTAGAGATAAGCTCTGAGAAAATGGACCACTGGTTCTCATTACTCATAGAAGTTCCATTCCAGCATAAAACAACGCACACATTTCCGGTCTTATTTTCATAGTGCTTGTAAATGTATTTGTGTTTGCTCCTGCTCTTCATTACAGTGCAGCAAATTAATGTTGGGTCAACTCAATCACAAGGCTCAGTAAGGTTTTCTTGTGGTAGCTGGTCACCTTTGTCCTGACTTGCTCAAATATCAATGAAGGAGTTTCCTTGCTACATGCACAGCTCATGCTCCCTTTTCTTGCTCTGGGGGATACTTAATCGGGTCATTGTTTGCTATTGTCACTAGCATTCACTGGCATGATCATGAGACCCCTCCACCAACATAGTGTAGAGATGGTCTAATGTGTGCACAGATGATATAACCCTATCCCTTAAAACATCTACTTAATACTTGTCCAAAATCTGTATGCTATTTTGTATGTGTATTAAGTAACAAAAATAAGGCCAAAACTATGGATGTTTTTTTTAATGTGTATACTGATGTTTGATCTCTAAATACCAATCATGGATATGCAATACTGTGGATAATAAGGACCATCTCTATTTCTAAATACTGCTGATATCTAGAATCCATTTCATAATTTAGAACCTATTTTAGAATGAGGAACAGTAGAAGGCCAATTTTTTCTTTGTCCTTGGATCTGCACTTCCTGAAGAGAAAAGGTTTGTGCTTAATGATAGTTCAGGATTATATTGGTTACTGAAAAAATAAAGGAACAGTTTGATTTTGCTAATTTTCTTGTTTTATGTAAGCCAAATATGGGACAGTTTCAGATTGCAAGAAGATTATGATTAAATGAAAAATATCTTCAATTAGGCGCACCCGGACAAAACTCATTTTGCAGTAGGAGAAAAAGGTTGGAAGCCCAACATGGTTATCTATGAGTATCCTTCTTTAAAACCATACAGAATATTACGAGGTAGGTTAAAATATAATGAATTTCACAGTTTGAAATAATACAGAAGAATAAACTGTCGTAGAACTGAAAACAATATTTTTTTTCTTGTATAAATATATGCTGTTTTGCAAAGAGCAACCATCTTTTGTTTAAAGGCAAACATAATTTTGATTTAAAAATCATTTGCCCCAACTCTTTTTCTTTCTTTGTGCAAAAGAAAAAGAAGTGGAGATTGGGTAAAAAGCTAAATATTGGAAGAATGGAAATAAATTAAGAAGATGTCTCCTGCTTTCAAAGTATATTTTTTGTTATTTCTTTTATGGTTTTTTGTATGTATTATTTGTTATATGAGCTGTTATTTAATCAAAAGCAGAAAGAGACAATGTATGTATTTTACTTCATTTCATTTCATTTTTCCAATGGTTTTTAATTTAAAATTTAAAATATACAAATGGTACATCTGACTTTTTGCAGCTGACAAATTATGTTCTGCAGCATCTTCTAGAAATTATTGCACTTATTTTGATTTGCTTAAATCAATGTATTTTACAATTATATTACAATTATATTAGAACAACACAGAATATATAATGTCTCATAATTTATGTTCAGTTTTATGTACTAATAGTGAACACATTTTCCAAGTGCTGAACTTTTTATAATAAAAATGGCAACACCTCTGGGCAGAAATCAAAATTCCCTAGACCTACAGAGAAACCTCAGAAAATAAACTCTCATGGGGTAACCCCCCCCCCGCAACACTCAAAATTCAGTAAGAACTGGGCATTCTTCATTGCTAGAAAAAGCTGATTGGGGAGGTGGGTGTAGAGGGAAGAGGATTGGAATTGACTATATTATTTGGGGGAAATCATGATTAGCTGACAAGAACTCCAAACAAGCCAAACAAGTTAATTGAAGGTTCTTCTCATAACTTTTCATTTAAAATAGAATTCTGTTGGATATTCTTTGAATGCTAATTCTGAGAAGAAAGTGTAGAAAATAGGACATGCCAAGCCTTCATGCTACGATATATTTATTTTATAGCATCAAGGAGCAGAACCAGGGGTATCTTTTCCCATTAGTATTATCTCATCAGATCATTTGCACATCCCCAATAAAAATAGGTACTTTTAATTCACACCGCCCACTCACCCACACCCTGTACACGCATACATGCTTTCAAAGCAAGTGATTATTTTCCATTTTTGGGGGTTTTTTTTTAAATTCTTATTTCAAGATTGTATGTGTCATTTATAAAACCTAATAGCTGATAGGACTGGTAAATGGGGATGTTTTCTTGGTCACGAACAATATGGTGAGAAACTGATTGTTTTGCTTTATTTCCAGGTGGAACAGAACAGGCATATGCATTTGCTGACTTTAACCGTTCTGGCACCCTGATAGCAACTGTAGGGAGTAGTCCTGACTTTACATTGACAGTCTGGGACTGGAAACAGGAAAAGATCATATTGAGATCAAAAGCATTTTCACAAGATGTTTATAAAGTCACTTTTTCTCCTGAAAATGAAGAACAACTTACTACATCTGGTTCAGGCCACATCAAGTAAGCCAACTACCCATTTTTTTTATGGATTATCAAAAAGATATCCATATGAGGAAATGATACCAATCTGATTCAGCAGCTGTAGGCTTTGTCCCCCCACAATGATAATACTTTGTGCACTGCTATTGTTACCCCAAGCTACCCCACCAACCACCTATTCCTAGCAGCATCTAGTAGTTCTTTCACCAAGCCAATCAGCAAAAGCCAAAATAGAATCTCACTCTAGTCCTTGCTTTTTTCTTATCCTGTTAGTTTTTTTACAGGGGAAAAGGCCAGGGAACTGCCAGGGAAATGAAAGAACCTCTCTCCTGTTCATTGACAAGGGGAGAAATAAAGTACTGCAAGGAAGTGAAAATGCAATATGATTATCTTCAGGAAGTGGGTAACCCAGAAGTAACACAAACCAGGAATGCTTGCTAACTGGAAGCCTTAGTCCACTCAACCAAGAAAACTTTGCACAATTATTGTTGTGGTGCTTTCTCTGTAGCAGGAGCCTAGCTAATTAACTGTGTAAGTTAGTCAGCCGAGCTTTTTAAGATAACTGAAAACCCATTTGGTTTTGTGCAGATATTCAAGGGCAGCGTCAGCATTGGATCAAATTATCTTTTGTACATAGAATACAGTGGGCTGCTTCCTGATTTTTTTTTAAAAGAAATAGATTTGCCTATTTCGTACATATCATGGAAAATCGTTGCGTAGATATTTGAATAGCAGTATTGCGTATATAAAACATCCCAAATCACAGAAAGATGATAAACTATAATTTAAAGAAATATAAAGTAGATAAAGACATTGTAATAAGCTGCCCAGAGTCATCTCTAAGCGAGATGGGTGGCTTACAAGACAAATAAAAAATTGATCCATTTTGAAAACAACTCCGCTTGTCTGTGTTTCTCTGACATAGGTCCTATTGGAGAGTTGAGCAAAGCTAGGTTTTGGTTTAATGTGAGATAGTGTGGCCCATGCGAAAGAGCTTGTGCCTCAATCTTATTCTAACTCCTGAGCTTCATGTAGTGTAAATAAAATATTCCCTTGCAACTCTTTCAAAGTCGCCTGAACAAAAAAAGCAAAAATGGAACTGAAAAGAATTTTCAACAAGCTTCCTTGTTGCTTACTTTTTAGTTGGTAATCAAGATTGCGAAATGCCACATTGCTTAGCTTTTTTGTTTTTAATTTTCTTAGAACTTGTAAGTTGTGAAAATTGGCAGTTGAGGAGATTTTTGTTGCTGTATAATTTGCAATAACTGGGATAGACAGTGATTTTTTTCTCTTTGTTCGTAGCATAACCAGCACTAACATCTAAGACATAAATGAAAATGCTCTTAATTCCCGTTGATTGATGACAAGCATATGCAATGGATTATATTCATATTTTTTTTGCTTACAGTGGTAAAAGTCCATTCTGGACTTTTGTGTTAAGCTTTTTTTTTTCACTTGTTTGTTTTAGTATTTAATTAACTGTGGTTTTTTGTTAGTCTGATCCTAGGCATACTATGTTTAACAATAATTTGGAAAAATAAAGCTACCTAGTTGTTTAAAACTTTGGATTGTTTTCCCAAATCAGAATTTGAGGAAATCATATTTAGACATAAGTGCATTTATTGATTTGGCTAAAATGATACAGTAGTTGACTAAAAATTAATGTTTTTATCATTCCTCAAAACTGTATAGAAGCATGTAGAAGAATTAGGGCTGTTTTGTAAACAATGATCTATCTTTACAATTATTTTGGTGCTTACAAAAAGGCAGATATAATTCTATTGAAAAAAACTAATTCAAACATAATTTTCATGCTTGTGTATCCAGGTTTTGGAGAATGGCTCTCACTTTTACTGGCTTGAAATTACAAGGGGCATTGGGTAGGTTTGGAAAGACATCACTGACAGATATTGAAGGATATGTGGAGCTGCCAGATGGTAAGGTGAGAAGCATTTTCTTCCTTAAACTTTTCCACATGATGAATCCAGATTTAAATGAAGAAAGATATAACATTTTTGTTTTCTGGCATTGCTAAAAGTTAGACTTAAATAATGTAATTTTTAAATAGTTCTATAAAGTAACATTTGGGTGAGGAGTCATTTTTTATTTATTTCAAAAATTTACCACCTAAAACCTAGTGGACGTCAGTCAGAAATTATGTTGCCTGCAGATGGCACACTCATGTTGCAGTATTTTATTGTTAACTTCCTCCCATTTATTACCGCTTTCCAAAGCAAGTGCTGAACTATATTCAGTATCACAGAAATGGCTGCAGTAAGTAAGGAAGATTGACTCCACACTGCATGATGTACAGTACCTTACATGACTGAATGCACTTTTTGATGTGGTAATGCATTGTTGGATGTAGCCCTACATTTCTACAGTATGCTGGCTTTCAGTGCTGACAATTTTGCACTAAAAATGACACTAAATAATAGCATTCCAGTACATCAGCCGTAATAGAGTAACTTTCCTTGAAATGAAAACTAGATGGCCTACTAAGGCTACCTAGCTGAAAGAATTCTTTCTAGGTCTCTAAAATAGAAAAACATCTTGACACATTCCATCTGTGGATGGTATCCATTGCACCTGTTCCATCTCTGAAGGTAGAAACATCTGGAGAAGAAACTCAGATAAAAATCTCAGGCCATTAGGGTGGAGATTAGTATTACTGCAGGCATTCTTTCTTCCATATAACATAAAATTGACGAGCAGATACAGGTTACCTCCTGTTACCTCCTATCAAATTTGCTCCTTGGGGTTTCCCATATATCCCTCTTTAGAACAATGCATTTGACAAATCATATTACAAAATTCTAATAGCTGTGCAGCAGGATGTTCTTCTGTTTATATTTCCAGCTATATTTTCCTTCTAACCTTCAAATCTGAGGGGAAGAATGCTATTAACAATACTTTTGAGGAAATGTAGCAACTGAAACCCAATAAATATATTCTAAAATGTGGGGAAATTTCCAAAGCAGGTTGTCTTATGATATGGAGTGTACAAATCATGAGGGGAAATTGAAAATATTCCACTAGGAATATCCAAGGTCTTTGATACATTTGGCAGCTGTTTGCATCATGGCTGATGTCAACTATTAATGTCATTGAACAGAACATGTCTGTGGTGCTTTGCCACCTACACTCTTCATCAGTACAAAGTTTTCTTCTTAGAATTTTTCTAGCACACAAAGACAGAAGTCCTTTTTATAGGAAAATTATAAAAAAAATTCTTGCTTCAGTAATAGCAAATATTACATTGTTTACAATGTCCCTACTGGAAAGCACATCTGGATTTATGATACTAATTAATATTGTTTCATTTGTACTCAAGGTACTTTCAGGTTCAGAATGGGGTAATTTGCTTCTTTGGGAAGGGGGACTCATAAAAGTGGAACTCTGCCGACCTGGCCGTAAAAATTGTCATAATGGTCCTATTAATCAATTAATTCTGGATGAAGGAGAAGTGATCACTGTTGGAGCAGATGGATACATCAGGGTAAGGTTTTTGGTTTTTTTTCAAAATAAGTGAACTAACTCTGCAAAAATAATTTGTACTCAAGCTTATTTATAAATTAAAAGCAGGAATCATCAGGCAGCTATATAAATTTAATAAATTTACTATTCTACATTCATATTCTATAAGTACTATTCTGTTCAGAAGCAGTTATAGAGAGTGCTGTTTGCTAATAAATTCTATGGAAATATTGTTCATTAAACTTATACCTAGGAATTAATAACTTTAATTCCAAGTATTTCTCAGAGAAGTATTTTACAGGGTAGCTACCACCACAGAAAAGATTCTTGTTCCAATTGCAGTAAGGATTAGGGCAGTGATGGCTAACCTTTTTGCCGTCACGTGCCAAAAGCGGGGGGAGTGTGGGGAGTCGTGGGTGCGGGTGCCCACATCCATAATTCAATGTGTCCGCCCTCCCGCACATGCGCACGTGACCCCCACACACACTTCCCCCTGCTTTTGGCACGCGATGGCACAGTGGGCCCCGTAGGCCCGTTTTTCCCCCTCCCCAGGCTCTAGAGGCTTTCTAGGAGCCTGGGGAGGGCAAAAACAGCCTTCCCCATCCCCCCCCGGAGGCCGGAAACAGCCAGTTTCCCGACTTCCGGTGGGACCAGAAGGTCTGAAAGTCAGTTGGCTGGTGCGCACATGCGCGCTGGAACTGAGCTAGGGCAACACTCGCGTGCCCCCCAATATGGCTCCGCGTGCCACCTGTGGCACCCGTGCCATAGATTCGCCATCACGGGATTACGGTGAGGGATGAAGAGACAGATCTTAATTCTTTTGCCAGTATCCTGGCAAATTATGATATCTCAAATGTTGTAATTACCATATTAAAGCTAAACATATTAATTTTTTGTTACTGCCCTAATAGCATCTCTTGAAATACAAATAGCTCTAGGGATTTATTTGTCAGACAGTATCATGAGAAAAGCTGAGTTTCAAGGCTGCTCAGATTTTCTAAGGGTTGCTATTTAAAAGATTATGTTGTTTATCTGACGGCAAATAATATTGCTGTTTTACAGTATATCAGTGGACTCATGGATCTCTTCCTCCTCCTCCTCCTCCTGGAAATACGAAGTTATGGCTCTTGCTCTTCTGGTGGCCTCAGCCATTGTTAACTGGGGCATATGAATAACATCTGTTTATTTGTCTGATTGCTTGCTTATTTTATTTCTGCACAAACCAAAAAAGTCCTTCTGAATTACACTTTTCTGAGATTGTTCTGTCATGATGCTTTAAGTATTTTAAAACAATAACAATCTCCTTTTTCCTCAAAATCTTTTATGAAGGTTTGGGATTTTGAAACAATAGACACAGCTGATGTTGTGGATGATACTGGACTTGTAGAGATGGAACACATAAATGAACTTTTAGTAGGCAAAAATGTCAGTCTGAATTTTATGATGAAAATTCATGAACGGGGAGAACCATATTGGTATGCTCAGGTGAGAGTTTTTCTAATAATTAGTGAATAGACAATTCAGTACTGATGATGTCAAGAATGCCAAAGGGAAGATTTTTTTTAGTATCAGTTGAAATATCACTAGCTTTTTACTCCCATTGGCTTTGTTCACACAACCATAAAATCAGGTTCTACAAACCACTGACTTGCACTGTCAGACTAACGCATATTAAAACCAATACTTCATTTGGTATTAAAATTTACAGTTCTACCATGGCATCAATATGAGAAATATTAGATTCTGTATCTTTATATTCCTTTTAATAAAGAAATACTTAAATTTGAACAAAGAGATGGAATTGTATAAGACAAGATTTTTTACCCTCACTTTTTTAACTTTAAAAAAGCTTTTAAATTATGGGTGTCCAACCTTTTGGCTTACCTAGACCTCATTGAGTGAAGAGAAATTGCCTTGGACAATATTTAACATATATAGTTAATGTATACAAATAACAAACTTGCAGTTATTTTTTTTCAAAATCAGAGCTATGCTTTTAAGACAGGAAAAATGGAATAATAACCAAGTATTATTATAATTATGCTTCTTTAGGATTTCAATGGAGCTATATGGAAGCTTGATTTAAGTTTCTCGAATGTTGTAAGTTTTACTTCATATTCCCTTTCTCTGCTGTATCCTTCCATTATATGATATATGTGATGAATAAATAAAATTACTTTTACAGTATCACTAGTGACTAGTTTTAAAATCACTAGTAATTTTAAGTGACAGGATTAGTATTTTATATTTATAAATGGAAAAAAGTAATAGAAGTTAGAAGTACCAAATTTAAAGCTATGCACTATCAAGCCATTACATTGCAATCTGTAATGGGAAGGACAAAAATAAAAGAAAATCGGGGTTCTTTGTGAAGTAACTATATTATAGAATGTATACAAATTCTTAGGGTCCTGTGGGTAGAAAGCTAAGATGTAAATAATAACAGATGAGATATTTTACAATTGATGGATATTTTTCTTTAAAAGTTTAGAAGAAATATCAATTCTGCCAAAGCTCCAGTTGCAATAATTATATGCAATATGGAATTTAATAACAATAATAATTTATGAGATATTAAAAGACAGAAAGACATTTTTAAATATACACACCTATTTAATAGAATATGTTTCTAGGTATATGAAGAAATTAATCAAGCCTACAGTTAGAGTTAAGGTAAAATGAGTAATGTATTTTTATTTATTTGTTTGTTTGTTTTATTTATATCCTTTGTTATTTTTATAAATGACTGTAGGCAGTGAACATATCTAATACTCCTTCCTCCTACTGTTTTCCCCAAAAGAACAACCCTGTGAGGTGGTTTGTGCTGAGAAAGAGTGACAGGCCCAAGATAAATAGTATAAGTTTTAAAAGACTATATAACTTCAAATACGTGCATGTCCACATGTCCACAATACATGCAATATCCTTTTTTTAAAATACAACAGCTCTAACAGGTGAGTTGGGCTGAGAGAAATGACTCACCCAAAGTTACCCAACTGGCTCCATGCTAGAACTTAGGGTTTCCTAGTTTCTGGTTCAGGATTTTATCTACTATATGAAAACAAGTTAAGATTCTACATTACAGTAGATTCAGGATATGGGAAATATATAATTCTTGAGAAAATCTCATCCTAATATTTGCAGTGTTTGTACGTAATGAAACTTTGAGGGAAATTACATCCAGATAGTAAACAAACAAACTTTTATACTAATTGCTAAAAATAAGGGTTAAGTTTAGAATAACAGATGTGTTAGGAGACCAAAACAATTGAAAGAGAATACATCAGGGGTGGGTTCTACTTACAGTACCTTTAACTACCGGTTCACAATGGTAGCACGTGCTTCCGCGCATGTGCAGATCAACAATTATGACGTCCAGGCGGGTGGGCGGGGCCTCCTGCCTCTTTTACTACCAGTTCTAAAGAACCGGACAGAACCGGGAGCAACCCACCACTGGAATACATGTACCTTGTTAAATAGTTTTATCAATAGCTCTTTAAAGGTCTTTTTAATTATTTCCATTATAGACACGTGATCCAGAATGCCTGTTTACTTTTCATTCTGGAAAGATAGAAGCCTTAAGTGTATCTCCAGTTACATATATCATGGCAACTACTGCTCTTGACCGTAAGTATACCTTCCTCCTTCTAATTTTGGTTTTAGAACATAGAATAATAAGGTTGGAAGCGACCTTGGGGATCTTCTAGTACAACCCCCCTGCCCAAGCAGGAGACTCTATACCATTTTGGACAAATGGTTGTTGAATCTCTTCTTGAAAACCTCCAGTGATGAAGCACCCACTACTCCTGGCCGCACAGATTAGCTATTCTCACTATCAGGAAATTTCTCCTCAATTCTAGGTTGGGTCTCTCTTTAACAATCTTCCACCGGTTACTCATTGTCCTGCCCTGAGATGTCTTGAAGAATAGGTTGATCCCCTCTTCTCTTTGACAGCCCCTCAAATATAGGAAGATTGCTATCCTGTCACCCCTAGTCCTCCTCTTTGTTATACTAGACGTAGCTAGTTCCCACAACTGTTCATTGTATGATTTAGCCTCCAGACCGCTTACCATCTTCGTTGCTCTTTTCTGCATTCTTTCTGGAATCAACATCTTTTTTATATTATGACGATCAGAACTGGACATAGTATTCTAATTCTAATTACAAAACTGTATACACTGGCATCAACACTTAATGTGATCTTGATACTATCCCTGTTGACTTAGTCTAGGACTGCATAGATTCTTTTGGCAGCTGCAGCACACTGCTGGCTCATACTTCAGTGGTTGTCCACTGGGACACCTGGATTCCTCTCACAGTCATAACTGTTGAGCCAGGTATCACCTATTCTATACCTGTGCATTTGTTTTCTCTTGCCTCAGTGTTTTTCTTGCCTTACTTTTCTCACCATTGAATTGCATTTTGTTGAATAAGGCCCAGTGTTCAAGTCTGTCAAGATCCTTCCATATCTTGAGTCTATCTTCTAAAGTGTTGGCTATTCTCTCCAATCTGGTGTTGTCTGCAAATTTGATTTCTCCTTCTGTTCCCTCATCCAAATCATTTATGAAGATGTTGAAGAATATTGGGCCTAAGACAGAAGTTTGAGATACCCCACTGGATGCTTCCCTCCAATTAGATGTAGTTCCATAGAGGACTATACAATGAATGCAGTTGGTCAGCAATTTTTGAATCCATCTGGTGAGAATGCTGTCTGTCCCACATTGTTCTACGTTACCAAGAAATTGGCTCTTTGTCAAATCCCTTACTGAAATCTAATTAAACTATGTCCACAGTGTTTCCTTGATAAAACCAATTTAGCCACTTGTCAATTTAGTCTTTTTAATTCCTCTTCTTATGGATTTAAAAATAAATATTAATTACATTAATTAGTTGTGGTGAAGAGGATCATTCACTGATGGTATAATTAATGTGGTATAGATTCCACCTATGCCAATTTTTCCACTTCCTGAATATATAGGATTACAGTTTTCATTTTTTCAAATGCAAAAAGTTGAACAGTCTTTGAGTTTTACAATTCCTATAACATAGATTTTTGGAGCTTTCTTTTTGTTCAGGAGAAAATTTTCTCCTTTCTGTGAGGTTCTGGCAAGAACCTATCACCCCTCACCCACACCCACCCTGCTGTCCCAAGAAGCAATAAGATCGCAATTGTGTCTTCTGGAAGGAAATAGAAAAATTCAAATTTACTCAGGTTTTTTGGAACGGCCTTTTTGAGTAAACTGTCTTGACTTTCTAAGTCAAGCTATCTCTTGAAATTATTCTGAACAGTTTTAAAAGTGTGAAATTAGGGTATTGTAAGAATGTTGATGGAGAAGAAACAGGAAAGAAAATTAATGTATGGCTGTGTATTACTGGTCCCCCCCCCCCCCCCAATTCCATCTTGTCTGATTGTTGGACACTGCTTGGACAAGTCCCTACAGTTTTGTTAGCAAGAATGTTCTGGCATTGCCTCTTTTCTAGGGCCAAAGATAAGAGACTGGCCCAAGGTCACTCAGTTAGTCCCTAAGGTAGGATTGGAAATCACAACCTCTCATTTCTAGTCTGATGTCTTAATTACTATGCCAAACTGGTTCTCATTACTAATTATGTATAAGTACTGCACTTAGTATGTATTACTATTGTATTTTATTATTCTATTGTTTTACTCCTAATATATAAACTAACTAGAATTATTTTGGTAGCCGAGGACAGCATATACATTTACTGTATATATAGATAATAAGTAATTCAGACTTCATTGAGACCTTTCTTTTCTCTTTTCTTGATCTGTCAACTATCTAACACAGGTTCAGTGCGTATTTATGATTACATTGGCAAGGTTCAATTGGCTGATATAAAATTTAAACAGGGAGGAACAGCACTTACCTGGGCTCCAACAGTGGTACGTACACACAGAAAAAAAGAATACATGAATTAAATCTGGTTGATATAAATTGTCAAATATCAATTATTTATAAGAATGGGGCTGAATAAAATTAGGAAGTGACTCCTTGTTTTTTCTCCAAATCATGTTCTCATTATCTGGATCTAGGAACTATTGGTACCTTGATTTTGGAGAAATGTATAGATTTTCAGAAGATGTGAGAGTGAGTGCGTTTATTAGGAAACACTTGGAGTTTTTCCTGAAAATGGAAAAAAAACTGATAATTTATGGATTTCATGATTAAAAAAGGAAAACTGTTAGAAGAAGGGAAATGATATAAAGAGAAAGGATAGATGACAAATTTACTTGTAACTTTGTTGTAAAGAAAGTTGGAAATCCTTCCAGACGATGGAGTAATGGACCTCAAATCTGACAAAAACATTGCCGAATGCCATCCTTGTGTACCTTTCAGAATGCTGGTATTTGTTAGCCTTTGCTAGCCATGTATCCACCCTTCAGGACTGGAAAATGCTAGTGAATCCCAGCAATCTGAGCCTTTCAAAAGACTGTTTTTTGCTAGTATTCGGAGTCTTTCAGAATGCTAGCATTTTCTAGTATTTTAGCGAATGCCATGATTCCACTCCTCAAGATGGGAAAATGCTACTGAATTACAGCATTCTGAGTCTTTCCAAATGCTAGTGTTCTGGCAAACTCCATAATTTCCATTCCTCCATAGGGGAAAATGCTAGTGAATGCTAGTATTCTGAACCTTCTAGAACAATGTTGTTCGTTAGTGTTTTTGCCACAATTGAAATTTGTTCCTCCAGCATGCAAGTTCTTACAATTGTTCTCTGGTGTTGGGAGAGGAGGGCCTGGCCTCCTGTGTGTGGTTGGAGCCCAAGCCCTTTCCTCAACCTACCATCCCAAAGGCCTGGGCCCTCTCTCTGCCACTCAGCTACCTGCACAGTTACTTGAGAACCATAACTGGGAGAGATGGGATTGTAGTCATTGAGCAAAGTGGTCACTTGGCGGCTTGCTGAATGACTACTTCACTCAACAACCAAGATTCCAGGCACAATTATAATCAGAAGTGCAAGACTACCTGTATATAAAGACTTGAAAGATTATATTTTTGAAAAGAAAAAAGGATAGTGTTTGAAGAAGCAAAAATGAAGACCAACGTAGAAGCATCACGGCTGGGACATACAGTATTGTTGTATGTTTGTATAACAACCTGAGTAAAACCTTCATATCTTTGCAATGAATAGCACTCATAGCAGTGCTTAAAGGAAAAAAGTTGAAGAGAAACAGGGAAACAGGAAAAAGTTTAAACAAACTTAAATAGTTGAAATGAGACTACAAGTAGGAAAAGAATGACAGTAAGAGCAATTTGATAATAGAACCAATTATCCAGAGAAGGAGTGAATCTCCTCTCAATGCATTTCAAACAGAGGTTAGACAGTCATTTGAGTGGTTTGAGTAGTTTGATTTGTATTTCTGCAGAGTACAGTTTGTATTCCACATTATATTTCAATATAATACTACCTTTCGGAAATAAAATGTCAATCACAATTTTGCGAAATTGTTCTTTATTCATATCAACTATTTTATGTATCATAAATTTTCACAGATTTAGGAGATGTTTTCTCAAAGTACCTTATATTAATGCAATCATATTTTTTTTGTCTAAGGTGAATCCCAAAGGAGGTATATTTGCTGTAGGTTTCCAGGATGGCATTGTTCGCATAATTGAACTTTATAATCCCAAAGGACTGCCTGTCATTGCTGGACGGGAAAATGTAGGAGATGCGGTCTTACGTCTAAAACAGGCTTTTAAACCTCATGTGTCTGTAGTTACAGCTTTGGCCTATGAACGTAATGGGGAAATACTAGCCACTGGGGTATGTATTGACTTTTCTGTGAATACTTGTTAATAAGCCACATGAGAAAGCATGCAAGGAAAAATAGGACTTGGTATTTTTGCTTTATGATCAAGTTCTAAAGTAGGATCTGAAGCTTTAGACCTAAGCTATGTTGATTTTGTAGTGGACTTCAGGTGATTACAAAGTTTGACCTGGAATGAATTTGAGGGAAGTAATGAGTTCATATGAATTACTTTGCAGTTTGCTAAGATAATGGAGGCACTTTTCTGATGACCCTCTGTTGCAAAGAAAATTGACTAATGATTGGTCTTGGACATACGCAAATATGTAATGCATGATTTTACTAATAATCAAGTTTTTCTGTTTCAGAGCAAAGATAAAACTGTTTTCTTCTTTACTGTTGAAGATAAATATGATCCTGTTGGATTCATTAGTGTTCCAGGACCAGTACAGGCATTGCAATGGTCACCCCATTCTCATGTGAGTAGCTAATTTGCTTTTATTGTACATGAAGCTCATGTTTGTTAATTTTGCTATGTACAATGATCTAGTGTTGTAAGAGTTAAGTTATATATTTTATATATATATATATATATATATATATATATATATATATATATATATCTGCTCAAGTTTATATATATTGATCTAAATATATTCTAAGTGATTTGATGAACATTTTAATATAGTAAAGATTATAATTTTTGGACCAATGTGCATTTATTTCCATGTATTTTTATATTTCATCTGTTTTCTTCCCATTTACTTAACTGGAAGAGATTTATTTTGTTTTTATTTCACTATCATAGTAATATTAAAAAAGACTACATTTGGAAACTGCATCTCTGAAGATACAGAAACAGACATAATTAAAAGTTGTTATTTCAGATCCAAGAAATAGAAAAACATGAATTTGAAGTATCTATATGTTCTAATAATTTTTCTGGAGTCATATACCAAAAGTACATTAGTGTATAAAAAATTTCCACAAAAATTGGTTTTGAGAGGCGGCACGGTGTAGCAGTCAAGATGCTGGCCTAGGAGTTGGGAAATCCAGTTTCTTTCTTAGGCACAGTAGCCAGCTGGGTGACCTTAGGCCGGTCACTCTTTTCAGCCCAAATCAGCATCAGGCTTTACAGCAAGCCTACTGAAAAGCAAACTATTGTTGCATTATGCATTTGTAGCTTTGCTCCAAAAACTAGATAAACACAGTACAAAAACAAGTGGAACCTGCAGTTATGCAGGACAAAAGCAACAACATAATGGCATGCTTTCTTTGTTATAATAAAGCCTATTTTTGTCCTGTTTTTCAAAATCGATTCTATATGTATGTGTGTCCCTGCTAGTTTTGTTTCATGTTCTGATCTACAGCCAGAGAGCAAGCTCCTTATCCTCTGTCAGAATGGCATTGTTGTTCAGGTTCCTGCCCCAGACCCTATGGCCTACGATGCAGTAACTACCTATAGGATCAAAGATCTACCTGCAGAATATTTTCGTTTCTGGAGCATCAAATCTCGGATATTGGTAAAATATTGTTCTAACAATATCGAAAATCTTCCATGATAGATTAATCTGCTTGGGTAACATTCTGTTTGCCTTCCAGACAGTAGCAGCTCAAGGGTATATGGCACCCCAGGTTGTAGGGGTACATTGTATCTCATCAATGCAAAGATTTACATTTTAGAATGATTCAGAGTGAGGAATGCATTGGCACCCTATAGGCTTTGGCACACCCTGGGGAAGTGTCTACTTAGCCTCAGCCTAAAGCCAGCCTCGCTTCCAGAACATCCTGTCCTCCCCTATATATATTCTGGGGGCTAATTAAATATTCTGGAGGTGATTTATTTAGTAAAAATGTAGTGTCAAGACATAACATTTTCAGTTTTGTCTAATAGGTTGTGAACTTATTTTTAGAAATTTTAACAGATTAACAATAGGACTAGGAATTAATCTTTCTAAGTACTTGTTTTTTGTCGCATATGCAATTTAAGATCCAAATATTGTATTTTACATGAAAATAGGATCACTCAGAAGAAAAATGTTTTATATTTTTTAATGAAAAAACAAAAAGCTTTGAGCAGCATCTTCTGTTAGTGAAGTTCACTGTTATGTCTTAATATCTGGAACCATATTAAATATTATGTTTTTCATTCCTTCAAGAGCCTAATCTTACACTGAATTTCATTGGTTCTATAAAGAGAGAAGAGGAAATTAAACGCAGAGAAAAAATTAAAGAACAGAAGGAGAAAGAAAAACAGCAATGGATCAAAAATCAGCTGGATCAGGGGAAAACACTAGAAGAAATAGAAATGCCCGAAGAAGTGCCTGTCGAAGAGGAACCACTTCCAGAAATCTACATCCCAGAAACTCCAAGTCCCATCCTTTGTGGGTTTTACTCTGATCCAGGGAGATTCTGGTTATCAATGGTAAGTGTTATTCATTTAAATTATAGTTATTAAATGTATTTTATTTCTCCTTTTGTGGAAGGGCATACTTTAAATAATGTCAAATCTTGGAACTCAGATATTTTTCTTAAGTAAACACAAATGTCTTCAAATAGCACATAAGGTTTTAAATTTCTTTGGACCTCTTCAACGGGCTTAAGATGTAAATTTGGAAAGGGTGAAAGTTTTGGTGAAAAGGTGGCTTGATGCTGAAATAGCAACTTTGTCTAGATATCAACTATGTGGGGTGAGACATTTACCTTAGTCTTGATTAAGTGCTATGATCTGGTGTGAGCTAGCTCGCACCCTGTGGTGTACCTTGGAAAGTGCAAAAGCATGAACCCAACGGGCTAGCAGTCTTAGGAAGCCAAACTACTACTCTGTCTTAACATTATAATCTCCTGGCTAATGTTACATCGCCATATGTTAAAATAAATAAATAAGATGCTATGATTGCTTCAGGCTGCGCTCAGAACTAAGCTTAAGGTTGCAGGGATGAAGAAACAATGCTTCGAGATAGATGCCCTGCTCAGCAATTATCAAACTATAAAAAGCAACTGTTGCCTAAATCTGTCTCTATCCTTAAACAACGTACAAATTCCTAGGTGCAGAAAAAAAGAGTTTTTCCCTTTGCTTTATAAGCTCGTTAAGTAGCTTTTGAAAACTCATTTAACTCCATTGCATTCCAGATTCATTGGCAGTTTTTAATGTAGGGAAAGGATTAAATCATCTTGAGTTTTCTTAGCACACCATTCCCATTGCACTGTTCCACACAACCCCCAATACAGGATTAATATTTAAATGGAAAGATGCAAAAGGAAAAACCATTAAGTGTGAACATATGTTTCAGATATATAAGAGTTGCCCATATCTTTCCATGGTGCTGAGCCAGCTTGCTCTTGGTTTTAACAGAGCTGAAAAGTTTGCTTACAAAAAAAAACAGAAAAGAAAGAAAAGGGGAAAAAAACCCACAGCCTTCTTTGCACCTCCAAAGAAAGAGTATTTGTGTATTAATTAGATGGTATGAAATGCTGCTTTTAATGGACCCCTTTTGTGAAAAAGCAGAGGATTGGATTCAACTGTAGTAGGTTTATTCACAATTGGGTGTAGAATGAATGCATGAATATGAAATGATTATAATACTTTCACAAAACTGTTCCAATAATTTCTTGCAACATTGTCTTTTTTCCCCAGGGAGAATATGACACAGGATTTTTATATCACTGTGCATTTTCCTCTGACCAGCAAAAAGATCCTGAGACTCGGCAGGATGAACCCTTTGATGTTATCCCTATTGAAGATGCAGATGACAATCCCATTCACCGCATCACGTTTTGGTAACAAAGCTTTTTCAGCCTGTAAAACGAGAAAGAATTTTATGGCCGATGTTTAAAAAAAATATTTTTTGTTTATTTTCAGCATGTATATATTCATTAAATGTACTGCTAAATAATGTAAAAATACAATGGAAGATACATTATGATAAAAACAAAACCATTTGATTTTGGGGTGGATATTATGGAAGTTTTTGATACTGTGTTTGATTGGGTAGTATTCTTTTTCTTTACTCTCAAATTTATTCAAATTTATTTAGCAAAATATAAGTTATTTTGAAATCACAAATTATTTTCCCAGTTCTGTTTCTTTGAGCAAGCATATAGAAGGGCAAAATATATTTTGTCCCTTTTCATACTGCATTCAAATCCAAGCTTCTTGGTCACATATGATTCAAATCAGGGGTGGGTTCTACTTACTTTTACTACCGGTTCGCAACGGGGCATGTGCAGAAGTGTTCTGATGACATCGGGGTTGGTGGGCGGAGCCTCCCACTGGTTTTACTACCAGTTCTATAGAATTGGTGCGAACGGGGGGGGGGGCAATCCACCACTGATTCAAATTCATTTTATCTATTAAAACCGGATATAAAAAATATGAAAACTGGCTTCTAGTTTTTTGAAAACTAAGGCAAATTTAAGTCCTACACCCCAGTGTGTCACTTTTCACTCTCATGATGCTGTACTAACATGGAGATGGTCTCATATCTCATCCCCCTCCCCAAGATACAATTTTTCTGCACATAGAGGTCTGACTGTGGAATATAAAGAACATGCAGTGAAGTTCAGAATGGTCCTTTAATTCGTGAGAGGGCTTAAGGGGATGGTGTCTTTTTGTATGCACATAGACATAAGAGAGGTAAAGCGAATGAGTCCTCAAAGGAAAGCAGTAATGAGACAGTAGAAACCATGTTTTTTTTTTGTAAGCAGTGGATTACTTGCAGGGTCACGGATTTTAAATCTCTTTTTGGCCCACTATTGGTACCAGGAGAGACAAAAGTAGTGAATATAATAGTGACTTTGTATACTTGATATCAAAATGAATATGGAATTTAAGAGTTTTGAAGATGCAGAAACTTCCTACTTGCTCATACATCATTCAAGTAACATCCCCAAATCAGTGGTGGGTTCCTCCCGGTTCGGCCCGGTTCGCGAGAGCTGGTAGCGGTGACGATATGACTTCACCGAACCGGTTCTCTGTCTTCGGGAGCTGGGCCCTCCCACCTGCCCCCGTGTTATGCTGACCTTATATTTCTTCTTTTTTCGCCCAGCTGAGAGGTGCAGCAGAGCAGATTGCTGCACCTCAGCTGGGCAGATTCAAAATGTGCTTGCGCAAAGCGCAAGTTTGGCGTGCAGGTGAGCAAACTGAGCATGCGCACAGCAATCACACGCAAAGGCCGTGACCGAAGAGGCGAAGCGCACACACAAAGAGAACCAGTAATAAAGCCGGTTAGAACCGACCCCTGCCCCAAATGTGCAAAGAATAGAATATGGCAATCTGCTGCCTGGCAGAAAAATAATATTGTTATAGTTTCTGTCTCTTATCAAGAACTGCGATGAAGTTCTCTGTCAGTTTTATCATCATAGGATATTTCTTTTCTCATCTGCTGTGGATAATAAAGAATATTGTCTTGATGGAAATAGTGAGAATTGTTACCTAGGCAAAGGGGGTTTAAATATTTTTTAAGCCCTGAGAAACATTTGGAGGTGGCTTAGTTGGACACTTTTCTGATTCACTAAGTATCACAAGGTTGCGTAGATTGGGTAGGAGGCACAGCTCAGTTAGACATGCAAGATTCTGTTATTATACCCAATCTAAACAAAGTAGTTTTAGAACTCCTGTTTTTTTTTTTTTCTGGTCTTGTCTCCCTAGTGGGACTGACTTATACCTTCTGTTTTATTCCCAGCATAAACAGATTTAGATATCAGCAGAGTATATGAAGAAAAACCATCATGTTCATGTATTAACTATTTTTTCAGCTCCACAGGGTTACTAATGTTTTGTGGGATGCAGAATGGAGTAGTGAGGATTTATCCCCTCCACAGCAAAGAACTCTGTGTGGACAACATAGCTGGATATTGGTCATTTAGTTTGCATGATAATGACTATGGGCAAATTCAAGGGATATACTCAAGTTTTGATGATCGGTTTCTAGTAACTTGTGGAGCAGATGGCAACATCTTTGCATATGACATTCTTTCTGCTGAGGAAGTTAAGAAAGTCCTGAAGACTAAAGTTCCTTCTCCAAGAGTAAGTAACAATCAGAAATGCATTACTCTGTACGTTTCCCCCTATCATTGAAGTACTTGTTGACTGGGAAATATTCACAGTTTTCTCCATAACCTAGATAGATAGAGAGCGTGAAGATCAGTGGTGGGTTTTTGCCAATTAGCCCTGATTCGGGCGAACTGGTAGCAGCGGGAGGCTCTGCCCACCCACCCGGATGTCATCATGGACTCTCTGCGCATGCGCAGAAGGTTCTGCGCATACACAGAAGCACCACACACAAGCAAAATGAGCATTCACACACGTGTGCTCACAGTTCCAAACAGGTAACGAAGATAAGTGAAACCTACTACTGGTGGGGATGAAGGGAAGACAGGGGGACACACAAGTATATAAACATATAGACGTACACACAGGTAATCCTACCACTATAACAGAGTCTGGAATGTCAGTTGTAAACCATAAATCAAAGCACATGTGACCAAACTTGATTTTATAACCATTTTTATGGTGGTCATAAATCAAGTCACCACAGTTGTGAAGTGAATCCTGTGGTTGTTAAACGAATCAAGCATATCCAAAGGGCGGTTTTTGCTGTTTTCAGCTGGAAAACAATAAAACCTTCAAATTGCAGTCATATGACAATAGAATGCTGCAAACAATCGCAAAGTGAACCAATTGCCAATTTCCTGGAATGCAATCATGTGACTGCAGGAGGGGATTTGCAGTTGTAACTTCAAAGATAGTTTATAAGCAACTTTTTTGAAGTTCATCATAACAATCATTAAACTACCCCGTCACAGGTCAAGGACTACCTATATATATATTAGCTTGCTTTGAAAGTGGGAAGACAAGATTATTACAAAAAAATTGCTATGATTTATAAAACATTGTGAGAACTTATCTGGGATTCCATTTGAGCTGTAGTTGAATCCATGCCACTTATAGAAAGAGCACTGATTATTTAATTTTATTTTTCTGCAGAGTGGATTAGACAAAGAGAAAGCGGCAGATGATATTGAGGATATTTATGCCTACAGGTAAGGTTGCTAAAAGTGAGACATTAAGCTTTGTTGTTGGATACCTAGCTTTTTTTATGATTACTTTTATTTTTAATCAATCCCTTGGAAACAAATACATTTCCAAAATGAATCTGACTTTAATAAAGTCAGTTTAGTGGCACTTGCGACTCCTATCTGGAGTTTCTATGTTTCTCTGAAGCATTACACTTTCCTTTGCAATTTTCTCTAGAAAATAAAGATATCATCTAGTGATCTCAGTAACTCCTTATCTATAATTTTGAATATTTGCATTTTAATATTAAAATGTGAGAATTTTTAAAGATTTTACCTTGTTAAAAACGTAAGTGTGGCTCTATCTCCAAGGATGGAAGGGGAAATGCTAATTTTTTTTGGCCACATATACACTATATGTCCAGGAACTAACATTATAAAACTTCTACTTTTATATTTTGACCATTTAATTACCAGAAATACATTTATTTACCAGGTTAAGAGAATCCTATTTCTCTCAAATGCCAAGGTTTCTGGGTAGATGCCAAGTAAAATGCAACCCCAGGAGACTACCAACCAAGCCACTAACCCTAGAACAGGGATACGGAACCTTGGCCCTTTTATGACTTGACTTGTTATGACTTTAACTCCCTGACTTCCTGAGCCAGCCATACTCACAAGTCCACAAGTCATAAAAGGGCCAAGGTTTCCCACCTCTTCCCTAGAAGGAAGGGCCAAAGCATGAAGATTCTGAATGCTAGTTGGAGACTTCTTGCCTTCCATTCTTTGGGCTCAGTGGTCTTCTACATTCACATTTAATTATGAGCGTTCTCCGTGCTTGTGGGTTGGTTTCTAAACATTTCTTTACCAGGCTAAGTAACATCTTCTGCAGAATTTAGAGGGTGTCAGTGTCAGTGTTCTTCTTATAATAGCACACTTATAAGTGTGGTCAGTAGATCTTGTGATGGGGAAGTCACATCAGGTAAGGGTCATTTGGAGGTGAAGTGTTGGTTGTGGGAGGTTGCATGGGTTGGTTGAGGGTTGGCGCTGTCGCTGGTTGGTTATGCAATTGATTTGAATTCTAAAGGGTTTGTAGGCTGGTTGTAGGTCAATGTGTCTTTGATGGAATTGCTTATGGAGTGCCAGGCTTCGATAAACTTGTGTGTGTGGTAGGTGGTAGCATGGCCAATGATTCTTGTATTGGTCCAATCAAATTGGTGCTGTTCAATGTCAGTGTGAGTAGAGATTAGAGATTTGGGATCGTAGCAATTGTCTGCCAGCTGATGTTCATGGATTCTTGTTTTCAATTGACAGGATATTTGTCCTACCTCCACCCTCATCCTCCACCTGAGCTACAGATATTCATCACTATCGCAAACATTTAATTATGTTAACCAAGTTCATGTGTTAATGCCCAGCCTGATCAATACTATATGAAAATATATTTTGTTTCTACAATACATTAAATAAATAAATCTCTGTCTAAAAGAGCTCTCCACTCAATATAATTATAGACTCCCTTCTACCTAATGAAACATGTTGCTTTTCTTTAGTCAAGCTTCATAATTTCACTGTATATTGGTTCCTGGGAAGATTAATTGTTCTGTCTCCTTTTCATGTTTTTCTCACATTTCTAGTATTGAGAATGCCAAGCAAAAAAAAGAATATGATCAGATAATGAGAGCTGCAGAATATAAGAAATTTTTGAAGAGACAAGAACTGATTTTATTGAGGCAGGAGTTTCAGGAATTGCTCCGGATCAATAGCGAATTGCCCAAACACATGCAGCTCCTTAGAGAAGTATGTATGTTGATTTCTTTTCCTCTTGGGGAATAGGGGTTAATGTGGGGTTATACCTTGAAGTTTTACGATGAGTTAGTGTTTATTTTTTATTGTTGGGTTCCACTCTATTCTAACTGCTTAAATTGTTTTTTAGCATACATAAAAAAACCAATCTTAACATTGTTGGACAAAGTTGTTCTGCCTTGTTCCATACCCAGATATAACTGGTATACAGCTTGGGTATTTTAAACTTAGCCCTTGCTCAAAGGCAACTGTGGTGACAAGGACGTTTGCACAAATTTTTATTGGACACCAGTTGGAACCATTTCTAGAACAGAAGTCCTGCTCATTCATCACTTCCCATATGGATTATTACTATTTGTTCAACATGGGGTAGCCCTTAAAGACACTCAGAAACTGCAACTGATCCAGAATGTTGTGGCATGGATACCTTAGTGCCGGGGTGAAATCCAGCAGGTTCTGGTAACTTCTGGAGAACCGGTAGCAGAAATTTTGAATACTTAGGAGAACCAGCAAATACCACCTCTGGCTGGCCCAGAGTGGGGTGGGAATGGAGATTTTGCAATATGCTTCTTCCAGGACTGGGGAGGGAATGGGGATTTTGCAGTATCCTTCCCCTGGAATGGGGTGGGAATGGAGATTTTGCAGTATGCTTCCCCTGCCACGCCCACCAAGCCACACCATGCTCACCAAGCCACGCCCACAGAGCCGGTAGTAAAAAAAAATTGAATTTCACCACTGCTTAGAGAACTATGTAACAACATTAATGGGAGAATTTCATTGACTTCCAGTAGATATCCAAAATGCTGGTTATCATATACAAAGACCTCCATAGCAAAGGGAAGGCTTTTCTCTAACTTCTTATCTCAGTGGATCTGGTAGGGTGAGAGTACTCTGGGTTTCTTTAATTAAAGAATGCTATCAGATGGGATCTAGGAAAGTATGTTTTCTCTGTTACTATACCTCTCTTGTGGAACAGAATTCTTGAAATTCAGATGGCTCCAGCCCTGCTGGACTTTCCAAAAGTGTTAAAAATGTGGATTTTCTTCCAGGACACTAGGCCAGGAAGTTAAGGGAACCTGTTTATTTATCGGTTTGATATGGATATGTGTGTGGTCCCAGGCATGATTTCTTTTGCTGTTCAATTTGTTGTTCACTATCCAGAATCTTCTTAGATGAAAAAGACTTTCTGTTCATGACTGCACTGGGCAATTTTGTCAGAATTTGACAGGTGTATAAGCTGCATATGAATTGTTTTATCATATGACATATAATATATCAAATATTGGATGCTTAAGCATTTAATGAAAGCAAGCCAAAGAATAGCTCTTTGGGACAAAAATTAGCAATTGATAGTGTGCAGTTCATTATCTTAGGAGCCTGATGTAATTCAAGTCACATGATGACAGTGACTTGGTTTCCCCGTGATGCCCTTGGTCTTTTAACCGTACTTGCAGGGTAAAATATACATTATGAATTTTGAAAGATAACAATAGGAAAATAATGGAAGATACTAGGCTAGCTTGAAAATGCGAGTATTTAGTGAGATACTTGTAAAGAAAATTTAGTAGGTATAATTTGATTAAAGCAAAAGATGAAATATGGCAGCCAGTGAATAAGTATCTTTGCCAAACAAACCTAAACCCTATAATAGAACATCTAGAACTTCTCAAGACTCCAAAAAATGCAAAGAACACAACAATATGTTTGAAAAACTGCTGTTCACTTACTATGTATTAATGAACCATTTGTGTGAGCCTTTGAACTACAAAGCAGTCTTCCCTAGCTTGGGTCTTTCAATGCTGTGGATCACAATGCCCATCTTCCATTACTATTGACCTTGTTAGTTGACAAGAAAACCATATAAATACCAAATTGGGGAAGATATATCTAAAGCAAAGCCTGATAAAGATATATTAATACATTTAAGGGTTTAAGATGGCAAAGAGTCTAATTTTTAACTTAAGACCTATCAAAAAAATTTAAAAATGTAAAAGGATGACATACTTGATAGACCCAGCTGAAGAAAAAGGGGACTGATGTACAGTGGATGAATGCAGTACAGAATATAAATGGAAGTTTGAAATGTAGAAGCATCTTCACAGATGTAAATATGGACTTCATAGAGTGTGAAGTCCATATTCTGGGATAGAGGATTTCTTTCTTTGATATTGCAATATATAAAGTAGCCCAAACCTTGTATTCTGGGTATGTATGCACAATAAAGCAAAAAAATAAATAAATAAATTCCAGATGCATTTATTTATTTACATTTCTTATACTTGTCCACTCTGGTAACTCAGGTTAGCTTACAAAATCCAAGGACAATTAAAACAGTGCATGCTTTTCACCAAGATAAAGTAGAACGTGGCAGACAAATATGATTTTATCTTTTACAATATATAGCAATTTGAAATGGACAAGAGAATTCGTGCAGAAATGGACAGAAAGACTGCAAAAACTATTAGGCAAGTAATGAGAGAACTGGCCTGGGAACAGGAAAAACATCAAATTGGGTTGCGAAAAGTACAGGAACGGTAAGGACCATTTTATTTTCTTTTTTTGAGATGCTTTTATTTCCTAAGATTTTTCTGCTAAGGAAAAAGAAGGGAGTACCATGAATACTGCTTTGTACAAAAGATGGGATATAAACCTTAATGATAACAACTTTAAGTAAATAAATAAATAAAGTCCATCTTTTTCCAGTTTTGAAAGGCTTTGGAGGATACGCTCCAAACAGTATAAGATGTTTTTGTTTTATTATTTGCTTTCTGTTATTCTGTAATTTGTAATTTGTATTGATACTTAAGCTGTATTAGCAGCCAAGAGTTGATGAGCAGCCATATAAATAAAATAAGTAATAAACAAAATCCTAATAAAAATTAAATTAAATTTATATTTACTTAAATATAGTCAATATGATTACTGTTCATTTGAGTGTTTAATAATTATAAATTTTGTCACATCAACACTGTAATAATTTGATAATACTGGAATTGGAGACTTCTGGATATTGCAACCTGAGCTTTTAGAAAACACATATCGTATTTTTCAAAGTATAAGACGCACTTCCTCCCCCAAAAGAGGGTGAAAATTTGGGTGTGTCTTTTACACTGAATGTAGCCCCGTCCACCCGCTGGCCCCCACCCTTTGGCCTCTGCCTCCTAGCAATTTGCCTCTTTGCAGCAAACAACCCGTTTCAGCTTCAGCACAACCTGATTAGCACAAGCAGATGATTATTGGTTGGATCGGCTTCCCAACTGTCAGCTGTTTCAGGCTGCAGGGATTGCCATTGCCTATTGCCGCGCGCCCGATTTGCTGCAAGGAGGCAAATTGCTGGGAGGCAGAGGCAGATTTTTTTTTCTTGTTTTCCTCCCCCCAAAAGATAGATGAGACTTATAGTCCAGAGCGTCTTATACTCTGAAAAATACGGTAACTCTGGGCCCTCTGGGTATGTATGTTTGTTACTTAGTCTAGTGTTAAATTAATTGATTGTTAAACTAAGACTGCTTAAATATGTAAGAAGCACAAAACAAGATTGCTATCTTTGCTGTGGTCCTAACAGATACCGGGGCAATTTGGAGTATGACACCATTTTGGTCTGTGCCATGAGAAGTACTCACCGAATCTCCACATACAGATTACTGGCAATCTCAGAGAGTTTATACAGAGCCAGAAAACAAATTCACCCAGGGAAAAAGAGAATAAGCAAATATGAACGGAAAGGAAAAGAAGGAGAGCAAAGAAAAGAGAGCCAAAGAGATATTAGTAAGGATTTACAAAAGTGTGGCAGAAATACTGCAATCATAATGAACGCAATACCTACCTTGCATTCGTTTTCATGGTTCCGTATCAGCAAACGTTTCGTCAGATGGTATCTTTGCTCTGCCCTGCAACTTTTCTCTAATATTTCTTAGAATGTAGTTTTCCATGTAGGATTATTAACTACACATCCCAACATTTAGTATTTATTCAACCTTGATTAATGTAAGTTACTTCCTGCAAGTGTGTACTGAGATAACAAGTTGTGGCTTCTATTTACATTTTTCCTATTGACATTATTAGTAATACTTTTGTATTTTTTTTATTATGATAAACCTTTAAAGTGTTTATTGCATTATATGTTAATTTGGTATTTCCCTGCATAAGGTGAATGACACTTAAGGAGTCATCATGGAATAGGTAGTAATAAATTACTTCACACATTCCCTGTATAAAAAAGAAAGACAGAGGGAGGGAAGATAGAGGAGAAGACAGAGAGAGATGGGGCTAGGGAGGGAAAATAATGTTGATAATGTAAAGGCATAGTATTTTTAAGCAATAAATGGAAGTATGGGGTAATTTGAGGGTGAAATTGTTATTTTTGAAGCTTTGTCTGGTCTCCCTGTTGGAAAGAAATTTGCTTTGCTTTTGGCAAACTATGAGCTGGATTTTTGTTTTTGTTTTTGCTAAAATAGTATATCTGTGTTCAGGATAAACACAGGAGGAACTTCTTGCCAAATCACACCTATGGTTGAATTTGTCTAAACATTATGGAACTGTACATTACAAACAGATTGCTAATTATTGTTGTAGCAACTGTAACTTTCATTATCCAGGAAATGGCTTGTTTGGGAATGTTAACGGAAGCTAAAGACTAAGTAATATTTTTAGATTTATACTAAGTGTCTAAACTGGAGAGGGAATATGTTTACAAAAGAATAGAGGTTTTAGGTGTGGGACATGCAAAAGTTAAAAGGATTTGAGATGTCTTAGGCAAGTCTCCATAGTAGTACTTTTGAGTAATAGATCTGCTACCTGGGAAGAAAGCATACATGGTTAACTTTCATTAATTTATATCCATATATATTAAAATTCTTGTTATTATAATTTTTAACTGGGCAAAACAGTTGATTCAGTTTTTGAATCAAGGGACCTCAAATGAACTAAATTACAGAATGTGTCCAAAATCTGGAATCTGTGACTCTGAAGGGATGACATTTTGGAAAGTTGTGGTTGCTTCAGTGCTATTGGCTGCTGCTGGGCAGCTGCTGCAATAATGTGATCTTGATTTTCAATGTTTAGTGACAGTTTCCCAGCCAGTTTTGCAATCCCTAGCTCCTCCTCTCCCCCACAGCAGCAGTCATCTTCCTGCCTGCTAGAAAGGAAAGGAGGAAGGATGGGTGGCTGGATGGCTGGATGGCTGGATGGATAGAAGAAAGGGAGGATGGGAGGAACAGGAAAGAGGAATGGAGGAACAGAGAGGAAGAACTATGTTCTCCCTTCCTGGCTCATGCCACCCGCACATGCTTCCCTGACCTGTGCCACTCTCACATGACTGGTCCAATACACACTGCACCCCAGCATGTCTTCCCTGATCAATACAGTATCTCCTGCACTCCCCCATACACCCTCCCTGATCCACTGAACACAACCAGTGTGCCTTCCCTGATCTGCGCAGCACCTCTTGTGTAATACCCCTTGCAAGGGAGGAAGGGAAGGGAAGGGAGGGAAGAAGAGGGGAAGGGGAGGAAGGAAGGAAGGAAGGAAGGAAGATTGGTTTCTGGTGTTCCCCATAGCTTTCCACAAGGAAACTCAGTGGGAACTCAAAGCTTCCAGAGAAATCTGAAGTCGCTCCCACTTTTTTTTTAATCAACTGTGGTCATCCTGTTTAGATAAGGAAATATCTCTGAAACAATGACCCAACAAGGTGTGGGTTGTCTAGTACAGGGGTCTCCAACCTTGACAACTTTAAGACTTGTGGACTTCAACTCCCAGAATTCTGGGAGTTGAAGTCTACAAGTGTTAAAGTTGCCAAGGTTGGAGACCCCTGGTCTAGTACGGATTATAAAAATCCACAAATTCTCTAGAGCTCTGTTCTGTAACAAGAACCAGATAGTACTATCTCTGAAATAGGGAAAGCGGTAATGGAAACAGAGTTATAATATGGCCTTAGTTTTGTAGAATCAGTAGGTTTTTCATTGATTTATTTTTAAAATGAATTCAAAGAAAAACCAATGCCTTAACGTTTAAAATAATGCTAAAATGGTATCTTGTTTGGGGGATGCCTACAAAAGAACCTTATATTCTGTTTAAAATATATTTGTACAGGAGCAATAGTTACAGCCCAGGCAGCCATTGATGAAGAACCAGAAGTTGATAAAATAAGGAGAAAATCCCAACCTCATACAGCAGCAAGTCGTATTGTTGAAAATCGAATGGAAAAACTTAGGAAAATTATTGAAAAAGCAGACAAAGCCAAAGCTAAAATCCAAAAAAGAAAGATGGAGTGGAATGAATTGTGAGTCAAGCATCATCTTCTCTTTGGGGCATGATTAAAAACATGTTTCTTAAAGTAGGGATAGTTTCTGAATTATTTAGTGTATATAATAATATTGAAATACAGTTGTTCCCAACTTGGCAATTTGATCTGAAGTGATTTGATTTGAAGTACTTAAAGAGTGAAAGCATTCTGTTTCAAACCAGAGCTCTAAATATAGCTAATCTCTGGTATTTGGATTTTTAAAAATTTATTACATTTGTATATGTTACCCTGGGTGGCTCATAATTAAAAATAACAGCAATAAGACACAATAAATTATAAGTAAATGCCGAAGTGAATAACATGCTAACACCACCATTGAAAGTTCACTTAAGCAAGAAACAATCATAGTCTTTAACCAAATTTGAAAAATTCTTTATGGTTATTTCTATCACTCAAACGAAGAATGGCCAGCATTTTGGGTTAACATAAATTAAAAATGAGCATGGGAAACCATAGAGAAGTCTTTGACTCTATATTGGGCTGGATGTTGCAGCTAAGCACCCTATGTGGTGTATCATATCAGGCTGTATATTTTGGATGATAATAGATTTTGGGTGAGACCAGATAGTTCCAATAAAACAGAATTTGACAAACTGAAAGGTTTGGCCATACAGGCTTCATTGGAATTTCTCTGTCATTTCCATGGTGCTGACAGAAGATTTCTACCTCAAGGCAGTAGATTCTACAAATACTTGAATACCTTCAACTACTTTCTGCTCTGAGCATCAATATGTTTTCATAGAGACCTAAGGAAGAACTGAGTAATTATAATAGTTTTGTTTTTTGGATGATTGAAAAATAAAAAACAGATAAATTATTATTATATAATATTTTTAGAATTAGAATTAGAATTCTTTATTGGGCAAGTGTGATACACACAAGAAATTTGTCTCTGGTGCATAAGCTGTCAATGTACATACAAGCAATAAGTGATAATCATAATCATAAAATACAATCATCATAAATCATAGATACAACACTCAGTGACAGTCATAAGATTCTAAGCGATCAACATAACTTATAATAGGATAATAGGAATAATCAACATAAATCATGACATACAACAAGACGTTAGGGGACTTGAGGCTAAAACATACAGAACGGTTGCTGGAACTGGGTATGTCTAGTTTGATGAAAAGAAGGACTAGGGGTGACATGATAGCAGTGTTCCAATATCTCAGGGGCTGCCACAAAGAAGAGGGAGTCAAGCTATTCTCCAAAGCACCTGAGGGTAGGACAAGAAGCATTGGGTGGAAACTAATCAATGAGAGAAACAACTTAGAACTAAGGAGAACTTTCCTGACAGAACAATTAATCAGTGAAACAACTTGCTTCTAGAAGTTGTAAATGCTCCAACACTGGAAGTTTTTAAGAAGAGGTTAGATAACCATTTGTCTGAAGTGGTGTAGGGTTTCCTGCTTAAGCAAGGGGTTGGACTAGAAGACCTCCAAAGACCCTTCCAACTCTGTTATTCTATTCTGTTCTGTTCCATTCCGTTCCATTCTGTTCCATTCCATTCCATTCTGTTACAGTCATAAGAATCTAAGGAAATAGATAATAGGACAGATAAGAGGATAATAAGTAATACAGTCCTACTAGGTGATTTGATATCCTAGGGCATAGACAGCATTGTGGGAATTAGTTCTTTAGCAGAGTGATAGCACTCTATGGGAGTACTTTCTATGGGAGAAATAACTGTCTTTGTGTCTGGTTGTTTTGGCGTGCAATTCCCTATGGTGTCTTGAGGGAAGAAGTTGAAACAGTTTATGTCCAGGATATGAGGGGTTTGTAGATATTTTCACAGCCCTCTTTTTGATTGTAACTTGGTAGATTCAAGAGCAAACCAAGTGATAACTATGAGGATCCTCAAGATGTAGCAAATATCAAAGAAGCTCAAGAGAACATGGGGGACTTCAAATTAAAAACCGCCACTAACTACAAAATTCCTGAACATATGAGAATGAATGCCGATAAAAAAACAAGCCAACTGCAAGCTTTAGAAGCAGCTGTAAGTAGAAGAATTGATCTGAATCATATGATTTCTCTTCTTCTCTCAGAAAAGCATTTACTGTGGTGAAATTAAACTATACCACATGTATGTTTATTGACTGATTTTTCCATAATTTTTTAAAATTGCTCTTAATATAGTAATAGGAAAAGAAAAGAACAGAGAGGAATGAAAAACAAAGATACATTATTAAAAAAATCAATGAAAAATACAAGAGCCAAAAATTAATACATTTAAATACACTGTATATATTTTACTGCAAAAGTGAACAGTTACAATTTTATATATAATTATCTAATGCAAACATTTAGCATCTGTTTGTGTGTATGTATTTCTAATATAGTAATATAATCATGCTTATTAAATCATGCTTGGAGGGGAGAGCTGAGGACTTTGTTCAATATCTGTATGATAAAATCACTCAGATTCGGGAAGATCTGGACTCCGACTGGGTGGTTCCAGGGGGAGGGGACGAGGCAAGTCTTGAGACCGTTACCTGGATTGAGTTTGATCCTGTGACCCTTGAGGATGTGGACAGGATTCTGGGTAGACTGAACGCGACCACTTGTTTATTGGACCCGTGTCCCTCCTGGCTAGTACTGGCTTCCCGGGAGGTGTCGCGAGGCTGGCTCCAGGAGATTATAAATGCTTCGTTGGGAGAGGGTGATTTTCCCGCCGCCTTGAAAGAGGCGGTGGTGAGGCCTCTCCTTAAGAAGCCTTCCCTGGACCCGGCAATGTTGGTAAATTATCGTCCGGTCTCCAACCTTCGCTTTTTGGCGAAGGTTGTTGAGAGTGTGGTTGCGCAACAGTTCTCCCAGCACCTGGAGGAAACAACGTATCTGGATCCGTTCCAGTCGGGCTTCAGACCCGGGTACAGCACGGAAACGGCATTGGTCGCGTTGGTTGATGATCTCTGGAGGGCTCGGGACAGGGGGTGTTCCTCTGTCCTGGTCCTATTAGATCTCTCAGCAGCTTTTGATACCATCGACCATGGTATCATGCTGCACCGGTTGGAAGGGTTGGGGGTGGGAGGCACTGTGTTACAGTGGTTCTCCTCCTTTCTCTCCAACCGGTCGTAGTCGGTGTTGGCAGGGGGGCAGAGATCGACTCCTAGGCCCCTTATATGCGGGGTGCCACAGGGATCGGTTCTCTCGCCCCTCCTGTTCAACATTTATGTGAAGCCGCTGGGTGAGATCATCCGTGGTTTTGGGGTGAGATATCATCAGTACGCTGACGACACCCAGCTGTACATCTCCACCCCAGACCACCCCAATGATGCCCTTGAAGTGATGTCCCGGTGCCTGGAGGCCGTGCGGATCTGGATGGGGAAGAACAGGCTCAGACTCAATCCATCCAAGACTGAGTGGCTGTGGTTACCGACATCCCGATATAGTCAGCTGGTACCATCACTGACTATTGGGGGCGAATCATTGGCCCCCACAGAGAGGGCGCGCAATTTAGGCGTCCTCCTGGACTCACGGCTGTCCTTAGAAGACCATCTGACGGCTGTGTCCGGGAGGATTTTTCATCAGGTTCGCCTGATCCGCCAGTTGCGCCCCTTTCTGGATCGGGACTCCTTACTCACGGTCACTCATGCCCTTGTCACCTCCCGCCTGGACTACTGTAATGCTCTCTACATGGGGCTCCCCTTGAGGAGCACCCGGAGGCTCCAGCTGGCGCAGAGTGCGGCCGCGCGGGTGGTGATGGGAGCGACGTGGCGCTCTCATGTGACACCACTCTTGCGCGAGCTGCACTGGCTTCCAGTGGTCTTCCGGGTGCACTTCAAGGTGTTGGTTACCACCTTTAAAGCGCTCCATGGCTTAGGACCCGGGTACTTACAGGACCGCCTACTACCTCCAATAGCCTCCCACCGACCGGTACGCTCCCATAGAGAAGGACTCCTCCGGGTGCCGTCGGCCAAACAATGTCGACTGGCGGCCCCCAGGGGGAGAGCCTTCTCTGTGGGAGCACCCACTATCTGGAACGATCTCCCCCCAGAGATTCGGCGGATCCCGGACCTTCGTGCTTTCCGCCGTGAGTTAAAAACTTTTTTATTTCATCAAGCGGGCCTGACATAGTATCTCCCCTTTTTATAAGAAAATTTTAAATTGTATAATCCAAATTTTTAGATCTGGGATTTATATATTTTTTAAAAAATGGGGTTGAATTGTTGGGCAATTGTTTAATTTGGTTTTAATTCGGTTTTAAATTTTGTATTTATGTTTTTTATCTCTGCCTGTTCACCGCCCTGAGTCCCCTCGGGGAGAAGGGTGGTATATAAATCAAATAAACCATAAACCAACCAAACCATTACAATGGCCTTGGAAAAAGTGACTCATGACCTGTACTTGCACTTACGACTGTGGTATCCTCACTGTCACATGATTGCAATTTGGGAGTTTAACAACCGGCTCCATTTATGACCTCTTGCAGCATCCTGCAATCATGTGATAATGGTTTGAAGCTTTTTGCCAATTTCCGGCAAAAAATGGCAAACCGCCCCTTAGTAGGGAAGCTAGATTTACTTAACTGTATGATTCACTTAACAACAGCATTGGTTCACTTTAATGACTGCCATAAATCTTGTCTAATCTTGTAACCAGTTCAATTTATCACCATCACAATTTATGATGGAAATTCCTGTCCCAATTGTGGTTGTAAGTTGAGTATTTCATTATACTTATTGATACAAGGTCTATATCTGTAGGCGATCAGCTAAGAAGTAGTAAGTGTAATCAGGTCTTCCAGTCATTGAGCAAATCAGATCTTACCTTTTAAATGTTGCAACATCAGTCTTTTAGCTGTAGTAAGGGCATGGAGAATCCATTTATGAACTACTAGACAATGCAGTGACCAGGAGTCAAAAACTGAGTTGAAGGCACAATTTTTTTTAAAAAAAATCCCATTAAATGGGATTTTAATGGGCACCGGTGTACATTGACTTTCTATGATATCCAATAAAAGATAACTGAGAGCAACAGTGGTTTCATTTGCATAGGGTTTTAATTATTTAGATTTAAATTATTGCATTTTGGGGGAAAATAACTATCTAATAAAGCATTTGCTACTTAATAAAGTGACTTGTTCTGTTCTTTGCAGATACATGAGAAAAAGCTGATGATGAACAAATGGATTGTGTCTCTCCGAGATCTTAAAGTTGCTATTATAGAAGAGATTCAGTGTGTAGTACAAGAATTGAAAGCTATACAGTCATCTCTGGATTCATCCAAACATCTGCCAATACCATCGGTTCCTCAACTACTTCCAGAAGAGACACCAGAAAAACATTTCCAGTATGACCATGACATGCTTTTGAAGTTCAAACAAGAAGCAGAAGACAAAGAGAAGTTAAAAAATGTAAAGTCATCCGTTCCTTCTATAGAGTCTGGAAGTTTAGGAGGATTTGGTGGAGGATTTCTTCATAGTCCTTCAATCAAGGAAGTAGAGAGTGGTCGGATTGCAGTTTTAAGGCCAGGGAGACTACCATCTGGAATTTCTGAGGCACCACCTAAAATATTTGAGCTTCAGCAGGCAGAACCAACAGAGCTTGAATTGGAAATCAGACAGAGAGAGGAGATAAGAAACATTCATCTGCAGGAAACTTTGATCAAGAGGGTGAGAAGTTGCTTTGAAGATACTATATGTGCAAAATTATTTATGGTTTTTGTATTTTTGTTTCTGCTAATTAAAATATTACAATAGCAATACTTATTGTATATATTTTGAAGCAGACTTGTTTAAAACAATATTCTAAAATGAAGAAATCTTATAAAATATGTCAGTGATCGGTCCATTTTTAATAAGATTTTGAAATCAAGGTTCATATACTATCACATTCATGTTTTGTCTTTGTATGCAATATTCACATTTGTGCAACTCAGAAAATACGATTACATCAACAACTAAATAGTTCCTAAATTTGATATTAAAACCAGACTTCCCTAAGATGTATACAGTTGGAACACCCGTAATCATTATTAGAAAGGCATGCTGGCAAGGATTACAACAGCTGAAATTGTACAGATCTGACTTTAACATATTAGAAAAGGCTGCCCTATACCAATTTTGTGACTAGACCTGACAGAATTTGTAATATTGCATCAAACATCAATTAGATTGTGTTTTAGAATAACTGAAATGCTTATATTATTTTTCCTTGAGAGCAGCCAAGTTGGAATGAAATGTTTGCAGGCAAATTAAACAACTTTTACCTTTTTAAAACAACTTTTTATCTCCATTTTTAGTTTTAGCTGTATTTTTATAGTATTTTATTCTTACTGTATACATGCTTTATATTGTTTTATTCTTTTTATCAGTGTAAGTCTCCCAGTGTCACCACTGTGGAGAGATGAGCGGCAAACAAATTTACTAAATAAATAAATAATAAATTAATAAATAATAAAATTAAAGATACTATACTCTGATAATAAATACAAGTAATAAACATAATTCAAATGAATAAATACAAATAATAAATACAATATAAATGACATTTATTTATTTTAAAACATTTATATAGCTGCCCATCTTTCAACTAACTCTGGGTGGTTCCCAATTAAATTCAAATAATACTATCTGAAATTATTATCTTCATAGAATAGAGTTTTTAGATTGTGTGTTGTCTAACAATCTACTATTGTTTTTGTCTCCTGATTTCTTTCTTTACTTGCTTTACAGATAGATGAGCTGATGATCACTTTTGATGCTGAGCTTTGTCTTCTCCGTCACCAAAAGATGAAACTTGACATACTCATGAAAACAGCTGATCTGCGCCACATCACTTGGTTTGAAGAACTGCTTCTCCTGAAGAATTTTGAAAAACATGAGGACATTCTCCAAGAACGTGTTAACGGTCTTGTTAGTGAAGAAGAGGAAATGCAAGTATGTAGTATATACATCAATATAGGCCTTCTTATTAGCCTATTGGTAAGATAGGTAATACCTACAAAAATGTATTTTGTTGAGAGAATATTGTTGGAACTCTTGTCAGAAAAAAATAAAACTAAATTGAATACAATCAGAGTAGAATACTTTAGATAATTACCAAATACTTGTTTAGTAAAACAAGAAGAGCTAGAGTCCTAGGATGGGTGGGTGTAGAATCAGTGGTGGGTTTCTACCGGTTCACCCCGATTCCCGCGAACTGATGGCAGCAGGCTGCGCCCACCCACCCGGACGTTATCACGGACGGTCTGTGCATGCACAGAAGCGCTGCGCACGCAATCACAGTTGCAAACTGGTAGCAAAGGTAAGTGGAACCCACCACTGTGTAGAATGAATGCAGACTGAACACAAAAGTGAATTATAAGTATGGAAGAAATACTAATTTAAAGAGGATTGATTGGTTGGTTGGTTTGATTTGATATGATTTGATTTTGGCGTCAGCCAACTCCAGACCAATTTAATTCACGGCGGCACTTTCCGCCGTGAATTAAAAACTTGGCTGTTTAAGTCCCTTGACCTGGACTGATAATGGGGTTTTAAGGGTTAATTTTAAATTTTTAGACTTCGTTTTATATTGTGGCTTTGTTTTATTGTTGTGAGCTGCCCTGAATCCATTGTGAGATAGGGCAGCATATAAGATAGATAGATAGATAGATAGATAGAGAGAGAGAGAGAGAGAGAGAAATAAAAAAGTCAGTCAGTCAGTCAGTCAGGCTAGCTGAATAAGGATTGCATTGCAAAACCTATGTAAAGGAATAGTGAAAAGGTGGACAGGAAGATTGGGTGGAATTGATACGTTTCTCAAAAAAGAATTAGGTGAAAAGTTTAAAGAACAAAACGTGATTTATAATTTGGTATATGAGCATGATGGAAGCAAGAATGGTTTGGAAAGCTAGAAAAGGAGAGATTCAGCAAATGGCATCGTATAAAGTAGATTGAGGTGATCTTCTTTTCTTTTTGTTTAATTTCTTTTGCTTCCTACTTTTTATGAGGTTTGTATAGCATTGTTTATTCCAAAAGATAATTGTGTGATTGGTGTGAATTTGTGTAGCTGTTGCATCATGGTTTACATTGTGAAGATTCAATATATATAGGCCGTTCTTATATAGGCTGGAAAGATGGAGATAGATGGAAGTGTTAGACAACCATTGTCTGGATTTATTTCCTTAATGCATTCTGACTAGAATTCTCACAGTATAATTCGAAGATGGAGGAATTTGTTCCAGTTCCCCATTCCTTGTGTTAATATTTTTGGGTAGAGAATAGAAGTGACATTTTCACTTTAAGAATTTAAATCAAGTTCTGTGTATATCATCTTGTTAACATTTACATCAATATTAATTAGCTTTGTTGTTTTCAATGTTTTTTTTTAAATAAAAGAACAAGTTAAATGACTGGCTTGCCCTAATAGAGAATAAAAAAACAGAAATTGCAAAGCTTCAAGAAAGAGAAAAAATCCTCTATGCCACTTTTCAAGCATCCTTGGGAGAAAATAACAAGTTTGCCACATTCCTTACTAAAGTTCTCAAGAAGAAGATCAAACGTGTTAAGAAGAAAGAAGTAGAAGGTGAAGGAGGTAAGTCAGAAGCATAGTTTCTTGATTATCTTTTTACTTTTTAGAAAGTTCCACAATACAATGCAGATAAAAGTAAACACTGCATGTTCCATCTAGTAATTCTTCTGTGTGTCTAAATTATTAAGAAAGAGCATCTGTACTGTTTTCTACAGAGAAAAGTTAGATAAACTATAGTAATTATATTATTATTACTTATTATTATTATTATTTTCTCTTACACAAATCCACTTACACATACCACGAGTGGAAATTAATATAATCCAGAATATACCGTATTGTGTATGTGCATCTTGATATATGTTTTGCTTCCAATTCCCTATATAAACTGAAAGTGGCATATAAAAAGAAAGCAAGTGATAAGCTCCAAATTTTGCAAAAATTTCTTACCTCCTGTTTTTTTGTTTTCCCATTCTTAATAATAATTGCCATGTTTTTGAACATTTCTTTGCTGAAAAGTTAGTCAAACTATAATCAATAAATTAGATTCTGTTGATTTTCTGTGCCATGATCACATTGTTTAATTCCAGATGAAGAAGAAGAAAGTGAGGAAGAGAGTGAAGAGGAGTCTAGTTTAGAGAGTGATGAAGAGGAATCAGGATCTGAGGATGAAGTCTTTGACGATACTGTTTGTCCAAAAAGTAAGTAGCGTAATCTCTTCTACAAATACAACATTTCGAAACAATAAAATACTTTTTTTCAAAAACAGACACTTCAAATTTTGATAGTATATATAGCAGCTTCATCTGTATTGTCAGAGTGTGCTTGTGTATCAGGAAAACATAACATTCCAAAAATTTAGCTTCATTTATCCTTTGCAACACAGATTAGATCCCTGCTTGATAAGTGTATGTGTCTTGTGATGATCCAGTTGTTTTAATAAATATTCTTGTTAATTATGTGAAGAAATTAATGCTGAATAAGTAGCAAGCTAGTGTTGTGGCCCGCCAACGGCTAGCATAGCTGGCAGCAGACTCGGACAATGAGGAGGTTGGGGAGGAACGTGGGCCAGTCCTGGAGTCTGGGGAAGGCTCGGACAATGGCTCTGAGTCGTAGGCAGAGAGGGGGCCAAGGCCAGCTGGTAGTTCTTTGCTGCCTCTGGAGTCTCCGGAGTCTGACATCAACGAGGCAGAAGAATAGCGTGAGCCTGTTCCCAGTGTGTGCATGCGCAGAGCTGCCAGGAGACAGGAACAATTAAGGAAACAGGGTCGACTTGGGAGTAAGGCTTGGGGATGATTGGCCCCTCCCATAAGACATAAAAGAGAAGCGAATGGGACGTGAGCTTTTGTAGGAAGCAATTAGTTCATCTGGCTGATTCAAGATTTGAAACTTCTTCTTTTTGTTTTGTTTTTTTTAATTTAATTTATATACCGCCCTTCTCCGGAGACTCAGGGTGGCTTACAATGCGTTAAGCAATAGCCTTCATACTTTTGTATATTTATACAAAGTCAGCTTATTGCCCCCACAAACTGGGTCCTCATTTTACCTACCTTAGAAAGGATGGAAGGCTGAGTCAACCTTCGAACTTACAGTAATTGCAGACAGCTGGTGTTAATCACAATGCTTTATACAAGCATTATATGTTTGTGACTGTGTGCAAAGTTTGGCCTTGCCTGCGTCTGAAATTAGCTCTTTGGCAATGTACCATGTAAGATAGGTAGGTGTTGATAACCTTCCTCTGAAAAACTGTTGTTAAAGAGGTTTGCCGGGACTAAGTTTGTACTGTTTACTTTCTAAGGAAGCCTAGGTCAGAACAGCTATCTGATATGAAACCTTGATCGCTTTTCCTAAGAGTACAGAAAAGCCTCTGGGAAAAATTCCATATTGTTATGAAATTCTAAACCCCCTTTGAGGTCAAAATTCAAACTAAGCCTTTTGCTGCCATTTTAGGATTTTAATCCATAACTTCCTATTAACAGAAATCTCCATAATGTGACATAAGGATAGCCAGAGCCTGAGCCATATTTTTATTTCAAAACCGTGTTCTGTAGAATAATTTTATATATAAACCACAGAGAAAACTATGCGTTCTTAAAATTCTTCTCTGTGACATTCTGTGGTGATTTGCATTTGCAATTTTCAGCTTATAGTCGTGTTTTTTGTAGACATAGAGATATCTACCTGTAGTAAAAGACTGTATTATAATCTTGGGAATTCTCACTAATGTTTTGGTCCCAGGGAAAGTTAAGTAGGTTCATTCTTACTATAAACCAGCATTTTTAAGCTTGGCAACCCTGAAGATGTGTGGACTTCAACTCCCAGAATTCCCAGTATATTGAATTTTTTTACTATGATTTCTCCCTCTCTTTCCCTCTTTCTCTCCATCTAACTTTAATCGTTTTGGTTCTGTTATATAATAATAGCAATACAGTTGGTGATGATTATTATTACTGATGGGACTTCCAGAATATATTAGTAGCTGAAAAAAAGAATAGATTGCTCAATATCTCTGCCCTTTAATTACTTTCTTTTTCATATATTACCCAATGTGGATGTATTTATTGTATTTATTTATTTGCAATATCATTATACTCTGAGCAGTGTACAACCGAGCATAAAAAATTAAAATAATCAAAACAGAATAAGACATACACACCAAGGCAGAATGTACATGGTCAGCTAGAATAACAGTGTAATGGAAAAAGAAATTTTCATTGCCTTGTAGTATATTAGAAGAAAGGACATCTACTACTCTATAAGTACAATGTTCCAGGGCATGTGGCCACTATAGAGAAAGTTTATTTCCTGACCCAAATTCCATGAACTTTCTGGGGAGGTGGGATTTTAGCAGCTCAGCCTAAGATATTCAGACTTGGCAAATCAACTTTGTCAAGGCAGTTCACAATGTAACTCAGTGCTTTGCCACATAGGGCTTCAATTGGGCCTAGAAGATAGTTGCTAACCATGCACTGATCTCAAAATTAGTGTTATCTTGAAGCAGCTGGATTGTTTTGTCAGCAATTTGACCACTGCATTCTAGATCAATCAAACCTTCCAGATCATCTCCAAAGACTTCCCTACATATAGTGACTTGCCGTGTGTGATGATCAAGACATTAGTTATCATTACCAACACATTTGTGGTCCAGGTAGGAGTGCAACTAAAGATCAGCCATGTCCTTTTAGCAGGAGCTATGAGTCAGGATCCCTTTCTCCCTTCACGTTGTGAATCAACAACTTATTGAGGACTGTGGGGTCTTTGGTGCTCTCTGACCTTGGATATTTCCTTGCAGATGTTTCATTACCAAACTATGTAATCACTGATGATCTTACCTAGTTTGGAAACGAAACGTCTGCAAGAAAACAACCAAGCTCAGAGAGCACCAAGGACTCCCTAGTTCAAAACCCTGAGCTACAAATATTCTCTCCTTTTGATATTGAGGATTTGACTTTACACTTTTGGGGGGGCATAGTTCTCTGAACAGAAGAGCACAGAAACAGATGAAGGCTGAGACAGTATTGGGTCTTCTCAATTCCTCCAGTATCTTCCCACAATTAGTATATTCTACTTTCTTCTTTTGTCATAATACTTCATTTCCCAAACCATCACAGCTTCTGAAATCAGCTTTGATTGTTGCTGTTTTCTACTTCCATTCTACCATTTTTCTCATCCCCACACTATCACTTTCTCTTCCCTCTCTAATCTTAACAAATCGCTATTTCACAAAGAATCACCAATGCAATTTACCAGCTAAGATTTCAGGCATTTCCAAATCCACACTTTGTAGGTGAGGGAATTTCAGAGTTTCAGGGGTTTATTGCTTATCTTGATACTTTTATTTCAGAGCAGGAATTCTAAAACTCATGATTAAAGTAATATTGATGATCCTAATGGCTGGCGTTTGTACAGTTCAAAAATATGCATATTTATTTAGAAGCGTATTCCAGAAGGCACGGAAGTATTTGTAGTAGTACAGTTCTAAATAACTATGCACAGCTTACATCTTTAAGCTGTCTAGTTTTTATACTGCTGTTTTAAAATAACTGAACTTCAGGCTAAGTTAAAATTGCAACAGTTATTTAACTTGAATTCTTTCTTATGCCAGATTGTGATGAATCACTCTTTGAGAATACGCTGCAGCTTCGAGAGAAACGACTAGATATTGAGGAGGCTTTAGCTGAGGAGAAAAAAGCTATTGAAAATGCCAGGAAAGAATATGAAGCATTGACAAAGAAGGTACAATGGCTTTTTCAACTAGCTAGGCTTGTCCCCTAGCTAGTAACACATTCCTGAAAGCCCTTTGCTGTTTACTTAGATGAGGGTTAGAATATTAAGGCTGGAACAATTACTTTATGGAAGCAACAATTCTGTAAAACAAATTTTGGACGGTATTCATTCTACTCATTGAAGTTTGGAATCATAATCTGAAATAACAGATGAGATGTCCTGTGGAGACTAAAAGTTATAATTGATATGTTTATTGCCTCATTAACTTTTTTTAATATGGACTATATTAGAAATACAGTAAACATCCATTTGGGCTACGTGACAACATGCTTGTTTCTAGTCAGGAAATGACTCTGAAAACAAAAGTAGCAATGAAAAGGCTTGTTTTGGAGTACTGCTATTAGCAGGGAGAGAAAGGTCCTTTAATTGTATCTTGGGAGCAGGGGACATGTTGCTTGATAATCTGCTTTGCAGATACTATCACTTCCTTATTCCCTCACGCTAAAAAACTGATAAAAACAAAAAAATTTAGTTTTCCTATAGTAGAAAAATAATGGATCACTTCCTCCTGTTTTACCTTAATCTAATAAATCATTTTGTGGTGGTCAGTGCTTGCATTCTAAGGTACTTCTTTTGTAACATGGCTGTTTCTTAACAGGTGAAAGTAGTAGCGGCCAGCCTGGATGCTGCAGAATGGGAACTTGAGGCCTTTCAGAGAGAAAAGCAGCAGAGGCTGAATGAGCTGCATGTCGTAGTGCCTCTAAAACTTCACCAGGTGATGACTCAGAAAGATTTTACTGTTGCTGATTGGACTTTTGATAAATCCTTGTTTTTGTATATGATGGCTTATATATATATTTTTTTATTGCTACTAGTATACAATTGAGGTATCTTTCAAATCATCTTCATAACCGATCTATTTGAAATATTGGACAGAATTGTGCCAAAGGTGTTTTTTTCAAAAGGCACCTTTTGGAAAAACTTTGATTTTCCTTGAAGACGTTTCGCTTTTCATTCAAGAAACTTGTGCAATAATTGTACAGAATTATTTTGTTTCTCTAGGATCTAGACTCACTGTGTACCTAGAAGCACATGAGCAATTCTTGGACACTTGTAGAAAATCAGTGAGAATTAGCAAAATAATACAGAGCTCTCCAGATTTATGTACATTCTACTTTTATTTGCAGGTGGAATATATATCGAATGGAGAAATTCCCTCTGACCTCTCGCAGTCTTTGGTATTTACCAATCTATCTTTAGTGAACCTGCAACAAAGAATTATGACTTTGCAGCACGAGAAATTAGAACAGAGGTCCCTTTATAAGAAGGCCAGGGAACAGCATAAACAACTAATTCGAGACAGAAGAGAAATAGCACATACGATTGAGCGTGAGTTGCTAATTTCACGTTAATTAGTATGTAAAAACTTTTAATTTTGGTCCAGGGCAAATAGATGATGAACTATTATTTCCTGCAAATGTAGTTTATATACTCTAGCTGTTTTCTGACACAGAAAGGTGGAAATGTCTTACAACATGAGGACCCAGTTTGTGGGGGCAATAAGTTGACTTTGTATAAATATACAAAAGTATGAAGGCTATTGCTTAGCGCATTGTAAGCCGCCCTGAGTCTCCGGAGAAGGGCGGCATATAAATCAAATTTTTTAAAAAAAACAAAAACATTGCTTCTACAGTTCCATACAGCCCTAGATATTGAACTACTAAGGCAGACTTACCATTAGGAAAGTGAGATAGCAAATACCAGTAATATTTAATTAGCGATTCGAAGAAGACATTGGTGCACAGTGCTATGTATCCTCTGGACTGCCTTGCGCTTTCTAATCAAGCATGTCAATTTCAGTTATCACTATTATTTTGTTTTTAAAAAGGAATCACTTAGGTCTAATATGGACTTAGCTGGTCTTGCACTGTTTCCTGCTCTCTAAAGGAATAAAAGATATTGGGTGATTTTGTTTCCCCTCAAATTCTTAACTAACTTAAATCTCTCATCAAACTCGCTGAACTCACTTTTTCAAAGTAAGCTAAAGCTATTTGTCTGGTTCAATTTCTATAGGAGGCTCAGGAAAAGATGCCAGTTTGTACTTCACCTCAGGCAGTAAAATGGTATAGCACATAGTAAGCTGTAAGCATTCTTTCCTACTTTTACAATGAGAACTGAAGGTTGTTTTAGGCATGATATGTTAGTGCGCATGCTTGCTGAATTTATTGGAAATGTAATATTGGGCTTCAGTATTTCAAGACAATATTTAAAATGTTGTTTAAAAGATAGAAAAACAATGGACAAATGGCTTCAATTTAAAGCTTCCATCTTTTAGAACTGGAAGAGAAATGCAATCAGCTGATGATGATGAAATTTGGCCGGATTGTAGACCTGGAAGCCCTTCAGACTCTTTCAGTTAACACAAACCTGGAAGAACTCAGGATGAAAGTAATGGAGAAAGAGCGAGTTCAAGCCACAGAAATAAAAAAATGGGAGGTATGATTTGATATTGAAGCAATACTATGAATCAGCCTTTGAAAGTATCGGATGGATTGGCATTGGAGATGCTTGGGGCACGGTTAAAAAATGGACTAAAAAAAGACTTCACTCTGCATTAAATCACATACTGCATTTCATGTAGTCTATTTTCTTATTTTGTAGAAATTTCATGCAAGGTTGGAAACAACATTAACAAAAATTTTAATGGTGAACTATTGGCTCAGAGAAGTTGTTAGAATCGATGATAGGAAAGTGAGGGACCAAAAATATATCTCAGGAATAGAAATTTTGAGAAATTTTGATTTTTTGTTGACATTGCCTTTTGAAAAAATGAAGCCAAACTTAAATAATCTTAATTATAACTCATTTTAGTCCATTCATGCGTCGTTTTTATTTCTAGTTTTCTAAAAAGAAAACAGTTTGGTGTACTGTGTAAGGCAGACTTGGGTATTTTACAGCCCCTTGGCCACATCCGGCCCTTTGTCTGGCCCTGTCTGGCCCATGTGAGGTCAGTCAGAAATTAGAAATCAAGTGTGCTGCAGCAGGCTGGAGGGGAAGCCAGGTTGGGTCCAGCTCTGCATCAATAGCAGGAATTCTCCCTAGTCATACATATGATACTCAATATAATACTTAGTCTTCCCATGTTTCTCCAGATTTATTTGACTGCGTATCTGTAATGGTTTATTACAGTTTATTTAACAAGATAATTTTCTTTTTTTTTTTTAAATTTTAAAAACAAAACTTTATTCATTTATAAAACCATTTAAAACATACAAATTTCTCTTAATCAAGAGACAAACTTACATATACAATACACACTTTTTAACTAATTTCCATTATATATATACATATATACATAAATGCCAACACACTGTGGCATATTTCGTTTTCTATTTCTCTGACAGTGCTGTTTTTAATTATGTTGATTTCTTCTAAATTCCATCTCTACCCATTTCCCTTTCTCTGATTTATCCATTGATACCATCTATTCCATATTGTATAATATTTTGAGTCCTCCTTATCCTGTAACTCTAACGTTAGTTTGTCCATTTCTGCGCATGTGTAGATTTTTTGTATTAACTCCTGATCAGTTGGCATTCGATCTATTTTCCAAAATTGTGCTAATACTAATCTTGCCGCCGTAATTATATGGAATATTAAATATTTTATATCATTTCTAATATTCTTTTTAATCATGCCTAATAAAAAAATTTCTGGTTCTAATTCAATTTCGTAACCTGTTATTTCGATTATCCATGTTCTTATCTTATTCCAATATTTCTTAATTTCTGGGCAGAGCCACCAAGCGTGATAATAAGTTCCTTGTGCTTTTTTACATTTCCAACATGTCGGGTTTATATTTGGGTACATTTTCGCTAATCTTGCAGGGGCCAGATGCCATCGGTACCACATCTTATAATGATTTTCTTTGTAGGCCACTGATTTTGTCGTGCTGTAGTTGTTTTCCCATGCTCTTTCCCATTCTTCCAGCTGTATACTGTGGCCAATATTCCTCGCCCACGCTATCATCTGCCCTTTAACCAATTCTTCTGCCAAATCATATTCGAGTAGATATTTATATATTTTCGAAATTAATTTCCCTTCTTTAGATTCTAATAATTTGTCTAATCGATTTTGTTTTAAGTCTATTCCTCCCTCCTCCTGATCCTTCCTATATCTTGTTTTTATTTGTGAGTAGGGCCACCAGTCTATTGCTATTCCTTGTTCTTTTAGTTCTTCCCTAGTTTTTAATTTCCCCTGCGTATCCAGTACTTCTCTATATCTTAATATTTTTTGTTTTGATAGTATATTGGGGTGAGTAATTGCTTCTATTGTTGATAACCAACCAGGAATTTTTATATAATGTTTATGTCGAATTTGTTGCCATGTATTAATTAAGGATTTTCTAATAGTATGGTTGTTGAAATGTTTATATATTTTATTTCCAGAATTCCAAATAAAAGCATGCCATCCCTTCATTAGATCATGTCCTTCCAGATTTAACAATCTTTGGTTCTCCAGGGTTATCCATTCCTTAATCCATAACAAGCTTGCTGCTTTATAATATTTTTGCCATGCTGGGAAACCAAATCCGCCTCTAATTCTGTCATCTCGTAATATGTTTAATTTTATTCTTGATTTTTTCCCTTCCCACACAAAATTTGTTGTTATTTTATCCAAATTATCAAAGAATTTTTTGTGTAATTTTATTGGTATCGTTTGGAATAAATAAAGGAGTCTTGGAAGTATATTTGATTTTATCACTACTATCCTCCCCAGTAAGGATAGTCTTAATTTCCCCCATTTATCCAAATCCTCTTTTATTTTCTGAACTAAAGGTTCATAATTATCCTGTTTTATTGTTACTGTTCTAGCTGTCAGATTTATCCCTAAGTATTTGACTTTTTTGACTGCCTGTAATCCTGAATCTTTTACTAATTTCTCTGCTTGTTTTGTTGTCATATTTTTTATTATCATATTCGTTTTTTCTTTGTTGATTTTTAGGCCTGCTACTTTTCCAAAAGTTTCAATTTCTTTTATTAATTTGGGGGTTGTTTCTATTGGATCTTCGATGAAGAATACAAGATCGTCCGCAAAGGCTTGGATCTTGTAATCTTCTCTCTTAATCTTTAATCCTTGTATTTCTTTATTTGCCCTAATTCTAATTAACAAATTTTCCAACGTTAAGATAAAAAGTAGGGGCGATAGTGGGCATCCCTGCCTTACTCCTTTATTTATTCCAAAAAATTTCGTTGGGTCCCCGTTTACCAAGATACATGCTTTTTGGTCCTGGTATATTGATGTTATCATTTTTGTAAATTTCTCACCAAAATTCATATTTTTAATTTGTTGTTTCATAAATTGCCAGTTTACTTGGTCAAACGCTTTTTGTGCATCCAGAAAGATCAGGGCCACCTGTCTCTCTGGATGCATCTCGTAATATTCTAAAACATCCATTACCATCCTTAAATTATTTTTTATTTGTCTTGTGGGTAAAAAACCATTTTGATCCTGATGTATTTTGTTGTGTAATATTTTTTTCAACCTATTAGCAATTATACTCATAAAAATTTTGTAATCGGTGTTCAACAAAGAAATCGGTCTATAGTTTTTTATTAAGGTGGCATCTGCCCCCTCCTTCGGTATTAGAGAAATATACGCTTCTTTCCATGTGTTTGGTAATTTTGCCTCCATCAGGGCTTCGTTATATACTTCTAATAGTATTCCATTTAGTGATTCTCCAAATGTTTTATAGAACTCCGTTGGAAGACCATCGGTCCCCGGAGTTTTATTATTTTTCTGTCTTTTCAGTGCTTCAGTGCTTCTTTTAATTCACCTGCCGTAATCTCCCTGTCTAATAACTCTTTTTCTTCCTCCGTTTCTTCCTCCTTTCCTTTTAAGTAATGTTCAATTTCCTCCGTTGTTACTATATCCTTCTCATAAAGTTTTTGGTAATATTGGAGTATTATTTCCTTTTTCTTCTCTATACTTTGTTGGATCCTCCCCTCCTCATCTTGTAATTTCTGAATTATTCTTTTTTCTCTTTCCTTTCTCAGCCTGTATGCTAACCACCTCCCCGGTTTATTTGCGTGTTCGAAATAATTCTGCCTTATATATTTTAGAGTCATTACATATTGCCCTTGTTCTAATATATTTAACTTATGTTTTGCCGCTATCCATTTTACTCTTGTTTGTTCATCTCCTGGTTTTCTTTGCAATTTACTCTCCCAATTTTGAATTTCTTCTTGTAATTTGTTATATTCTATTTCTCTCTCTTTTCTACGTTTTGCATTATATGCTATTGTAAGGCCTCTTACATATGCCTTAGTAGTGTCCCATAAGTTTTGTAGGGAGGTGTGTTGTTTCACATTCTCCTTATAAAATAGTTCTAGTTCCTTTTCCATATATTTCTTATATTCTTTTTCTTTTATTAACTGAGTATTCATTGTCCATCTATTTTTCTTTCTTTGATGCCCCTTCCACGTCATCATTAATGGGTTGTGATCCGCCCACTCGTTTGGTAGAATTTCCACCGCTTCTATTTCCCTCATTAATATGCTAGATACCCATGCCATGTCTAACCTAGACCAGGACTTGTGCGGGTTCGAGTAGTATGTAAATTGCTTGGTTTCAGGATTATGGAACCTCCAACTATCTATCATGTTTAACTCTTCCACCATATCTGTAAAAGTCCTGGGTAATACATTTTTCTTATTTTTATTTTGCTGGGTACATTTATAATCTTTTCTCACATCTAAAATGGCATTAAAATCTCCAATCAGACATACATTTTCCATTTTTTGATCTATAATTTTCTCATGCACTTTTCTATAGAATTCTAGTTGTTTACTGTTTGATGCGTATATTACTACCAATAACATATTTTTGAAATCAAGTCTTAACTCTATCATCACTATTCTACCTTCAGTATCTATATATCTTATATCGCTATCTATTCCTTCCTTTATATATACCACTACTCCTCTTTTTTTTTCTTCTGCCAAAGATAAATATACTTTACCTAATTTCTTATTTTGTATATATTTTATGTCTTGTTTTCTTACGTGTACCTCCTGGAGGCACACTATATCCAATTTTTGTTTCAGAATTTTTTTGAAAATTTGGTGTCGTTTGGATGGTGAGTTGAGTCCGTTTACATTCACTGACAAAATTTTTAATGTTCTTTCCATTTCTTACTGACTTTCCTGTTGTTGTTTCTTCTTTGTTTCTTCTTGTTCTTTTTTTTGGCCTCTTGTTTGCACTCCTCCTTCCTCCTGAATGTCTCCTTCTTTTTCTTTTCCTCCTTGTGGTGGAGTTCTTTCACGTTCCCGTCTCTGCTTTCCTTTTATATTCCTTCCTCCTCCTTCTTTACTGTCACTTGTTTCCTCATTTCCTATCATTTGATCATATAATTCCCTCACTTTGTCCTGCGAATCCACCTTTATTTTCCTTCCCTGCCACGTTACTAACATCCCTTCCGGCGTCATCCATCTGAATGGTATATATCTTCTATTCAGCAGCGTGGCCAGAAACCAGTACTCTTTCCGCAAGTCTCTTATTCTTTTAGGGATTTGTTTCAAAGTTGTTATTTCTTTATTCCTATAGTACATAGGTTCATCCTTCGTTATTTTATATACAATATCCCTCACCTTTCTTCTTACAAATCTTATATGTACCTCCCAAGGGAGTTTGTGTTGCCGGGCGTAGTTTGTGTGTACCCGGTACACTTCATCTAATTCATTTATTATTTCTTCCCTTTCTCTTTGAAGAGACTCCGCTATCATCTCTGCCATTATCATCGTCAGGTCTTCCTCCCTCTCTTCCACTACATTTTGGAAACGTAGGAAAAATGCTGCCTTTTCCATTTCCAATTGCGCTACTGTATTCTCGAGTTCCTTATTTAGTCCCATCATTTTTGTATCCAATGCTTCCAACTTTCCTTCTGTCAATTCGGTCTTCTGTTCTATTTCTTTTATTCTTTGATCATTTTTTTGAATAATTTCTTGTATCAGATCCATTTTTTCATCGATCTTTTGAATGTCGTTCTTAACTTCTCTCTTTACCTCATCCATATCTTTTCTAGATTGTTCATGGTTTCTGAACATGCATTCTTGTAGTTTGACCATTGTTTCTTGGATTGTTATTAATGTAGCTTGCATCGTTGGCATACCAGGGGTGCTTGATTGCTTTTCTGATGCAAACATTCCCTCCAATGTTTTCTGTGACACCGGGGAGGCCGATGTTCCTGCTAAAGTTGGTATTGTTTTCTTTCCCGTTTTCAACGTTGTTGTAGTAGTGCTTGTCATTTCTTTCAAAATTCTGTATTGTTCCTCCAATATTTTATCAACTTTTTCCCAAATCACCATCCAAAATTTTAAATTATCTTTTTCTCTTTTCTTTAAGTAAGTTTCCTTTGACCAGTTAGTTATCTCTATAAAATCTTCATAAAAAATGTAACAGTACTATAAATTTAAGTATAATATAAATATTACAATATAATACTAATATGCGTTGATATAAATAAATATTATAGGTATAAATAGATATAAATATATATAGATATGTATAAATATGTAGTTTAAATAATCACAAACTTAATACTTAATGGTTAATAATTATAATACTTAATTTATCTAAAATCACAAATAAAAAAAATTTTTGTTCAAATTTAATTAAATTTAATTACTTCCCAATGATTTCTTCTAAGTCACTATAATTATATAGTTCTCAAATATTCTAGCTTACTATATATTATTTTATATGCTACTTTATTATTGCTAAACAAGTATCGCTGTAATTCTTAATCAATTCTAATAAATATCAATCACAGTTATCTATATTTAAGTAAAAGAGGGCTTTATAAGAACAATATGTATCCAATGTTTTATGAGTTCTGTAAGTCTTGTTTGTTATATTTTCAACAAAGGGGAAAACCAACTTGCTTCTTTTTCACGTTGGGGTCTTTCCCTGTTTCAGTATGGCGATCTCCAATCTGCCCAGTCACCGTCTGCAGTTTTTTTTTTTTTATTATTATTATTCTGCCAAACTACCTCTCTCCTTCCGTTAGGGCAGCCAAAGGGGAAAAAAAGGGAGGATACAAAGTTTGTCCGTTTTTCTTTAAGTCTCTATTATTTAAATCCACTTCTCCTCGGCTTCGTTTTTCGCTATTTTAGTGTCTTTTATTCTTTCTCCACTGGTTATGTTCCGTCCTCTTCCTTTCTGCTCACCTCTTCAGTTGCCGCCACCTTTACGCTCTGAGTTCTTCTCTTTTTGTGCTGCCCCTCCGGAAAAATATTTCCTCCTCAGTTTTGTGCCAAATCGCCCGGATTTTTGACTCTCGCTGTCTGCTCACCCTCGGAAATCTCGCACTGTACTCACTCCTCCGCTCCCAGTGATCTCAATCGGCACGTCAAGTCTCCAGGCCAGCTGTGCTCGTCGCACCGGCTGGCTTCTTCCAAGCCTGGAATGAGGGATCTTCTCGGTACGGCGGGAGATCGCACCTCTCCTCGCCTCCCCCGAAGTTTCCCCTCCTTATTCCCGATCTCTCCAGGATCGGTCTTTACCAGAAAAGGCTCCAAAAACTCAGAAAACCGGCATCAGAAAGAGAGCGCTTCTCTCCTGTGCCGCCACGACTCTACGTCACCGCCGGAAGTCCAAGATAATTTTCTTAAAATATCAGGAAAGTCAAAAGCTCTCACCTTTGCCCTGTTGCCAAAATCACACAAATGCTAAACTCAGAACTCAACTTCATTGTAATTTACGAATATTGACACTGTTTTTGAGGTACATCTTCAGATCCCTACCTAACTAGTAATGCACACTGATTGAGTTCTCAGTCAGTACTAAACTGGCTGTTATGATAAGTGAGGGGAAACCTTGAGCTCTCAAGTGCAAATATAAGATATGGATGTAGTCATTAATAAATTCATTAATATGCTGGCTCTCTTCCAGGATAAAATCCTTGAGATGCGTCAGCAGCAGATGACGGTAACAAAAGAAAATACTAATAAACTAAAGCAAATGAATGCATTTTGCATGGAAAAGATGAAACTTGAAGCTAAATTGGATGCACTGCAGAGCCACTTGGTATGTGTTACTTTGTTTAGAAATTCAGGAGTAGTAAGTCCAAAAGCATTTTCTTTTATCTTTTAAAATTTCTATAGTGGTTGTAACAAAATGTTGACCATCTGTATATGCAGCTACTATTCAAGATTCTCAGATTGATCTATGACCTTTATTTTATATAAGTCCATTTAATATATAAGACCATTGTATATATGACCAAATGGTATATATGACCATTTAATCTCCATAATTAAAGATATTTAATCTAGTTACAGATTGGACTTTTTATCTAGGGCAGTGATGGCTAACCTTTTTGCCATCGCGTGCCAGGAGAGGAGGGGCGGGGGAGGGTCATGCGCGCACGTGCCCATACGCATGTGTGCGCAACCCCCCTCCCCCCCTCCTGGCACATGATGGCCTGGTAGGCCCGTTTTTCTTTCTTACCTGGCTCCAGATCCTGTCTATTTATCTGGGAAGGGCGAAAACAGCCTTTCCCACTCCCTTGGAGGCCCTACGGAGGCTGAAAGTGGGACAGGAAGTGACATTTTTTGCTGTCCCCAGCCTCCAGAACCTCTCTAGGAGTCTTTAGGGGCCTCTCTAGAAATCTCTAGGAGCCTCTCTAGGAGTCTTTGGAGGCCGGGGACAGCAAAAAAGGTCACTTCCTGTCCCACCGGAAGTCAGGAAATGGCTTTCAGCCTCCGTAGGGCCTCCAAGGGAGTGGGAAAGGCTGTTTTTGCTTTTCCCAGATAAATAGACAGGATCTGGAGCCAGGTATGAAAGAAAAACGGGCCTTCCCCACCCACCCCAGTCCCTCCAGAGGCAGGAAACAGCCTGTTTCCCTACTTCTGGTGGGCCCAGAAGGCCTGAAAATCAGCTGGCTGGCGGGCGCATGTGCCCCAGAGCTGAGCTGGCATGCCCACTAATATGGCTCCGTGTGCCACCTGTGGCACGCGTGCCATAGGTTCGCCATCACGGATCTAGGGTGCAAGCAAACAAAAACATAATTTTCATCAAGCTAAAAAGGGGATAGCATACTTGGATTGTTTTGTTGTGAGGAATGTGTATTTAACAATGTGAAATTATAGCTGGCAGTTCTTTAGCTGCTGTTGGCCTTCATTTGCACTGAGTTCTTCCAAAGAACCTAGCATGTTATACTGTATTGGCATAGTATATGTGGGGATCAACAGCTTTTATAATTGACAGATGGAAATTTTGTCAATGTTCATATTTTCTCAGTGTTCTTCCAGTTCTACTTCTGTGAATATTTATTTTGTATTATACATATATCGTAAAAGAATATTGATTTGCTAGCTTTTATTCTTTGTTTTTAATTCTGGGTGTGATTCTTTCCAGAACTGTGCAAGTTTTTTTTTTCAGGTATCGCCTTCTCATTGGACTTTATTTGTATTAGCAGTATTAGTATTTCTGTTTTTAGCCTTTGTATACTTTGTATAATTATATTTATGACCACTATACAACTTTTCTTCCAATAGTTCTGCAGCTTCTGGCACTGGCTGCTCAGCCAACAATCCTGTGTCCCATAGCCCACTTGTCACCAGACATTCAGGAACTCAACACCTACCATGTTTCCCCAAAATAAGACCCTGTCTTATATTTTTTTGAAACCCGAAATAAGCACTTGGCCTTATTTTCGGGGACATCTTATTATTTTGGGACGTATGGAGGAAACCAAAAGAAATGCATTTAAATATTTTTGGGCAGGGCTTATTTTCAGAGGGGGCTTATTTTAGTGCATGCACTCACAAGTTCGATTGGGTTTACTATCAGGGGATGTCTTATTTTCGGGGAAACAGGGTAGCACAATCTTTGTTGTCCGGGACAACAACAAATCTGAATGATTATCGTTGAGATTTAGAAAAGTTTCTGGATTTTGTTTTACAGGGAGCAGAATTTCAAGGACCTCGCAGAGCAGATATTGAGGAAAGGGAAAAATTAATTGCCCTTGTTCAGCTGCAAGCCCAAGAATGTGAAGTCTTGAAAGAAGAAATAACTCTCCTGAGTCGAAAGGATGGTCATATCTTCCCAGCCTCTCAAAGTCTTTTCCAGAGAGATGAGATTATAGATTAAACAGTATCCTAGTCTTGGGTTGTTGTTTTTTTAAATAAAAACCAGTCTCATTTCATGTATATAGCCAGCAAAGTGCTCTTGAGATGCAGTGATTAAGAAAACCTGTACCATTTGAATGATAGTTATTAAAGAAATAGAACCATTCTTGATAAAATAGACTGTATCTCTCATTCTTCTAATCAGTTGGGTTTCCTGTGGAGATATGAAGGGTCTCAAAAATCTCCAAATAGTTCTATTTCCTAACCCAACATACACATTTGTACATGTCAAACAAGCAATAGTCTGCAAATGGGAATTTGTTCTCCCAGTTTGCTGGTAAAACTGTGTCTTTATCACAGTATGAAACAATAATGTATTGCTACCCAGTGGCATGCTGCATATGAGAAACTTTGGACTAAGCCAGACCCAAACTAAGCCACCAATAACCTGGAAAATGGAGGCAAGCCTTAGCATTTGGTCAAAATGCAGTTGTCTGAGAAAAAATTATCAGCAGAGGATTCTCATGTCATCACTATTCCTTCTGCAGTATTTTTATTTTTATTTTATTTTATTTCCAATTTATATACCGCCCTTCTCCCTGAGGACTCAGGGCGGTGTACAGCCAGACATAAAAAACATAAAATATAAATATTAAGACATTTAAAATATATATATAATTTGGCTACAAAATTTAAAACTCACAGACCAATTAAAATATTAAAAATATTTAAAATTTCTTCTTAAGCTAGCCCGGCTTGTTGGAAAAAATGTGTTTTTAGGGCACGGCGGAAGGCACTGAGGTCATGAATTCTCCTAATCTCCGGGGGCAACTGGTTCCAGAGGGTGGGTGCCCCCACAGAGAAGGCTCTCCCCCTGGGAGTCACCAGCCTACATTGTTTGGCTGATGGCACCCTGAGGAGGCCCTCTCTGTGGGAGCGCACGGGTCGATGGGAGGTCATCGGTGACAGCAGGCGGTCTCGGAGATAACTAGGCCCTATGCCATGGAGCGCTTTAAAGGTGATCACCAACACCTTGAAGCGCACCCGGAAGACCACCGGAAGCCAGTGCAGCTCGCGCAGGAGCGGTGTTATGTGGGAGCGCCACGCTGCTCCCGTCACTACCCGCGCGGCCGCATTTTGGACCAGTTGGAGCCTCCGGGTGCTCTTCAAGGGGAGCCCCATGTAGAGAGCATTACAGTAGTCTAGGCGGGAAGTGACAAGGGCGTGAGTGACTGTGCACAGGGAATCCCGATCAAGAAAGGGCCGCAACTGGCGAATCAGGCGAACCTGACAAAAGGTCCCCCTGGCTACAGCTGTCAGATGTTCCTCCAAGGACAGCTGCCTATCCAGGAGGACTCCCAGATTGCGAGCCCTTTCTGCGGGGGCTAAGGACTCGCCCCCGATAGTCAGCGATGGAGTCAACTGACTATATCGGGATGCCGGGAACCACAGCCACTCCGTCTTGGACGGGTTGAGCCTGAGTTTGTTTCTCCCCATCCAGATCCGCACGGCTTCCAGGCACTGGGACATCACTTCGAGGGCATCATTGGGGTGGCCTGGGGTGGAGATGTACAGCTGGGTGTCATCAGCGTACTGATGGTATCTCACCCCAAAGCCACGGATGATCTCACCCAGCGGCTTCACATAAATGTTGAACAGAAGGGGCGAGAGGACCGACCCCTGCGGCACTCCACAAACGAGAGGCCTCGAGGTCGACCTCTGCCCCCCTGTCAACACAAACTGCGACCGGTCGGAGAGAAAGGAGGAGAACCACTGTAATACAGTGCCCCCCACCCCCAACTCTTCCAGCCGGTGCAGCATGATACCATGGTCGATGGTATCAAAAGCCGCTGAGAGATCTAATAGGGCTAGGACAGAGGAACATCCCCTGTCCCGAGCCCTCCAGAGATCATCAACCAACGCGACCAATGCCGTCTCTGTGCTGTGCCCAGACCTGAAACCCGACTGGAACGGATCCAGATAAGATGTTTCCTCCAGGAATTGTGGAAACTGTTGCGCAACCACACTCTCAACAACCTTCGCAATAAAGCGAAGGTTGGAGACAGGACGATAGTTAGCTAATACTGCTGGGTCCAGGGAAGGCTTCTTGAGGAGGGGCCTCACCACCGCCTCTTTCAAGGCGGCAGGGAAGTGACCCTCACTCAAGGAGGCGTTGATAATGCCCTGGAGCCAGCCTTGTGTAACCTCCCGGGAGGCCAGTACCAACCAGGAGGGACACGGGTCCAGTAAACATGTGGCCACACTAAGTCTCCCCAAAATCCTGTCCACATCATCAGGAGTCACGAAGTCAAACTCTTCCCAGATAACATTCTCAAGACTATTCCCTGTCACCCCGCCCAGATCTACCCAGTCGGAGTCCAAATCCCCCCGAATCTGAGCAATTTTGTCATACAGGTATTGTCCGAAATCCTCCGCCCTGCCTTCCAAGGGGTCCTCCCGCACTCTCGCATGAAGCAGAGAGCGGGTCACCCTGAACAGGGCGGCCGGACGATTCCCTGATGACGCAATAAATGCGGAAAAGTAGTTCAACTTTGCCGCCTTTATCGCCACTAGGTAGGTCTTAATATGCGACCTTACCAGTATCTTAAACTGTTACAGATTTTGAAATTGGCAGTGTCACTTGCTGGCTGCTCAGCTATGTGAACTGCTTATAATTTTCATAGCTAACATATGGAAATGTTTTCAGGTTTTAATTTAACTTTTACATTATGTAATAAAGCATATGGGAGTAATTAAATTTTAAACACACTATTGAGCCCGAGTCCCAATTTTTAAGCAGTTGACTCTTGGGGGTCTCACTTCTCAGTCCCATTTTTTTTAAAAAAAATTAAAATTATAATCTTGGTAGACTGTATTTTCCTTTCCCTTTCTGAGCATGTCTGGTTCCATGTTGGTTTAGAATATTTTTCAGAAAAAAAGGAAAGGTGGAAGCCAGAGCTCTGTTTCTTCAAGTCCCTTGAAAGGAAGGGAATGGAAGGAGAGAGGAGGGTAGCTGATGTTGGGGATACTTGGAAAGGAAAGGAAGTAACTTACCGAACCGAAATGGCACAGATGGATAGAGATACTATAGATCTAGCAAGCCAAGCAAGTATTGGGAGACAGTGGGGCAGAAAGAGGGAACAACTTTAGCATGGTGGGAGATCAGAGAACTAGCTAACCCCAAAATAAATCTCTTAGATGGAACTCTCTAAGAGAGAAAGCCTTGGATACCAATCCCTTCCTCCTCCTTCCCCCCCCCTCCACATTGTAACATTTCAGGACATATAGAACGACCATTTGTTCCCCACTACTGGTACAACAGCAAACCTAAGCTCTATAAGGGTCTCTATAATGATTGGTTCCTAGTTTGATAAAAACTCAGGAGATAAGCTGTGTTCTTCTGTTATCCGCAAAAGACTTCCCCACTCTTAAAAATGAAGCTCCACCTGAATGTTTCAGAAATAAATCAGTTCTAAATATCTCAGTTGTTGAATTCATGTAACTGCATCTCTACACGCCTTGCTAAAGAGCACTCCAAAAATTTTGCTTGGAAATAATTACTCTCAATTTGTGACAGTTGCCAAAGACCTTGACAGGTGCTCTGAAGGAGAAGCAGGAGAGGAGAAAAAGCACCCAGTAAACAAGGATGGAGAGCTCTTCTGGTTTGGTCTTTCCTTTCCCCATTTCTGGGCTATGCATTGTAACAGCAATTGTCTCCTGGCCTTCACACAACCCTATAGGATTGTAGAAGGGGCTTCTGAATTTATTATTTGACTGGATTGGATGCATGAATTTAGAGTAATCCAGAGGCAGAATTGTTTTGCGGAAATATACTAAGGAAGAAGCGTTGACTATCCCCCAGTAATTTTAAAAGAGGTTATTTAAATACAATATGGAGAAATTTGCTTGTCTTTCCACTGAAAGCTTTTTGAGGAATAAAAAACTCTGGAATTGGTAAGAATGAAGTCAGTGCATTGATATACAGGTATACTTATAAAATGTGTCTTCCTTTTATTGAATGACTCTATCTCTTGTTGATTCCTGACTGAAAGAGTACAGTGAACTTTTTAAATTAAAAGAACTGTAGGGATCATTTTACAAGTTGTCAAGATTTAAGAAGCAAACATATTTACAAAAACAAGTTCAATAAAAAAGGAGAAATGCTTTATTTCTGAAGCATGGTGTTTTTTTCATTACTGGCACACAGTATATATATTGTTTTTTAATGCAGGTAAATGGTATGTTAACTTTTGTATTTGGCATTCTGCAGTGAAAATCTTCCAACACAATTACAGAAAAAGATTTTCCCATAGTTTCATCATTAGAAATAGAATTCTAGCAATTGGAAAATGAAGACAGCTCCAATGCCCTTTTAAGACATAAAGCAGTAATCTGTCTTTTCAAGTCCATGATCTAACAAAAATATATATGGTTGACTTAGTCTTGGTTTATTCCCTGCTGTAATTTTCACACGATATAATTCCTCTCTGTAATTATAGAAGGCACATGTACATCTATTTACAAGTCCATAAATATATAAATAAAAATGTAATATAAAAATAAATAAAATTTTCTCTGTTTAGAATAATCTTTGTAAGGCAGCTTGTTCCTTATCTGACGCTGGAACAAGTATCTGAGGAATTATGCAGCGGCAGGCTATTCAAATATTTCTCTGAGCTTTCTCCTGAAGAAACATCCTCTGGTTTTGTGGGCCACACATGTCTTCTCTTTTGGCATAAATCTGTTCCCTCTGTATGTTCAACAGGTACTAGACCAAGACAGCAAGTGGAATCTGAAAATACAAAGAATAGGAATTAAACTGCATTCTTTATCAGACTCTTCTATTCAAAATATTTTGAAGTGAAACCAAATTGTAAAAAACAGATCCTGCATATTTTTTTGGGGGGGGGACAAGAAAGAATATATACTGATACATTATACATGAGAAGACACGAGCTGATAATGTTAAGAATTGCTGGTAAAAGAAAATAAATTTCAGTAATTTTCACTGGTATTTGATTAATAAAAAAATCTAATCTACATTTCTGTAGCTTACTAAAATGAATATTAGTAAAAGCTTCCTGATAAGCACTGTTGATAGTTCAGTTATTTCAAAGCCATACCAATCTATTCACCTTTTTGGTGGCTCTACCGATGGTGTAAGAATTGAAATGTTTAGATACAACTTAACAGGAAAATCCTTTGTTTGACATTTTGAGTTACTGGTAAAGTATATAGATTTTAGCTAGCAATATACATAATACAAGAAATATAAATGTGCTATCCCTGATCAGCAAGTCTGATTATTGATAAATTATCTTTCGCAAATGCTTAATTTTTAATAAAGACATAATACAGAACTCTGTGTGAATAGAAATATCTTGTTCCACTGATCTTCCCTTATTCTGCTCTTCATTACTTCTTCAAATCAATACTTTTTCTTCTGATTTAAAAAAATACCTCAGGTCTCTCTGGCACTGACCTGTATGGAAGACAAGATTCCTCATGTCTTCCATAGTAGAATTTCCCATCTTTCTTTCTGGTGATGAGTGACACAGACTAAAGAGTTGTTCATGATGATGATGTTGATGTTGGCAGTTGTCATGTTGCTGTAACAGTTGATTTATGGAGTCATCTGGTAGACCACAGAGAAAAGAACTGTGTTCTAATCCAGGGCTAGTAAGCCTAATTATAAGAGACAGAAGCATGTGAGGACATCAGTGATCCAATTACTGAATTTCTTATGTATACAGATAGTAAAAGTAAGAGAGAAATTATCAAGTGCTTAATTTTCTTTCACATTTGATATTCCAAATGAAAAGCACTCTCACAAATTAATATCGAGATATTCATTATGTGTTAAAATGCTAATTATTTCTATGCATTGTAAAACACATGATTTGAATAGTGTAAGTGAATGTTCTATAGATAACTAAAGTAAATATATGCTAAATATTCAAATGCCAGGATGTGTCTATTCTATACTAACATCATGCAGATACTCCACGAAAGAAAAAGTTGAAGAACTGGATAGAAACCGTATTGATGTTTTGAATGTTAGTGTTTAAGAAGATGCCTGAAAATATGATTAGCCAAAAAAACAAAGTTCAACCCATAGTTCTCACTTCAGGCACAAATGATCAGACTCAAATTGGCGGTGAAATGCTCCGGGTTCGGACCGAAACACCCGATCGGGTAGCGATGGAGGCAGGTGGTTCAGAGAACCGGTAGCAAAAATCCCTGCCCCCCCCATTGCCCAGCTGAGCCGTGCAATCATCAGAGGTTTTTTTTTAAAAAAAACCATTTTTTCTACAACCTCTTCGGCCGAAGAGGTTGTAGAAAAAATGCTTTTAAAAGTAAAAACAAAGCCTCTGCCGATCAGGCAAGTCAGCTGCAATCGTCAGAGGCTTTAAAAGCATTTTTTAACAACCTGTTCAGCCGAAGAGGTTGTAGAAAAATGGTTTTAAAAGTTTTTTTTTTTAAAGTGGCCACGCCCACTCAGTCATATTACCACCACCAAGCCACGCCCACAGAACCGGTAGTAGCAAAATGTACATTTCACCACTGACTCAAATTATCATACTTTGGACATATGTGAAGATGTAGCTTTCTAGAGAAGGCTATAATTCTGGGAAAGGTGGAAGGAAAAAGAATTGGATGACCAGCAGTAAGGTAGATGGACTTAATTAAGGCAGAAATGGGTGTACCATTGGAATAGCTAAAGAATTAGGCTGGGGACAGATCATCCTGGAGAAAACCTGCAGTTGCCAACAATTCACATGAAACTGATTCCCATAATCAAATATGTTCTCCATCAAACCAAAGAGGAAAATATCCCACAAAAATAAACCATACCTTTGGGGTTCAGGTAGATTGTTTCCATTTTGTAGTCCTGTCCCTTGCAGAAAAGCATTGGTGTCATTTTGCTGCGAACACAAAGAAAAATAAGCGCATTAAAAAAATAAACACCAGAGAAAAATTAAGGATTAGATGTCAAATCAGTTCAAGTCAGCCAAGTTAACAAGTGATGCAACAGGCAGTCAATTTCAAGAATTTAGCAATAAAATTGGATTCAGCATTACAAAAAATTAAGCTGATTTATAAAACTGGAAATACCCACAGAAACTTTATGTTGGTGTATTTTAGAATGCAAATAGAATAGATATTCTATTATTTATATATACAGAGTTAATTTGGGGCTTGTTTCTCCAGCTATAAACTCAAACGATTCTACTTTAATCAACTATTCAGTATTTTTAAGTACAAAACTTATTTGCTTATTACCATTGAATCCTCCTTTAAATTAAGTAGGAAACTGATATTTCTGGCAAACATTTTCCTTCGACTTCTATCTTTTAAGGTAAATTGTATAAATATCCAACATTCAATACTAGCCAAAATTTTATGAGAGGCATGAGAAGTAGGTTACTTAACAGTTTCCAAAGATGGATGAACAATTTACCTGTTGAGCTTCATCTGAGTTGCAATCATATGACTTCGCATAGGAATATCCAACTGTAGCAGAAGGAAAATGGCCATTTCCACCATTTGCATAATGTAGCCCATTAACTTGAGGAGTAGAAACACCTCGCAAAGGCACCATGGTATACTGGCAAGATGGTACTAACAGTCCTGCTCCTGGAAAGCCCAAATCTATAGCCTGCTCTGAAACAAAGAAATATACAAATTGGGAATACAGATCAACTAGCACAAGTGTAAACAAAAGATTTGAACTGGGCCTATATTTTTGTGTTTGTACCTACAATTAGATTTCCCTCTTTCCTCCTCATAGTATGCCCTCTAACTCTTAATAGTATGAAATTGAGAATTTTGGGACTATGTTGCAGAGAATACAAAGAAGTTCCAACAGCTAAATCCTGCTCATACCCTATTTTACTCTATTTATTAGATTATATCTTCAAGCAATTTTATAGATAACCCTTGCTTAATTGCTCTGTTTAGCGATCTTCAAAACTAGGAAGATGCTGAAACTTTATGAGGGGTCCTTTCACTTACAATTAGTGTAATGTCCCTGTGGTTACATAATCAAGATTTGGATGCATTGCAACTGGTGGCTGTTTACACCAGTTGTGCATAGCTGGCTTCTGACAAGCAGAGTCAGTAGGAAGCCAGCAATAAAATTGCAAGTCATGGTTATATGATGCTTCACTTAACAACTGTATTATTTAGGGATGGAGTTCCCAATCCCAACTGTAGTTGTTAAGTGAAGACTACCTATATTGCCATACAAGAACTCTGTGTTAGACTTTGATTATTTATACCATCTATCATCCATCTACCTACCTAATCCATCTCATCCATCATCTTTATATCATCTAGCTATCTATGCAATTATGCAGATAGCACTAGCACTAGCACTTCACATTGCTGTATACTTTTCTCTAAGCAGTTTACAGAGTCAGCATATTTCCCCCAACAATTTGGGTCCTCATTTTACCGACCTCGGAAGGATGGAAGCTGAGTCAACCTTGAGCCAGTGAGACTCGAACTACTGAACTGCTGACAGTCGGCAGTCAGCAGAATTAGCTTGCAATACTGCATTCTAACCACTAATATTGCTTGGCAGCTGTGAAAAATAATATGAACCCCCTTTTTTGCAAATTAATGGACGGCACTTTGGTGTCAGGGTATTTTGGATTATTATTATTAACATAAGCTGCAGGTAATCAAATTTGGGGGTTGTATATAGCTTAACATATTTCAACCAACTACCTTTTCCTGTTAAGAGACTATAAATTTCAAATCAAAGATGTACATTCTGTACATGCAGAAAAGAAAACATCTCTGGAAAAATTTATACAGTTTGGCTCCTCAAGGTACTTACTTTGCTTAGACCAAGCTCTCCAAAGGCAAAATGGAATAAAAACCACAATAATGAGGACGATGGAGCACAACACCACACCTACAATCAAATATGACAGGTCACTGGATCTGGCCACCATGGCTCCTGCTCCTAAGACAGTATGGCCACTATTGAGTGGTGGGTGCTGTATTGTAGATACTGTAGATGGTGGAGGACGACCAGGCAGTCCGGATGATTTTCGAGCTTCAAGGGGGAAAAAAACACTGTTAGAGTCTCATGTTACATAAACATTTCTCCATTCTTCAATTGCTTTCTGCCCAAACTTTTTTTTAATCATTCTTTTTCTAGTCATGTAATTTATTATTTATATTTTAATGACAAAATGTTCATTTCCTCCTAGCACAAATACTGATGATTGGAATGATGGGAGATATAGTCAACTTTCCATAATGCTATATTATTATCATGTGTAATTCTTTCCAAGTGAGAAAGGATGAGTTGCCCTGATGGGTTCTGGATGATGCCATGGTCTCAAAATTAAAAAAAAATTTTTTCCTGTGGACCAAAATCAGGTTCAGTGATATGCAAACACTAGGAAGCTTTGTAGCTAATCAAAACATCTGTCTTAATTATACAAAAGAAAATCTTAAATAACGGGGAGAAAGGTTGTTGGGTATTCCTAGTATTATCATGAGAGAACTGGCTGGTGGAAAAACTGTAAGTTTTGAAGGAAAGACCTGAGGTCAGCAAAGACAGCTCGAAAAAGGTACTATAATCTCAAAAGCCCAGAAAACATTTTTTCCTTTCCTCCCTAAAACAGAAGCAAAGTTTGCAGTGATATCACAGAAACAAACTGCATGAGGGAAGGAGGACAGGAAGGAGAGAAACAGAAGAGAAATTGTACAGAATTAAATAAGCAAAATTATTACATTTCAACAATTCGGTTTGGCTACGTGCAATCGTGCTATATACATTATATCAATAGTATCTAGTGAAGTTATATAAATGTTTTAAAATTAAGATATAGGACATATATAAATTATTACAGTGTTAAATATGGTATATCTTATTCCTTTATATATATAAGTTACATAGATGATTTGATACTATCCCTCTTAATTCAAATTAACCTTTACGTTTATTTTCAAGCCACCTATACCACATTTCCCATACCGCGTAGAATTCCGAATCCTCATTCTCATTTAGCACATATGTTAACCTAAACATTTCAGCGCAATCTAATATTTTACTAATTATCTGTACATCTGTTGGGCCTCCTTTCTCTTTCCATTGTTTTGTATATACTAGTCTGGCGGCTGTGATGATATGTATTATTAAGTATTTCTTCTTCTTTCCATATACCCTTTTTAATACTCCCAGGAGGTAAGTTTCTGGCTCAAAATTGATATTCTCCTTTATTACTTCTTGAATCCATTTTTGTATTGTTCTCCAAAATTTCCTCACTTCCGGACACATCCACCACATATGGTAGAAGGTACCTTGGCAATGGCCACATTTCCAGCACCTTGGGCTTACATTCGGGTATATTTTTGCGATCCTGGCTGGTGCTAGGTGTCACCTATGTCATCCTTCTTGATGCTCCCTTTCATTGTATGCTCAGATCATGAATACTTTCTTGTTTGGAGTATTCAGACCACAATGCTCAAAGAGGTTGGTAGTCTGCTATTTTAATCATTTCTGCTATTCATTACTAGGATCAACAACAAGAAATCATATCTCAAACTTAATAAATTACTGTCTAAGAGTTTACATCTGCATCACAGATTCAATCTTCTCATTCTGTAGGCCAATCTGCTAATATTTAGTGCTGATCACTTAGTAGTTATCTTCTACTACAATGATATTAAACTGTAAGTCTGTTTACTAAACAAGCGGGAATCTGTGTCCTGCCAAAGATTGGTGAAATCTATGCCCAAAAGCTCTAAGTAGCATGTCCAATGCTACGGCTGCTGATAACTAGTTTCAGACAGATTAGGATGGCTACATATCTTACAAACTATATGTATTCAATGGAGCCTCTGTGAGGCCACCAGAGGGAAAAAAATCATATTTTTTATTTGTTTCAAGTTACTGAAACATGATCTATTCTATTAACCCATCTTTTTGATCTTTAATATGTAAATATTTTAAAATGTCATTTTTGGGTTTTATACTGCCATTTTTTCCCATCGACTAAACTGAAATGTCTAGATATTTCCTGCCTTGCTTGTAAATTTTTTCTGTCATCTAATACCAGTAGGGACTTATTCCCAAACCTCAAATTCTGCGCATAATGCAACTATAATTGAATTTTTGTCTTTGTTGGTTTTATACTGTTTGCTCAGCAACTCTGTGTATTTTGAGATTTTGGGTTTTCTACTATTTTCTCAGCAACACAGTGTATTTTGAGACTTTTCTGTTCAAAAATTATTGCAGATTAATTAGTGATTACTGATTCTCTGGAGATGCTTTAGCACTAATTACCTTTAGTTTCACACATCATCACATTGCTAAATTCACTCTCTCCACCTTCATTGAAACACTGCATTTTAATGTCATATGAAGTCTCTGGCTGTAGATGGCTGATAGAATGCCAGTATCGATCACCTGAACAAAAACAATACACAATGGTTACTTTCTTGTCTCCTCATCATTCCATCCTAAATCTTTACAGTAAATAGATATTTATGATATCAAGGCTAATATGAACATTGTACTCTATGATAATCAGTGAAAACCATGGAGTTTTTCTTCTCCCTTGTTTTTTTTTTTTTAATTTGATTTATATGCCGCCCTTCTCCGGAGACTCAGGGCGGCTTACAATGCGCTAAGCAATAGCCTTCATACTTTTGTATATTTATACAAAGTCAGCTTATTGCCCCCACAAACTGGGTCCTCAATTTACCTACCTTAGAAAGGATGGAAGGCTGAGTCAACCTTGAGCCTTGGTGAGATTCGAACCTGCAATAATTGCAGGCAGCTGATGTTAATAACAGGGCTTTAGACCACTGTACTATCCAAGGCTCTTTGAAAATACATACCCAGCACATTATTTCCTTTCAGGCTAAGCAATTTTATTCCGATTGCAAGAAAGGAGTAATAAATTACTCCTAAATCTAAGACAAAAAAATAAAGCTTAAGATAAGAAAAGAAACTAAATAGTAATTTACATCAATGTTATTCACTACACCGCTGTATACTTTCTATCCCTGTAAATATCCTTGCTTCCACCATTTCCACCACACATTGTTACACATCTACAAATTGTCATGTATTGTCTCTAACACTGATATGAAAGCTGTTTTCTTAATATCAGCTGCCTTAGTTTATACCACTTTGTATTTTATTATATAAACAGCTCTGCTCCTTAGCAAATGAGTAAATAAAGGTATCTTGTAGAAGTACTCAATGAAATTGAATCCAGTAATCATTTCTTACCTTCTACCACATCTTTCTTGTAATCACTGTCATTATCACTATCAGTTGGTCGATAATAAATGTAAAATCCATGAATTGGTGTATTATTATTGCTGGCTGGGATATACTGTAAAAAAAACCAACAACAGCAAAATAAAAAATGGAATAAACAAAGCCAAACCCAGAAGTAGTTCTCAAAACTACTCTTGTAATAGAATAACTATAAGGAAACTCTTTATTCAAGGGAAGGAAGAGGAAATATTTTCTTGCTTTTCTAGAACTTGCTGATTAAATGGTTGATGCAGAATAGCTGTCAAGATGGATCTAGAAAGAAAGTGGAGCTTTTGTCGTGGATCTAATTAGCATCCATAAGCCAAATCTTGAGGTTAGACTACCTCCATATGTAAGCGCAAATTTCACACTTATTGACTTACCAGCAAACTTGCACAAAGTTCTGATAAAAGACAATCAATTAATAGGTGTGGAAGGCTGAAGGATCATTATTAGTACAGAAGATTATTTGTCTTTATATATTCAGATTTAACTTATTCTCATATTCAATATGCTTAAATTTATATTTTTCATGCCAATTAGCATGAAAGCTAATCAAGCTCCCACATGTTTAAAAACACTAAACATTGCCATGTTATATACGGCAATAGAGAAATTTAAGGTGGTAAATTTGCATTATTCAATGCATGATTTGCATTAGCAATAAATCTAACATCATAGGGACTGGTCTTCTGAGAAATACTGTACAATTTTAATTAGATAAAGTCTACTGCAGTTTAAAAAAATAGCCCCATCTTTGCACGCCAGTTGTACGTTTTCTGTCTCACACTTACCATCCACTTTAGCATGATGGTTGTCTCATTAATGGCATCAGTGAAAGTGATATATGGACCTGTAACAGGACGCTCATATGCACGATTGCTGTAACCTGATACTACATATGGTTTAGATGCAGCACTAGGTTCACTCTCCCCCAGTATGTTCAATGCTCGCACCCGGAATTTGTAAGATGTGCCTAAAGGATTGGATGAGAAGCAATTGAGAAAAATAGTTAGCAAGAGAAATGACATCTGACCATTGTAATATGTTTCTTAATTTCTTCCTGAAAACTGGGCATTATATTCTATTGGCATTTCCTTAATTCACTGACGTAAACAACATAGCAAAAAAACCCCTATTTTCATTTTTTTCCTTCAGGCAATGAAGTCTGTCCTAATAGTCAGATAATAACAGTTAATATCTTCTACTGAATGAAAAGACCATATAAAAAATGAAATGAAAAGACCATATCTTACATGCCAGTGAAGTTTCAAAGGTACTTAATGACTATTTTATTTTTTTTTTACCCCAAAAGCAGACTGACCTTCGGGAAGGGAATAAAAACATTTAACAGTAACAGAGTTAGAAGGGACCCTGGAGGTCATCTAGTCCAACCCACTGCTCATGCAGAGACCTGTACTAGGGATTCGAACCGCTGACCTTTCTGATCAACAAGCTCAGTGTCTTAGCCCTGAGCCACCTAGCCAGGTTAACATGGTTCTGCAGCCTTGCTTGGGGAGCACAGAGGAACCTGCAGTCCTGGGGTTGGTTTGCAACCTGAAGCCCTCCCCCGCCTTTTAATTAATTTTAACATTGTTTGCCTTTTTAAAATCTTATATTTATTTATTTGATAATATTTATATGCCACCCTTCTCCTGAAGGACTCGGGGTGGCTCACAGCAATAAAACAAAACAATAAATAATGCTAAAAATCCAATTAAAATCTCCAAATTAAAACTCTAGCTCCTAAACAGATCAGAAGATTTGCTGAAAAAGCCATGTCTTCAGGTCACTGTGGAAAGAACGGAGGTCAGGGGCCATCCGGAGCCCAGTGGGTAACTCATTCCAGAGGGTCAGTGCAGTCACAGAGAACGCCCTCATCCTGGGCGCCCCCAGCCGACATTGTCTGGCTGATGGCACCCGGAGGAGGGCAGTCCTACGTGAGCGCACTGGGCGGTGGGAGGCCGGTAGGAGGTTATATACTGTTTTTATGCTTTAAATATTTCATTGTACACTACCTAGAGCCCCTCTGTGAGGAAGATGGCAGATGGAGATGGCAAATGAATAAAAAATAAATATTTAGAAGCAGGGAGGAAAAACGCAAGTGGGAACTATGTTTGCTTTTAGGAGAAGAAACAAAATGCTGATTGTTCCAAATTGGAACAATATGGAAGGCCATAGAGAGAAATAACCCATCTTTCACATTAGCAATACATATGAATCAATAAAGGAGAATATTTGTAGCTCAGGGTTGAAATGAGGGGTCCTTGGTGCTCTCTAAGCTTGCTAGTAACATCATTTGGCACTGATGATATTACCTAGCTGGGTAATGAAACGTCTGCAAAAAAACAAGCAAGTTCAGAGAACATCAAGGACCCCTCACACATGAATCACTAGGTACCAACTTTTTCCCACTTCTTTACCCATGGGTTTGCAGCAGATAGAGAACTTCAATTTGACCACAAAGGAGCCCAAAATTTGTGTTGCTAAGTGAGACAGTTGTTAAGTGAATCACTACAGTTGCTAAGTTAGTAACAGGGTTGTTAACACCATGTGACTAATGGAGGAAAAAGCTGGAAGGTACAATCACATATGATTGATAACAGTATTCAAAGGATGTGGGGTGGGAGTTAGTGTCATCTCACTTAATTAAGGGATTTAAATCTTCTTCTGCTGTGAAAAGCCCTAGTAGTGAGAAAAGGGCAGATTGGCAAAACATAGTTTAAGGAAGCTATTCAAGAGCAGCCTTCAGGCAAAATAAAATTATTGCAGAAATATCTTTGACAGACAATTATTTGTTTAGTGACTGTTTGAAGTTACAGAGGTCATGAAAAAAGTGACTCATGACCGTTTTTCACATGTATGACCATTGCAGCATCCCCATGGTCACGAGATCAAAATTGGGATGCTTGGCAACTTAGCATGTGTTTATGATTGTTGCAGTGTCCTGGAGTCATGTGATCACCTTTTGCGACTTTCTGACAAGCAGTCAATACTTAACAAAGTGACTCACTTAACAAATGTGGCTAGAAAGATCGTAAACAAGGGGCAGAGCTTTCTTGCTTAGCAACAGAAAATTTGGACTCAGTTGCAGTCGTAAGTCAAGGACTACCTGTATTTTCTTTCTCCTTGGTATGGATAATAAAATGTTTAGTTATAAGCATATTACCATGTTTCCCCCAAAATAAGACATCCTCTGATAATAAGCCCAATCGGGCTTTTGAGCACATGGCAATAAGGCCAAGCTCTTATTTCAGGGTTCAAAAAAATATAAGACAGGGTCTTATTTTTGGGGAAACACGGTATAAGCCACTATAGAAAGTACAGGTAGTCCTTAATTTATGACCAAAATGGAGCCCAAAATTTATGTTGCTAAGTGAGACAGTTGTTAAGTGAATTTTGCCCCATCTACGTCCTTTCTTGCCAGTTGTTAAGTGAATCACTACAGTTGTTAAGTTAGTAACAGGGTTGTTAAATGAATCTGGCTTCTCTATTGACTTTATTTATTTATTATTTATTAGTCATATTTCTATGCTGCCCACTCTCTGACGACTCTGGGTGGCTTACACCAAAGACAGTATACTAAATAGCATATTGCCCCCAGCAATCTGGGTCTTCATTTTACCCACCTCAGAAGGATGGAAGGCTGAGTCAACCTTGAGCTGGTGAAATTTGATCCGCTGATCTGCTGAACTAGCAGTCAGCTGAAGTAGCTGCAGTACTGCACTCTAACCATTGCGCCACCTCGGCTCTTTCATCTCGGGACTTTGCTTGTCAGAAGGTCACAAAAGGGGGTCACATGACCCTGGGATACCGCAACAGTCACAAATATGAAGCAGTTGCCCAGCATCCAAATTCTGATCATGTGACCATGGGGATACTATAAAGCTTGTAAGTGTGAAAAATTGCCATAAGTCAGTTTTTCAGTGATGTTTTAACTTTGAATAGTCACTAAATGAACTGCTGTAAGTCAAGGATTACCTGTACAAAAAGATATGCACATTGAGAAGGGTAAATCTACCTTTTTCTAAGTCTTTAATTTCCACAGAGAGACGTGAAGGGGGAATGTCACTCCTGGCTAACATCCAGTCACCAACTTTCTTCAGTTTCTTATACTCCACTCTGAATGCCTGAATAGGAAACCCACCATTCCCGCGTGGGATCCAAGTCACATAGGCAGATGTCTCAGATGCTACTGAGATAGTGGGACGATCTGGAGCCTCAGGAGCTGTAAAGAATAAGAAAGTATAACAGACATGAAATTAATCTCAGGTTCAGACTGGAAGAGTAAAGCTGAAATCGCTGTGGTTTGCTTCGTGTTTAAAATGTCAAATTCAGCATTTGTGAATGGAAAATCAATAATTTCCTCATAAAAATCAGAAAATCTTATAACTGTTTCACCGAGTGGTTATTTTATTTTACTTTTTTTTTTAAAAATCATTGTTTCTTTCTATCACCACCCATAAAAAGAAGAGGGTTGTACTCCAATAAGTGAATAAGGGAAGGAATTTAGCCAGTTTGGTAAAGTGAGGGGCCTTGGTGCGCTCTGAGGTTTGTTGTTTTCTTTCATTACCCAAATCATTAATGTACCTATGATGTTACCTAGTTTGGGTAATGAAACGTCTGCAAGAAAACAAACAAGCTCAGAGAGTACCTGTTCTGCCCCAGCTACGGAACCCAAGAAATGTAGCACACACAAAACTCCAAACAACTCTGTTTACTACAAACAGTCTTTTGTCAAATGCAGGCTATTACTAAAAATGTCCTTAACAGCCTGCCAGGAATTCCAAAGATTAGATAAAGGCTTACAAGAGTTGGCAGTTAGCCCAGAAACCAGGTTTGCAAGGAAACTTCACTCTCAAATGCGACCGGATGAACACGCGTTGTTTCCTGCAACGTTTGCCAGCTGTGTGCAAACTTAAATAGGCTAAGGGAGTAGCCAATTAGCCCCAAGCCTTACACTCGAGGAGACCTCCTCCTGAGTAACCACTCCTGCCTTTTGGCAGCCCTGCGTGCTCGTGCATTGAGAAGAGGCTCCTCCACTTCACTCTCTTCACTTGAAAGAGCCTCTGGAGGTTCTGAAGGCCCTGGCTGAATCTCTGCCTTTGGCACCACATTTTCTTTAGCCTCCTCGCTGTCCTATTTGAGCGCCAGCTGCACAGGCTGCTGGCACGACACCACACCAGCCTCCTCATCGTCGGGATCAGCCACAATCCGTGCAGGCCGCTGGTGGGCCACAACAGTACCAAGGACTCCTCATTTCAACCCTGAGCTGCAAATATTCTCCTTTTTTAATTTGGTAAAGTTCATGAAGTTCATGATGTTAGTTTGGTAGAGCTCATGTGTTCTTTGCCTACTCAAGAAATGCTTGTTGCTTAAATCGAACCCAGTCTGAGGGACTAGAACATTTTATATTGACTGAAAAATAAACAAGAAATTGTTGAAGAGGAGCAAATCTAACAAATGTAGAGGAACTGCAAATGTCCTTTAAGTTAGCCATTGCTTGGGAAGGGACATTTGGCTGGTGAATTCTAACTTTTTTTTATAGGTTGTAAAAATAGCATTTCTCAATTTTGGGGGAATCCCTGTCCATTTTTGGTGGATGATCCTTCAACTGATCTCCACCCTGGGTTGTTTTCACCTTTCTTCTTTTGCTTTCAGTTTCTCTTATCCGCCTCTATCCTGGCTTTTAGTAATGGTGTTTGTTTTTGAAGTTAGTGTTGGAAAGAAGGAAGGGAATATGTTTCTCTGAGAGATAAGAGAATGGTTGGCATACATAGGGGAATCTAATAATTTTATTTATGAGATGCAACTGATTATCTTTAACCAATAGTTATTAATAAATCTCTCTTTTTGACTTTGCTCTCCTTTGAAGCGTGATGCCTATCAGATAATCAAATATGCTTTCTTGCACAGATACAAACACAGATCTTTATTTGGGGAACAGTAAGAGAATCACAAGGTTCGGTTTTAGTTGGAATTTATAAACTTTGATTGACAAGAGGGGAAACCGGACACTGCATAGGATTTCTACCCCCATATTTTTTCTGTTTATCTTTTTTGGGCAATGTTGTCTTAAATGTAGAGGTGTCTTCTTTTGGAAGAAATATAGTATATTAGTAACAAGAGATGGTTAGGGTCAGGAATGTATAAGGTATAAATAAGAATTAGTTTTTAAAGTTTCCATTTATAGCCAATATCTGCCCTAGATTCATCAAATGCTCAACCAGCCCATGTAAATAGATCTGGTATATCACAGAACAGCTAGAAATCCCAATTGTTTATTTTATTTTTCAATATCCTTTTAGTTAAAAACATTTTTTTTAAATATATAAATGTTGTTCCCTAATAATATGTGAAATACTTCATGCCAAAAAAAACCACTGTCTCTGGAGAGAGATATGACCTAATAAGGACTGGAGACAAGTGAGAAAACAAATACTCTCTCTTTTGTTATTTGTATAGTCTTGTTTCTGACTTTTCTTCAATATTGCTGTCTGGTATTTTCCAATTCTTTTCTTCAAATAAACTGGCTTCTAGATCTCAAAAATATTGTTACTACAATTCTGAGATGACTCACGGGATAGGCGATTATTATCTGACAGGTTGCTACTTCGAGAGCCAATGCCTGGATCATCCTTCGGGAACTGCTGTTCTTTACTGGCAACAATATCTGGTTTTGGTCGTCGTCCTAAGCAAGACAAAAATAATTAACCAAGGAGAATTATATTAAGTGGCTAGTGATGTTACATAAACTTCACCACTCTGTGGGAATTTGCATTCCAAGGAATTACATCGCTTTAGTTAACATGAATATTGCAAGCTGAATGCTTTCTCTGTGAGAAAATGTTTTCAGTGTTAATTTTTCCATTTTAAGTTTTCTTAAAAATATGACTGCATGGATGAATTTCTTTCTAGACAGAGACTTTGCATATGAAATGGGCATGACATTAGAAGAAGTAAGATCATATTAGGGATTGTAGCCACTCAGAATTTGGTGTCATAACATGCATACTCTAAAACACATCATTAAATACCTATCAAAACTGATAGCTGGAGAAACAAGTATTTATAGAAAGAAAGCATAGATAACTTAATATTAAAAGCAATTCAACATAGCTTTTTCCAATATGAAGTCCCAACCAACATGATTGCTGAGTCCATCACATCAAGAGAACATCAGCCTGGAAAAGATCTCCTTAATATCAGGACAAATCAATCACTTTATAACAACTGCATTCTAAAATACAGTTATTCATTACCAGTTCTGAAGGTCACCATGGCTGTCTGGCCCTGTCCAGCACAATTATAAGCAGCCATCTCCACTTCATATAAACTTCCTGGATCCAATTTTGTTAGGCTCAAATGATACTGGTTGGCAGGGATATCTCGGATTATCCAGTTATCTGAAAAATTCATTACCTGTTTTAAAAAAAAGATGAGCACAATAAGCTTTATGGCAGATAAAGGGCTATAAAAATAGTGTGCCTAAAAGGGATTTATTTATATATTTATTAAATTAAATTGCATAGCCACATATCTCACAAACAAGCAGCTCTGAGGGTGAACAACAGAATATATAGCACCTTTTTCAATATTTGACTATCAAGCAATTATGGGCTTTACATAGCTGGAGGGCACCAAGTTGGGGAACCTCAAATTACTATTAGGAAAGTTTAAACTGATATCTGAAAAGCTGAAGAAGCTTAACTTAATGTAGACAAATCTCAATATTTACAAGTCCACTTTCATAAAAAATAAAATATCAGTAGAGAAATAGATCAGGAGAAGCAGAAGCTAATGATGGTTACATTAGCAACATTATTATTCAAATGTTATCACAATATACAATATACATTAATATTATTAATAGTAATATTGCTAGTCAATGTTATTTGTATTCAAGACATAAGGCCATGGTTAAAAACTGAACTTTTATATACATTTTAGTACAGATAGTCCTCATTTAATGACTGCCTTGGACAGTGACCATTCACAGCTACAACAGTGATGAAAAAATAACTTTGTGACCAATGCCTCTATTTATGACCTTTTCAATGCCTCTCTCTGTCACATTCGCCAGTACAGTCAGTTAGCATTTCTTATCCTGACCTATTTTTTTTCTCCTCGCAGTGCAGAGATTGCCTAAATAAGTCATGTATTCCTGAGGTATTTTTCTTCTCCGCATAGCACATCCCTAAAATGTGCACAGGGGAAATTAACAAGCTCAGCTCTGGGACCTTAATTAGTTGGTTAGAACCTGCCAGCTGACTTGCATCTGTTGCCTAACAATGACAAGATCCTAATCAATTTCACACTGAAGGCTTTTTTTTTTGGCTTCCTAAGCAGTAGGCAAACAGCCAGCACTAGCACATTCCTTTCTACGTGTATTTCCCATTGTGTGTCTGCTGACTGTCTTGTAACCCCTTCCTCCCTAAATACAAACATTATCCTAGCACTGGGGTGAGCATTTCCCAAGGGCAGGAGAGTGAGGAAAGGGGCTGTAAGATTTGTTCTTTTAACCAGTTTCCTCATGAATTGAGCTCTAGAAACCTTGTGTTGTTTAGACTCACCTGACTATTTGGGGCATATTTGTAATGGAAAGCATGAATAGCCTTGAGGAAAGAAGACAGGAGATACTACCTAGGAAACCATCAGAAAAGAGAGACACTTTCCAACACTTCAGATTTCTTCTCTGCTGATTTTCATCTTCATTTACATTACTGTAAGCTATCTATATGGTGTTTCTTTATGTTAATACTCACAATGAATCTCCTCCTGTCCACAATCTTTAGCACCAGTGCACAGGACAAGACTTCTGTCCATTAAAAAGGAAGAAAAGGCTGATGCTACATAAGCAGGCAATACATATATATATGTAAAGTATTTTTCTGTCAAAGCACCTTGTCTACCCCAATATGGGAGGGAGCACACTGCTTCCCTTTCGCCTTTCAGCTCTAATCCAGGAGCCCTCAAGCAGTTGTATACACAACAAACCATTTTATATCAAATTTATATTTGCTGATATAGAAAAAAAGGGAAACTAGTATAGATCTATTTCAAGCTATTTAACTCTCATCAGCTAATGAGAGCTAAATAGCTTGAAATAGATTTATACTAGCCTCCCTTCATTTCTTTATCAGCAAATATAAATTATATATATATATATATATATATAATTGTTTTCTGAGGTTTTCGCGGGTGTTTGTATGTAGGTCTTTGGTTATTCGGGTTTTCTCCCGCGTAAAATTGGAAGTGTCTTGGCGACGTTTCGACGAAGTCTCATTCGTCATCTTCAGGCTGGTGTTCTCGGCTTCGTGCTTCCAGGAGCAATGTGTGATCGCAGCTGTTTCCTCCTTTTAACTGCCAGTGGGGGTGGGAGCTGATTGGGTGGGAGCATGGCTGTGTTCTGATTGGATGGGGGGTTGGCTGTGCTCTGATTGGCTGGGGGTGTGCTCTGTTTGGGTGGGGGCTTGGCTGTGCTCGGGTTACTCTGAGTTGCAGGGGGATTTGAGCTGGTGAGCTGCATTGCTGTTGTTTGGCTTCGCGTTCGTGGTCGTGCCACATCTTCGTGGTGGGTGTCAGTTTGCTTCATGTATGGATTGGAGGGGTTTAAATTGGTCAATGGTGCAGCTTTGGTTTGGCTTCTGGTCTGTGGTCGTGTCTCATCATCGGTGTGGGTCTGGGTTTGCTTTTTGCGTGGAAGTGTGGTGGTGATATCCTGTGTGGTTTTCGTGAGTGTGGGTCTGGTGTCATTCTTTGTGTTAAGGACTCGTTTGTCACTAAGGGCGGGTTTCCAAATGGCTGGTAGGCGGGAGGTATCATCTCGTTTATTCATGCTGTGTGGGCGTTTTTCTATCTCGATAGCTCGATAGAACACTTCAACAACAGAATAATCAGAGAAGCTACCCACCACGAAGATGTGGCACGACCACGAACGCGAAGCCAAACAACAGCAATGCAGCTCACCAGCTCAAATCCCCCTGCAACTCAGAGTAACCCGAGCACAGCCAAGCCCCCACCCAAACAGAGCACACCCCCAGCCAATCAGAGCACAGCCAACCCCCCATCCAATCAGAACACAGCCATGCTCCCACCCAATCAGCTCCCACCCCCACTGGCAGTTAAAAGGAGGAAACAGCTGCGATCACACATTGCTCCTGGAAGCACGAAGCCGAGAACACCAGCCTGAAGATGACGAATGAGACTTCGTCGAAACGTCGCCAAGACACTTCCAATTTTACGCGGGAGAAAACCCGAATAACCAAAGACCTACATATATAAAATTATATATATGTATTAATTATATATATGTATTAATTATATATATGTATTAATTATATATATATAATGTATGTATGTATATGTATGTGTGTGTATATATATATATATATATGAGAGAGAGAGAGAGAAAGAGAGAGAGAGAGAGCTTTTCATGGAAACTGTAAATTGATATTGCTGTTAATACAGATGTCACATAAAAAACTAATTGGAATATGCTAACCTTGCGATACTTTACAATATAGTAGAGGATAGGTGTTTTGTTATCATGCCGTGGTCGCCACAACAATTCATATCCATCAGTTTTGGTAGTTCGAGGAGAACTAAGTATGACCGGGGCCTCAGCTGGAGAAACCAGTTCTTTTGAGGTACACTGGACAGATGCTGCTGATGCTGTTGGTTTTGATTTCAAAAGAACAGCTTTTCCTTTTGGCATTTTTTCACTATTGGTAAACCTAGTAGATGAGGTGGCAGATTGTGCTGAATCTCCAACAGGTCCCTGCAGTGATATCTGACTTATTTCTGGAATATAAGAGGGAAGACAATAGTCATGTTTAGCACTTGCAAAACAAACATTTTGGCAAATCCAGCCATTTTTTTACAATGGACATCTCATCAGTCTAATAATAGTCAAGAACGAAACTTTAATATCACATGAATCTTCAGCAGGCATTAGAATATTTCCCCTTAATTTGGTATTAATCAAAATCAGAAATGGAAACAGCAAGGAGCTTAATACTGAAAAAATAAAGAATCAAAGGACTGGAAGGGACACTGGAGGTTTCACAGATTTCAGAAATGGTCTAATTTTTGTTTGAAAAATGCCAGTGATGGAGTACCCACAATTCCAAGATACAGGCTGTTTTACTCTCTAACAGCTCTCACAGTCTTTCTATTTTGAGTTTGGAACTCTCTCTGGAAAACTTCTACCCACTGGAAAACTTCTACCCAATGGAAAACTTCTACCCACTGGAAAACTTCTACCCACTGGAAAACCTCTACCCACTGGCTTTTGTCCTTCCCTTTTGTCCTTCCCTAAACCACACCATCTTCCCTATGACAGACCAAGTATTGGAAAGCTGTTATGTCTCCTCTTAGTCTTACAAGGAGAGACGGATCTCAAAGATGATTATTCTGTTACCTTAACTTCACGAGAGACTTACCTGGTTGAGAAACTCTCAACTGTATCATAGCTTGTGCACTCCCAACTTCATTTTCCGCCATGCACTGGTATATTCCTTCATCCTCAGGCCCTACACTAGAAAGGCGAAGAGCCTTACGAGAGAGTTGCATTCGATGGCTGGAAAAGAGGGGAACTGCATTGCGCAACCACACAACTGAAGGCTGTGGATTCCCTCGAACTCTGCAGGTAAACTTTGCACTTTGTCCCCAAGTGATGATCTCCTGGGATAGTTCCATACTAACCTCTGGAGGTTCTGAAAAGGAGATACAATTATACTGCCAGTCATTTGGAGAATGATGAAAGAATAGCTATCTCTGAAATAGAGAACTCTGTGAAGTATGGTGCTGGTAAAGTTGTACACAAAGAGAAATAGTTTTACCTTTACTTATAGACTTATGGCACTATTTGTCTGCCATGATTGCTTAAACTGCATTAGATTACTCAGTAATAAAAAGTGATTTCAGACAATAGCCCCCATAGTTAAGCCTATACTTGCATACAGTATTTGTACATTTTACAAGTTAGCGCCTCTCAAGAAATAGGAATGACTTTATATTACAAAATCAAGGGAATGAATGAGAGGTACCAGAGAAACACTTCCTTCCCACTTCAATCCCATCCAGCCAACAAACTGAGAAATTAAAACTGCTCTGAAAAGTATAGTGAAGTCGAATTCTGCATATTCAAGGCCAGAATTTCAGATTTTGGAGACGATGTTATGTCCAATGCCCTGCTCTGTACAGAAATCCAAATTAATGCATTATAAATGAAGACCTTTTGTCTGAAATATATAAATATACAATCCATACAACCATTAATAGAACAAAAATAAAAAAGAAGTTATAACTCTTCGCACCAAATACTTGAACATTGTAGAGAATGACACTTGCTGCAGCTTTCCTGACTCCGTTGTCAGCCATACAGCTGTAAGTCCCTGAGTCTTCTTCACTGATTGCATCTATCAGAAGATTGCTGAGAAGGAACCTAGTTTTATTGTAGCCAGAGATGCCGGAGCCATCTTTAGTCCAAGTAACACGTGGAGTTGGAATCCCACTAGCCACACATTCAAGAATGAGGCTTTGGCCCTTGGTGATTATGATGGTCTGGGCCTCTGTGGGATAAATTATGCGAGCAGCCTCAGCTGTTGAGCCTAATGCAAAATCAGATAAAGCAAAGTAATTATAAAACAGGACTAGCTAAAATAAATGGTTGTCTCTTAAAAACATACTAAACAAAATTATAAAGTTTTAGCATCTTTGTACTAAAGATCTAAAACTTGAACTTTTTTTGCAAGTTACCAAAAAGAATCATTTGTAATATCATCAGCTTTTGTAACTTGTGTTGCAGAAAGGTGCCACATAATATTTCATGGACACTTCAGAAAATTAAGATATCACTCTAGCACATATTATTTTAATTATCCTTTTTTGATACTTGAAAATTTTCATTCTATTTTACTTCACAAAAATGATGTAAGGAAGATCAGATAATGTTTCTAAATAGTCAGCCAGATTTATTGTTACTAGTATGTATGTGGATCTCATTTACAATCTAGTGACCAGCACACTTAACATTCTATCCTTTATGGCACACATCTTTCTAACCATTCATGCTTTTTTTCCCCCAGTGAATTATACGTAATAGAAAACAAGAAACATATTAATATCAAAAGGGTGGAATAGAGAGTTAAGTGGTAAATCATCTACTACTCTCAAAGGTCTCTAGCATCACTCCAGCCAGAGTAGATGCTGATGGGTTTTGCCAACATTTCTGTGATTTTTAAAAATATATTTACTACCTTAAAAGTTTGTGAACTTTTGAATGTCCAATATTTCTGCATAAGTATGATTTAAAACCTGACCTCTATATAAATTCTAAATGAAGAGAATTCAATTAAACAAAACGGTCAAAAACATTATACTTGTTCATTGATTAATTGAGGAAAATTATCCAAAGTTACATCTTTCTGTGTGATAGAAATATGTGAACCTTTGCTTCCAGTAATTGATATGCTTTACTAAGCTGCAATAACAGCAACTAAACATTTCTGATAACTGTTGATCAATCCTGTACATCGGCTTGGAGGAATTTGAGTCCATTCCTCTTCAAAGAACAGTTTTGACTCAAGGATGTTGATGGACTTCCTCACATGAATGTCCTGCTCTGGGTCCTTCTACAACATTTTATTGAATTAAGGTCAGGACTTCCACTCGGCCACCTCAATATTAACTTTCTTCTGCTTTAACGATTCTTTGGCTATACAACTTGAGTTTTAGTTCCAGAACCTCTAACCTGACATTTTCCTTCAGAATTGGCAGGTACAATTCAGAATTCATAGTTCTGTCATTGATGGCAAGCCATCCTGGTCCAGAGGCAGCAAAGCAGGCCCAAAAATGATACTGCTGCCACCACCAGATTGGAGTGCAGTGTTTGCCTTTTGCCAAACAATGCTTTTGATTCAAGACAAAAAATTCTATTTTGTCTCGTCCATCCACTATTTGTCCACTATAGTGTCCAATAGTCTTTTGCAAATTATAGACAGACAACCATGTTCTTTTTGGAGAGTAATGTTTTTTTCCTTGCAGCCCTGCCATGCATACCATTCTTATTCAGTGTTCTCCTAATGAGTGACACCAAACACATGAACGCAAGAAAGATCTTTAGCTCTAGATAGTACCGTGGTAGTTTGAAACCTAGCACCTTGCCTTGCTCTTGGTGTGGTTGGTGTGGTGTGGTTGGTGAACTCCTAGGAGGGTGTTGCGTGGTTTGTGTGGTGTGCTGTGATTGGTGAACTCCTGGGAGGGTAACAATTGTACTGAATTGCTTCCAGTTGTACACAATATGCCTAACAATGGACTGGTAGAGTTCAAATAATTTTATAACCTTTTCCAGCATAGCGAGCATCAACAACTGTTTATCATATGTTCTCAGAAATCTCCTTTACTGAAATCATACCACCCTTCCAGCACACCTGTGTTATGAAGATCAGATCCTGATACAGAATATTCAGAATTCTGTGATTTAAGTAAGGCAAGACCTCCCACATTCACACCTGATTATCATCCCATTGTTTGAAACATCTGACTTTAATTTTACCTTCAAATGAGCTGATAGTCCTCAGGGCTGATAGGGGTGTCAAACTCACGTCGTCATGGCAGCATCACGTGACGTATCAGGACTTTTCCCCCTTCGCTAAAAAGGGGGAGGGCGTGGTCAGTGCATGACGCATCTCACCCGTGGGCCGGGAGTTTGATAGCCCTGTCCTAGAGATTCACATACTTTTGCCACAAAGATATAGTTTGGGATCATTTTCCTCAAAGTGAACAAGCATGTTTTGACTCATTTGTTTAACTGGGTTCTCTTTATCTAATTTTACCTCTGTACCAAAAGATTTAGAAGCTACGACAGCTTCTGTTAGTTACTTTTTGTAACTAGTCTAAGAAGCATCTTTATAATTTCTTTTTCCTAAGGGCAGGCAATTATATTTTGACAATCCAGGAATGCACAGTAAAATATAAGTCTACAAGGAGCAACGGGAGGGGAGAGAAATGGCTGAACTCACAGAAATACTTACAAAAATGAAGTGCAATCTTAGAAACAGTCATACTAAATTTAATAGACTTGCACAAAAAACACATGTGAATATGAGATCAAAAAAGAAGGTGAACAAAGGAAGACAGCCTATGCTGAATGCTATTGGAACTTTTACAGACTAGGGATGCCATTGTTCAACAGTTTTGAACCAAATAAGCTGAATATTCAGAAATACTGCCTTACGTCTCACACGGAGTTTTTCACTAGACACAGATGTTTTTACTTCTTGGGTGACAGGGTTGTAGGCTGCACATTTGTAAGTTCCTTCATCATCCTGGCTGGCATTGACTATCTGAAGATTCCCAGATGGCATGATCAAGTAGTTGTCTATTAAGATAAAGAAATCATTCAGAACTATTTTCTGAAAAAAGAAGCATTTCTACTTCACAAGTTCTACCATGATATGGATAGAAAATGCAATCTTTTGGCTAAGTTTGCTGTAATTTGCAGCAAAAATTAAGTTGTTTGAATTACCTATTAACTTGAAAATCTCAGACAACAATAAATAAATGGATAATATGGCTTAGAACTGTAACAAAGCAGTCTATCTCATATTAAAATATCCTTATTTTAAAATGGACCGTAGTGGAACAGTTCTCATACTATTGTGGCAATGTTTAACTTTTGCCTCAAAGTCAACTAAAAGGAAAAGAAAATGGGGGGAAATGCATAGAAACTTCCTAAAGCCTTGAACTCCATAAAATACGAGGTTTCAGAAGGTATATCTAATGTACATGTCAACCACTTGCAAATTTAATATACTTTGTGACTTTTTTTTTGAAAAACAGGTATCTAAATATATTTCAATTGGAATTATATTGATCTTTCTACCAGCCCTTACATCTGGCTGTGTGTATGTAGTTGTGCAGTTCAGCCAAGAAGCGATTGGACCAGCTGTCAAATTCCCAACTTCAATATTTTCATATATACTTATTTCCAACTAAAATATTCCCTCCTGTTACCTGATATATCTGTTGTGGATTGGTGGAATGGAACAAAGTTTGGTTTAAAAATGACTCAATAATCAGTATCTAACATCTCTAAGATCCCTATACCTTCTCTTGACATCAGACATAAGTATGGTATGATCCACTCATTTCTAAAGTTTTCTGGCAGTCAAGTGTACTTTTTACAGTCTATGTTTAACATCATGTTAATGTGATAAAGATAATAATAAAGTTATGAAATTGCTACTGGGTAATAGACAGAAATGTGTGTGTAGCCATGGAGTCTTGTGTATAATACCTAGAGCCGTGATGGCGAACCTATGGCACGTGTGCCATAGGTGACACACGGAGCCATATCTGTGGGCATGTGACAGTTGCACTAGCTCAGCTCCAGTACACCAGCTGATTTTTGGGCCTTCTGGGCCCACTGGAAGTCAGGAAATGGGCTGTTTCCGGCCTCCGGAAGATCTCCAGGGTGGTGAGAAAGGCTGTTTTTGCCCACCCCAGGCTCCAAGAAAGCCTCTGGACCCTGGAGAGAGTGAAAAACGGGCTGATTGGGCCCACTATGCCATTGCATGCCAAAAGTGGTGGGGGCACAGGGGGGCATTGAATTATGGGTGTGGGAACACACACGTGCAATCCCCTGCACGACCCCCGCTTTTGGCACGCGATGGAGAAAAGGTTAGCCATCACTGACCTAGAGTATCTTGTTAAAGCTCAGAACTGCACAGATAAATAAGAAAACATAGGGGGATCTTGAAGTTGTTTAGAAGAATAGAACTATTATCTTTCCTAATGTGGATGTCTTCAGATGCATTGACTTCCATAGCCAGCATGTCACTGCTTAGAGTTTTGAAAACTGAAATCCACTTATTTGCAGGTTGTCTGGGCTGAAGTAGGATAAAATAAGCATGATTAATTCAGCTGCTTCTCTTTCCACCATCAATCAAGGCTCACCTCTAGAGGCCTCCAACCATTCTTGCTTCACACTGTAGCGAACCTGGGCTTTTGGATGGCTTTCAGGAAGGTCACATGCAATCACAGCTGTATTTCCCTCATCAACTTCTATTATATGCTGACCATCATATTTAAAGTCTTTGAGATCTATTAAAATTACAGCAAAATTTTAGAAGAAACAATGCGTTCTAAAAGTAGAACAAATGACTATATATATATTCAAGGCACTGTAACTATAATCATTGAATAAACATTTTGAAAAATATACTTAATTTAATCCAGGGAATCCAAAGTCAATGTCTATGCATATTTTCCCAATAAAACAGATACATATTTTTGTAGACAGCAAAATGCAGTGATATATATTAAGTAGTTATTATGTCTCAATGACCTGGACTAGTGCATTTTTTAATTTAGAAAACTTTAGTAGAACAAATTCTTCTAAGGATTATAAAATAGAATATGCAAATATTCTGAAATGCTTCCAGCATATAATTTGGTGAAATGATTTTTTCTGTGTGCAGCATAGGATATTTGATATATTTTAAAGCATTTTGAGCTAAAGCTTCAAATGTTGAAAATAGCCGGTTTTGCACTTAGATGTTTCATAAAATCCGGCACTCGAAATGCTTGAAGATAAAGGTAAACCTTTACTATAAATCTTGACTGCAGTGACTGTATGCTCCAATTCAGTAGGATCTTAAACATCTCACTAGCCCACATTGGTTTTGTCTGATAACAACACTTAACTGAATATTAATAAAACCGAGAGCTCAAAAAGAAATGCTATTCCTATGTGAGGGCAAAATATTTCCTGTACTGACCTTCTGAAGTCTGTTTGGAATTTTTAGGTTCTATATAACTCCCCAGAACTTTGCCTGCAGCTGTAAGGTTTATGCATACTGAACATTAATCTGAAGATTAAATGATAATTCTTTGGTTGAAAGTTGCCATATGCTAGTTATATATTTAGAACAGGAGAATGTAAGTTCAAAAAAGTTTGAGAAACATGCTATAAACAGAATTTCATGCAAAACGACAGTTTCTCCATGTTCCAAACTGAAATCATAGGATTACCAGCTTCAAAGCACTTTATATTTTAATATTAGTTACACTGAAAAGAAACACTGCATCAGTTGTTTCCTTACTTTATCACTGTGAAAATAAAACTCAATATTATTTTAGTTACCGTTTCTAAATCACAACTTATTTCCATTACGTATTCTGAAAACAAAGAATTCCTTCCAAAAATTAAACAATTTTAAAAGCAGTAGTTTCTCCTTGTTTTTATAGCTGGAGAACCTGGCCCATTTGCTTGGAAATTTTATAACACTGAGTTAGACTCCCCTTCATATGCTTGGAAAAATAAGAAGGTGTTACTATCGCAAGTTGGACTAGCTCAGGGCAAGTATTTAGGGAGTTTGGACAGCAGCAACCAGAAGAGACTGCAAGTCTCTATTGGCAGAATGGGAGAGTGGAAAATTTTGTTTTCATTCTCTGGGATTTATATCAGCTCTCCAACAGTAAAAGACAGATCTGGCTCCAAGGTTCTCCCACCCACGCTCATGGAAAAGTGACATGAAATTTCTCAAACAGGCTAATTAAAGCAAGATTGCTTCAAAAACATTTTAAAATAAAAAACAGCTCCCTTGGCAGTATAGCAAAAAGCCTTCCAAAATGCAAAATGTATTAGCTGTCAGGAGACTATTTCAGTGCTAGCGCCTGGATTCATGGAAAGAGGGAGGGGAAAGGCTTAACAAAGACATAAAAATGATTTGCAGCAAACATGTTTAATACTTTAAGAATGTCTTGGCATTGTACAACTGGAAATAATTAATAAATGCCAAACAAAAGAAGACGTTGCAGGTAAACTTCAGTTAAAATAATTAATCCTTTAAAGTCAAATTTAGGAGGGAGAGCTGTTTCCATGGGATACTGCAGATAGATTAAAGTTAATTCTTCTCTGCAAAAGTTTCCATTCTTCCTAATGTGAAAATGGTGTTTGGGAAGAGAAGGTTGCTGGAATTATTCTCTCATTTCCCTTTTTTCATGCCATAAAGTTTTAAAGAAGGATAAGAGTGGAGAGTAAAAAAAGTAAAGATAGAGCTTGGCTGTTCACAGCACACATTTCTCCGATCAACAACATATGAGCTGGATTTTTTTTAAAAAAATGTCCATCCTGGTGGTCCAAATTCATCACAGCGATAGTTGAACCCTATGACTATTGTGAAGGCTTCAGAATTACTGGCAAAAAAATAAGAAAAAAAAAACCAATTTGTTTTCTTTTTAAGTATTTGAATCCATGAGAAAAGATAACAGTTCCAGAGTTTTGCAATTCAATTTGAAAACTTTCTTTGCAAAAGAAAATTTACATTTCTGCAATTAGAAGACATTTGTGGGTCTAGAAAGAGAAAACAATAGTTTCACAATAATAAAATAATCTTAAAAAGTATAAAATAAACTCCTTCCTTTCTCCTTCCAAATAGCTTGTTAGTACAATAGAGATTTTTTGGAGATGGTGCGGGCCCATAGGAAAATATCTTTCTAACCACTACTAAACATACAAAAAGTCCCTAGAGGAGATTAAGGCAATTTTAGCATAATTCTTATCCTAAAGGAAACGATCTGGAGTCCATCACAGATTATAATGTTAAAGGTAAACTTCTTTTCAAGAAGAAGCAATGCATGAAGAAGTCTTTAAATTACAGAATTGGAAATAACCAATTAGGTCATTGAATTCTATCTCTTGCTCCGTCCAAGCATCCAAATTACGTAAAACATACACAACCGATAGCTGCACACATTCAGTAAAATCAAAACTATGTGGGTAATTGGTTCTACAATTAGATGCTGTTCATTATTTGGAAATGTTTCTCATCTCTTAATTGGAATCAGCCTTCCTATAACTGAAATTCATTCTTCTATGACCTGACTTCTGGGATTAGAGAAAATATAGATCATATCATTTCAGGTATGTGTTATCATATCCCTCTCCATAGTAACATCTGTAGCAAACACACGAAATATTATTTGCCAGAAAAAGGTGACACATCCATTCACAAGTGAAAACTGTGATTACGTGTTTTAATAATGGCCTCATCACAGATATATTGTTATTTCTCCCCTTTGGTATCTTGTGGCCATCCCAGCTTTCAGTCTTCTCTACTCAGAACAACTTTTTCTGTTTCTTTGATCTTTTCTTATACGACTTAATTTGTAACCCACTGATTATCCTCACTGCCCTTCTCTAATCCTGTTCCAGTTAATAAGTGATGTCCAAAACATGATACAATCCTAGATATACAGCTTAACCTACCTCTTCTGCTAATTTTCAGCTATATCTTTGAAAGTAAAAAGTAAACCCATGCTGAAGTAGAAAAAACATTTTTAACAGAACCCAGTTTTCCACCGCACAGGTGAAACTTGAAAGGTAGGTGATCTACCTGCCTGCAATTTCTACTATCTGTTGGTAAGAAATGTCACTTGTCAATGGATGCGTCACCTTTTTCTGGCAAAGAATATTTAGAATGACCCAATGAAATGGCACAAGATTACACAGAGCCCAAATAGGAATCCACGATATAGTATACATTAATGACCTCAATTTTAGTCTTTGTTTATTCTAAAAAGTCTTTTTAATTAAAAAAGAAATATGCAGTGCTGCAAAGTAAGTATCAGCCTCTAAGATAATGTTTAGTTAAAGGAATGCTTTTGTGCTTTAACAAAACTCAACTGTCACTTTTAAAAATACAAATAATGAGGACTATAGCCCAATTCTTTGCTCAGAAGTGTTTCCAGCAGCTTGGATAAAAGAGATCATTCTGAGGAGAAAAACTGGATGACAGCTAGCAATCATGTCCACTTTTCTTCTGATAAAATTTGTGATTATGTCTACCATGGTAGCTTTTTGTGAATAAAAATTTTTCTAATGATAGCCATTTTATAAGACTAATGAACTAGATTGAGTGAACTGTTCTTAAAAATGCATTATAAAGTCACCAGATTTTTAAATATACCACAATACGAAAAACAATAAAAGGTGCCCTGGTGGCGCAGCAGACTAAAGCACTATTATTAACATCAGCTGCCTGCAATTACTGCAAGTTCAAATTTCACCGGGCTCAAGGTTGACTCAGCCTTCCATCCTTTCAAAGGTAGGTAAAATGAGGACCCAGATTGTGGGGGGATTAAGCTGACTTTATATGAATATATACAAAAAGTATGAAGGCTATTGCTTAACGCATTGTAAGCTGCCTTGAGTCTCCGGAGAAGGGCGGCATATAAATAAAATTTTAAAAAACACACAAAAAACCAATAAAAGGTCATTTTGGAAAATAAAGTTAGTAAAGAATGGCAAATGAGAAAAATCTGAAGTGCAGGATATGAGATATTCCACTATAACCTCCACCTAAACAGCATTTAAGTATAGGGGGATTTTCTGCATGGCTTCCATTAAACTTTAAACCCGATCAAGAGTCACTCAATACTGAGATGGGCAGCATATAAATTTAATAAATAAAGAAATAAAAATAATTTGTCTTAGTTTTTGAGTTTTCTCTGACTATAAGAACTGTAGGTGACCATTATATTGATCTACCATAAAAATACTATGACTAAATTCAATCCAGCTATTTGCAAGTTGTATCAAAACTGAATTTTATCAGAGTACATAATTTTTCTTGTATTCACACTTACACACCAAGTTTTTAAAAAAGTTATATAACCACAATTATTCCATACATATTTCTTCATCCTGCATATATGCACCTCTTCATTCTACACTGGAAACTGTTGATTTATCAAAGCATCTACTTGATCAGAATGGTTTTTCAATATGGAGCCAAAACCTGCATCAAGGGACTGATTAGATTAGAGACCCTGGCAGAGGCAAAGTGAAGAATGAGGCATTTTGTTGTCATTGAAAAGACAGCTGCAAATACACATAGGTCCCCAAAGATATCTTGAGTAGGGGGTCATTGCCCATTGGTATTTTGTGAAAGAAAATAAAATGAGTTGAATATTGTTTTAAGGGGATTCTTTCAAATCTGAGCATCAGAATATAGAACTGCACTATCCTATTATAACTGTGCACCAAATTAATAACAAGAGATGATAGGTAATTACAACTGTAATATTTTAGCATAGCATTAAAGACAGCTGCCAATGTTTTAAAACCATACCAATGCACTGGAATGTCCCCTTGGTATGAATCAAAATGGTACATTAGCTTAGGCCCGGGCTACATGGCTTAGGCCCGGGGTATTTGGCGGACCATCTGCAGCCAGCGACTGCTCCCCATCGCCCGGTGCGTTCCCACAGGGAGGGCCTCCTTGGGGTGCTGTCGGCCAGACAATGTTGGCTGGCAACCCCTAGGGAGCGGGCTTTCTCTGTGGGCGCACCTACCCTGTGGAATCAGCTCCCCCTGGGCCTCCAGGTGGCCCCTGACCTTCGCTCTTTCCTCCGTGACCTTAAACCGCCTGGCCGGTTAGGACTGAAGGGGTTTTAGAGGGGATTTTAATGGTTTTATAGTTTTATTGGGTATTTTTAAAAAATTGAACTTTGTGTGTTTTTATTGTTGTGAGCCATCCTGAGTCCTTTCGGAGATAGGACGGCATATAAGTCTAAATAATAAATAAATAAACATTATCTTTAGAATCCGTTCTTCTTACACTAGAACTAGCCTGTTTTAAGGACATTGATAAATATGTCAATTATATATTTATTGAATTCATTGAAGCTTTCCCATACATGTCTTGCCTGAACTTGTATTAATTTCAGGCAATTTTGAGATGCAGCAGCTTTCAAATTTCAAGAATTTAAAATGGAATTTATACTAGTTACCCAAAATTCTATACAGTATATATACAACTAGTCTTATGCTAGTTTGTCAAAGATAATAAAATTCATCTGGGGGAAAAAGGGATTTTACTGAAGAAATATATATTTTTATTTCAACAAATATTTATCATATTTTGAATATATCAAATATCAGAACTTGAGCAATTATGAAACTATTCATAGAATGTGAATAGTTTAATAGAAACTATTAAATTAAGCTAGCAAAGAATAGTTTAATAGAAATCCAAGTATTATTCATACACACACACACACACACACACACACACACACACTACAGGGTGGTAAATAGGGAGTTTTATATCAAACTTCTTAACCACCTATTTCCTTCATATACAAGTCAACATTTCAGTATAAAGCAGGCACTTAAAATTCCAAACTCTAACTTATTTTAAAAATTTGGAATGAAAATGAAGATTATGACAGTAAGTTAGTAGCATGGGTGACCTTGTTGGAGGAACCTCAGCAAGGACCCCTGAAGAAAGATCTCCAAATATCATTGAAGGACTCAAATAAATTCACAGCTGTAGTCTGTACAGTTTGAAAGCCTTCTTTCATTTCATTTTGGCCAAAGAAATATTGAGACTTAACTGAAAAATATTGAGACTTAACTGTGAATACTTCCATGGATTACACTCTGTGCCACACTGAAAGCAACTCTACATCTCTGTGCAACTGGTTCCTGGTTAGAGTTTAACTAGCCACGGTCCTAAATATTAGGCAATGAGGGGGGGATACAATAGAAAGAAAGTAGTCTAGCAATAGTGAAGGAATGCAAAAGCTATTAGCACCAAAAAGAGATAGGAAACAAAATCTCACCCTTGGGAAAAAACTAAATGTGAGAAAGAGATTAAAAAGAAATCTTAATTCAGTGTGGTCTAAGAGAAAAGAAAGGGAAATTCTAGCAGCTTTCTGTCTATGGACATTCTCGATCATCCAAATCATGGTTGTCCCAAAGGTGCTTTTTTCAAAAGGCAGCTGGACTTTCTTATTTTTTTTCCTTTGAAAATGCTTTGCTTCTCATCCAAGAAGCTTCCTCAGTTCTAACTAACTGGTGGGGAATAGAAGGATTTATAATCTTTGATAGAATATAAGCTCAGGATCAATTCCTCAGTATGAATTATCTGTAGCAAATCAGCTAGCAGGATTTTTTAAAGATTGTTCCAGGATGACTTGTTCTGAGTTTCATGAGAGAAGGGGCAGGCAAATGTGCTGCTCAGTGATCAGTTAGTTATTGGATTATTATATAACTTCATGCAAATATTTAAAACTGTATTTTGGGATATGATTAGGAGAACAATGGCAAACTGAGAAATTTGAAACAAGGAGCCAAAGAAATTTGTCAGTACATACTAGATTTTCAATTATATGCCAGAGATATGAGGTAGAATGATCTTGCTCTGACTGACAAGTTTTGAGTCTTCGCTGATAAACTGAACTGAGAGATAAATGAATGAAATACCAGATTTCTAGATTACTAGATTTCATACTAGAAAATTTGGAAGAATTTTTCCAATGTTGTATATTGTTTAGTGCACAATAGGAAATGTTAAGGCCACCTCTGCCACCCACAAGGCCTCCTCAGATGACTACATCAGGGAACTCAAGCAAATAGGACCAGAATAAGATTCTTGTCAACATCAGAGAAGAGAACTAAGTTCATTTTCTACTGTGGAGCCATAGGACACCTAGCCAAGACTTGCACCACTAAAGTTCAGACCTCTGAGTCACTACAAATTGCCCTATCTGTGGAACTGCAGGCTATATAATAAGCAAGTGCCCAAATAACTTCAAAGCCTTGTCTTTCGGAAACTTCATAGCTCCCATGAAGACCTCAGCAGGAGTGTGCTCAGACAATTAACTGACATCAGGCAGGTGTATTTCATTATGCTTGTTATTTCTTCATTCAATTTCTGGTTTTCGCAGCTCTTGTAGATTTGGGTGCATAAGCCAATTTCATAGACAAGACACAGTGCAATTATTTAAACTGCCTACATAGTAATTAGAAAAACCAATGCTTGTGGAAACTATTTTCAGGAAGTGCCCCAAGCTGGTCTTATTTTGAAACACACAGCACTTCTGAAACTGACAATAAATGATCATGCAAAATTCTTGCCATTCTATATTACAATTTCTTTAGATGGTCCCATTATGCTGGGCATTGACTGGCTGTAAGCCCATAATTTAGGTGTATAAGGAGAGAAAGGGAGAATTTCTTTTCATTTCAAAGATGCTAACAGCATCATCTACAGCTTTCCTCATTATCTCCCTTCTCCCTCTCCTACTCAGTTATCTGAACCCTCTTTCTTGCCAGAAAAGTATACAGAATTTGCTCTTGTTTCTAGGAAAAGGGAACAAGTACATGAATAGAATAGAATAGAATAGAATAGAATAGAATAGAACAGAACAGAATTTTTTATTGGCCAAATGTGATTGGACACACAAGGAATTTGTCTTGGTGCATATGCTCTCAGTGTACATAATGTACTCCTGTACTCAGTGTACATTGCCTCCTTATCACATGTGTGACTTGTGGGATTCCTTGGAGCTGGGATTCCTTGGAGCTGGAATCCCAGAGTCTAGCTAAAAGACAATATCTTAAATAATTTAATGGTTACCCTGAATGGTTACACTTTGGTGGTAACGTTACACTTCAGAAGTCCTGAAAGAATTAACCTAAGGAGGCTGATGTATGTAATCTTTAGGAAATCGTTAATAATTCTGCCTTTTATTTCAGACCTACAGAAGCACATTCAAAAGACAGGCAGGGAGAGGTGCACACAATTTAATTAGAATGAATGAGTGCCATGAATGCTTAACTGTCTTTGATAGCAGATGTGGCAAAGTTTAATGCTCAAGTGATGCCTTTTGAAAGGGTTAATTGCAGCATGTCTACTCCAGATTCATGAATGAAATACTTTTCAATATTTGGGATAAATATTTCTTTCTTTTTTTAGAAGAACCATCTTTGCACAAAAGTCCTCTTACAAGAATCTCAGAGGAACTCCGCAAACAGAAGTGGAAAAAAGCCATAGGCAGGTAGGTTAATCAATTACTATTTTTCCATATTTTTAAAAAAGTGACCACTAGGGAGGCCCATAAGCAAAATAAGTGCATTAAGAGGCAGAGCAAGCAGCACTTTCTACATTTCTACTTTTAAATGGAAATCATGTTCTTCGAAACTTAATCTAGCTGCAGAGCTCAGTCCAAATCCCCCAAAGGCTTCAGTCCAATAGTGGGCCTCTCCCACAGAGCTTTAAAGTTGCTGTTTCGCTCTTATTGTGCTTCTCCCTTTTTATCCCAGCCCAGCCTAAACATTTCATTTCTGATTAATATTTTGATAGCAAGCCAATATTTTTTTGGCATTGCAACAAAACCAGGCTCCATTTTACAAACATATCTCCTTCAATCTTTTAAAAACAATTTTTCTTTCTGTTCTCCCATTTCCCCCCGTTTCCCTAAAGAGCTCTTCTTATTTCTGAAACAGACAACATGAAGAGTTCGTCAACTCATGTATGCAGGTAATAGCATTTACCCTGCAGGTTTTGTTCCTCAGAACTCTTGACTCTTGAACAATGTCCATAACCCAATTTGATTGTGCATGATTTACTAAATAGGAGGCACATCCTAATTTGGAAATGTTGATATGAGTTAAATTCTGTGATGCCTTCTTCATCACAGTTAAGTGTTTTTATCAAATCCTAAAGTTGGAAGAGGCCATTTAGATCAGAGGTCCCCAACCTCTGGTCCATGGTCACAGGCATGGTGCCTTGGCACGCCAGAAACTGGTCAATGCAAACAAGTAAAGTCCCATCCATGGGATGTAGGCAGTATGATAAACCCCATCCCCTCCAGTCCGCAGAAAAACCTCTCCCCACAGAACCGGTCCCTGGTGCCCAAAAGGTTGGGAGGCACTGATTTAGACTATCAAATCTAATACCATGCTCAGTACAGGAGCTGCCCATGTTAGGAAGTTTTTCCCCCCCTAATATTCAACTTGAATCTGTCCTCCTACAGATTAAGATCGTCATTGTTATATTGTTGTTTACACACATTTCCTCTGGCCAGTCTGATAAGCATCTCTGACAAAGGCCATGTTCTGACATGGACATCAATCCAACGGAAGGACAGAATTTAAATGCTTCCTCTATGTACAAGAGATGCCTGTTTCATCTAACTCTGAGCAATGTAACTATGTTCCCTTGCTGAGGCAAAGTCATACATTTTGAAAAAACAAATTCAAAGCTACTTACTGGCTAATGTTACCATGGCAGGAACACTGGCAACAACACCTTCAGACATGCGGGCTATGCACTGGTATCGACCCACTGTGTGATTGTTTAAGGCAGCAATGGTGAGCAATCTTTGATCAATATGGATTCCTAGAACATCATCTGATTGAAGCAGCTCCTTTCCATTCAGTCTCCAAGTAACGTTTATTCCCAAAGGCTCAACCACACATCCCAGAGTCACCAAGCCACCATGCTTCTGGACAATAGAATCAGGTTGGACAGAGACATGAAGAGAATCACCTGCAAAGGAAGACAGGTAAAGTCCTCATAAAGTAGATCAGCTACTTCCACTTTAATTACTTAACTACTTGACTTCCCCTGTACAAGAAATTACAAGCATAAGGCTTCATGGCATTCAAGAGCTAGTTATTTCTTGGCAAGAAAATGTGAAGGTATCTGCTGAAATACTAAACTTTCAGATATATATCATCCTAATCTAGATAAGACTGTAATGCTGAATGTCTCTGCAAGTAAATACTGGCATGTTCAGATATCTCCTGCTCCATTGTTTTGTGTCTTGCCTGTCCTTAAGCAATCAACTTTGCATGTAAGTCCACCAGAGGTGGGTTTCAGCAGGTTCTGACCAGTTCTAGAGAACCGGTAGTGGAAATTTTGAGTAGTTCAGAGAACCGATAAATACAACCTCTGACTGGCCCTGCCCCCATCTATTCTCTGCCTCCCGAGTCCCAGCTGATCGGGAGGAAATGGGGATTTTGCAGTAACCTTCCCCTGAAGTGGGGAGGGAATGGAAATTTTACAGTATCCTTCCCCTGGAGTGGGGTGGGAATGGAGATTTTACAGTATCCTCCCCTGCCACGCCCACCAAGCCACACCCACTGAACCGGTTGTATAAAAATTTGAATCCCACCACTGGAATCCACTCTAAATCTTTGGGAGGCGGAGAACATGTTGCTCCACAATAATCACATTTGCTTCCATGTCAACTTAAGCAAAGTAACAGGGGTTATAAAAGTAAATATGTATTATACCAAAAGCCTTGGTCCAGTATCTTTTTTTACAACAATGTTATTCATATTCCCCAGAACAGTTACAAGCTGACAATAATCTTTTGCTATTTTGTCATCCCCAGTGGACAATCAGATTAATAGTACTTTTGAATTAGATAAATGTGTTTGGTTGCTCACTCAGGAGCTCATTCAGTGATTACTGAATGTAAACAAATTAATCATACATAGGCAGAATAGTCCGTTTACTGGAAGTTGATAATAATTATGACTAAGGAATAGGCAGTATATGCAGCGGTAGAAACTCATAAATATCAAAACATAAAACCATGGTTCTTTAAAAATTAGAAACAAAAATTGCAAATAAAATCAAGGCCCTGAAAATGCATCAGCTACATAGATAAAAAAAATAGGGGAAACAATAACTCACCCAAATTTGTAATGCAGTTAGCAGATGTCAAAAGCAAACACGCAATAGCAATAATTAGTCTTTCCCCCTCTGGTATCATTGTCATCCCACACAGAGGAATATGGACCAAAAAATACCAACCGGAGTTCCCATAAGCTATCACAGAGCACTTAATAATAGAAATTCAACTTCATGAACCAACCTGAAAAAGAAAGTAAGAGATAAAATAAAACAATATATTAAATAAAGTGTAGGAGAATTGTATTGCTGACCATAACTTGCGTGTGGTCTTCCAGTGTCCTTCCAAATGCACTGCCAATTTGAAATATGATTTGGAATACAATGAAAGGAAACAGTAGTTAACAATGTAAGAATTAATAATCAACTATATTTAATCCAATCATTATATATATAATGGATGAGTGTGTGTGTGTGTGCTTTAACCCCACTCCATGACACCTTTTCCATTTCAGTACAAACAGCTGCATATCTCTGGTAGAAGTCATTGATTTAAAATTTAAAAAGAACTGGTCTCAACCAGGGTAGCATGAAGTTGACAAAATGCATCACATCATAAATAAACTCCACTGCTTACATACTTGTATAAAATGTTATGACATACATTTTCTCATTTGCCTCTTGTCCCTCCTGCAGATATTCGTGATTCAATACATATTTTTGAGAAGCTCTACTTGTTTCTTTTTACTAAGGAAGTGGATCTTTTTATTCCTATTTTTTAATTTATTTTTATTTCTCTTTTTTAACTAGTTACCAAAAAAATGTAGGTCCTGTTATCCCTTAGCTGCCAAATATTCTCTAATTCTTAAAATTCTTTAATGAAGAAATCTGTCATTTTTTAAAAAAAAAATCCAAGTATGTAGTGCAAATAGGTACCTCTATTCAGGTACCTATTGAACTCTCAAAAAACTAATACATTGTGAAGCAATATTTATCTTTCCAGAATCCATACTGATTTTCCTTCAGCAAAGCGTATTCTTTTCCGTGGCTAGTTCAAACCTTTAGATGGCCAAGCTGATTGGCATATAATTTCTTAAATCTCCCCCTGGATTCTTTTTTAAAATTATTGTCATTGCATTGGCTATCTTCCAGGACTCCTGGAAGAACAGGATTTGAGGGTTATATAAGTTTTGCTAAAAGATCAGCAATTTCATATCTGAATTCTTTAAGATTTGTTGAATGGATGCCAACAGAGCTTGGTGCTTTCTAACTATGTAGAATTTCAAGTTGTTCTATAATATCTGCTCTTGTAAACTTAATTTGCTTTAACTGTTTTAATTCTCCCCCTGAGAAAGTCAATACAAGCCAGATATCTTCTGTAGTAAAGGCAAAAGCAAATAGTTTATTCAATTTCTCTGAAATCACCTTAGCCTGCTTGAATTCTCCTCTCACTTCTTTGTTGTCTAATTGCTTCCCTGTGCGATTTGGGGATATGTCAAAAAAAACCCACAGAATTGAATTTAGTGGGATTGCATGTGGTACAACAAGATGGACAGTATTTAGAATAAATAATATTGAGTAAAAATATGAGGAACTGGTATAAAAGAGGTACAATGAGGTAGTTTCATCACACAGAAAAAAATGTATAAACATCTAATTGCAAATGGAAATATATGAAGGAAAATGAAGAGAGAGGCCAGGAAAGTTGTGATTAAACTTCAGTTTAAAGACTAAAATCAAGACCTGAAGTGGTATACCGACACAATGGAAGTAAATATGGCTTACAGAATAGAAAAGTATGGAAAAGCATAATGAATGTATTGGTGTTAAAATAGTTCTAGTTAAATTCTTTTCTCTTCCTCTTTCTCCTAGCTTTAATTTCTTTTGCACAATATTGTTTATCCTGAAAAAGAATAGCGTGATGGTTCTGATTTATAAGTCTGTATGCAATAAACATTTGCTGAATTAACAAAATACTCTAGGTAGTCCTGTAGACCCTGCCCATCATGGTAGTAATTCAGGATATTGTAAAGCAGATCAGTTATGTGGCTGACCTGATTTTACAACCTGTTTGAGATGGCCATTAAGCAAATCATCATGGTCAAAGTGCATCTGTGGTTGTTAAGTGAACTAATAGTTCATTTTTTTTCTTCAAAACTGTTGTAGAATACATTTATGTGAGCATGGGATTGCTGGAAGCATCCATAAATGCTACATGGTTATGGAGCACCCAAGATGCAGTAATGTGGTGATGGGAATGACCACTGATCCATTGGAACGTAAAACAGGTGTGATATGACCGGTTATAAGTCAAGAACTATCTGTACAATAACTATTTCCAGATACTTAAGAATTTTACAATAGTACAAGATATTTGGAATATTTGTTTTGAGCATACTTTGTGGTGACTTCTTTTGTTTTGAGCATTCTAAGTCAATAGCTCAGCTTTGATCGCTAACAGTAAATACCTGGTTCAGTAAATATTCCTGAATTCTGCTCATTTATTCTTTAATTAACTTTATCCTACATGCCCTGCTATACGTCCTACTTTTAGCAATTTTCCAAAAATCAGTCCAGTGCTCTATATAAAAAGTCAGTTTTTCTCATAAAGGATATATGAATAGTAGATATGAACCATGTATTTAACGCTTATATAAATCTATGTATCACAAATCAAATATCCCAACAATCGGATATATTCATAAGGATATTTTCAGCTATAAATAAAAATATGTCTAATCAAGCAGAATGTAACAATGTTTGCCAAGTTTTGTTATCTTTTTATTTGGCTGTGGTTAACTAAAACTAAATATTTTAGTTTAAACAGAAATACAAATGAAAATATTTCTTCAGCTCTTGGGCTCTTTTTTTATATATAGAGAGAGAAAGATTAAAAAAAAGAATAATAATAGAATATCAGAGAGAAAAGTACTTGAAAAAAAGGGGCCAGAAATGAGTCATCTAGAGATAGCCTTCTCCAACAGAAGCACCCTTGGTGACAGTCGATGGTAAGCCTCATCAGGCAACGTCCCATCCCTTTTTAACTTCTTACATTGAATGCATGTAAAAAATATTATGGATTGGGATCGCCCAGGTATGCCCAGAATTTTAAAGTCAGTGACTATTCCCACAGATGCCTTTGTTTCTCCAACAGGTGTTCTGCAGGTATGTTGAACTACTGTTCTCTAAATCCTAGGAAACTCCTGGAATAGATAACTTTAAACAGATAATTACAGTTTTTTGTTTGTTTATCAATGTATATGCCAAACTAAAATCTGATCGATACATGCTAGATTTAACTAAGTTAATAAAATATATACCTAATTAAAGTCATTGGGGCAAGTTAGTTACAATTTAAATCCCACTTGTATCACTAAATGTACAACACAAATTAATTGCATATTTACTCTGATGTAAGTTGAACTCTGTGGACTGGAGCTAATTCCCAGTACATATCCAAAGTCTGGTAATCTTAGCTTCAGTCCAACTATTTATCTAGGCATCTCATTGTATTTATTACCACATAACATAACCCTGCGACCCTGAATAGAACCCTATTCAGTCCTGAGATTTTAACTTTCTCTATTTACATGACGTCTGAGGTATCTGGATGTTGCTATTTTTCCAGATGAAGAATTTCCATCTGGAGCGACTATTAAGTTGCTATCACCTTAACCAGGATTTTGATTGGAGCAGAATAAAATAGTCCTCTTCTTAGTGCTAAATACATAACTCCAGTTTTTCCTTTTAAGCAAAGCTATCAGATCAACTGATTTAGACTATGTGGACTGAAGTAAACCTTGAAGTAAAAAAACCCCAAACAATAGAGGTAATCCTTGACTGTAATTGACCCCAAAATTGCAGTAATATGTTGTGGTCATTTAGCGGGTCATTACATGACCAGGCCCGATTTTACATTTTTTTGCACTAGTCATTAAGCTGCAACCATAAAGTGAATCCATTTTACCCATTTTTGTTTTTTATTTGCCAGAAACCAGATGTAAATACCACAAATCAGCCAAAAGTATTAAAAATCATGGTCACATGACCAAACGATGCAATAAATAGACATAAAGGTGAACCAGTTGCCAAGTGCCCAAAATGTGATCACATAATCATGGGGTGGAGGGGATTACACCTGTCATAGCTTAGAAATCAGGTGATAAGTAGCTTTTTTGGGATGCATTATAACTTCAAACAGTCATAAATAGAGGACTACTTTTATAAGGATCTTCATGTCTAACAAATTCCAGCACATTAAGTACTCAGGGAATACAATAGCTGCAGTGGTGGGTTTCAACTTTTTTTACTACTGGTTCTGTGGATGTGGCTTGGTGGAAGTGGCATGGCTTGGTGGGAGTGGCTTGGTAGGCGTGGCAGGGGAAGGATACTGTAAAGCCTTGGATAGTACAGTGGTCTAAAGCCCTGTTATTAACATCAACTGCCTGCAATTATTGCAGGTTCGAATCTCACCAAGGCTCAAGGTTGACTCAGCCTTCCATCCTTTCTAAGGTAGGTAAATTGAGGACCCAGTTTGTGGGGGCAATAAGCTGACTTTGTATAAATATATACAAAAGTATGAAGGCTATTGCTTAGCACATTGTAAGCCACCCTGAGTCTCCGGAGAAGGGCGGCATATAAATCAAATTTTAAAAATAAAATAAAATAAATAAGTCTCCATTCCCACTCCACTCCAGGGGAAGGATACTGCAAAATCCCCATTCCCTCCCCACTCCTGGGGGAAGGATATTGCAAAATCTCCATTCCCACCCCACTCTGGGGCCAACCAGAGGTGGTATTTGCTGGTTCTCCAAACTACTCAAAATTTCCGCTACCAGTTCTCCAGAACTGGTCAGAACCTGCTGAAACCCACCTCTGAATAGCTGCATCACCAATTCTGAACTCAGAATGAGGTCCCAACATCAAACTGATATACTAAAGATGCCAATGGATAGACAATAGCTAATCCAAAGAGGATCAAAGAAAGATTGAAGGGGTATAGCCAAAGACTGTAAATATGTCAACATTTAAGATACATTGGTAGATATTTCCTAATGAGACTTAACAGACTGTATAAAGTATCATATCATATAATATCCTTTATTTCACATGTTAGCAAAATGGATTATCTAAAGCAGATTAGAGTCCTGTAAGGAAAAGGAGATGAAGCTGGCTTTATAAAAGGACCAGGAGCTCAAGAGATTTGTACATGCTAGAAATGTAAAAACCTAAAGAATATGGAAGTCAGTATGCGCTTCCTTAATTATATAAAAAGCAAAGGAACATGTTTAACACATTCTAAAATTTCCACTCCCTTTAAAATATTTAAGTGGTTGGATTTTTTCCTTAATAATTCCATAATTATTATTAGTAGAAATCTGAAACTAAACCTTAACGTGATTCCCTTTTGATTTAGCGCCAAGTGTAATTTAATCTATTATGAATTAAGATTATCTGACAATCTGATTATATTTTATTCAAAATATCATGGTTTTAAAAAACCAGTGCAGTGATATTGTAGACACAGATCGAGAGCGTTTCATCAAATATTGATGAAACTTTATAAAGATAGATAAAAATGAAGAATTGATGAAAATTATATTATGGTCAAATAGCCTACTTCAATGAATTTCTATATGAATGGAATCTGACACAATGTCTTCATGGAGCAAAGTTAAACAACTGCTTATGTGCAAATTGTTTATAGATTCAGAATAATATAGCAGTAAAATAAGTAGTGCAAACATTTGTACAGCTTTCAGTCACTACTTTCAACACATTTCAAAGAAGTAACATTTCCATTTATAGATTTCCTTGCATGCACGGGATGTTTGAATTCCTCCCATAGATTTTCAATAATAATAATCTGGGAACTATGGAGCCATTCCAAAACCTTTATCTTTCTTTCTTTCTTGCCTTGATATTATGGCTGATTTTAGAAGTTCAAGATGTTTCAGATTGCTGTTTTGCTATTCAACACTTGACAACTTCAGTTCTTCACTGTCAGCAAGGAAGAGTGAGGGGGAAAAAATCCCCAAAGTAAAAATAGGTTCTTGTGAAGCATATAAATAAAATGTAAAAGAACAAAGTTGCACAATCTCGTTCAGAACAAATGTCTTCAGGAAAACAAGTTAAGTGAATAAAACAATGGAAGATGGGAGGATTCCTGTTGCCCCTAAAAAATATCCAGAAGCTTCAGTTGGTCGAAATGCAGTGGCCTATATGGTTTTGTGCCAATCATGATTTGCATACATGTCACCTCTCTTGCAGGAGCTGCATTGGTTGCTGATTTGGTTCTGGGCTCAATTCAAGTTGCTGATTGTCACTTTTAAACAGTGGTGGGTTGCTACCGGTTCACACCTGTTCAGAAAAACTGGTAGCGATAATTTGTCATTGGTCACAGAACCGGTAGCGACGGCTGGCTGGTCATGCCCCCGAAATGGTCCCCTAGTCACCACTCGCTCTCCCAGGCTGCCATGTTCGTCGTTGCCATGTTCTTCGCACACATGCAACCCACTCAGTCACATGCCCCCCCACCTAGCCATCCCTACCGAACCAGTAGCAAAATTTTTTGAAACCTATCACTGCTTGTAAAGCCCATCTTTCGCCAGTTACATGTGTTAGGATTCTATATGATGTATATAATGTTAGAACCAGTTGTCCAGGCAATATATATATACTGTAACTTTAAGCTGTAAATGTTACGTTCTTGCTGAGTCATGCTGTAGTGGGATAATGACCAGTTGGGAATATATTTAAACAAAGTATTGTAACCTGGTCTGTTAGAACTGCTGCTGCTGCTGCTATGAACTGCTATTGTGACTGAACTGCTATGAGCTGCTAATGTGAAGGAGTTGCTATCTGTTGATGGATCTGCTACCATCGTGGTTTGCTAACTAGAGTGAGTTGTTTGGACTGATTTACTGGACTGATTTATTGGTGAAGACTTGGGATTTGTTTATGACTACGCTACTGCTTTTTCCTATGATAAGGTACACTTTTGCTAAACCAGTTTTCTTATTCATTGCTCTCAACGTTTCCTTGTGCAGTTACTCTGCTGGTTGGTAAAACAACATCAATATCCTTAACA
>WNWU01000016.1:11889979-11953351 GCA_012654045.1 Ptyas mucosa
CAGTGAAGGGCCAAGGTTTGGAGCTGGCAGGGAAGAAGAAAGAGAGCTAGGAAGGTGAGGGAGATGAAGAAGTGGAATGGACAGCAAAGGAGCAACTAATAAGCATGCTCTAGGGCAGCTGTCAAGATGCCTCCTTGTCCTGGCTAGCTCTGTGTGCCACGGTTGCAGAAGTCGTTCACCCTCAGAATCATTGTCTTGGATAGGGAAGCCAGAGGATGTGGAGATCACCTAGATCAGGGGTGCTATTCAGCAGGTTCTGGAGAACTGGTAGCGGAAATTTTGAGTAGTTCGGAGAACCGGCAAATACCTCCTCTGGTTGGCCCCAGAGTGGGGTGGGAATGGAGATTTTGCAATATCCTTCCCCTGGAATGGAGTGGGAATGTGGATTTTGTAGTATCCTTCTCCTGCCATGCCCTCCAAGACACGCCCACCAAGACACGCCCACAGAACCCGTAGTAAAAAAAAAAAGGATTTCACCACTGACCTAGATAGTGTGAACAAGGATGGATGCAGGGAGGCCAGAAGAAAGCCTGATCTCAGCAAAATTAAGCCACATGAAATGTGCCAGTCCCAGCAAGCAACTGCTTTCTGTGGGAAGTGCAGGGATTTGCTCAAAATTCTTTTACCATTTGGCAGGATGGAAGGACTGTTCTATCCATTATCTGTTTAATAATAAACAAACAAACAAACAAACAAACGGGAGAATGATCTTGAATATTTAAGGAAATCTCTTCAAACTTGGAAAAAGAAGTCATCTTTTAAAAACAAAGCTTATCCTGCAATTCATAGTATCGTGGGGAAAAGGAGTCTAAACTGGCAACTGTGTTTGAATGATGTGCCAAATTATTTTTTTCTAGCAATAATGCTCATTTGGACCAAAGCAATCGAAGTGTTTACCACTACTACGCTATCACAAAGAAATTCCAAAACAATTCTCTCTAACAATTCTCTTTTAAGCTCTGATATTCATATTGTTCTGTAACTTCAGGTAGAACACACTATGCAACTAGAAAAAAATGCCATGTAAATTTGTTTAATAAATAAATATTAAAATGTCACTAAATAATTCACAATACTGTATGTAAATGCTACAATATCTACAATGAAAGTTAGCATTCTTTATCCACAATAAATTTGAGGAAAATAGAATACTTATCCCATAAAATATATAAAATTTGCTATGCCTGTATATTTACTATGTTCTTATTAAGTTTTATGCCTAGATTTTGTGACATTTTGTAATGATAGAGAACATTTTTTAATGTAGATTTAGAAACCATTTGGTATTTAGTGAATATATCAGATAGAAAGACAGGCAGACAGACAGACATGTCTTAAGATTTTTGTCTCTTGTCTACCTCCACATGCAGATATAGATGGTCCTCGGCTTAGGATCACAGTTGAGTCCAAAATTTATGTCGCTAAGCGAGATAGTTGTTATATTATGTTGTTAAGCAAGATAGTTGTTATAGTTTTGCCCCATTTTTACAATCTTTCTTGCCACAGTTGTTAAGTGAATCACTGCAGTTGTTAAGTTGGTAAGAAGGTTGTAAAGTGAATCTGGCTTCTTACTTGTCAGAAGGCCTCAAAAGATGATCACATGACCCTGGACATTGCCACCATCATAAATATAAGTCAGTTGCCAAGCATCTGAATTTTGATCATGTAACCATGGGGATGCTGCAACGGTCATAAGTGTGAAAAACGGTCATAAGTCACTTTTTTCAGTGCCACTGTAACTTTAAATGGTGACTAAATGAATGGTTGTAAGTCTATCCGTAATGATGTACAAACTATCCAACATATCAGCAATGATTTATAGTCCTTTAAAAATCCCCTTTATGCCAGACAAGAATCTTGGTTCACCACAATATTAATGTCTTCTATTTCAGTTGGAGTCTGGGCAACTTTTGTAAAGGTTCCAAAATTTATCTGAGTCACTATACTTATCAGAATTATTATTCATACCTCTCACTTATCCTTAATTGAGTAATTAGCTGGAACTTGGGAAAGGGAAGATGCACTGACTACATGAATTAAACTCTACAGAAGATGATTTAAAGCAGAGGTCTCCAACCTTGGCAACTTTTAAGACTTGTGGACTTCAACTCCCAGAATTCCTCAGTCAAAGAGTGCTTAAAGAGTGCTGGTCTAGCGTCCTCTTGCGAAACCTCAGAGATTTGTAATCCTATAGAAAAATAGCTAATATCATCTATTCAAGCAAGAAGTTAGTACAGGTAGTGACAACTCCATTTCAGTACTGGCATGTTGCATGAAGTAAATCATTGAGTCCAGTTTTAATCTGAATTTAGAACCGCTTTTGGTGTTGGTAGAGTTTTGTTCAGATTATTTTTATTAGTTATAACATGTTACTTTGTTAACCGTTCATATTTCAGTGGCTTTTTGTACATCCATTAGGGAATCGGGTTTGAACCAACCCAAGGACTTGATACATTTATTCCGTTTTGATCTACAGGGTCTGTTCCAAAGTGTACTTTTTTGGAGGCAGGAAGATCATGGCTTGGCTCTTGGTCCACCTTCAGTCTTCTTTAAAATCTGTAAGAAGTCTCTGGGGGATTCATTATAGGATTTGGAATGAGATGTATTTAATATGCTGGTGTTCTATTTCACCTGAATTTATTAACATTTCTGGGTTGGCAGCTTGTATTATTAAAAACAATCTTAAAGATGTGATTTCCTGTACTCCCTCTGTTTATACAGGTAGTCTTCAACTTATGACCATAATGGAACGTGCCCATTTCGATTGTGAGTTGGTAACTATCATAAAGCAGGTCACCCACATGACCAGTCTGATTTTGCAACCTTTATTGCAGTGGGCATTAACTGAATGCCACAGTTGTAAACTGAATTCCACAGTTGTAAAAGGAACTCATTGTTCACAATGGGCCATTTTTGCAAACAACCACAAATAAATGCTGGTTTTCAACAAAAATGTTGTAAAATATGATCATGTGGATCTAGGAGGCTGCAAACAATCATAAATGTAGCCTGGTTGCCAAGTGCCCAACATGTAGACATGTGACCACAAAGGAAGCCCAACCATTGGAATTTCAGAACTGAGTTGAAAGTAGCCCTAGGGAGGTATATTGTAACACTGAATGTTCACTAAATGAGTAGTGATAAGTTGAGGACTTCCTAAAGTAATAATGATGCTAAGATAATCGTGATATATGTTTTCAAACATATAATAGTGAAAAAATAACTACTGCTACTGCTACTACTACTACTACTACTATTACTACTACTACTACATCATATCTCCAATCATCATGCTTAGTGCATTGTAAGCCACCCTGAGTCTCTGGAGAAGGGCGGCATATAAATCAAATTAAATTAAAAAAAATAGAGCAGGAGTGTCAAACTCGATTTCATTGAGGGTTGTGTTTGACCTTGGGGAGCTGGAGTGGGTATGGCCAGGGTGGGTATGACCAGCTTGCCATCACTCATGTCGGGGGGCGCCTATGGTGGCCCGTGCGCTCTGCCAGAGAAAACAGGCTCCCGGGCTCTGTTTTCGGCTGCAACAGCCTCCTGCAACCCTCTGCCAGCGAAAACAGAGCTCAGGAGGGGCGCATGTGGGCCTTCTAAGCTCTGGTTTTGCTGGTAGAGGCACTACAGGCCAGTCCTTCACTGTTTCCAGGGAGGCCCCGTGGGCCAGATCTAAGCACCCCAGGGGCCAGATCTTGAGTTTGACATCCCTGCTCTAGAGCAGGGGTCCCCATCCTCCAGTCAATGGCCCAGTACTGGGTCCCAGACCATTGGGAATCAAGCTGTGGGCAAGCACACAAGCATGCGAAACCATCCCACACTCCCCTCGCTGCTGCCGGTCCACTAAGCCAGAAAGGTTGGGGACCACTGCTCTAGAGTTATCAGATTTTATTTGAATCTGGAAGAAAACAATCATCTTCAGCAGGTACTCAAAACCAGCAAGGAACTGCATCAATTTGAAAAGAAATAAGTTCCATAACTAATGTGCTACCATTTAGAAAGGTCTATTATTATGAGTCCCAATCTATGAGATTGGTATATCTAAGTGGACTTAGCAGAAGGTCTGAAGACATGACAGGATGCTATCAGGAGAGTTGTACATTTATACAATAATTTACTAATATAGTAAAGCATTTAGAGCTTAATATGCAAAATAATAAATTTAAAGGATTAGCCAAGTGACAAATATGAAACTACGGCAGATCTTTAAAGATTTACATTACATGGTCCCACCATACCATGCCTTTCATGATATCATGCCCTGCATCTACAACCTACACTTTCAAAAACTGTTTTTTTGGACAGCACTAGAAACATATAATACATTGCAACACTCTAATCAGCAGATTAGTAGAGTATGCAGATAGGCTACCTTTATCCAGACTGAGCTGTAGTCAGAAATACAGCTGTGCTTGAGTCTCCAGTGACAAAAGCAAGGAGTACTTCCAAAATATTCAATTGTTCTTTTTGAGAAAGTACAATTGTACCCTGAACAATCTGTCTCCCTGAGGGCCATGACTCAGAAACCACCAGTCAAGAACTCCACCATTTTGTTTGAACTCAATTTCACCATATTCTCTATATTCTCCAACCCACTAATCCTTCTTTTCATTTGAATCATGGTAAGCTGTGTAGTATGAATAAATGTCTAGATGTAATTATCCTGAGGTAGGTAAAGTCGATAAATTGAAGTTGAATCCAGGCAACAACAAAAAAAAGCCCCATGAACATGTGATTTTTATGTTCAGGAATTGATTCTGTGTCCCAGATAGGCCTACATTTTAGTGAAAGAGCAGTAGCATAACTTGAGGTGTTCCTTGATCCAGCATTTTACTTGAGTCAAGTGGACTGTGTATGTTACAGGACCTTTTATCAGTTTTGGTTGGATATACAAGTACAGCTACCCCTTAACAGGAATAAATCCAATCCAAATGGTTCATGCTCTAAGAACCTCCTGAATGGACCATCATGTAGGTCTGTAGAATTCATTAGACAGCTTTTAATCTGTGGAAGGAAACTTCCAACTGTGAGGAAATGATGGAATCACTATATGCCAACATTTTGAAAGAACTGATGATCTATTTGCTTTTATGATTTTCATCTTTCAATCTTTCAGATTGCAAAGTTTTTGAAAGAGATGCTTTCTATCTATGAGTGTGTCTGGTTTTAAAATCATTATAGTTGTCTGTATGAACTGGAAGACTCACACTGTATGTAATTATACATTCTTTCACTTATAAAGCATCTGAAGTCTAAATTCATCTCCTCTTTAAAAGTTTGAACAATGAACTCGATTATCCAACTGATTGTAGTACTCGATTTAGGTCATCAATGTTACTACTGAAGTAAATAAATGAAGCCTTTTATTTACACATCAAGTGTTTTCCTTCCTAATACAGACACACAAACAAGGAAGCCTTTAATCAACCATAGTTTCCATCTTGTCAGGAAAATATGTTTTGTGCTTCGGAAAAAAATAAAATGTTAAAACCACAGCTTATAGTTCTTTTATATCCTAACTTGTTTTGAATTTGATAAATATAACTTCTAATTTCAGCTGAAATAATTTTTTAAAATGGTATTTTAATTTGGAAACTTCTTGATTTTATTTCAATTCATTCAAGCTGGTTTATGGACAATGAATCATGTTAAGGCTCAGCAATAAATGGGTTTAGCACTACTGGTTTTGTTTAGTGAATCATTTGGGAATCTGAAGCGAACATCTTTTTTTCTTGAAATAAGCCATACTAACTTAAATACCATGCTAAATAAACTGCATTCTGTAATTGATTAGCTGATTCAGTGAGAAACAAATGAATGCAGTTAGCATAATATATTTTCATTTGATGAGGAAGAGAGTCATGCCATATGAACTTTATTGGGTGCAAAAAATGGGGGGATTATATCTTGGCACTAGATATACTTATTTGATCCAATTCTGTGTTTAATGCTCACCCATTTGTTCTCAGGGACAATTTGATTCCCAATATGACCAATAGAGCTAATTCACTCAGGGGGAAACTTTAAAAAATCACAAGGATAGAGTGCTTGGCTTATAACAAAGTATTAAAGTAGAAATTGGGATAAGAGGACCTTGAGGAGAAGTTACAAAGCATGGAGAGAGAGGGAGGGAGGGAGAGAGAAACTTGGCATGGCCAGTGATGGTTAACTTTAGTTGGAAAAAATAAACAGACATGAGGAGAAAATGGATGATTACCACCATGAACGACTGCACACCTGTTGGCAGAAAAGCATATAGTATCACATTTTGTTGGCAGTTTTCATAAAAAGAAGATTCCCTCCCTGCCAACCTCCCATGCTCTCTTCTCCAAACTCCTGAAACAGGCAATAGGAGAAGGTCCAGCTGGAAAGTTGCTTGTACTGACACAGTTTACATTCTCCATTTCCCCATTCCCTCCACACCACTTTCCCCACACTCCAAAAGTTTTCTGAAGCAGCCTTTAAGATTTAAACAAATATCAGTTTATAAAGAAACAGTCTGCTCCCGTTTCTCTCTACCATCCCTCCATCCTGCCTTTCCCCTCACAGCCAAAACTCAACAGAGGTGGCATGAACAGAACATGTTCAGAAAACAAACATGTGGAGCATATCCAACAATGAATCTGGATTTAGCATGCCCTGTTTAAAAAAAAAAACACGAATAGGAAGAAAGAAAAACAGCAAAGTCAATTGGGATTATATACCAGTCAGAAAAAACATGTATGTATAAATAGGGAGAACAATGCCTTCAATTCTCAACTTCTGAACTCAACTTCTTCTGTTTCCAAGTAATTCTACTCTTTGTGGGTTCCTACCCACATCTTAAATTAAAAACATAATTCTATATAGTTATTACTCTTCCCAAAAGGGGAAGAATTAAGTTTTCTCAAGTTGTCCAAAAGTATGTCTGACTGCAAACAAAGACCATTGTTGGTTGCAATTTATTTTGCCTCTAGTGCCCTGCACTAATATTTTTGGCTTAATCAATGTGGCAACTTGCATTCCTCTTGACCTTGTCCCCTGACTCCTTCAATGTTTTTTGTCTCAATGTCTCAATATTATGGAGTGACCCAGTTCCATGAGGTTTCTACATAATGCATCAAATCACCCTCAGATGATTTTTTAAAGCTATGTTTTGGATAGTTGTAAAACGTGGTGAGATCTTCCTCCTATCAAGCTTTGAGAAAGTTCAATTTTGAAAAAGAACTGCTTATGCTAATATTTACAGGAAAATATCCAGCACATGTATCAAAGCACCTTTCATAAATACCTTCATAATTTGGTAGGATCAAATGATATGCAAACTGAAATGCAATTGTTTGTGATATACATTTATGCATTCAATAAAATATCCAGTTGAAATTTTCTGTGATTTTTATATAGTTGTATTATACTTTAAGTATAAACATTAATTTTCATATGGTTGAAAGGAATGAATTGTTGTTCCCCTCCCTGCACCTATTGGGCTTCTCAAAATATTACAAGTGGCCAATAATAAAGAAAAAGTAGCCATTCTTGGTCTAGGGCCGTGATGGCGAACCTATGGCACATGTGCCCAAAGTGGCACAGGGAGCCATGTCGCCTGGCATGCACGGCATCGCTCGTTCCTCTTCCGGGTTTCTGGCACGCATGCTCATGCGACAATCAGCTGGCCTTTGTGCATATGGCAGTGCCAGAAACCAGAAGAGCTGGTCTTCCGTTTTCCGGCGTGAGCATGCGTGCCGGCCAGCTGATTGGCGCATACGCATGTGCGGCAGTAACCGGAAGACTTGCTGGCCCAGCATGCGTGAAGCACTCCCTTTTCAGCACTCATTACCGAAAAGGTTCACTATCACTGGTCTAGGGCCTAGGCTTAAATTACAGTAAACTTAATTTCAGTTTATCATTCTTTACTTTACCTACATAGACTGAAAACTTCAGACATAGTAGAAATTACAAAATAATCAGATTGCACTGTGATCTCTTAAAATATCAGCTAAGGACAAAATGTGGGGTGAGGGAAGACAAGGTTCATAATATTAAGTGAAAGATCCATCCCTGTGCTTTCCACCAAGGCGTATCATTTTCTCAGTGCATCTCTATATGTATGTGTTGAATTTAGGTGGGTTCATCAGATCCAGATTCCCTACACCAGATATGATTCCCCAAAATTGTGCCAATGGGCAGCAGTGCTATCTGCTGTTCTTAGTGTATTCAGTTTCCCTATTGTACCTAATTATATATATTTAAATTATTTTAATTTTTTTGGAAAATGAATGGGAAACTGCAAAAGAATGCACCAACCTGAAATGTAACTTGTTACTGTGTCTTTTCTGGTTGTTTTAAAACATACAGTGTCAAATTGGAACATAAAAATGTACAAGTGAGTTTAGATGCAGCCTTTTTTTAAAAAAAATTAAATTTTTTATTTATATGCTGCCCTTCTCCGGAGACTCAGGGCGGTTTACAATGCGTTAAGCAAAAGTCTTCATACTTTTGTATATTTTATACAAAGTCAGCTTATTGCCCCCACAAACCAGGTCCTCATTTTACCCACCTTAGAAAGGATGGAAGGCTGAGTCAACCTTTAAAGCCTGTTCTTTATCTTTTTGTAAATGATATTCTGACTATTCACATCCCTTAGGGCAGGGGTGTCAAACTGGCGGCCCACGGGCGACCCCATCATGCACAGGCCATGCCCACCCCAGCTCTGCGAAGGGCAAAAACGTCATGATACATCACATAACGGCAACATGATACGGTGAGTTTGACACCTGTACCCTAGGGCAACCATTTTTTGACAGTAGCACATATGACATTGTCTTTCTCTCAGTTGTATTTACCTACATATCATTCTCATCATCATCATTCTAACCATTGTCTATTCAGTGCAGGGTGAAGGCCTCTTCTGCATGTTTCGAACTAATACGGTGTTGAGCTTTCCTTTGACAATTGGGCCCTCAATACTTGCTAATGTCGTTGCTCCATCTTGTTTTTGCGGATGCTTTTTACCAAGTGGAATCCATTCTATGACTGCCTTGGTCTACCTGCCATCAGTTCTTCTTGCTATGTGACCAGCCTCTTTCCTTTTCAATTCTTTTACTCTTTTGATGGCATCAAGTATCATTCTATCCTTCACATATTCATTTTTTAAATTAATGTAGAAAACATTATTGAGGCATAATCCAACCCTCCCTGATTAAAGCAACTAAAATTTTATAGTAATCACCTTTTTTCTTCTAACACTACTTAGCTCTCTTTTTCAATTAAAATATAAATTTGGCAGTGAAAAACTACATTCTTGTCAATCTCATTCTTGGCATGATGTAAGAATGTTTGCTATCCAAACACTCCAGCTAGACAAGGAATATCATCCCTTTCAAGAAAAAATGAAGTTGGAAGCTATTTCAGAGACAGGGAACTAATTTAAGGAAGACAAATGGTGCCTTGAGTAATATTTGATCTCTAATCTCTAATCTTTTATTATTTAAAATATAATTAAAATTGATGTTTCCCTTTAATCAAGGAAAATCTGCCAATGTATTTGAGGATTATTGCTGGTTGTTAATTTTCATAAAAACATTAGGTCGATGAAAACAAACTATGAGAGCATGTCAAAGTATTTACAGGACACTTGTGGTAGCAGCAACAAGTTTGTTGCAGTACTGAAAATTTCTTCTACTTCAGTTAATAAAAGGGTTAATGCTAGAATAATGTCAAAACGTTTGCTTCCTTTTCCAAGCAAAACACATTTTTGGCAATGTTCCCCATCTGGGGAGAGTCATTCCACTCCTCTTTTCCTCCGCCTTCTCTGCTCAACAAATGAATCTCATTGCCCAACACACTTCACAACTAGTTTCATCTTAGTCCAAACTCATGGTATGTTTCAACTTCTGCCAAAAAGATTTTTTTTAAAAAAAAAAGTTTCTATGTAAGTAAAAGGAGAAGTAAAAAGAACAGAGGAGAGCAACTTACTGTGTGATGATTACCCTATAGAAAGGAGTTGGAAGTAGCTGAGAGTAGAGATTTTACTCAGATGATCAGAGACTGTTTGAAGCCAGTATCAAACAGGCCACAAGAGACTATGACTTAGTCTCTTGTCTTTCCTTTCCCTTCCTGTACAGTTATAGTTTAGAAATGTATATTCTCGACTCTAGCACCACCCACTCCTGGTTTTTCTTCTTGTTTTGCATCCTAATTCCAGCCACTGTCATCCAAGAGCAGAGCAAAACTGGCACACATTCTCCCCCCACACCCAAAAGCTAAGAACCAGACAACTGTCTCCGAAGATCATTCCTGTGGCCAAAAACAAGAGGGTTGACTTTCCCACAAGCCCAGGATGATTCAGGAGTGATCAGACAAAATCAACTTTCTGGGTACTCAACCGCCCCTCTCTAACCAACAGAATTGGAGGTACTGTTGAGGCAAAGCAGGGATGACTAACGTGAGCCCATTCTTTGTATACTTTCGTACCACTTCAAGTCTGTCTAAGACTTTCAAAATTACTGATGTGCGGTTATGTGTTCTCATTCTCTAAATATTCTCTGCTTTTGTCTTCAACTTCTGTAAGATCTTGCTTAAGGTGCACTGCAGCAACTCTACAAGAACTATCTTTTGAGGAATACAAGAATGCAAAACTAAATCATCAGATCAAGTAAAAGAAAAAATAATTTAGAGGAGAAAAAGAAGTATTAAGAGTTCTGTTCCATACTGCAAACTGAGCTTAAATCAAATCCCAAGTCTGTAAGGAATGAAGAGAGTCCTAAATACAGTTAGTCCTCAACTTACAACCCATCATTTAATAACAGTTTGCAATCATTATGGCCTTGGAATGGGTACTTTACAGCCTGTAAGGCACTTCCAGCTATCGTAAAACATTGGAACAGTTTCCTCCCCCCATCACATAATTGCATCTCTGAACACTTGGTGACCTATTCACTTTTACAACCAGTTGCCAAGTGCACTGCAATCATGTAATAGCCATTTGCAACTTTCTCTTTCCCCAGAAAGTCAAGAAGTTGGCAAGGAAGTTTGCAAGAGGAGTAGACACTGGACTTGAAGTCTGTTCCCCTCGTGCGCCAAGAGTTTTCTCTTCCTGTCCATGCAATGAGAAGAAATCCTTCCCTTTGCTGGAGGAACAGACCTCAAATCTGGCAAAAACACTAACAAATGACAGCTCAGAGCCTTTCAGAATACTGTTTTTTGCCATCAACTCTGCTCCTCTTGAGGGGAAAATGCCAGCAAACAGCAGGAGGATTGAGCCTTTCAGACTGCTTCTCAAAGGACACTGGGAGGACAGACTCCCAATGTGGCGAAAATGCTAGTAAATGCCAGCATTCTTGCGATTCTTCTCCCTGGTATGGCTGAAAGAGGGCCTGGATCTCCTGGGTGTGATGGGAAGCCCAGGTCCTCTCCCCATCATGCACACCAGGAGGCCTGGGCATTCTTCCTGGTATTCTGCTTAATCACCCAAGCGTTGCTTATTTACTACAAGTGGAGAGCTGTGATTGTGGTCATTGAGCAAAACAATCATGTGGCATCTCGCTTAATGACTGCTTCATTCAATGATTGGTCTTCCAGGCCCAATTACGGTTGTAACTGGAAAGCTATTTGTATAAGCTGTCTAAAACTGGTGGGAAATACAAGAGGTCAAAAAACAAATTTCCACCTTACATATGGAAGATTATGGAGCCAAACAGCCCCTGGAAGATATACTTCTATCATGGGAACAGTATGGGGCCAGACAATCCCTGGTAGATGTACTTGTGTCATTATATCTATTGAATGGATTAAATACTGACTGAGGTGACTCGCATTTGTAACGGAACTCTTTATTGCTTCAACAAACAACAACCAGAACTGCCCAAGGCAATAGCGTTTGACAGCTCTTATATATGCACCCGCCCAGCCGTTTCCTCCAATGGTTAATAAGGAATCTCCCGTGCTAAGACGTCATCGCGGTTCAGCCAATAACACTGCAACGGAACTATTTCTGCTAACAACGGAACTATCTCTGCTAACCCTGCTAGACAGAACAATATCAGTATCAATGGAACAAAGAGATCCTTTTGATCTATCAGAAGGACTTTTAATTATCATTAGTTTATATTCTGCAGGCAGAGTTGTACAGGTTATATATTATCACTTGGTTATGACTTTTGTTCATTGTAATAGTCTACCCTTTCCACTATGAGTGCCCTCCAGAACTATTGGGATGCAACTTCTTATGTACCGAGCTGAGGTGGCGTAGTGGTTAGAGTGCAGCACTACAGACTACTTCAGCTGACTGCTAGCTGCAGTTCGGCAGTTCAAATCTCACCGGCTCAAGGTTAACTCAGCCTTCCATCCTTCCGAGGTCGGTAAAATGGGGACCCAGATTGTTGGGGGCAATATACTGACTTTGTAAACCGCTTAGAGAGGGCTGTAAAAGCACTATGAAGCGATATATAAGTCTAAGTGCTATTGCTACTACTAGTATGCCAATGTCTGCTTCTTCGGCTGATAAAAGTTATACTGTATCATATCTGGAGGGAATCAAACTGAAAAAGCTCTACTGGATCAAGTATGGTAATTTGTCCCAATGCATTATTTACAGCCTTTATTTCTATATCAACGTTATCCTTTCACTTAATTGTAATATGATGTCATGTAATTGCCTCAATACCTGGATATTAGTCATTCGTTGGTCTTCTTTGGTTTATGGAATTTCTCACTGTTGTCCTGAAATGATTTCGATGTGAAGCATAGCCTATAATGTAGGTATAATGGCATCATGCCACACCATGATTAATTTGGAATTCTGGTGATCAGGACACAAGCATATTTTTCCCAGTCATGGGAAATTTTGAACAATTTTGAACAATTTAATTAATGTTCGTTAATTTTTCCAGATTTGTAAAATACATTAAATTATAAACTAGCTGAACAGGCTGGGTATCCAGAAGTTTCTAAGCCACCCCCTACTCCACAAAATCTAATTAAGGTTAAATATTCCATGTTATGTGGATGCAATGCTAGTCTTTATCTGATCTGGATAAGAACATTTTGCAATCAAGCCATATTTTATTGCAATATTACTACAATGTGTCCAATATGCATAGATCTCTTTAAACTGAAATAAGAAAGCTCTGATATTTCATCAGCTCTTAGTCCATATAGTATTCTCTGCAAGGTTTCATCCTTCCATACACTCCATCTCTCTTGTTGCTTGCTAAATTCCAGAATAAAAAACATAATCATTTATCTTCTCCTCATAGACATGTTGCTTTCTTCTGAACAGATTAGATAGGGAGCTGGAATTCAGCAAGCAGCAAATCTTTGAACAAGGCAACCTCCCTCCCTACCAGAAATGGAGAGAAAGATACCTCCCACAGTTTTTCAACTTTGTCTGAAAAACAATATAAAAGCAATACGCAATTTCAACTACCTTTTGAGAACTGCTGAAAAGGCTATCTTAAATTAAAACTAAAACTAAACTAAAAAAATTTTTATAAAAAAAATATGCATTTTCCTTTCTATTCTGGCATACCTCCCACAGCATATTGGAAAGCCCATGAGAGCTATTCATTCTATCAAAAAGTGCAGAGAGTCTCCACCAGTTCCTCTAAAAACTTCAATTCATGCGCAGAGGGTGGGCAGAGCTTTCGGCACGCGACGACAAAAAGGTTAGCCATCACTGGTCTAGTGGTTAAAACACCACACCAGAAATCCAAAAACCATGAGTTCTAGCCCTACCTTAGCCATGAAAGCCAGCTAGGTTAGCTTGGGCAAGTTACTCTCTCTCAGCCGAGGAAGATGTGTACAAAATTCAAAGAGATCTTGAGCATTGGGTTCTATCCAACAAAATGCAGAAAAGTGGTGAGAAAAAACCTAAACTTAGACGAGAAAAATCAAGATGTGCAAGTACAGAATAAGCAGTAGTTGACTCAACACTAGTATCTTGAGAAAGATCTATGTATCCTGGTGGACTATTGTTTAAGTATGAGTCAGTAGTATACTGCAACTACCAAAACACAATCCTAGGCTGCATCAACAGAGATAACACCACAATCATGGGAACTAATAGAACTGCTGTACACCACACTAGTGAAGCCATATTTATTTGGAATACTGCATCTGGTCCCCATAATATAAAAAGTGCAGAGTACAGAGTACAGCACAAGATGATAAAGTGTCTGGAGGCTAAATCTTATGAAGAATGACTAAAAGAACTAGGTATGTTTAGTTTAACAAACAGAAGACCGAGAGGAGACATGATAGCAATCTTCCAATACTTGAAGGGCTCTATAGGGAAGAGGATATTGACTTATTTTCCATAGCACATGAGATTACAATCATTTGTCCAAGATGGTATGAGGACTTCTGTCTTGGGAAGGTGGTTGGACTACTCATTAGAAGATAATCAAGGTCCCATCCACGCCTATGATTCTATGAAGATCATCAGAAGCCAGTGCAGATTTATAAAGAATGAGACTCACAAATTAATTTTATCTTATTTTTAAATCAAGTGTCTTCCTTAGATTGTAGTTATAGGCTTTATATATCCTGACTTCTCTCTCATTGCATCATAATTACTAAGTTAATTGACTGTATATTGAATGACTTGAAATAAATGCTTGCAGGAAGACAATGATAGGTTCACAAATTGTGCAAAGTCATAAATTAGTATAAATATAGTATAAACACACACACCATTTTAAACTAAAGTCAAACAAATTGTATTTAGTTAAAAGAAATATATGAACCCTATCTTTGTCTTTAACGCCACCCTTAAAACATTTATTTCTGATATAAAACTAAACTATAGATTAGTATTAATGTGGGCATCAAATACATGTTCCATCTTCTCTAGTGTAGTTAAGGGGGAAATGGAAAGGTATGTTTCTACTTTTAACTAACCATAGTTTATTGTATCTGAAATATGTAAACTTATGGAAGCTTCAATCATAATTAATTCAAGGAAGTCTGGAATACACTGTAAATTTTGTGTCTTGACATGTTCACTAACCATTAGTCACTAACCGTGGTCTTGGTTATAAACTTAAATATAACCATTTTATAGCAGCAGCTTTCTTTTTAAAAATCTACTCACAATCATATCAAAAGAAGTAGTACATAAACCCAAAAGTTGAACCTGGTTTGTGTGCATGCTTGTATGTTTAATGATAAAATTTAATATTAAATTACAATCAGATCTCTATCTTCTTCCGATCGATACAAAACTCTATGATAATCCTTTGGTTCACCTTTAAATATTGCCATGTATTGCCTGTATTGTTATAAAAGTTATATACTGTCAATGTAACCATTTACACACATCTATCCTATATTATCTTGCTCCTTCTCTCATCCCACTGTATATATAAATGTGACATTTGTTGGGACTATATCTATGCATATCCCTAAAATTTAACTATTGCAAAAAATCAGGACTTGCTATAATATTTATTTATGACAGCATGTTATTAAACTATTCTATATTTCCCACATTGATTACCCCACAGTTTTTACTGTCATATTTTTATTATATTATTTAAATGTACTGTATATAACACTTTGGAACATTTTAAAAATTACGTTTAATGGAGAGTATTATCATCAAATAAAAATCAAATAACTTTATTATCATCATAAAGCCACAATATGATATGGTATAAAACCTAAAAGTAAGTGAATATAAATATATTGACAGGTATGTATAAATATAGAATATATAACAAAGAATGAGGATGAAACATAGACTATAAAACTGTATACTGGCCAAAGGCACTCTGAGAGACAGATACGTGCGACCTAAATTTGATGAATAAATAAAAACAAAAACTTTTTTTAAAGTACAGGGATATAAGTACATTGATAATAGAATAAAACAACATAAAGTGCAAATAAGAATGAATAACTAAACAAATTAGAATCTTCCACTACAAGTAAGATGAATAACAGAGGAGGAACAAAACTGAGCAACCTGGGAGGAAATATAGATAAGACAACTGACAAATAAATGTTGTTTTCTGTGTCTGCAAACCTCTTCAGAGTGGGGTTGATGAAAGTCAACCTAGAGTCCCTGTAAAGGAAACAAGATATGGCTAAAGATTCTACTGAGCCATCACCACATTGGCATAGGCACTAGTTTAATGGAGTAATCTTACACTGTCAAAAGAGGGCTGAGGAGGGCAGTGTGTCTAGCCTGACTGAAATAAAAACCCTACATAATTTTTTTTTGTACTAGATCAGGTGTGTCAAACTTGTGACGTCACATTGTTGTCACATGATGTATCGTGACCTTTCCCCCCTTCGCTAAACCAGGAATGGGCATGGCTAGTGCGTGACGCATCCGGCCTACGGGCCGCAAGTTTGACACCCCTGTACTAGATGATAAATAAGAGGCTGATACAAATCCTTCTTGAAGAATCCCTTGAATTATAGGACTAGACACTAGGCTTAGGTTAATTCGAAGGTCCATATCCCAGATCTATTTCTTGTGAGCACATCTGGCATTTTCAAAATCTACAGAGCAAAGTCTCTCTATTGACAAACCCAATAAATAAGATTTTATTGATAGATTTTTAAAGCCATATTGTTCAAAAGGCCCCTAAGAGCCAAAGGGACCATACCAATAGTCTCGAGGTGGCGCAGTGGTTAGAGTGCTGTACTGCAGCTACTTCAGCTGACTGCTAGTTCAGCAGATCAGCGGATCAAATCTCACCGGCTCAAAGTTGACTCAGCCTTCCATCCTTCCGAGGTGGGTAAAATGAGGACCCAGATTGTTGGGGGCCATATGCTATTTAGTATACTGTCGATTGTTGTAAGCCACCCAGAGTCCTCGGAGAGTGGGCGGCATAGAAATATGATTAATAAAAAAAATAAAAAAATAAAATAGGAAGACCAATTTTAATTCTAACCCAAAGTTGGCAATAACTAAGCTCTACATAATCTACATAAGATTAGAAATAATATTTTGTTTTACGCCAATGTCCGTAGTCCTTCTCACTCCTACCTGAGAAACGGACATGATAATTACATCTTCTGCATATAAGGGTACCAGAGTCACTTACTCCTCCGCAAGAGGAGAGTGATGAGCAGAGACAATGAGCGCCTGTATTATTGGATTATTGTAGATGTTGAAAAGTAAGGGACCTAGCACAGGTAGTCCTCAACTTATGACAGTTCATTTAGTGACTGTTCAAAGTTACAAAGGCACTGAAAAATGTGACTTATGACCATTTTTCACAGTTATGGCCTCTGCAGCATCCCCATAATCATGTGATCATCTTTTGTGACCTTCTCACAAGCAAAATCAATGGAGAAGCCAGATTCACTTAACAACAAAGTTACTAACAGTGATTCACTTAACAGCTGTGGCATCAAATGGGGCAAAACTCACTTAATAAATATTTCACTTAACAATAGAAATTTTGGGATCAATTGTGGTCGTAAGTCGAGGACAACTTGTACAGTATTCAGTCTTGCTTTACCGCTGTATGCATTGGAACAACTTCAGAGAAATGGGTATTAGGAAGGTGCTATGTCTATTGGCTTTGCATTTTCCTGGGCATCTTTCTACATGCTTAAGCTCCTTATTTCAACTGATTATAAATTCTCTGACACCTTTTACACAAATGAAAGGTGTAATGTATTTACTTGAGGTTCCCCTCCTTTCTACCTGTGGCACCGCATCAGAAACTGCTTTGGCACTTATCTTAACTTTAAAAGGTGGTTTGATCATAGCATAAAAGCCTCCTATTGAAAATTTTATTGCATGCCCAGATATCAGTGCACACAGCCTTGATCATGATTTTAGGTTTTTCTATTCAATGATTCTGGTTTTTAAAAAGCATGCACACCGAGTCCTCTTCTACTAGGGTATACAGTGATATAGTTGACTGACAAAACTTCACTTCTCAAAGTACTGTATGTTTTAGCCACTGCTTTCACTTCATGCTCCTATAGCCAAAGGCATAGGTGGAAATCCCAGTCATAAAGATATGAACAGATGACACATCAAAAGTTGCACACCTAATCTTTTTATAATTCTTGCAAGGACAGGAAAATTCAGAACGAACCATTTCACAGATCTGGGATTGACAGACGCAATTAAATCTAATAATAAATTGTTCATCATTGAGGAATGCAATTTTAAGTTACCCAGCTATTGTTTCATTTTGGTTGAATCAGACAGCACGGCTAGATCCTTTATTTTATTTTTTTGCTTTCTATCCCATATATGGCATTTTACTGGAACACCACTTCCAAGAATCTAGTGAGTACACATATCATGGATTACATGTACTAAAAAGTTTCTCCAGAAAATCCCCAGAAGCCACACAAAGCACAAAATCATTAAATATTTCTTCGAACATGCATCAAAGAAAAGACTTCTAGTACATTTAGCAGCCCACATGGGTCATCTCCACTTGTTTGGATTACAATTGGAGGCTTAAATTAAGTTCTCAATGTGAGTTTACAAACAGATTGTTTAATCACTGCTGAAGACTTTTATAGTTCTGAAAAGGTTCTTGCCTTTAATAATTTAAAGGTTCCAGAGTTAAACTAGGCTTCTGCAAAGTGATAAAAAAAGGTACCTAAAGCTGCAGTATTTAAAACTGAATTTACGGTACATATTTTTAAATAAGGTTAACCATGATTAACAAAATCATAACAGAGATGTAAGACAAGCAAGCATTAGCTATTTTCCAAAAGGATTGCCACAATATTCAGAATCTGAATTGAGTCTAGAAAGATATGAAAGCGCAAAGGTTTGTACATTGGGACTATGCACCACTTCAGATTTGAAAGCAAAAAGCTGCTAAGCCATCATCTATAAATCTCAGTGGTGGACAATAGTTGTGTGATTCCAGGAGATTATTCAGCTGTTTTAAGAAGCTGACTCAGATAAGTGTAATGTTTGTGCTGTCACATTGTCAAAAATCCAAATTAGTGCACAGCTTTATTTTGTTTTTCCAAGGACGTATTTTATTAAGCAGTCAACTCTTCTATTCCACACTTGGAGAATTGGGAACTTTGAAAGTGGCATAGCTGTGTGTAATATGTAATCAAAGGACATTTTCTCAAAACATGAATAGGTCTAAATCCAAAATATCACAGCGGACTACAAGGATCACTTACTTGAGTCTTTTTATGTCAAATTTATATGTAGTTTTATTTAAATTGATATTCTACCCCACGTTTCTACTTCAAAGTCCTTACTTTGAAATTTATTTATCTGAAGTCAAACACACCTAAGTCATGGATTCTGGAGAAATTCTTGAAGAGTACTGGTAGATGTTAGCTGCAGAGTTATTTATCAAAAACAGGCCAATGCCATTTATTTTTAAGATAGTTACATTGTACATTTGCAATGCTTAAACTTAAGTTCTCATTTTACATTTTTATGACCTCATTATCATCCTGAGAATTCAGTGATCTTGTATTCACTGAACACAACTTCCCAAGTTCATAGTATTAGTATAGGCAAAACTTCCTACTACCTTGCAGTTTTACACACACAAATAACATGAATAAAGAGAGTACCAGAGATTCAGTAGGAGTAACTTGTACAGCTTTATTTAAAAGTTTGCATCAACTCTATCAATAATAGATAATGAAATCTCTAGAGATCACTTGCTGAGGAATTCTGGGAGTTGCAGTACACACATCTTAAAGGGTCTGACATTGAGAAATGTGGTTCTAGATTAATGCTAGACATATCATGGTTCTCCTTATGATCACTGATACAGGTCTTCATGTTATAAGCAATAGCATTGGTACTTAGACATATATACCGCTTCAAAGTGCCTTACAGCCCTCTCTAAGCGGTTTACAGAATCAGCATATTGCCCCCAACAATCTGGGTCCTCATTTTTCCGACCTCAGAAGGATGGAAGGCTAAGTCAACCTTGAGACGGTGAGAATCGAACTGTCAAACTGCAGGCAGCCGGCAGGCAGCAGAAATAGCCTGCAATACTGCATTCTAACCACTGCGGCACCATGACTCCTAGGTTAAGGAGAAATACATCAGTATGATATGCTTTTGAAAATCCAGTGCTATACGTTGAAAGTAGTTTTAGCATATATGCCCCTTTCCATAGCTATTGAAAACATAACCTTAAGAGACTCATTGTAAGACTTACATTGTAGAAGCAGCAGACATTTTAACTAAGTGTGTTTATGTATATTTTCTCTGACTATAATACTCCTCTAAAAATTAAGCATCGGTGCAAATCAATAACATAACAAATTCATCTTCTCTTAATATAGTTATTTTTTTATATTTCAGTTTTACCAACAGAACCAACTTTAATGACTATACATTTCCAATCATCAGTTAGAATGCATGTCATCATTCTTTTGTGTTTGTTGGTAAGAAATAATCATAGATGACAGTTTCAGCAAGAAATACCCCTTTGTACCCTACTGACTATTCTCTTCCAATATATTTCATGGCAAAAATTTACCAAAATAAAGAATATTTGATCAGACATTGCTGAAGGATGATGCTGAAACTTCAACCAACCACATTTTTTATCATATTGGTCAGAAATAGTTATAATTGTTGTTCAGCAGTACAGTAGCTAGGCTTCATAGATTCCTCATGTTGCCTAGGCCCTGAGCACCACAGTCTCCAAATAGGTTGGGACATCCAATTTTTAATACTTTAAATATCAAAGTTTTGAATATGATGAACATTTCTTCAGTTAGGTTGATGGGAAAATGCAATTTAGTTCATGTAATAAAGATGGGAAATAAAAACACTAAATAAATAAATTTAGGAATGCTATTTTGGAGAACGAAATTACTGGATTGGAAACTAAGCATCCCATGAACCTTAAATGATAAAAGCCAAGCCACTCTTGTATAAAACAATACACATACACATACAGACACAGACACACACATACACACTATCATGGAGTTAAAGAAACATGATATCTTATATAAAGTGGTTGAATTATTTGTGGGGATCAAGGATAAAGACCAAACAATAAAATATCAAAATATATTTTTCTGCTATAACTTTAGAAGAAATTATAGGTTTATTCAGAGAGCATGTGCAGATTTTAGACCACTAAAAACTTATTCTATTCTGTCAATTAATTTATTTGTCAACAAGAAAGTGATGGACAAACAGCTATTTTCAGCACACACAAATACTTCTTCCCTGAAACTTGACAAAGCAAAATAATTGGGGGGAAAAGATGGGATTGTTATAACAATACATTGAAACCAAAGAAGATTATGATGCTCAGATCTATTATATATCTGACCACATAAATTCACATTGGAATAGACACAGAAATATTACCATGATGTCTCAGTCCTTGTTAGAAATAGCTACCTGTAATTTAGACGCTTTTTCATTCTCTAATGCCTTAGCACACTTATATTTCAAAGCTTTCATTAAGGAAACAGATGGGAAGCCTAAAGAAACAGGAAGTAAAATTGCACTTAGTTCCCACCTATGCAAATCAACCCTATGTACTTTTATGAAAACACTAAACAATCCATGACCTGTTGGGTCAAGGCTTTCAACAATAACAGAACTTCCAATATACTTGAAAAGTTCTTAAAAATTCACAAAGTTATTTAGAAATGTGCCTTAAAAGTAGCCCATGTTGAACTGTATAGCACAGTCAAACATCAGAGTAGACCACAGGAATTGTGTTATGACATCTTGAATGATGTCATAAAATGCCTTATGATAATTTTCAGTTATAAAATGCTTGACAAAGTTTGGCAAATTTCAATTCCACAAGAGTCATGGTTCCTATATTTTGGATGCTTTCTTTAAGTTAACCCATTTGAGGTACCTCAGTTGAAAAGGTTTTCCTCTATGATGCACTGTTTTGACCAGTTAAAGGTGGCAGACAGGAGAGTTTTAGTAATGTATAGATTAGCATAGTCTTCCTTTGCTTAAAAAGGATAAGGAATATATAATACAATATTCCAAAAATTCATATTGAGTTTTGCATCTGATAAGAGCTGTGGACTTGTATTCTTAAGTGTGACAATAATGAGATCTAAAGAAAGGAATCTCTAATAAATGTTTCAAAAGTTGTGTAACTCATAAAATAACCCAAATAAAAACAACACCTGCCTTACGATTTGTACAAATGTTAGTCAATAATGCACTTTTGTTCAAACTCCTACAGAAACCACTAAATCTTAACTTTGGTACTTAAATCAACTTAAGATGTTCCTGTAAACAATTATTTCCTTCCAATCCATTAGACGACACAGCTAAACATCTAGTTATGAAATCTAAAATTCGTCTGTACATAAAGAAAAAGCAATGTTTCCAAATTCTGTTGTATTTAAAAATGTCTGCCAAGACCAAGCAGCTACAGGGGGGAAGGCAAGCAATAAAAGTGTTTCTTCACAGCAAACCCATCCATGCATTTTGTGTAACAGCAACTCTTGAGCCCGGCAGAAGCAAAGGATGCTGATGTCTTTAGATGCTTCACTTCTCTATCCCCAGTCAAAACATTTCTAGAAGCATAGATAGATAGATAGATAGATAGATAGATAGGAATAGAGAGAGACAGAAGAATAGATACAGGTTTGCTATGGAGAATTTCCAAGAGCATTCTTTCTTTTAAAGCACATTTAGAAGAAGCTATTATTTGGAGAAGTTTAGTCAAGTATTGAGGTTCAACAGCAGATGCCAGGCCTTCTATTTTGGTCAAGATTCAAGATACCAAAAAAAATAGGAGACCACAGTACAATCCCACCTGCCTAGGAGGGAAAACAAACATGCATAAATACAGTGTAATCACTGAAGTCTACTCCCTCTTTTCTCACAAATTGATCAAATTCTCCCAAAGTATCCAACCAACTATCCCTATTCCTTTCCTTAAACTTTCAGAGCACCAAAGCACCGAACTGCAGCTGACTTAGAAAAGTAGCAAAGTAAAATCAAATCAAATCAATCCATCTGGTTCTTCCCTTGTTGTTGTTTCAATCAGCCCCGGGAATTGTTTTGCTGTTATTTAGAGGGGAGGGGGGATGTTTCAGACTCACCTAAGATCTCTGCTGATGCTAACGGGAGACCCAACTAAGGGAAAGGAAGGAACGACAAGGGAGGAGTGGGAACGCGAGGAAAACTAAAACAGCAACAAAGAAGCTGAAATCCCGAGGCTGAAAAAAGGTTTCAGGCCGGACAGATCTGCGAAGCACTCACCAAAGTAAAGCTGGAGCGGCTGACCTGGATGGAGAGGCTTTACAGGGGAGGGAAAAAAAAGAGAGAGAGACTGTTGTAACTTGGATGCTGGTTGCTTTTAGGAAGAGTTGCAACTTTCCTAAAAAGCCCAGCAAGATAAGAAAAAGACACGGCGGAAAGGCACTGGAATCGAGGCAGCCAGACCCTCCATATGGGAGAAGGTTTTTGGATGACTGAACTCTCAAACAATTCCCTTCTTTTTGCTGGCCCATTTCTGGAACCTCCCACTCCTCCTCCTCCTCCTCCCTTTCGGAGGAGGGGAGAAAAGCGGGGAGGAGCTGAAGAAGTAAAAAGAGGGGAAACCGAGCTCCCTCCAAAGGGGCTCCCAACAATACCCTTCCCCTTCACGCTGTGTCGGCGGCGAGAGAGGGGAGCCCTCCATTTGCACCTGACGTCTCAAAAGAAAGGGAAAGGGCGATGTTTCAAAGGCTGCTTGTAAAATCGATTTTCCAAATGTGAGAGAGGGGTAGGATGGGAAAGTTAGATGCAAAAGTTTGGGGTGGGGAGGTGGGGGGGAAGGAAGGGGAGTCTCTCATGGCCAGTCCTTTGCTTTGCAACTTGATATGCAGCGGTCTTTAGTCCTAGCTGCTGATCCGTATTGACCAGCAACAGGCGGCGGAATAGCAAAAGTAAGGAGGAAGTTTGATAGAGTGAATGATTCTCTTTAGCGTAATGAATGATTTCATTAGAGAGAGAGAGACAGAGAAAAAAAAAAGCCAGGCCAATCAGGCCACGGATCGCAAAGGTAATTTAAGTGTGATGATGGAGGGACAGATCCTATCAAGCAGGCTTGGGATAGGAAAATAAATCCTGTGACGAGAGATTGCAGGCAACGTTTAGTTTTGATAAGGGATAAGAGAGGAGGAATCTTCTTTAAACCAAAGAGGATGACATAGAGGAGGATAAAGACCAGGAACCAAAATAATAGATTTCAGTCGTAGGAAGGAAGAAGATTAATGAATGTTAAAGCAAATTTCCTAACAGTAAGAGCCATTTGATAATGGGGCGGGGGGGGGGGCAAATCAGGGTGAAATCCAGCAGGTTCTGACAGGTTCTGGAGAACCAGTAGCGGAAATTTAGAGTAGTTCGGAGAACAGGCAAATATCACCTTTGGCTGGCCCCAGAGTGGGGTAGGAATGGGGATTTTGTAGTATCCTTCCCCTGGAGTAGGGAGGGAATGGGGATTTTGCAGTATCCTTCCCCTACTATGCCCACTAAGCCACGCCTACCAAGCCTACCAAGCCACGCCTACAGAACCAATAGTAAAAAAAAATTGGATTTCACCACTGGGCCAAATGCACCATTCTGCGATGATGATAGCCATAGCAATAACAATAGCACTTAGACTTAGACTTATATACTGCTTCACAGTGTTTTACAGCTTACAGAGTCAGCCTATTGCCCCCAACAATCTGAATCCTCATTTTACGGACCTCGGAAGGATGGAAGGCTGAACCATTCAGAAACGAACTCCTGGAGTGAGCAGTGAGTTGGCCCTGCAGGACTGTATTCTAACCACTGTGCCAACATGATGATGATGATGATTTTTTTTAAAATCTAAGAATTCTGCATGGCTGCCCAATTTGAGCTATTGCAACTCTGGGCAGTATACAGTCAACAAATAAATAATTGGTAAAAACAAGTAGAGGCAATATAGGTAGTCCTCACAACCCCAATTGAGCCCAAAACGTCTGTTGCTAAGTGAGATATTTGTTAAGTGAATGTTGTCCCATTTAACATCCTTTATTGCCACAATTGTTTAATGAAACATTGCACTTGTTAAGTTAGTAAAGCGGTTGTTAAGTGAATCTGGCTTCCCCATTGACTTGTCAGAAGTTTTGCAAAAGGTAATCACTTGACCCCAGGACTGCAACCATCATCGATATGAGTCAGTTGCCAAGCATTTGAATTTTGATCCCATGACAATGGGAATGCTGCAACAGTCATAAGAGTGAAAAACAGTCATAAATCACTTCTTTCAGTGCCATTGTAACTTTGAACAGTCACTAAATTAACTGTTGTAAGTCATGGACTACCTGTAGTATTTGTACTGTAAACAACTGGTTTAGTTTAGCTTATCTTATACTTTGCCTCGTTCTGAGTGTGTTTTTTAAATAATGGAAAGCCATGAGGAAAATAAGGAAAACTTTAGAGCTCTGATTTCATGTCTATTAGTTTTCTTCTAGATCAACTTTTTAAACGGGGCCAATTCATGGTCCCTCAGACTGTTGGGGGCCTGGACTAGGTGGGTGGGTGGGGCTAGGTGTCATGTGACTAGGTGGGCATGGCTATGAGATCATGTGACTAGGTGGGCGTGGCCAATTTAGCAGTCCATTAAATAATGCACACAAATTAAACTTTAATTTGTTTTGCTCCTGCAGGTGTTTTATTTGCTTTTTTTTGCATGTTGCTCTTTTGGTTGACTTTTCTTTTTACTAGACTATTTTTTCAGTTGTTTAGTCTAGTGCAGGGCTCAGCAACCCGCAACTCTGGAGCTGCATGTGGCTTTTTCATCTCTCTGCTGCAGCTACTTGTTGCTGGTCAGCTCCACAATTGATAGGGCTTTTGATTAGGACAGATAGAGGAAAAAGGATGCCGCACTAGGAGGCGACTCTATGGCGTGGGAACCGACCTCTGGTCAGCAGAGGAAAAAGGACGCCGTGCTAGGAGGAGACTATGATGTGAGAACTGGACTTCCAGTCGGCTCCAGAATTGAACGAGGGCTTCCGGTTAGAATCTTTGTGGCTCTTTGGGTGTTTAAGGTTGCCAACCCCTGGTCTAGTGGTCCACTTCAGGAAACTCAGCTTTGCAGCAATTCTTCTCAACCCCATGGAACTTACAATCAACAAGTCTCTCTCTCTCTTTCTCTTTCTCTCTCTCTCTCTCTCACCCTCCCTCCCTCCCTCCCTCCCTCTCTCTCTCCTGGAGGCGGGGAAGATAAAAAATGGGGCAGTCAGATGCTCCTGGAGGCCTCCGTCCACCCCAGTTTTGGCCTTCAGTGTGTTACTGGAAGCAGGGGAGATCAAAAATGGGACCTAGATGTAGTTTGACATAAAACCAATAGAAAAGGCAACAAGGGAATCAGGGAATCAGGGAAGGGAATAGTAATTGAAACAGTGTAAGGTAAAGTTAATATTTTGTGAAAGAGTTACTGTATTTTTCGGAGTATAAGACGTTCCGGACTCAGCAATTTGCCTCCTTGCAGCAAACAGCCTGTTTCAGTTTCAGTTTCAGTTTCAGCACAGCCTGATTAGCACAAGAAAAAAAATGTGCAATTTGCCTCCTTGCAGCAAACAGCCTGTTTTAATTTCAGCTTCAGCACAGCCTGATTAGCACAGGCAGTTGATTGTCGGTTGGCTCGGCCTTCTGAAGATCAGCTGTTTCAGGCTGCAGGGATTGCCATAGCCTATTGCCGCCTCCGCATGCCCCATTTTCTGGGTGGGCAGGGCTACATTCGGTGTAAGAGATGCACCCAAATTTTTACCCTCTTTTATGGGGGAAAAAAGTGTGTCTTCTACTCCGAAAAATATGGTATCTTCTAGCTATATGCCTCCCAGATCATTCATTGGTGAGAATATTCTATCTAATCATTTTTATCTGCATTTCTATAAAAAGCAAGCAATATTACAGATTTTAAGAAACAACATAAAGCATGACATTTAAATGTGTTTGCTTTATATTGTAGACTACTTTAAGACTACTTTAAAAAATAATTTGATTGGAAAACTCATTTATGGTTTTTTACCTTCAGTGAAACCGAAGCCATTGATCTAAGTAAGTACAGGTAGTCCTCAACTTAGAACATTTGTTTAGTGACCATTCAAAGTTATAACGGCATTGAAAAAAGTGACTTATGAGCATTTTTCATTCTTTCAACCATTGTAGCATCCCATGGTCATGTGATCAAAATTTGGGCACTTGACAATTGGCATTCACTTAACAACTGTGTTGCTAACTTAACTGCAGTGATTCACTTTACAGCTGTTGCAATAAATGATAGTAAAATGGGTAAAAACTCACTTAACAATGTATTGTTTAGCGGTGGGACTTTTGGGCTCAATTATGGTCATAAGGACTACTTGTACATAAAATAAATCCATGCATGTTCTATGTCTGTGTACACTATAAAAGGCTGAACAGTCTGTTCAACATTTACGTAAAGAAACAGTGAGCTGAAAAAGTTATAGAAGGGAAGGCAAATAAGTCCTGTACATATCTTTGTTGAATTCTGATCAAATCAGCCTTTTACTCTCCCCGTCCCTGAAACAGCAACTTAAAACAGTGGCTATAAGTGGCCTGAAAGATAATTAATTTCTTTTTCATTTGAATACTGCACAAAATCTTGACTGCAGTAGTTCAATCAGTGCAAATAGGAAAATTTAAATCATATATACTTGAGGTATCAACAAGATTGTGAGTATTTTCAATACAAAGGAGTATTTTCAGAGTTTCAGTACAGTGCAGATACCATGTGCAATGTTGACTTGCAAGGTTATTTTTGGATTAAAGGTGACATCTTGCATAGATTAGCATTAGCATTCCTGGGCTAAAACTGGACTTTAGTTGTGTATGTGGAATATTGGTCAAAATATGTCCCAAACTGACTAGCATTGTCATTTTAATGTTACAAGATATGCAGCCTTTGTCATGATACAATTTAGGTGTGTAATCTCATCTATTTTTTTCTTTGCCTTTCTAAAAGCATTGTGAAGACCTTGATACACACATAGCAAAAGAATGAATGTAAATCTTTTAAAAATGATCTGATTGTTCAAGATGAGAGTTTGAGAAAATTATTAAAAGGTACATGGGTAATGAGAGGTTTTGAATATTGGGCAAACCATTTTTAGGTAATGTCAAGACTGGACCTTGAGAAAAAAGGCATGGGAAAAATAAGCACAATAAATTAAACTGAAAATAGAATAAAATGTAAAAAATAAAGTATGAGATTTGTACAAAAATAACCGTTAGAAATTACCCTGTTTCCCCCAAAATAAGACATCCCCTGATAATAAGCCCAATTGGGCTTTTGAACGCATGGCAATAAGGCCAAGCGCTTATTTCAGGGTTCAAAAAAATATAAGACAGGGTCTTATTTTCGGGAAAACATGGTAGATTCAACTGGTTAAAGGAAAGTGGGGTGTTAAAAAAAGACAATGTGGAAATGTCTTCTCCATTCTTTTTGTTCCATTTGAATGTGAATCATAGCTGAATTAATCCATCAGGAAGCACATTGGGTGCAATGATGGCATACTCAGTAAATTGTAGAATTCTGATAAAAGCAACCTTGATGTTTTCTGTTAGTCATCCCACAGAAATAATGTTGAAAAACTCCATCACTTCATGTGATATACTGCTGTGGCAGTCTCCCAGAAAACATGAAAAAGAGAGAGAAGAGGGAAAGCCATAAAAATCCCACCTCGTTAGGGCCCTCAGCCTACCTCAAAAAAAGAAGAAAAAAAATCTTTGCAAAAACACCTGTCTCTTTCTTTCCAACTAATCCAAAACATTCCAAAGACTGCAAAATGACCTGCACAATTGCTAGGTCAAATCAAATTCCATCACTTCTCAACCAGACTATTGCCTCAGCAAAGCTGCCCTAAATGGTCTCTTTTCTATGTTGTGACTAGGGAGAAAGTTATACAGGGATGTTAATAGGTTTTCCAATCCCTCAGAATAGGAGGTGAAACAGACGTCCCAGGTCTCTTAATTCATGTTGAAATGGAGAATATTTTCTTTGCATTTTCTGGTTCTGCTTCAGTGCACCAGCTTTGCCAGATCTCCCTACACAAAGGAGCCTGCTTCAGTTACCTGACTTACAAAAAAATATTGACCGTTCATTTGAATGTGGTTACTTTGCCACAGGAGTGGTCGTCCAACTTTGGATCAGGGATTGCAGTAAAAAAAAAAACTTGCAGAAAGTGTCTACTCCCAAATCAAAATGAACAAGGCCAAAGATATCCCTGTATCAGGGGTGAAATCCAGCAGGTTCTGACAGGTTCTGGAGAATCAGTAGCGGAACTTTTGAGCAAATTGGAGAACCAGTAGCAGAAATTTTGAGTAGTTCGGAGAACCAGCAAATACCACCTCTGGCTGGCCCCAGAGTGAGGTGGGAATGGGGATTTTGCAGTATCTTTCCCCTGGAGTGGGGTGGGAATGGAGATTTTGCAGTATCCTTCCCCTGCCACACCACGCCCACCAAGCCACGCCCACAGAACCAGTAGTAAAAAAAATTGGATTTCACCACTGCCCTGCATCCATTGCAGTGCACACCTATGCAGGTTAAAAAGAAATGCCTGTAGGACTGATACAGCTATTTTAGCCAGAGAAACCCCATTTTGCAAGGAGAGGAACCTTAATTTGCTTTTAGATGTTTTCTCTTTGAACCTCTCATTGTTGGGTCTCACTTCCTTTGTCTTAAAATTCCTGGAAATCAGCCTGATAGATTTATTTAAGATGCTTCTGTGCAGTGTTTATGCCACCTTAAGAAAACCCTGTTCTGAGATTAAAGTTACTTCTTGCCCTGGTGTTAGAACTGGCTAGCAAATGTTTCTGGAAGGCAGAATCAGAAGTTGTCCTGTCATTTCCTATTCACCCTCAAAACAATGTCTGTACATACTTTTCTGCTCTGCTATGTTGTCTATTCAAAAGTATACATTTCTACCCTATCTCTGTTCTCGGGCTCCTGTCTGCGCTACAATGCTTCAGTTTGCTACAGATCGGTTCACAGATAGACTGCTTCTGTCTTGGTTGAGTCTTGGTTTATCATGAAGGGTAGTAAATTCTATAATCTCCCCTCCTCCCTATGCCACCTGCAGATAGGAGCAATTAGTCTCAAAAAGGTAGGAATACTTGAGGCACCAGCAAAGTGTAAGTTGGAAGTACAACAGAGAAATACACCCTGAAGTCATTTTGATGGTGAGCGGATGATTAATGAAGGGTGATATCACTCATTTCTGCTTTCCAGAAAAAAATTGCTGCATGTTCTAGTGATGGGGCAACAGGTAAACATGGAGAAAAGCCATTATTTGATAATGTTTATATCAATGGTGGGTTCCTCCTGGTTCGGCCTGGTTCGGCCAAGCCAGTAGCGGTAACAATATGACGACACCGAACCGGTTCTCTTTGTTCGGGAGCTGGGCCTCCCCGCCCCCCGCCCCCCCCTGCATTATTCTTACCTTTTATTTGGCCCCACCCCCAATCTATTGCTGCCTCCCGAGTCCCAGCTGATCGACTAGAAGGAAAAAACCTGTTTAAACTCTTGCCGCGGGGCTTCAAAAGGCGCCCTACAGCTGATCAGTGTTAAAAGGCAGTGTGGTGGTAGACCGGTGTCTCCAAAAATGAATGAGTAGACGGTGCTTCCAAAAACAAATGGGTAGACCGGTGCCTCCAAAAACAAATGAGTAGACCAGTACAGCTCTGCAAGCAGTTAAAAGCCTGGTAGACCAGTACCTCTGCTAAATCCTAAAGAATTGTCACATGACCATCAAGCCACGCCCACAAAATAAGCCACGCCCACAGAACCAGTAGTAAAAATTTTTAGAATCCACCCCTGGTTTATATCCACAAACCATTTAATACAGGGGTCCCCAAACTTGGCCGCTTGAAGACTTGTGAACTTCAACTCCCAGCCATGCTATGCTGGCTGGAGAATTCTGGGAGTTGAAGTCTACAAGTCTTAAAGCTACCAAGTTTGAAGACCTGACTTAATATGATCCACAAATGCTTAGTTTTCTCAAGGCAACTGCACCGCTTGAGTCAAAAACTGCTGGTTGTCCTCAGTTTAAAAATGCAGCTGATGTTCTTTCCACAAAGTGTGAATATTATATGGAGAAAGGAGAAGAAGATGCTACTGCCACTTCCTTTTATTATAGGAGGCTGAGATACTGAGCAGCTACTATTTATTAACTGCAGCATTTCAGCAATGTGATATAATTGCCATCTTAAGCATTAGGTGGGCAGAGCAGAATTAAATCTAACGAGACCAGCAAGGAAGGGTATATGTTAAGAAACATTGCTGGAGTTGCAGTCTTGTTCATACCTTCTTGAGAATAAGCCCTTGAATTCTGCAGGCCTAAATTTTAGCAAGCATACACAGAATATTACTGTTAGCCTTATCTTAGAAGATGAAACTTACTTTTTCTAAAGGCAGTATATTACTAACGAGGAAGTGTTTGCCCGTTGAAAATAATGATTATGCCCTTATTTTATGCCACATGCATCTGTTGAGGCTGTAAACAACCAGACGTTAGGCACCAATACAAATGGAAATGTGTAGGTCTAGACCAGGGTTGGCAATCTTAAACACTCAAAGAGCCATTTGGACCCGTTTCCCACAGAAAAGAAAACACCGGGAGCCACAAAACCCTTCCAACGCCTGACTATTTCCTGAGCGGCCACAAAACTATTGCTTAACACATTGTAAGCCGCCCTGAGTCTCCCAAGAAGGGCGGCATATAAATTAATTTTTTAAAAAAAACTAGCATATGTAGTCGAATTAAACTTTGTTTTCTTCTGAAACTTTTCTTTTCTTAGATTTATCAATGATTGGCCTACCGGGATCGAAAAGCTCAATAAATTGCGTGCCGGTGGGTGTCACACATTGGCGGTTGTGACACATATTTTGAGCGACGGAGCCGCCACAGAGGGATGAAAGAGCCACTTGCGGCTCCAGAACTGCGGGTTACTGACCCCTGCTCTAGACAAGTGTGCATCAAAATACACACAAAATTTACTGTAGATTTTTTTTAAAAAAATGTCAAATTCACAAAGATGCAAATCTGATAACTCAGAAAAAAATATTTTTTTATTAAATTAAAAATAATTAAATTAAATTTGGCAAAAATAAGAAACCAAAGTTAAGTTTGTTGTCTTGAGTTATTTATCAAAATAATAAAGGCAGGATACAAATAAACAAACATATTCTCCCATTCCTAGCAACAATAAAATCTTAAACCAGCCTCAAAGCCCTGCAAATCTGAAGAACACAATGTTGGGAAATCTACCTTAAATAAGTCCATTATATCAATTTGTGCTCTCCGTCTCCTGGACAATGAAGAATAAATCAGCTTAGAGTCCTTTAGGGATACAGCATGCTTTGTTAAAGGATATTAAAAGAGGTCATATGTTTCTCCATGCCACCCACTAGGCTCAACCCTAAAATACCTTTCAGGCCTCCCTTTCAAAGCTGCTAGGGGCATCAAATTTCTTCAGAACTTCAACAAATATTTCTGTCTTGGACTTCATTCTAAGGAACTTCTGATACTCTGCCTACATTTTCCTTTGCTTCATTTCATTTCATCATGTTGCTCCAAGTTCTTACAAATAAGGGCCACCCAAAGCAAATGCTTTTTCTTCTTGATGTCTACAGTTGCTCAGTCACCTTTATTTATTTAAGTATTACATCTTCAACGTTATGGAATAGTGTCAATTTGGATTGGCATGAATATAAAATAATATAGGAGAAGAAAGAATAAAATCCCACCTTACAATGCTTTTACATAAATAAGTCATTTTTCTGTATTTTAGACATCTTTGCAAGCCAAAATGTAATACCACAACAATTCAGCCAAGCAATGGGAATAAAATGTCCTTTGAAGTTTCAAAATGGTTGGTACAGTAACATCATACCACCTTGTTCCAAGTGAAGTCCAAGATGTACAATTATTTTCAGAATTTAAGTCCATATGAAGAAAATATCTTTATTTCAAAACACACCATTGATACTGGTTGGATAACTTTGGGCCCATTTTTCACAACAAACAAACAGTAGAAACTATGATTAGCTGACATTTAAATATCTTCATCTCAACTAAGGAAGATTATCATTTCATAATTGTATTTCTAATGTATGTTTATAGTATTCATATTTTTATAATGGTTATTCTTATTGTATCCATGTTGTTGTATTGTTTTATTCTTTTTAACATTGTAAGCTGCCCAGAGTCACCAGAATGAGGTAGGCGGCAAAAAAATTAATAAATAAAAATAAAAAATAAAAAACGTAAAACTGTTTGGGTGCCAATTTTTTAAAAATAGCAAGAAAGCTCTTGAGGAAGTAATATTAAAAATTCAGTGTTCCTGGATACTGTGTATGTAATCTGCTTTGTTCACACTTCTAGGCAGTAATTGATCTGTATCTATATGTCTGTCTGTCTGTGTGTATATATATGTACCAGTAGTGGGTTTCAATTTCGGCCGCAACTGGTTTGTCCAATTGGGTGGGCGGAGCCTTCTGCCGCCACCGCTACCGGGAGCGAACCGGTAGCAACCTATCACTGATTTAGATTAGATTTTAGATTTTATTTAATTTTTATATCACCCTTCTCCAGCAGGACTCAGGGCGGTGAACAGCCGAAATAAAACAAAGCATACAAAATTTAAAAGACAATTTAAAAAGTAATTAAATAATTTCGGCCCACAATTTAAAACAACTCAGTTAAAACCAATTTTCAAATTAAAACCGAAACAAATAGGATCAAGCCAGACTGGCTAGATGAAATAAATGCGTTTTCAGGGCTCAACGAAAAGTCCGGAGGTCTGGTATCGTGCGTATCTCTGGGGTAGGTGATATGTATGTATGTAAAGGGACGTGGTAGCTCAGTGGCTAAGATGCTGAGCTTGTCAATCAGAAGGTCGGCGGTTCAAATCCCTAGCACTGCGTAACGGAGTGAGCTCCCGTTGCTTGCCCCAGCTTCTGCCAACCTAGCAGTTTGAAAGCATATAAAAAATGCAGATAGAAAAATATCTATCTGTTACTTTCCCACTTTGGTGGGAAGGTAACAGTGCTCCATGCGCCTTCGGCATTTAGTCATGCTGGCCACATGACCACAGAGACGTCTTCAGACAGCACTGGCTCTTCGGCTTAGAAATGGAGATGAGCACCGCTCTTAGAGCCGGAAACGACTAGTACGCATGTGCGTGGGAACCTTTATCTTTGTGTGTATGTTAAAATCGCTCATATTTGAGTTGTTTTATTCATAAATAATTGTCCTATGGAATTATTGTACATTGAATGAGTTAGGAGCAATCAGATAAATAAATTTGTTTCTTTTTACCTTTCCAGAAAACTAATGGTAGTATACATAATTCACACATATATGGTACATACGAGCCACAAACAATAAATCAACTGGTCATGTTTTAATCTGATTTATTCTGTGAAGCCAGTCCATGGACATTGAATCTTGGAAACTTAGAAAACTATGTCATCTGAATAAACCATAGCAACATTTGTAAATGAGAAATGTAAATAACATTTTCTGTTATATAAAACCTATGCATAATGCAACTGCATAGCAGCCAGTTTCTGATTCCACAACTCACTGTGAACTTTCCAACTGAATACATGTTAGACAAGTGTTTCTCAACTTTGACAGCTTGAAAATATGTGGACTTCAACTCCCAGAATTTCCTTGTTAGCATGCTGGCTTGGGAATTCTGGGAGTTGCAGTCCAGACACCTTCAAGTTGCCAAGTTTAGAAACACTGTGTTAGACTTTCTGGATTATCATTCAACATTATAAACTGTGGACCACTGGTTTTCTTAGCAAGAGCAGTTGCATGGGCCTATTTATTGTAATCACTGTTCCTATCCTCTATTACTGTTATGTGGAATATTAAATTGAACACTAGAAATATTGCTATCTAAGCTGAAGAGAGATGTTGCTCACTTTTTGTTGTATATGCACCCAACAGCCTATCTTTTTTTTAAATAAACGTGTGTGATTATCAGTTACAAAATGGTTATTGTAATTGTTTTTGACAAAAAGGCAGCTCCTAATCAGGACTAGGGATAATCAGGAATATTTTTGAGTAATATTCAACTATCGTTCATATTTTAGGAACTTTTAGGAACTGCATTCCTCCAAATTGTTAATTGGTATCCATCTTACCACCAGGCTTCCAAGATAAGCTTATTTAAGATTCTATTTCTTAAACCATTTATTTATTTATTACATTTTATGCCACCCATCTGCCCTATAAGGTGACTCTTTGACTCTCTCTCCAGTGTTCTAAATTCAGTAGGCCAGTGTTTCTCAACCTTAGCAACTTTAAGATGAGTGGAGTAGACTTCAACTCCTAGATTTCCCCAGCGAGCCATGGGGAATTGAAGTCTACTCATCTTAAAATTGTTAAAATACTAGGTGTATAGGTTTTTCTCAGATTAGGCATGCATAGGAGTGAACTGCAAAAAAATTGTCTAATCTGGAGATGATGAGAACTGGAGTCTGGCATAATAGCCTGACTAGGTGGCTCAGTGGCTAAGACACTGAGCTTGTCAATCAGAAAGGTCGGCAGTTCGAATCCTAATACAGGTCTCCTGCGCGAGCAGGGGGTTGGATTAGATGACCTCCAAGGTCCCTTCCAACTCTGTTACTGTTACATCTGCCTCTATGAGTTACAAGAGACAGCTCTGGTTATTAGTTTTTTCTGCAGCTTCCAGATAAGCAAATGTCTTGTTTCTTCTGTAGAAAGTTCACATTTGGAAATATTTTAGCAAAGTTTGACTAATATTTGCCATTCCAGAATCATGCTGTTCATTCTTTGATCAAAGCACTCAGTTTTAATGATAGCTACTGTGTGACACCATTTCATACCTGTAAATATAATTGTAGGTATGGTATAGAATCAAACAAGAACATATGAGCAGCATGAAAAATGTCTCCTGCACTGTTTATTTCCATCTCTACCTGCTGATATTAATGTGAGTCATTGACAAGTAGAGTACGAAGTTTTTAAAATATAGTAAAATAAGCTCTCATTTATCCTGGTTGGTATCTTAAGTCATTTCCTTTTTTTTTTTTTCTTTCTTCTCTTCAGCCTTAATCCAAGCTAATGCCTTCCAGATGAGGTGTGAGCAGCTGGTAATTGCACTTGGATCCATCTTCATTTGTGCTTCAGTCAGCACGGCACCTCACTAATGGAACTGAGTTCTGGCAGAGATCCCCGAGACCTGTGTCAAAGAAAACACATTGGAGGGGGAGAGGGGAAGATATTTGGAAAAAAAGGGAGGGGGTCTAGCACAACTAGAATCTGAATTCTGATAAGGTCTGGGACTCCTGCAAGTGAAACGGTATGTGTGGGATTTCAGACAGCACAACTTCACTTCTTTCTGCAGGCGGAAACCCGACACCTGCTTTAACTGGCCCTCCATAGCTCTTTCCAATCACTTGGCAAGAAATACTTTACTCTGAGGGAGGCTCATGTTCTAAAGCTGACAGCCACACAGAGCTATAACACACCTGGATGTTACGAATACTGGTCCCATGCAGGGCCTCTGCTGGCTTGACCTACTGGAAATGGTTTTCTTGGAGCTGAGCTAAAAAAGAGGCCTTTTCAAGGTGTAGGGTTTTGTGTGTGTGTGTGTGTTGCAAACCTGAAGCTAAAGCATTTTTCCTTTTATCAATTGCTTGCATTCATTGCTGTTTGTAAGCTCAGCAGCAGAAGATAACATCAAATTAGTCCAGGGAGATTTAATTCTGTTCTCCCAGGATTTGGGGTATCATGATTGTAGGCCTCCTGCTAGATGGGTTCCTGTATTTATAGTGTATTGTTTAGGCACAGCCTGATCTTGTATACTTTGTATTAAATTGTAAATTTTCCATATTGTTTTTTTTTTAAATTGTGAGCCACCTAGACTTGTCTTGGAATTGGGTGGCACCTAAATCTAATGAAGAAAAATCCCAATGAAAAGATTGTAAGGGGATTCTATTCTTTTACTTCTGTTTACACCCCTTTCAATTGTCTTCCTTTTTATTATTGAAAACTGCTGTAGAAAGTTCATCTTAGAAGAATGAAATATTTTAGGAAACATTAAAAAGGCAGAATATTTCCCCTAAAAGAGAAATCTTAAGACTCAGCACCAGCTCCCTGCCCCCAGCAGTTATTTTGGTTATCTATAAGACAAAAGGCTGGGCCAGCTTATCTAACAAAAGAAAAGACCTTCACCCTCAAGACATAATAGGATTAGACCCTCTACCCATCTCACCACATGGCACCTGGGAAGATTGCATCACCCAGCAAGGTTCAACCAAGCCTGGGACTCAAGACAGACTACAAAGTTACCCCTGCATAGCCCCCTGGGAGTCTGAAAACCAATCAGAATACATGCCCTTGCCACAGGAACAGGAAGTTCAAATTCAAAGCCCAAGAGAGGGTATAAATCTCTCTCTCCCCCCCCCCCATCTCTGTCTCTGTCTCCCATGTGCTCATTTGCCCACAAAAAACCTATGTGGTCCTGTCCACCATTAAACATCTTTCCAAACAGCCTCCATGTTTCCAATGTCTGGAACTGAACCCAGATGGACATTTCTTTCAACACTGCCTAGAATAGCCCCATAGTGACATAGGTGGAAAATAAATTTAATAAATAAACGATTTTCTATAAACAGGAAAAAAAAATCATTTCCTCCTAATACTAAGAAATGGATTCAGGATACTAGTCTTCTCTACTTCTGAGAACAATTAATGTTCTAAAAATGAGAAAATGAAGCAATATTGTTTCCGTATAGTCTAAATTAAATGATAACCTTAAGGATTTAATTAATTCTGGACTGATACTACAGAGATAGTATTTATTTATTTATATCCTGCCTTTATCACTTTAAAAATAACTCAAGGCAGTGAACATATCCTGGACCTTTTTTTCTTTTTTAACTAATTTTTCTAACTGGTACTTTAGTCACTACCAATATATCTTGATTTTTTTCTCACTGTATAATCTCTACTTTAAATAATTTAAAAATGACAGGTGTGATTCCTGAAGGGTAGCAACCTGCACTGCCTGGACCACTAGACCTCTTCTGTATATTTATGTGCACACATCTTAGCAAACTGTGAAACCATACATTCATGATTCCATATGTCTTTACTTATACTAAGCCAACAGAAACTTACAAATATTCTTGGTTGAAAAAAAATGTTCTTTCATCAACTTAGCAATTGTTGGCAGATCTTATAGGGAGTTTCCACTGTAGACTGTGATTCATTTACCAGATGAAATCTGATCTTGGCCATAAGAAAGAAGAGGCAGAAAAACAGACAGACACACTACAGAGTTTTAAAATTTTAGAAAGAAAAAAAAGGCAATCAGAAGAGCAAAAGTTGTATAAGAGTAGAGGATGACAGAAACAGCTCAGTCTGCAGATATTTGTATGTACCTAATGAATCCGTGTATCTTTAGGGATTCTCCAATCCATTTTTCTCTCTCTACAAAGAGAACTAATATTTTATAAATATCGAACAATCTCACTCTTACTGATCTTTACAGATGGGCATTCACTTGATATTTACATTTTAAAACTTTATTATTTATATTTCTGTAAATATTGACATTCTTTCCAATAGTTGTAACCATAGAACTATCAAAACTTGGTTAGTTGTTAGTGTATTGCTAATATAATAGTTGATAAATAAATAAACTTATGTATGTATGGCATTATCTTATGAGTATCACACCTAATAAGATTTTTAAAATGGTCTCTCTCCAATAGATAAGAAATGGTGTTAAAATTTTCATGATGAAATTGATTTGTATACTTTTATTTTTCCCTTGAGAATGTCCATCTCTGGAAATCTTTAGTTGTTCTATTCCCCTCTGGTCTACTGTTAAAGTTTTAGCAAAGTTATTAACAGCCCACTGTAAACATTAGCAGAGTATTAAGGGTATTAATAGTCAAAATTATAGATTATGTCCAAGATTCATAGTTCAAGATTCAAAATTAACAAAACTTAGTACCCAATGTTCAAGGGGCAAAGCAGAAAGTACTGTCACATTAAAGTGAAGGGCTGAAATTTCTAGGTGGGCAAACATGAGTTCATACAATGTGTTTTGTCACAGATAATGTTCCAACATTTCACTGTTCTCAGACAGAGTCCTTACATGGAAGTTCTCAGCCTGCAATGATACTCACTCAGCTCTGATTGAACTTGGGCATAACATACTTCTCCTCAAGACACATCTCTACGCTACCAGGTGCTTCTTCACCTCTTCTGGCCTTTTATTTAAGGACATGAAGGTAGCAATGCTGTCAATAGTTGGCGAGTTGGAATCAGAGCCCACAGCGTAGCTGTAAAGTCAGAATCAGTGGCCGTGCCTTACCTTTGTTGCGGTTAAGGACTTAGACATGTCTGCTTATTACCACATCTTGTATTTCCCCTTCCTCCTTCAGTAGTGATTCCTACATCAGAGCCATGAGATATATTGTGGGGTTTTTTTTGAAGGCGTATATTGCTGGTGTGAGGCCTATATTCATTAACACTAGGGACTAGCTAGGTTGCCCAGTGTAAAAGGCAATAGAGCATGCATTTTGTCCTTGATGGAGAGAGCTGTGCAGAATTGGGAGACAACGGATCTCAGTGCGGAGTTGGCAATGTAGATGAAATCTATTTTTATTTATTTATTTATTTTTTATTTTGTCAAGCATGTATAAGATAACAGATATAAGGATAAACACGATTATGAATACAGGAAATGGATACGAATAAATGGGGACAGTAGGACAGGGACAGTAGGCACGTTGGTGCGCTTATGCACACCCCTTACAGACCTCTTAGGAATGGGGTGAGGTCAACAGTAGACAGCCTAAGGTTAAAGTTATGGGGGTTTGGGGATGAAACCACAGAGTCAGTAGTGCATTCCAGGCATTGACCACTCTGTTGCTGAAGTCATATTTTCTGCAATCGAGTTTGGAAAGGTTTACCTTAAGTTTGCATTTATTGTGTGCTTGTGTATTGTTGTGGTTGAAACTGAAGTAGTCATTGACAGGTAGGACATTGTAGCAGATAATTTTGTGTACTACACTTAGGTCAAACCGAAGGTGGCATAGTTCTAAATTGTCTAAGCCCAACATTTCAAGCCTGGCGGCATAAGGTATTCTGTTGCGAGCAGAGGAGTAGAGGACTCTTCTCATTAAATATCTCTGGATTCTCTCAACTGTATTAATGTCCGATATGCAGTGTGGGTTCCAGACAGATGAGCTGTATTCGAGAATTGGTCTAGCAAATGTTTTGTATGCTCTAGTTAACAGTACAATATTAGATTAGGTTAACAAGTCTTAATGCCTTTTTGGCAATGTTACAGTGGGCTGTGCTACTTAGATCATTAGAGATGAGTACTCCAAGGTCCTTGACAGAGTGAGGGTCGTCTACGAGGTCATATCCGCCCAGCTTGTATTTTGTGTTCTGATTTTTTTTGCCAATGTGTATGACAAGAGCATTTGTTGGTTGAGATTTGGAGTTGCCAATTGTTTGACCATTCTGACACTTAGTCAAGATCTTTTTGTAGGGCAGAAGTATTGTTGATGGTGTTGAATAGTTTTACATCATCAGTGAAGAGAACGCAGTTGCTTATAATTTGATCGCAAAGGACATTTTGCGATCATATTATATAATAATATAATAATAATAATAATATAATAAATAAGGTAGCTCAGACCAGGAATGCAGGAGGCTTAGGGCACCTGACTTCTGTCGGTTGATGTCTGTGGGAAAGGGTTGATATATGTGCTGCTGGTTTGACCTGCATCTTGAGGCTGCCCTACCATCTTATGTTTGGAACGGTGTTCATTTTGTTACTACAGTGTGGATCCTGGAGTGGGATATAGTGGAAGGTCTGCCCAGGGTGTGTTTGGCCACATATCAAGCCTTGACTTTTTCCTCTTCCCCTGGAGATCACTGGTCTTTTATCTGGAGGAATTTTGTTCTGAGATTAGAAGTATTGTAGGCTGGATTGGGAAAGGTCGAGTGTGATGCTATAGGTGTCTTCATGTGGATAAAAGGAGGTGGAGAGGAACAGCAGCCCATAATTCACTTTTGGGAGAGACACTGCATTCTTAGGGGCCTGGTGAGAGCAGGCATAAAATTGGGGCTGCACTGAGAGGTGTGTGGATGTTTGAGTGATAGATTTTTGTCTGGAGAGGTACTGGCATGTAGAGTAGAATTACCCAATATATTAGAATGGTAAATTTAGGAAAGACTTAGTCTTTGCTGGAATAAGAGGCAGCATGTAATGTTCCAATTATTTTCAGAAGACTTTAGCACTTTCAAAGATACATATGGAATTACAGCTCCAAGCAGTCCCACCCACCCCCAAATCACCCCTTTAAAATTAGCAATAAAGCCACCAATTGTTGGCAGCATGGTGTTCCAATTTTTTCCCCTGACTAAAAAACACAAAAGAGGGATGCTAATTTTTTGGAAGGCTTCACACTATTTTGTACTTTGCGTTTCCAAACCACCAGAAAGAAAAAATAAATAAAAGGATCAAATATTTCCAGTCTCTCTCCCGTGGAGGAATTGTGTCATTGGATATGCATATTGCAGCCCATGCAAGCCAATGAAGTCACTTAAGAATGCCCAATAGTTATTGTAAGCAGAATGGGACTTGCGGTCTCCATTTCATTGAACCTTCTTGTTTCATAAGTGATTATTAAATTATATTGAAACTAAGTATCTTGAATTAAGAAAAATCTATACCAAATTGTTCTTCAGATACTCAAGATTATTGTATATCTGAGAAAACTTTTCTCCCCTCTTCATTTCAGAGACTTTGAGGTTTTGCTACACTGTTTCTTTAAAATTACCCTGCTTTCTTGATTTATTGCACTATATTTTTAATAACCAAATACTTATGGAAAAGTCATCTGTGCTTGTGAGAAAGGGGCCTTATGTGTATCAGAGACAGAAACAGAGAGAAAGGGGTTTTTTTCAGGAGAGCTGAAAACGTTGAATTTTTTACTATTTTTCTGTATTCAGTATCATTTTTTTGTAAAATGTAATTATTTAGATACAACGTTATAGAGTTTTTAAATTGATACGTTTATTAAGATATGATGAGTTCTGCACTTGAACTCAAAGTCCTTAGCTCGCATCTGATAACAACCCACAGTGTAGTGAGTAGGTGCTATCAGTCCATAGACTTCATAACATATTATTCCATATGTGATTCTGTATAATACTTAGAAAAAGAAAAGAGAGCTGCAGCTGAATATTTTGCTTTGGATAGTAAATTAGTTGGTTTTGATTGTGTTATTAAATTAATAGTAGGCTTCACTGCTACTCTTCACATGCCTTGGCTTTCAATTTCCATTTCTATCCAGGGCAGCCATTTGCACAAATTTATCTAGTGTACAACTTCTTCATTATTTATTATTACAATTTTTATTTATGTAGTTCGCATCTTGACAGCATTACTGAAGGCTAGCAGGTTAAGTGACAACCATATGTCAGGAAGATCATCCCATATTTCTTCCTTTATCCTCATTTTTGGAAATGTGACTCAGGTAGCCTTATCAAGGTGAATGAATGGGATTGATTCTCCCAGTTATCTTCATAAAGGCTTCAGCGTCCAAGGGTCTCTAACTTTTATACCAATAGGTTGGTAGTATCATTTGTTTCATAACTGACTCTAATCCTACCCTATCTCAAAGAAAATGTTCTCTAAGGAACTTCTTTCTCCTTCACATTCAAGAATATTGTGTTTTACGGGCTTGAAATTATAACTGTTGCTGCATAGGCCTTCCCTTGGTCCACTTATTCAGATTTACCAGATGTTGCCAACTGGCATTCTGCAGCAGAGAGAGAGAGAGAGAGAGAGAGAGAGAGAGAGAGAGAGAGAGAGAGAGAGAGAGAGAGAGAGAGAGAGACTCCTTCATAGTGAATTGGCAGACATTATTGTATTTCTAGACTATGAAAGAGAAAAGGAAATTCTGCCTCAGCAGGCCAAGTTAAGCTGCCATGATAGCAGAGACTGTGCCAAAGAAATATTAGCACACCCACCCACAGAGACATCCACCCACATGCATTTTTGTCCTGAGACATGGATAATACTGAAGGGATAGTGAATGAAAATGGGAAGGGTAGAAAAAACAAGACACAAATAACTTCAGGTAATTTCTGATTAATTAAAAAAACATGTCAGTGAGCTATATAGCTAGAACTATCTTATAAACTGTTCTTTGGCACTGGGCTTATTTTCATAGGCCAGTTCCAACCAGTACATTTGGAAACAGGTATAAATATATTTTTGTAACTTGATTATAATCCAGGCTGCCTTGCCTCCACTTGTTTTTTTCCATCACTGTACGTATACGTGTGACTCTGAGTGTAAATATTTTTGATGTTCTCCCAAGTGCCTGAAAGTTCTGGGCAATTTTACATAGGGATTTTACTTTTATGGATGAAAGGACAATGAAGGATTATTGTTTCTTTTATAAAATGTAATATACATATTATATGGGCAGGTATCAAGCAAACAGGCAAATGCTTTGATTCTTCCAAGACTACCTCAGTTCAAACGTAATGCACTGACTTTGAGCCCATGATTGTGTCTCCAATTAGCTTCCCAAATATAATTCTCACTAAACTGTTTTTGGCTTACCTGATTTGGATAAAATTATCTTTCTAAGTCCTCAAAGACCACAATTCTAATTGATAGCTGATTATCTCAAAAGTGCTTTTTCAAAAGGCAACTGGACTCTTCGCTCAATGGTGAAATCCAATTTTTTTTACTACCAGTTCTGTAGGCGTGGCTTGGTGGGCATGGCTTGGTGGGCGTGGCAGGGGAAGGGTACTGTAAAATCTCCATTCCCACCCCACTCCAGGGGAAGGATACTGTAAAATTTCCATTCCCTCCCCACTTCAGGGGAAGGTTACTGCAAAATTCCCATTTCCTCCTGATCAGCTGGGACTTGGGAGGCAGAGAATAGATGGGGATGAGGCCAGTCAGAATTTTTACTACCAGTTCTCTGAACTACTTAAAATTTCCACTACCAGTTCTCCAGAACTGGTCAGAACCTGCTGAAACCCACCTCTGATGTGAACCAATAAGACAGCTTAATTAGATTTATCCTTCAACAGTTCTAAATCAGAAATAAATAGATAAATAGGAACTGTGCAGGAAGAAGGAGAGCCCCCTGATTCAGTACCTGTTTGGCTGAACCAACTGGCTGAGTCATCTGCTTCCTTGGTCAAGAACCTCGAACCTTTGCACTGGTAACATATTATCACAGATCACTCAGTCAGTGGTCTCACAACCATCTTTTTAATCCTCCCAGCAGCTGCTAAGGACACTGGGAGGATTTCACTTTTCAGTTCCCTCCCCCACCCTCTGAGGAAAAGTCCTTAAAAACCCACAACAACAGTGGCACAATTAGTGTTGATGCCACTTTGACAGTTTAAGGGAGACTTATCCATCCCCTCCCCTCCACCCTTTTTCCACACTTCCCATGTGGTTGTGGGGACATGAAAAGGACAGTTAAACCTCTGCTAAGTAGTTTGCGTAACACAGTTGATTGGCAGGAGTTAGTTTAGCCCCAAACAAACCTGTTTGGGGTTAAAATTAACCTTTTCTTTATCAATTATCTGGGTTAGGGTATTTGTAAAACACATTAATTTCCCTATTTCTTCATTCAAGCAAAGCTGTTATTGAATCTCATAACCTCCCAACTGTTTTCTGTGTTGTTTAGAAATCTCCCAGAGTTTTAAACCTCAAACAGTCATACTGCACTCCTATTTTATAGAGCTCATGAGCTTTGATAGAATAGAATATTCTTTATGGGTTACATTTTATATATGCCATCTTGCTAAGAAAATTGCAGTGACTAGTCCAGGCAATTGCCAGGACTCAAGACTGAATTGAAGGCACAAAATAAATAAATATAGCCACTGCCAATATATCCTTTCACTGAAATGTTATTTCAGTAAGATGTATTTGCCCTCCTGTAACAAACATCAACTGTCAGTCTTGAAAAAGTGGACAGAGTTAGTGCTGCCATTTGCATCTTAAATCCTTGTCCTTGTTTTCAGATTTTTCTTTGAGTGAGGAATTGGTTTCACCGACTTTGAAGGAGATGGCATGGCATCCTTTCATGAGGTAACCACCTGTGGACCCCACAGCAGATAATTTTTAATTAGTGTTCAAATTCCCTTTTTAGGGAAGTGGTAGAGCCAGTTGTAGAATTCCAAATTTTTTTACTACCGGTTCTGTGGGCTTGGCTTGGTGGACGTGGCAGGGGAAGGATACTGCAAAATCTCCATTCTCACCCCACTCCAGGGGAAGGATACTGCAAAGTCCCCATTCCCTCCCCACTCCAGAGGAAGGATACTACAAAATCTCCATTCCCACCCTACTCTGGGGCCAGCCAGAGATGGTATTTGCTGGTTCCCCGAACTACTCAAAATTTCCGCTACCGGTTCTCCAGAACCTGTCAGAACCTGCTGAATAGCACCCCTGGGTAGAGGAAGTAGTAGGGCTGTAACTATAGAAGGCCCTGGATAAAGAGGATTTGGACCCTTTACTGCCAAAGTTCAGGCCTGGGTAGAGTACTAAGATTACATCATATTTGTTAATGTATTCTGTCTGAATCAGGAAATGGATATGGCAACTTGTCTAAGCTGCGTTCAGTACTGTAGTTTGTAGTATCCTTCTAGATTATCCTTGACTGATTGAAGTAGAAGATAAAATATGACAGTGGTTCTCCTTTATTTGGGATTAGTTGGGGCACAGGAGGTGATATTGCTGTAACTTCATACAATATATTAAGCCATAAACTCTAAAAACTGGGTTTTTAAATAATATATAGAGCCAAAACCAATCAAACTATATTATGGTTTTGAATAATGTATCAAGCAAATCTCTATATAACTTTGAGTTTCACTGCAATTTTTGGGTTTGATCTGATAGCATGCTAAACTAGGCTTGTTCAATATACTATATTTTTCATAAAATGACTTAATGTGATATGTGAACCCACCATTTACCATACAACAAAACAGGTTTGTAATTGAGATCTTGAAACTGACTGGCTTTAGCATGGCATGCTAACAGCTTATCATTGTTCTGTCTGTTCATTTTTAATTCTGTGTGTTTGGCTCTGGGGGAAGGTTGCATTCCTGTGGAGGCTGTTAAGACACCAACAATTTTAAATTTGCAAAATGACTTAAAACAGTGGAACTTAGGCAGACATATTTGAATGTAGGATAGCAACCCATGACTTTGGTTGGGTTCACATAGCTTTCTGAAAGGGGAATGTATCCAAATTCAACTTTTACAGCATTCTTATGTTATCTATTAGCCCTTCTCCCGGCCCACGGTTTTCCCTTGGAGAGATTTTTGCCAGTTTCTTGCATCAATGTGCTCAGCTTGACTTTCCCATTTTAATGGGAAACAAGGAAAGATAAAGCAATTGTCCTTTCTCCACCCACATAGATCTTTAATACATTAGCTTGTTGATGAAGCACTCATGTTCTCATGTTTGCAGCTAACCTTCCTTGGCTCCTCACTACTTCTGTAGATTTAGTGCCATGAAACTACAGAAATATTTCTAAATGCAGCTGTACTCTACTACCAAACTATTTTTTTGGAAGCCACTCAAGTGAAGTACATTTGCTGCTACATCACTATGGAACTTTTTTTAAAAAATGCAGTCCAGATTTACAGCTTGTGGAAGTGTTACTCATCTTAGTCTAAGAACTCAGAATGTATGGAGGCTTTAATATGCGTAAGGCTACTCAGATATACTGTATTTTTCGGAGTATAAGACGCATCTTTTCCCCCCAAAACAGAGGGTGAAAATCTGGGTGTGTCTTATACTCTAAATGTAGCTCTGCCCAGCCTCGCAAACGGAGATTTCAGAGGCTGAAAGAAGTCTCCTCCGGGTCCTGTCAGCTAAACAATATTGGCTGGCGGGCCCACGGGGGAGGGCCTTCTCTATGGCTGCCCCAGCTCTCTGGAACCAATTACCTCCTGAAGTCCAGACCGCCCCACCCTATTGACCTTCCGGAAAGCAGTGAAGACCTGGCTCTTCCGGCAGGCCTGGGGCTGTTGATCTTGTTATAGGGATCTTGCGAGACCCGGCCACAAATTGGAGTGTATGTATTTTAATGTTTTAATGTTTTAATGTCTTCTTTTAACTTTTGTATGGGATATTGTTGCATTGTTTTATTCTCTGTTGTAAGCTGCCCAGAGTCCCTTAGGAGTGGGGCGGCATAGAAATGTGACAAAATAAATAAATAATAAATAAGCATCTGAATGTAAATCACGTGATCATTGGGATGCTGCAACAGTCATAAGTGTGAAAAATAGCAATAGCACTTAGACTTCTATACCACTTCACAGTGCTTTACAGCCTTCTCTAAGCAGTTTTACAGCATCAGCATGTTGCCCCCAGCAATCTGGGTCCTTATTTTACAGACCTCGGAAGGATGGAAGGCTTGAGCCAGTGAGATTCGAACTGCCAAATTGCAGGCAGCCGGCAGTCAGCAGAAGTAGCCTGCAGTACTGCATTCTAACCACTGTGCCACCACGGTTCTTGGTCGTAAGTCACTTTTTTCAATGATGTTGTAACTTCAAATGGTCACTAAATGAACTGTTTTAAATTAAGGACTGCCTGTATTTTTATTAAAGTTTCTGAACTTGGTTCTAAATCAAGATCTTTAAGCTCTGAAATAGTTTTCTGGCCACATCTGGAAACTATCAGTTTCAGAAAACTATATTAGTCTTTACTTACTGATTATTGTTTATACCCAGTGTAACCTTTCTCCTATCTTAAAATTCTTTTTAGTCAGAGAGAATCCAGAACATTTTTAAAATCCTGAACTTTGTCCAGAGAGATAAAACCATGTGACAGTAAAGATAAATGAGAATTTATTCTTCCTCTTTTCCACCTGTTTTGAGTATTTCTCTCCCCTCCAACGTGTCCCCCCTTTCCTGTCCTTTATTTCAGTTCTTGGAAATAAATGGCTCCATGCAATATTATTGGCTGCTTTCCAGAAGCTTATGAGCTCTGCTCTGGGCCCCTGGCATTAACTGAAATTTGAGTTCCATAGGGCACTGAAATCATGGGTATCAAGACTATAAAAACATTGGAAAGAGAGTTGTAAATTCTTCAGAATTCCCACCAAGAGTGTTAAAGATTTCTTTCTTTTCCCCAAGCGCCATGAAAGAGGCTCTGCAATAAATTTGGGAACTGCAGATGTCATTAATATATCTGAGCATTTGGTTTTTTGGCACAGCAAATATTATGTGCCTTAAAATGTTAATTCATAGTCTTATTCTTGAACAGGTTTCAACATTGCTTTGATGGATCCTTTCCCCAATGTACATGTTTATATAACCACACATTTCTTACAATCTTAACACACACAGTATAATTAGAAGCAGTGTAATGTTTGACAAAGGTATCCTAATATAATAAAAGGTAAGCAATGTGTATAATGTAGATAAATTTTTAAAAATCTTAACAATCTATAGCAGTGATGGCTAACCTTTTCCGGACCGAGTGTCCAAAGCATGTGACCGCGCTTGAATGCGTTTGCGTGCGCCCAAACCCCCAAAATGCAATGTGTGAGCACCACTCACACATGCTCCAGCCATGCGCACCCCTGCATGCACTCTGGCCCCTGTGCATGCATGCGGCCCGTCCGCATGTGTCCTGTCCCATGCATATGCATGGTAGAGACCCAAAGGGCAAGTGGCCGCCAGGAGGCACAGGCGCATGAGCAGCGGAGCTGAACTGAGGCAACGGCTCACAACGCCCTCACAGAGAGGGCGTTGTGTGCCACCTCTGGCATGTGCCGTAGGTTTGCCATCACACGGATTACATAGGATTACACTCATCTGCACAATTACCCAGACCCACTGGGTAGATTAATACTTCCTTCTGTAGAAACAAACATAAGAATGATATGTAAAAATAAGGCAATTTATATATTAATAAGTTAGGTTCCTTTGGGAAAAAACTGCATAAATTTATTTCAATATAAAAACACAATAAATTCCTCAATACAATATGCTAAAATAAGATGTTCAGCTTCAGAAATCCAGCAATAACCTTAACCATAGTAATATTATGACATTTACATTCCACAATTTCCCCAAAGATTTCAGGTCACTATATGAGGTTCTTATTTAATCCATTGTCTTTTTTAATCTATAGGAAGTAAATTAAAACATGACATAGGTGACATTCAATTCCATTAATACCATGACTGCATGGAACCTGAGTTCTAAGAACTATATTTAGCACTCTGTGCATTTTAACTTTTCTTCAGTTGAGTACTGTACATTTTCTTTATGCATTCCTGTTTTTTACATGATAATCTTTGACACTATTTAAGAGAAAACATATTAATGGTTGGTGTAATTGTACCTCAGATAAGTTTAATGGTTAATAATAATCATCTGCCCCATCCTAGACTGGAAATTTAGAGGCGTGCATAAAGGTTTCCTAATGGTTATAAAACTATAATGAATATCTTAATTAAAACAATAATAGCCTTCATAGCTGCTCTGTTTCAGTTAAAGTTTATCTGCTTTGGTGACCTGCCTTGCTTTACCCAATTTATCCAGAACAAAGAATAATCATATATCAACAGAAAGTTCCTTTTCTCCTTCTCAATTTATCTCTCTCTCTGTGCCTCCTTTGCTCTCTTACCTCCCCCTCCTCCCCATAAAGCATGCATCTCAATTACACCATTCCCAGAGTAATTTCTTCTTTTTGCCTCAATCTAGTAGCAAAATCAGGCACGCCATATCTCTAAACTTGAGGGCAGGAAGTGTTTTTCTGATTTGGACCAGAAAAACGAGAAAGGACATAGCCTTTCTCTGGCATCATATCCTCCTCTCCCCTCGGCAGTTTTTGGAAGAGAATTCTCCATAAAACCAGCCTCCCTGGCTTCAGCAAACTCCCTGCACATGTCAACAAGAAATAGTATCGTGGAATTTGCAAGGATCTTTTGTTCTCACTTTTCTTTTGTTTCCTAAACTCCAAAGCTCCCTTCACAAATGGTTCTCAGTAGTATTCCATTGGCCAACTCATGGCAATGAAAAAGTGCAGTCTAAGCTTACTTTCACTTAACAAAGTCAGTTACTTCTTTGTTTGTTTGTTTTTGAAAACTGGTATTTCATGTGATCTTTCCAACCATTTCAGAATCAGGAAAGAGTCTTACAAAATACAAGTGTTTTATTTAAACTCAGTTGTTTCTACCACTTGCCTCTAAGACTGTATTAAAAGACTTGTCATGCCATGAAAATCTAAATGTTTTTGGATCACAATCCAATTGATATTGGCAATTTACTTTAAACACCATATACCATATGGTCTAAACCAGGGGTGTCAATACGATTTCATTGAGGGCAACATCAGATTATGTTTGACCTCAGGGGGCCGAGGTGGGCGTGGCTGGGGTGGGTGTGGCCAGCTCAACGTCACTTGTGTCAGGATCACCTGTGGTGGCCCAAGCGTTCTGCCAGAGAAAACAGGCTCCCAAGCTCTGTTTTTGCCTGTGACAGCCTCCTGTAACCCTCTGACAGTGAAAACAGAGCTTGGGAGGGATTCACTGGCAGAGGCACCACAGGCCAGTCCTTCGCTGTTTCCAGGGCAGCCCCACAGGCTAGATCCGGCCCCTGGGCCTTGAGTTTGACACCCCTGGTCTAAACCATGAAGAAAGAGGGAAGTGCAATGTCTAGTGCACTGTTTCTCAATTTTGACAACTTTAAGATTTGGGAGTTCAATTCCCAGAATTCCCCAGTCAGCATAGGGAGTTCAATTCTGCATGAGATAAAGTTGCAAAGGTTGAAAAATGCTGGTCTAGTAGCTAGACCCAAACATCAGTAGCTAGACCCAAACAGAGTAGTCCAGCAAAAATAGGGTCCTTCCAAACACTTTAGCTCTGTCCCTTTTTTAAAAAACATTTTCAAAATCCCTTATGGTATGCAGGGGTAAGATGATATCTGGGCAGGAGGAGAGTGAGGTTGGATATGCCTTGTCCCACTCATCCAGAGTAGCTCCCTCCTTATGCTACTGCAAGTTTCAAAGAATTTTTGTCCTTAAAATGGATAATCGCCAATTTAGAAAGTGAGATCACTGGCGAGATGGTTGAGTTACCTTCCACTAATACACTAATACACACAAACAACACAGTCCTTGTTAATCCTCTACCAATAGATTATCAGAAAATATTTCAAGAATAACATCATTCCTTGTTAATGAGTGCTGCAAATTTGTGAACCCACAAAAATATGAATGACCAACAGACAGGCAGCAAAAAAGTATAAAAATTCTCTGCCAGTGGTCCAGAGCTTTGTAATCCAAATGTAGCGATCCAACTTTATATAGTAGTGAACTTATTTCCTAACTAATAATCAATTTCTGCAATTTGTGTATCTAACTTGCTCTTTTTAAATTGTCTACAAAGTTTTGCCTAAATTATTATATCTTCCCTTTCATAACATTAAAAAAATTATAGCTTCAAATCCCCCTAACTTTAGACATAGATCGACTTACATTGGTCCAATTGGAAATATTTCCAAATGTTCTCCGAGGCACCCCCAATTTATTTCTCTTCATGAACATAATCTCAACTATGTTCTAGAGATAAAGATGTCATAAATGTCTGAAACCTGCATTCTCACTTTGAGGCAATTTTGGCCATCTTTATCCCACCTCTACTCTTAAACTGGCAGTAAAATTATATAGGTGAATCATACAGCAATATAGGGGAAGTGTCTACAGAGAAGGTAAGCGACTTGGAAACTTCTTACATGCTGTACAGTATATGCATTATATTCAAGAGCAGGGCTGTCAAAGTCGTAGTCCGTGGGTCGGATGTGTCATGCGCTGGCCACGCCCACACCTGGTTAAGTGAAGGGGAAAGAAGTCCCGATACCTCACATGACACCACCATGATGACATGAGTTTGACACTCCTGTTCTAGAATTATGCATGAATTGTTTTAAAAAGGAATGAATAAGGATATAAACCTGAAGATACATGTATAGCAGCGGTGGGTTTCTACCGGTTCGCCCAGTTTGGGAGAACCGGTAGTGGCGGTGGCGGGAGGCTCTACCCACCTGCCCGGACATCATCACAAACATCTGTGCATGCGCGGAAGTGCCATGTGCGACTGAAGCAAGCACGCACACACACACGCTCACAATTCCGAACCGGTAGCGAAGGTAAGTGGAACCCACAACTGATGTATAGCCTGAATGTCTTAGACTTCAGCCTGAATCCCTGTTACCAACATCTAATTAGGCATATTATTGTTATGACCCTTCTGACTGCATGATTGGAAAGTAATACCATGTTTTCCTGAAAATAAGACCCTGAAATAAGCGCTTGGCCTTATTGTCATGCGCTCAAAACCCCGATTGTTATCCCACTTATTATCAGGGGATGTCTTATTTTGGGGGAAACAGGGTGGGTTTCTCTTAAAATAACTTGAGTTATCATAGTATTAACAGGGGCTGAAGGAGAGGCTATTTGTGTATGCGTATTCAAAGTACAGGGACAGAAACTGATGTTCATAACAATGTACTCCTTTAAATCCTAATATTCAGGTACACATAGCACTAGGTTCCTGTACCTCTCATATCTAAAATCTTGTATTTCATTCTGGTCTCTTACCCACATGTACTGCTGCAGGGCCATAGTGGCAATGTACTAAATACCATATGGAAATGAGAGCTCTAATATGATAAATGTTTATGAGAATTGCCCTAATACTCTTATCACTAAGACACCACTATTTTCATGAAGATGGGTTTCTGTTCACATAGCCTGAGACACACATACACACAAACCACAGAGGTTAATGTCTTATGGCCCCTTCTGACCTTGGGTTGACTCTGAAAAAGTAGCCCAGATGTGAAAGTGACCATACAATGTGGCCTATTAATTACACGAGAGACCGTTTCAGACTCTGAATACTGAGTCTTGGGATTTCTGTTTGTTTTCTTATTTGATAAACTCAAGTCTTAAATGCTAAGCCTTGAAAGCAATGCACAAGAGTCCATGAGCTGAAGAGGCAACAGGCATACCACTTTCTTTCTCAAGTTCACACACACACACCCCTTACCTCCACATCTTCTATACTATAGCATAATACAAGAGAAATGGGGAATGGAGACAAGGAAGGCTACCCACCCACCCCCATGCTGAGCCTGAGTAGACTTTGTGAGAAAACTTCACTCCATCTGCAGCCTAGCCCGGTGGGAGTCAATTAATTCTGAATAACCTAAACCGACAGAGGTATTTGCATTCACAACCTGACTGATGACCGTATAAAATTGATTTATGAAATGAAGTGCTTCCCCACCCCTTATCCCCGATTCAGGCCATAATTGATTATATGTGCTGCAACGAAATTAAAGAAAAGGGGAAAAAATTAAAGAAAAAAAGAAAAGAAAAAAGGGAGGCCCCCCAGACATTGCTCTATATTCTCAAAGTTTCCCGGGATTAGCTGTTCTATTCATCACTTATCATTTTTTATTTAAAATCTTGCTTCCCATCCCCTTCGCTGATGCCCAACCTTTGTTACATTAGCTGCTTCTCACGATAATGTGCTACACGGTGAAAACTACAAACAAAAGCTATAGCAGTCAGGATAAGTGCAATTTGGTGGGTTTAAGAAATAAGAACTTTATTTGATATGATCTCATGTGGCGTGAATGTGTAGCAAAAAGACTTTTCAGCATGATGCGTCAGGTAATGCCAAGTGATGCTGGCATGATACCGTGGTCCTTAAACTTGGACAAGCTGTTTTAAAATGACACATCAGTGGAGTTCTTCATGCCAAGTTGCCCAGAGGTTTTGTGGTATAACGACCTTTGTTCAGTATGTTGGTGAAGGTTTGTGTGGATGTTACCCTTACAAATTTTTAAAAACTATTTTGGGAACTGCATTTTTCTGCTACATAGAAGCACAAATTACTCAACTTCATGTTCTTTAAGTGCTGTTAGAAAAACATCTGATTTTTTCCCCCCTCACACATCTAATGAACCACATCCACACACAGACACATGACAAGTGCTCAAGAGGTCCAAGGGGACTTGCCGTTTGATGCAGGAGAATCGCTTGCTATATGCTTAATCCAGTGGTGGGATTCAGCCAGTTCGCACCTCTTTGGGAGAACCGGTTGTTAACTTTCTGAGCAGTTTGGCAAACTGGTTGTTGGAAGAAATCATTAGGTCAGAGAACCGGTTGTTAAATTACTTGAATCCCACCACTGGCTTAATCTTATGCCATAGTGGCAGCACTGGCACTTAATCTCCAGATAGTTATTCTAGATGCATTGCCTGGAAAGGATGGACGCAGAATGAAGCAGTCCCCACAACCACTGGCAGCAAAAGGATATGGTTGCTGGTGAGAATTTAGCATCATTTTGCTTTTTTTCAATTTGCTCCCTGAAGTGACCTTTTCACTCTACCTAATGGTGGGCTGATTTCATTGTAATGCCAGGACTAATAGCCCAGGATATTTGTAACTCAGGGTTGTAGTCCTTGGCATTCTCTGACCTTCATGGTTTTCTTGAGGCATTTCGTTAATTAACTAGATAACAGTGCTAGGTAATGCTAACATTGATGTTACCTAAGTGGATAAAGAAACATCTGCAAGAAAACAATTCGCCTCAGAGAGTACTAAGAACTTCACAATGCCAAGACTTTTATTCGGTATTTTATGTGTGACAGAATTTATGCATAATGTTACCTGGGTTCATTACCTCTCACTAACACCAAACCGTTTTGTGGTTTATCATGATATGCGAACAAGCATATTGCCTGCAGGTATAATAAAAAAAAGTGTGTAATTACATTTTGTACAGAACTGGATAAAACCAAATGCAGTTTTTTACAGGTTAGTGCATTTGAAATAGCCACAGCAGTCAAACTCCTCAAGTTTAACATAAGATTTATTTTCCCACATTTATTCTACATTTGAACATTCTAAAGTGGACAATAAATCATTTGATAAATCTGGATGGTACCTTTTAGCCTGCAGAAAAATTATTTGGCATGGTTAAATTCCAGGGAAAAGGGACTAGTATCTTTGCAAGTATAAAACTGACATTCTACATGTTCATAGAGCATGCTTTGCTTTGAAATTTAATTGTCTGCATATAGATAAGTCTTTTCTTTATTGTAAACTGAAGCTTGAAGAGGACCCAGCCTTGGAATGGTTTTAACCAGTTTCTCTATTTGTTAGAGTTACCTCAGGGGCTGTGCTTCGTTACTATTTACATGTGGGAACTTAACTGCTGCTCATATTGAATTCAGGAGTCAGCCTATAACAGTGAGACAACAAGTAAGGAGGAGGGAGAAGAGACAATAGGACCAAACAGGCTGATCTCATGCAAGGAAGGACAGCAATGCTGGCTTGAGACACTGGCTGCCTCAGTCAGACTCCCCTCCATGAAGCCAGCACTCCTAAACATTTCATGGGAACACGTTTCTGTAGATACTTTCCAATGTTATCCAAAACAATGTCATCTCCTTGTTTTATGTAGGCAGAGTCTAAATCAGGGACCAGTTCCAGGAGTAAAATCCAGCAGGTTCTGACAGGTTCTGGAGAACTGGTAGCGGAAATTTTGAGCTGTTCGGAGAACAGGCAAATACCACCTCTGGCTGGCCCCAGAGTAGGGTTGGAATGGAGATTTTGCAATATCCTTCCCCCAGGACTGGGTAGGGAATGGAGATTTTGCAGTATCCTTCCCCTGGAGTGAGGTGGGAATGGAGATTTTGCAGTATCCTTCCCCTGCCATGCCCACCAAGCATGCCCACCAAGCCATGCCCGCAGAACCGGTAGTAAAAACATTTGGATTTCACCACGGACCGGTTCCATGGAGAGAGGTTTTTCCACAGACCAGAGGGCCATGATTTCATCTGCTGCCTGTATCCCACAGATGAGGCTTCACTTGTTTGCATGGCCCGGTTTCTAGCATGCCGCAGGCCGGTACCAGTCCACAGATCAGGGGTTGGGGACCCCTGCTTTAAATGACTGGGTTTGCTTTTGTATGGGAACCCTCCTGCCCCAGTTTAAATCCAGCCTAGAAATTACCCATCAGCCATCTCAGAAGGGTGCTGTGGCCTCCCAAGAAAACTTTATTTCTGCTCTTCAGTTGATTGAATGTAATAATGTAATGTTTTCTATCCATAAGGCTTTACGTCCCTGAGGTTGGAAAGCAAACAGGTGTCTCTTCCATAGTGCTATTGAAGAGAAATAGTTGCCAACCACAAGAATCTCAGCTGAAGCACTTTATGTCATCTGTCCAAGCCCAACAGTAGCTTCTTCACAAATGTTAAAAATATTAAGAGATCTCTGTTCTTTCATATCTGCTCTGTAAACAAACAATAGGTTTTCTCTCTATGCGTATTGCTGTCCTCATTTCTCTCTGCCCCAAATCTGAGGTCTGGGAGGTTTTTAATTTTTTTACTGTTAAAGGGTCACCTATAGGGGATTTTCAACCAGTGAGGTCTGTTGTCAGCAAAACGTCTTCCAATTTAGACTATTCTCAGTTGGAGGGTGTGTGTGTGTGTGTGTGAGGAAATTCCAGCAAGGGATGCTTTCTTCGGATTGCATTCTCTTTAAATGGAAATTCCATCTGTTTCTTCCTTAGGGAGGCAGACTGCCATGGAACCGAATTACCATGGAAAGCAGACAAAAAGCCTGCGTTAGATTTGTTGCTTAATTTTAGAGAAATCATGTTTCCCAGAAGTAATGTTGCTGCTTAGCTCTTCTCTTGCTCCTGATTTCTCTTACAAAAATGGGAAAGAAAAGAATTTAAAGGGCATTCTTTATTTTCCCCACAGCTGCCTCCTGAGCCCCCCCCCCCCCTCCTCCTTTTTCCCCAGGCATGCTGGGTAATGCCATGTATTCTTAAACTCCCAATGGCCCCCCATTCCTGTCAATTAGTTACGGAACGCTCCTGGGATTCATGCCTGACAGCTCTGGCAAAGCTGGAGAAATGGTCTCAGTAGGGAGCAAGGGGCCTGCCTTCTTTCTTCCACAAGAAATACCTTTCTCAGCAAGGCTTTGTCACAGCTGCCCCTGCCCCCTATCTACACACATCCACACACATATGTGCATGCATATTGTGCCTGATTGTGAGAACTTTTGGTACGGTACAGAACCAACTGAAGAAATGTTGGCGGGCTGAAATAAAAGTATTTTAAAGACTCCTGGTTTCCCTCAGCTCTGCTATGGCCACTCTTATGAGTGGCTCCCATTACAAAACTTTCTCTCAATTATGCAGCTGTAGGACATTTATCTCCTTCCGTATCCATGAGTTCCACTCAGTTACAAAAATAACACCTGGGTTGGGTGGTGGTGGTGGGGGTTAGATGAGTACAAGCTCTTTCTGATTGTGGGGAAAACCAATTTTAAAGTCATTCTGTTCTTTTTCAATAGAATGTAATTCAAATTAAGGGTAAGAATTTGTTCCTATAATAAGTTATAGAGAGAAAATGTCCACTTCTTTGTGGCTATTTGTTTCATGTAAATTGGCTTCTCTTGCATTATTTCTATTACTTCTCTCTTAATTTCTAGAACACCTACCTATTCAACCAAGTTCCTTTTTGTTTGGATTTTGGGGAGAGTTTTTCAGACCCAGGTCCCATGTCACCCATCAAAAAATTTGTAGAAACTTCCTAGCAAAGAAGACCTTCACCCATCTGAAATATATTAAGAGAACTTTAGTTTGGGGAAAAGTTTTATCCATACTTCCTTGCCATTTGCCTCTCAACAACCCCAATTATGCTGCTATATACCCTGCCCCTGAAAACTCACAGATGTGATCTTAAATGTTTACTCAAAGGGCAAATGCCAACTTGGGAAAATGGCCGTTAAGGAATTTGCTAGTGAAATGGAACTTCAGTGTGCCTTTCCCCAATCTCCCGTGACCCAACATTAGCACTGTAGATGGGTTTCTACAAAATGAGATGCTCTTTTCTTCAAAATATGCCCTCTGCATTTCCACAGAACAGTTGTAACCATTTAAGCCACACAAGGAAAATATCCGCCTCTATGAGATTCTTCCTTGTTAGTGTCCATTTATTCCTATCCTCAGTTTTCTGAACTTTAACCACTTGTCTATCAATGGAAGGACCTCATCCCTTAAGTCACAATTACTAAAGTTATTCAAAGATCCTTGTTGAGAGACTCAGTCAAAAGCTTTTTGGGAGTATGGCATCCTCTGGTTCACCTGTAGTTCCATGCCAGTCATATTCTCAAATAGTCCTAACTTTCCTTTGTCCCCTACTCTCTAGGCAAAGAAAGCCTCAAATAGAAGAAGGAGAATGCTGGTCAGTTACTGCTGAGATGCTATTAGAGCTTCCCAGTGCCATACCTATGCAGTAGTAGGGCAGCCATGATGGCAGGGCAATATTCTTCTCAGAACTTCCTCAGTCCTGATAGGAAAAGGAATCTGAGGAGTCCAGCAAGCTAAACAATTAACCTGTTGTTTTTTTTTTTGCAGTTTTTAGGGATAGCTACCAGAATAAAGTGTGTTTTTGCTTCACTATTCTTTACTACACCTTGTCATTTCTTAACTTCCTTTATTAAAACTTGCCATTTTTTTTTCATCCTATTTTTTTCTCATGCTGTAACAATACTACAGCATAGCCCCTGGTCAAAAATATCCTTCTTATAGAAATAGAAGGAGAGGTAGAACTCATTTTCACCAGTCTTGCATTTAGGGGTAGCTTCTTTTTCCAGTCTAGCTTTTTTTTTAAATTTGTAATCCCCAGTTTCCTGCTTAATTCTAGTCTCCAACAATATACTGCAGCCTGAAACTGTCAGGAAAAATGACACACATGATCCTTAACTCTGTTTTCTCTCACTTTTTGAATTTAAAGAAATCCCTCTTCCCCTTCATAACATCACAACGTTTTCTGATAATTCTCATTCCCAAGCTATGCTGTTTCATATGAAGTGTTCCCCTTAGCATGTGTGTAAGTGGGCAGCTCATCTTGTTTTTCTCATTGCAGCATGAAAATGCCCTGTGATTTTTAGAGAGCATGTTTTAGACACCTGACATAATACAGACTTCCTTTCACTTCACTACACATCATTCCTCCCCTCCAACCTCCAATTTTTCAATGCAGGTGTACTGGTCTTCTAGAAAACCCGTACATCTATGTTTAGAAATTGCTCGAGTGACACATTATTGGCACAAAACATCCCCACGCTAACATCCTGTCACTCAGGTAGCACAAAAACATCTCTAAAGCTGCTGCCCTACTTGCTAAGGGGAAAGACTCCCAAGGAATTTTCCTGATGGTTAGAAAGAAATGAAGCCAATCAATAGTTACTGTTAAAGTTTACATTAAAGTTACTTTTAGTTGTCCCACAGTAAAGCATACAGTAAAATACACAGGGACAAGATCTCTGATGATTAGATTAGAGTTTGACAGTTAGGAAAGCACGAATTATGCCAGCATATTTTTGTCAACTCATAGATAGCAGGAATGCATATTAATATGGTTATGAGAAAGAGCCCTATGTGTATTTATGTGAACGCTGGCTCTTAACCAGTCTCTTGAGCTATGGCAAGAAGGATTAATTCCCAGGCTTGTACTTTTCAGCTTTCCTCCATACCTTCCGCCTTGACCAGAAGATTAAGTGTCTGTTGAGTCTCTATTTTTATTTTTTATTTTTATTTGATTTATATGCCGCCCTTCTCTGGAGACTCAGGGCGGCTTACAATGAGCTAAGCAATAGCCTTCATACTTTTGTATATTTATACAAAGTCAGCTTATTGCCCCCACAAACTGGGTCCTCAATTTACCTACCTTAGAAAGGATGGAAGGCTGAATCAACCTTGAGCCTTGGTGAGATTCGAACCTGCAATAATTGCAGGCAGCTGATGTTAATAACAGGGTGCTTTAGACCACTGTACTATCCAAGGCTCTTATATTTCTCTAAGTTCTCTGCCTTTAGCTGAATTATGTCTTTACCGGTGGTGGGTTGCCTCCAGTTTAGACCGGTTCTATAGAACAGGTAGTAAAACTGGTGGGAGGCTCCACCCACCAACCCTGACGTCGTCAGGAAGCTTCTGCGCATGTGCGCGCAGCCCTGTTGCAAACCGGTAGTAAAGGTAAGTAGAACCCACCCCTGGGGTATACTCCATTGAAGTGTAAATGGACCTCAGCAACTTTGCTAGTTTTTGCCTTTGCTAGTCTTCATCTCCCCTTTCTGCGGTTGGTTTAAAATGTGCTGGCTGCTGTATTCAGTTGGTTGCCCACAGCACTATTAACGATTTGTTGGGTTAAAATTCTGTTTTAACCTGTCCATGGTTAATTGTCATGACTGATTGTTATGCAATTATGTGGTTGCCTTATATATCAACTATTTGTTTATTGACAGCAACTATAGTATCATTTTTGGACTTAACCAACACTTAGGCCTCTTTAATAAAGTTGAGGATCCAGCCCAGAGGTGGTATTCAGCTGGTTCTGACCAGTTCTGAAGAACCAGTAGCAGAAAGTTTGAGTAGTTTGGAGAACCGGCAAATACTACCTCTGGCTGGGCCTGCCCCCATCGCTGTCTCCAAGTCCCAGCTGATCATCTGAGTCTTCTTTTGTTGCCCTGCACAGGAGAATGGAGCTGGAAAGCAGATTAGTGGGATGGGGTGGAAATGGAGATTTTACAGTATCGTTCCCCTGCCACGCCCACCAAGCCCTGCCCACCAAGCCACAACCACAGAACCGGTAATACATGTTTTTGAATCCCAGCACTGATCTAGTCCCGCTCACCTTGCAGTCCTCTGCATTACTACTTCTCTGTTATCTGCTGGCCTTGTACCTTCAGATTGTCCAGGACTCCAGAGAATACAATAGTCGGCTCAGTATGCAACAGTGTAAATGATTGGTTGCAGCAGCATCTGTGGGAGGAAACTTTCTAGTGGTTAGAGGGAATTGGGAAGAGTGGGGTCTAATGTAGTTGCATAGGTTGTCATTCCCTTTAATTGCCACTGCTTGAAAGAAATTTTTAATTAAAATAGCAGGAGGTAATGATTTCCCCTCAAGTGCATGATCAGTGCATATAGCTGATGCATTTTTTCTTCAACAATAACAACTCTGGAGGAGATCTTGACTTTGCTGTAGATGTCATATTTACTTGTACCTTGAAAAGACCTCTTGACCGGAACCAGTTTGTACATTTAATAGAAGTAATGGGCTCCTGTACTACCTGAGTCGCTTCAGAATCAAGCCAACAGTTCTCTCCTATACCTTAGTTTCATGCAGCTACTGTAGTTAATAGATGTAGGTAGACCTGGGCTCCCAGGATTTTCTAAGCTAGAGACAGAGAACTTCCAGGCCTTTGCTGAAGATGGCTTGCAAGGTCCATGATGCAAAGATCCTTCCCTCTAAACTCAAGACCACCTTCTATTTAAACAGAAGTCGGAGATGTTTGCTCTACCTGTGTTTAGGAAAGATGGCCAGAAGGTGGAACAGATTTCATGAAGCCATACTTTCTATTATAGTGCAACCTATATGCAGAGGGACATTCAGCTCTTAAACTGCATTTATTTCCTCAGCCGTAACAATTCTTATTTAGAGCATGCTAAAAATGACGCTATCAGTCTCATGTAGAATCCTTCCTTCCTTCCTCACTCCCTCCCTCCCTCCCTTCCTCCCTCCCTCCCTTCTTAAATGATGGAATTTCACTGGAACTTCCATGGTCGGAAAAAATGGAAGCTTTTCTTCTGCAATTAATACCTGCTTTACATGCAATATTGGATTGTGATATTGAAGTAAAAGTGGATTAAGCCCATTATCTCTGTGTGTGGCAATTATAGAACTTTTCTCTGACATATACAATGGCACACATGCAATTTAAAAAGCATTGATGTCATTCCAAATGTTATATATAATAACATTATATCTAGGTTTACCCTAAGCCAATGGCTGTCTCTCATCTTGTGACAGTTAATTCTCAAAGTTCATTATGCATTTTTTTTTGGGGGGGGGAATGTTTACTTTAGATTGAGCAGCATCCACTGGTGGTCTGATTCAGTCGGGTGACTCTGAATTATGAGAGACAAAAGATAAAAAACATTTTTACATTTATTCAAATGCTATTAATCTTTGGGTCATGTCACCTTTATCCTAGCTGTAGAGAAACATTTCCAAACCATATATTGGAATGTATTTTATATGTATTATGTTTGCTGCTAAATAAAATCCATCAGACTTCAGTATACAGTATTTTAACCTCTGTTCCAGAGGATACTTTTCATATTGAGTCTTTCAACATTTGGGTCAATGTGTTGCCACCTGGTGGCCAGTTGGGAGATAGCAAATTCTTTAGAACTGTGGGAGTGCTAATGGATTGTATGGAATAAATATTGAGATAGAGAGTTATAGAGTTATAGAGTTATAGAGAAAAGATATTTCCTATCTCTTCAGCTTATCAGAAACTCTGAACCAGTGGTGGGTTGCCCCTGATTGGCACCGGTTCTATAGGACCGGTAGTAAAACCGGCAGGAGGCTCCGCCCACTGACTCCGATGTCATCAGAACGCTTCTGCACTTGCGCAGAAGAGCGTGTGCGGGCGGAGCAAGCTTGTGCAGCCCCGCTGCGAACCGGTAGTAAAGGTAAGTAGAACTCACCCCTGCTCTGAATATGATAGTGGATGGATCCTGGAGGAGTATTACTCTTTTTCCTATACTTTAGGTTGCACTAACGTTTTTCAAACTTGGCAACTTTAAGATGTGTGGATTTCAACTACCAGAATTTTACAGAATACTGGTTGGAGAATTCTGAAATTTGAAGTTCATGCTACTTAAAGGTACCACATTTGAAAAACACTACCCTGCTCTGAGGTTCTAGGTGTCTGGGAGTTACTTAGCCACCTATTTATACTTATCTTAAAGTAAGTTTTGTCTCATAAGAGACAGAAAATAAAAACAATAACATGCAAAGGACCAATCCATCAAGCTTGCTAAGTATCTTTTAATATTGTCTCATCTTGTCTTAGACACAAGTATTTATTGTATGTGCAAAAGGGAAAAGGGATCTGTATCACCATCTTCTCACCAGGTTTAACCAGTGCCAAGACTGTCAGGATGCTTTTAAACCATACCCTTCATCAATTCAGAGCTGAATTGCATTTCTAAGGGCCAACAAGTTTTGCAGCAGAGGCCAAATTCTGTAAGATGTTGACCCAAGCTTTGTAAATCCAAACTCCATCCCTTATATTTGTGCATATACAAATGGGACAGATCTTAGATTGTCTCTGTGCCTGACATTCCCCTAGATACCATGGCTAAGTTTCCAAAATTTGGAATTCTGTATATTCCTAGAACCATCTGAAAGCAACCAATGTACTACAGTGACTATTTCCTGTTCTGGAAGTCATGAAGTTAGGCTTACAACATTCAGCTATTTACCAG
>WNWU01000016.1:11958351-11978717 GCA_012654045.1 Ptyas mucosa
ATGTCATCAAATCCTGGCTCCCAAACTTTATCCACCTCATATATTTTACAAAGGAGGAAATCCTGAAGAAACATTATTGTGGAAACTATATAGCTCCAACTATAACTATGCCCATGAATTTGCATAGCATGGTGGGGTCTGAGGCCTAAAACACAAATATATTTGCTTGTTCATGAGGTTTGAAGGTTAGATGAGTGTGTCATTGTGAGTTTGCCTTTTCTGTGATTGGAATTAAGTTTACTTCTGGCTGCCATTATTTTTTCTATATTGTCTATGTCTGTTTGTCAGATTTGTTTACATGTGCTGCCCAAAGTCACAACTATGAGATGGGCAACTATATAAATTGATATAATGAATCAATCGATCAATAACAATACATATTTTAACTCATTCTCCATGAGAATCTTCTTCATGTTTGGGCAATCTTCCGTGGCTCTCATAGAAATAGGAAATTCATGGAATGGTATTAAGATGATATTGTGTCACCTTAGGAATTTGAAACAAGGTGCTTATTTAAAAAGAAAGCAAAGAAGCTTTGATTTAACCTAACTATGCTCCCTTCTTTAGTAGAATATTTCAGCTATTATATTACAATGGAAAAGAGTACATAAAAAGTACTAACTATTATGGTACCAAGATAAATGCATGATTATTCATCTGTCATATGAAGAAAGAATTAAGAATTTGACACAGTCAAAACACCCATATTATACAAGTGGCAAATTTGAAAGTAAAGTAGTAAGACAGAACGTAAAATGAAATTGAATATAAGAGTGAAATAATATGGGGTCAGCCTATATGATCTCTGAAGGGCCCCTTGACTAATTATTATAAAAGACAGTTGCTGGGTTCAAAAAGTTAAACCACAGAGTTTACACACTTTCTATAGTTGGAGAGTTCAAGAAGTCAAACCGCAGAGGTACTATGTTAAAATGCAGAATTAACCCACATGGAGCTTTCCTGCCTAAGGAATAAGGGAGGGGGCTAGCTAAAGAGGCAGATTTCACATTTCCTGTTTTGTTACTATAAAGATACGTGTCTTAAACAAGGTCTTTGTTCAGAATGTAAAACAGAATGCATGTCTGAACCTTTTGGCCAAAATAAATAAAAGCTTTTTCTGATCTTGAAATTCAATTCATTCATTTATTTTTCTGTAACAGTAGTATATAAACTTAATTTTGCAAAGCTTTTTTTCTGGAAACATTGTATTTCTAATTAGAGCTTATAAAACTTATACTAGACCAATTTTAGAGTATTGTTCAACTGTTTGGAATCCCCACCATATATCTGACATCAATACAATCGAGTGGGTTCAGAAGTACTTCACGAGAAAAGTTTTGTACTCTTCTGTACACAATAGAATTCCTTATGCTACTAGGCTCGAAATTCTCAGTTTGGATAACTTAGAACTGTGACGCTTGCAGTCAGACCTAGATATTGCATACAAAATTATACGTAGTAATGTTTTACCTGTAAATGATTTGTTCTGTTTTAATAGCAAGAATACACGTGCGAACAACCACTTTAAATGCAATGTAAATCGTTCTAAATCTGACTGTAAAAAATATGATTTCTGTAATAGAGTTGTCAAAGTTGGGAATGCCCTACCTGATTCAGTTGTCTCAGCTACAAATTGTCACAATTTCAGTCACAAATTGACTTCCGTGGACCTTACATCATACTTAAGTGGTCAGTAGAGGGGGGTGCATAAGTGCACTAACGTACCTATCGTCCCTGTCATTGCATTTTTATTCTCTTATTCTCATTTTTGTTTGACAAATTCCATAAACAAACAACTAACTAACTAAATAGATCAATTTTAATAGAAGGAGAAGTGCTGGAGGAAAAAAATCACAGACCCGTATAATGATAAATTGTGTCTATCCGGAAGGGGAAGAGAGAGAGTTGGACCAAGTAAATTCAAACAAACAAAAAATCCTTGTGGACTGCACTCTTCTCTAAAATACTGCAAGCTCATTTTGTATCTTTAATGTTAAAAATCTCCTTCTCACCACCTTTTACTGTGGGGAGGAAAGGGAAATTGCAGAAGGAAGGATGAAGATTGCACAATCAGAGTGGAAGTTAAAAAAAATAATAAAAACCTCCCTTCTATTGACTCCTGAATAGCAAGAGATAAAGAGAACCACATGGGAATCATTGTTTGAAATGAGAGCTCCTAGCCTCCCCTTTCTCATTATTGTGCTATTGCCCCCCTCCCCCCCAAGTCCTTACTCTTCTTACCCACCCTCTGGACATGGCCCACCCTCACCCGCCCCCATTTTCTCTTGTAAGTCCCAGAAGTTTTTTCTCCCTTCCAAACTTGCACAACTCCAGGCCCCTCAATTTAGCCTGAAAGTCCTATTCAGAGTCACTGGATTGGGGAAAATCCCTTATTCACTTCCCTTCCCAATTTGCCTCATCAGCTGAGCTGCAGTTCAGATCCCACACAACAAAAACGAACAAAACCCTTTGCCATATAATTGATGGCTCCTGTAGGAGGACTCTCTTGCTCTCAAGGGCTCCTGCTGTTGTTGCTTCTGTTTGCAGTTGCTTCTCTCCCTCCTCTATTTTGTGTTTGTGTGTGTGTATTGCCCTTTAGTTAATCAAGAGTGTTCTGTAGAGGTAAGGCCTGCCCAATCCCATTTTTTAAATTTTCTTTTGCATCTGAGTTTAAGAGCTTGGCAATGTACAGACAACTTTTTCCCCTTTTACCCCTGGCTGCTGTCCAAGTGCCAAGAAGCCACATTTCATTGGGCAGAGCAGCATAATGTAGCCTGGTGATGGATGGGGAGACGCAGAGAGGACCTACCTGAGGCAATGGAGGAGACAAAAGAGAAATACACAGCAGAACGTGACACAAGGGGAAAAGCATTGAAAGGCAGCTTGGTTAATGGGCTGGATCAAACTTAGCTGAGTTTGTGTCTCTGTTTGGTGCTTCTGTGCTTCTACTTAAGATGAGCAAACGTCTGGGGGTGGGGGAGAGAGGAGAATCAACATAATTTTTCTAGCAGATCAGAACATTAAGGTCACCTCCTATCAGGCACAAGCAACCAAACCCACTCTTGAAGGGTTCAAATCAGTTATTTTATTGCATTCTACTTCTATTACAAGCATCTCCCCAGTTTGCTTGCCTTCTCTTGGGAACAAACATATAGGATCCCATGGTTTTAGAATATAGTGTTCATGTATTTTGTACAACAACTACAGCCGTATTCAGTAGTTATAAATATTCTTCAACCAGTAGATGGCAGTGTTTATAAATTTGTAGTTGCATCTATGGTATACTCTATGTCTTTTTCTCTGAATAAGATTCCTACTTTCTTGTTGCAGTTAAGCAGAAAAGCACATGTGGACTGTGCACTGTTTGTTCTATAGGGCTATATACAGACTTAGGAAGAGTCAGGCTTATACTTCTTGTAGATGTTCAAGGACTGAAGTTCAGTTCCACACTTGACCCTTTTCTTCTCCTGGATGACAGTTTCCCAACAACTCAGGTATAAACTTTACCAGCAATCATCCAATCCCATTGATAGTTTCAACAATATTTTTCCACAATATCTTTCACTTTTTCCCCCATTCTGTACATGGTCAAACAGAGGGTTGAGAAGGAAGAGACAGAATAGCAGCCAAAGGCTTTTTGATTCATTATGAATGATCAGTCTGAAATTACTGTGCTGTACTCAGAGTTTGCTTTCTGTTATCACACGTAGGTTGCTTGTAAAAATATGCATTCTGCTATGTTCCAGCCACACATTAGTTGGCATGATAATAGTCATACTGCAATAAATATAAGCATGCTACCTGATCAATTTTCTTAGTTTTACAACATGCAGAAAAATATAACATAAAAATATTACTTTTTGGAAATTTTTGGAAAAGAATCTCAGCCATAGCAAACAATTTTTTAAAATGACACTACATTAAGTATACAAAAGCTGAAAGAATAACTGAAAGAATCCTTGGTGGGTTTTTTTTTTAATGTGTTTATATCCCATCTGACCATTTCTATGGCAATGCCTGGCTAGTTTCAAGTTACTCTGAAACTTCTCAGGCTGATTTAATTCTTGCCAGAAGGCAATTCCACACAGCAGCCTGAGCTGCTGATTTCCATATTGCTCCAGGCTCTTTCAAAAGCCAACTTCAGAAATTCCAGTCTGGCAGTCTAGATTGTGGTAGATTGGTTTCCTACAATTCCTCTGAAGGTCTATAGGAAATTCTGCAGCAAGAAAGAACTTGCTAGAAAGGAAAGAAATAACATTCCCATTTTGCAATTTACATACATACATACATACATGCATACATACATACATATCATATCATATCTTTCTCTCTCACACACACAAACACATATGTGTGTGTTTGTGTGTGTGTGTGTGTGAGAGAGAGAGAGAGAGAGACAGAGACAGAGACAGAGACAGAGAGATGGAAACTGGAAGCATCGCAGCAAGACCAGCTGGAAAAATAGCAGGCTCCGATATGCTCTGCAAAAATCCACCCGGACAAATTGCTGGGGGGGGGGGTGTCCTTTGGACCGGAACCGTCCTGTAGGGACGGTGAAGAAGGAGATGCATCTCGGAAGACCAAGAGGAACAAGCAAGTTCCTCGAAAGGTAAGAGGCAGCTCTTTGGACTGGAGGCAGGGGTGGCGGCATTGTAAAGTGACTGCTCTGAAGCTGGGGCAACCGGACTAAGTTTTTGTGCAGGAGCAATGATTGAACAGAGTGCTGTTACCAGGTGAGTGATTGGCCAACTCACAGGTAAAGGAAAATTTCAAATTGGAACATTAAAAGGTGTCCCGGAGCTGAAATGAGCAGCTAACTGGCATTTGGAAAATTCTATGGAGAAAGAAGAACAAAGAGGAGGCTAAAATACTAAAGCCCAAGAAAGTTTTCATATCTACAATTGGATTTGGAGAAACTAAAAATAACAAAATAAAAGATCCCGAGGAAAAAGCATTTTTTATGTGGATTTAAAACATTTTTGACAGATTTGACATTTAGTTGGTTTTAGAATATTGCAGATTTGAGAAAGACATCTGCTGGCATAAAGAGAGTACTGCAATATTTGTTGGAAGATAGAAGAAAAAGTACAGCTGTAACCTTGACTACTAAAAGATAATTTGGAAATTGTGAGAACTTTTAAGGAGTATTCGTTTTTCTACATTACTTGGTTTTGATTCTCAGTGGCTGTGGAAGATAACAAATCTTTAACTTGGAGTGGACTAGATAAATATTTGAATTGGACATTGTTTGAAAACAAAAAGAGACTATATGGATTTTAAGTTTTAATTAAAAGTGACATAACTCAAAAGTTTTAACAATTTCTTAAATTGGCAATATGGAGTCTTGGATGTGTGAGGAATTAATTGAGATGTTAAAAAATATGTGTGAATCACTAAAGGATAATAAAAAGTCAGAAATTTTGTTGGAATACACAGAACAGGAAACAGGGGAGAAGATGGTAAAAGAGACCATAAATGAGGAGCAAGAAAATAATATTGAAGGAAAAGGAATTGAATGCAAAAAGCAGTTAGATGATTTTACTGGGATTTACAGTGACAAAAAAAGAGTGGATGGGGGGAACATCCCCCCCAAAAGAATCAATCAAAGGGTAAAGAGGGAAATAGTGGAAAGAGATTAGGAGAAAAGAGCCCTGGTGGCGCAGCAGACTAAAGCACTGTTATTAACATCAGCTGCCTGCAATTACTGCAAGTTCAAATCTCACCAGGCTCAAGGTTGACTCAGCCTTCTATCCTTTCTAAGGTAGGTAAAATGAGGACCCAGATTGTGGGGGCAATAAGCTGACTTTGTATAAGTATACAAAAGTATGAAGGCTATTGCTTAACGCATTGTAAGCTGCCCTGAGACTCCGGAGAAGGGCAGCATATAAATCAAATTAAAAAAAAAAAAGAAAGCTTGGGGAGAACTATCTTAATAATATATCTAACAGTGAGAAAAATGATCCAGAAGAAAATTCCATTCTCTTAACTTCTTCTTTTTCTTTTCTTTTTATATTTATTATGAGAATGGGATAAAAGGAGAAAATTATGAAGAAGTGGCATTGGAGAAAATTATCAAGAAGTGGAGACCAAGAGAAAATGGTTAAAGAAGGGAAGATTAGTGGAAAGGAGGAAGGGAAATAAGGTACATATTAGTAGATTTAAAGGAACTGTATTAATATTATTAATTGTAGATGGTCAACTAAGTTAAAGGGTTTTAATGTAGGATTTGAATATGATGATCTATATTGCTTATAGTAAAACAGAATAGCAGATGAAATGTGAAATGGTAATTTGGTTTAATTTTGAAGGCAATTTAGATTAAGAGATAAAGTTGAAATGTTAAAAAGTGGGATGGGGATTCTGAGAAATATATTTTGTAATGGAGAAATAAGATAATTAATTGATGTTATTGTAAGAGATTAAGAATTAAGGGTGGATAGGGATACTGTTTATGTATTAAGAAGAAATTAAGATAAGATAAAGAAATATGGAAAAAGAATATTATGGCTGAAAATGGAAATATGTAAAATGGACTTGAAAAAAGAAGAACAATATGGCAGAAGCTGAACTAACAAGATATGTTGAAAAATGATTAATTTGTGAGAAAGAATTATATAAAAGATGAATATGGAAAAATGGGAACATTGGAATAGATTATAAAGATTGATATATATAAAATGTATAAGATATGACCCGGTCAACACTCTGTTCATAAAATATGTATGATGAAAGAAAAATTCTAATAAAACTTGTTTACAAAAAGATAGATAGATAGATGGATAGATAGATAGATAGATAGATAGATAGATAGATAGATAGATACGATAGATAGATAGATAGATAGATAGATAGATAGATAGATAGATAGATAGATAGATAGATAGATAGATAGGAAGGGTGAAATGCTACCAGTTCGCACTGGTTCAGGCATGAGGCTCCGCCCACCCGCCCAGACGTAGTCTGGTTTTAGCCAGGAAGTAACCTGCTTTTTACCCTCTGCACATACGCAGAAAGCTTTGCACATGGGCAGAGGGTCCAAAATCACATATGACATGGGCGCGGTGCACGCACTTCTGAACCGGTAGGGAAGGTAAGTAGATTTCACCCCTGATAGATAGATAGATGATATACTGTAGATAGATGAGCGAGAGATAAGAAGGAGGGCAGGGAAAATTTGCAATAAGAGAAGCAAGTGAAGATAGGAGGGTTGAATGGAGCATGAATTTCTAATGCTCCGGATAATTAACCCTAACCCTAACTCTCATGAAATTAACAGCCAACTATTGAATAAACCACAATATTATTAATCACAAACTAGGAAAGAACATAGCTACTTGCAGTGGTGGGATTCAAATAATTTAACAACCGGTTCTCTGCCCTAATGATTTCTTCCAACAACCAGTTCACCAAACTACTCAGAAAGTTAATAACCAGTTCTCCCGAAGTGGTGCGAACTGGCTGAATCCCACCACTGGCTATTTGGCATACCAGGACAAAATGGCTGCCCAGGTCAGCAACCAGAAACTCCCAGGAAGGGAGGAGAGGGGATGTACTAGAGACAGCATCCAAGTGAAACTGGTCCTCTACTAAAATGAAATGAAGCACTGGAGACCATCTGTTCTGAATGGCTTGGACTGGAAAACAGCAGTATTGAATTGTAGCTGGGAATGACAAGTGTGAGATGTATTCACAATAGCCTTGGCATTTGAGGAGGGTGACATCATCCATTCCTGAGCTTAGGCAACAATGAGCAGCCAATTCTGCTGGTAGGCCAAACAGGAAGCATAGATTTGCCTAGCCCTAGAATTACTCTTCAGTAGAATTACATATGTAGAATTCACCTGAACATAGTATCAGTTGGTGGAGGAAGGATCTAAAAAAAAAGTTCTAAAACAAATTATCAAATCAAGCTGTAATCAAGTTTCCCCTATGGATGTAATCAATATTTCCCCAGTATTTCCCCTATGGAAATTTCCATGCATGACAACTGTTTTTCATGTTCACATCTGTTAAGGAGTCTATTGTTTTAAAGAATGCTGTTCATTCAGAAATAACATTTATTTTATTAAATATTCAAAAGTCATTGCCTGATTAACGCATTATTATTATGCCTAAATACAAGGACTTCCAAATGGTTATTAATGATAAACTGTTCTTTATCTCATGCAATTTCTCTTTCTTAGACTGTTCCATTACAGAGATAATGGTGTGTGTGTGTGTGTGTGGGTGTGGGTGTGGGTGTATGTGTACATACACACACACTGTCCAATGTATCCGTCTGCTCCCTGAAGCTGCTGACTGACATACCCCAAGTCTGGATTTCACAATGAAAGAGATCACTTGAATTTGGACAGTAATATAGCAAAGACTTCCAGGATTGGCTGAAGCTTGCAAGAACTGTCTGACACTGTCTGACACTAAGGAGTTGGTGTCTCCACATTATGGAATATTTGCCATACATGGAAATCAGTAGAAAATTAGCGAACTGCTTTATTTGAAAGAATGAACAGTTTATAATAGAAAAGGAGACATAGACTCCGGCAAGCAGTTTTGTTTTGTTTCCTCTTTTTCTTGTAGCTCCCAACTTTATAAACATTTATCTTGTTTTCAGTGGGGTCTAATAAGTTGAACTAGGACTGCTTGCTAAACCAGTTGTCTCCCTGCCCCTAAATCTAAATGTGTACAGATCAGTGTAGATGTGTTCTGTACCACTCTTTTGAAAGTTGAATTTTTTTTTATCTCCTGCCAGGCATTTTCTGAACACAGAGTTCTTTCTTCCATCCCTTCTGATTAGAGTAAACAAGAGAGTCCTGAAAATAATCTTTATAAATGGGGTTTAATGGACTTTTGACATTGTAGGAGTCAAGGAAGACATCAAACCATAATCTCAGCGTATTATGTGGCTCAACTCTTGATTAAACTGTCTCCTTTAAAACAAAACAAAAGAGCAAAGAAAAAGATCATTACTTTCCAAGGCACAGCAGATGACCCCAAACGCAGCAGGTTAGGGACTGCACACACATACACAAATCACAGATTTTAATCCCATCCCTTTCGGCAGGCTTGAACAAGAACTTTGGTAGGAAAGTGAAACAAGGGGCTCTCCTATTTCTCTAGTGAACTGTTTGCAGTTCAATGACTCTCACTGTGGATATTGAGCTATTTTGAACAAAGTCACAATGTAAAGAAACTTTTCACTCTAATTGCCTGTGATCCTGCTCAATTATGATGTAATTAGCAATGAAACAACAGTGATCTATTTCTCACCTTTGGCTGCTGATCAAATCACTGGTAGGAAAAATGGACAGGATGCACTTAGGTAATCCATAGGCCATACTTTTTGGAAAAGGATCATCATGTCAACTGTGGGATACATGGTATACTGTCAATAATTGTTTTAATATAGCTTAAAATAAAAAGGGATCATAGTCATATGGGTCCATAAGGGGAAAAGAAATCTAAAATCCACAGGTGAGTAAACTTGTAAGATGTAAGGTTACACATTAAAGGGTCAATGTGACTAAGCTATCTGTATCCAAGTTTGAATTCCAACTTAGAATGGTAAAAGGTGCCATTTATTCTCTCAGCATTTAGGACGATAATAGTTCTATTAAAAGATAAATTTGTGATAGCTCATAGATAGTCCATCTTATCCAACACAGGTGATTTCACTATAATAAAACATGAATGATCAATTTTAGGATTCTCTCTTTCAAAAAGCAGAGATCTCCAATGAATCAAATATTTGAAAAGCTGAACCTAGGGGAAAAATTATTTGACAATTTGAGATGTAACTGTGATTTTCATTCTCAGAGAACTGACAGGTAAAGATGATGGGCACTGAGAGCCAATCTGGAAGTGACACAAATGTCATATTTCGAAATTTCCATGGAATTCCTGAAGGGATCATCCAATGAAGTTAATTGGTGGACTACTGAGGGGAAAAAAGCTGGGGGGAGCCTTTTCAAACAGCACACAATGTATGGAATTAATTACTATGAAATGTAGCAATGGCCATAAATTTAGACTACTTTAAAAATGATAAGATAATTCATCTAGTAATGATGATTGTATGTTATTTCTAGTCTTTTGAAACTGCAAGCTTCTAAACAACAGTCAATGGTGAACAAGAATGAAAGAAACTAGGAGATTTTTTTATTTGTCTGGGCACTGTAAGAAATAGGACACTAGAGTAGATAGACTTTTCCTTTCCTTATACTGCTAGATTATTCTCATAATTTTAAAATTACATTAAAAATCCTTCTTTCCTCATTTAAATACAATAAACTTTTTCATTGTATCAAACATTTAATAGCCAATTTATCATAATTATCAATTGAGTAATAATTAATTCAACCTCTCTAAAGAGGCTCAAATTTTGATTTTGATTGTCAAAGAAAAATTCTGTTGTTGAAGAATACTATATTTGATGAAGAGTATTTCTTTTCCATTTTGGAAAATACAGGTATTTAGATTTGATACATGCATAGGAATGAATGAAAAGATAGCAATCACACAAAAAAAGCCAACTTTCTAGTATTTGGACCCAATTACTTTTTAAGATTTAAAAACTTGTGAATTCAATACCTCTGAAAAATACTGGAGTAGTGGGTATAGGGCCCCGTCTGGAGGCACTCATTCCTAATGGTGGTGTAATGGTAAAGGCACACAATTCACAGTCTGTCTTAGACACAAAGCCAGCTAGTCTTTCTGAGCCCTAGGGAGCATGCAATGGCAAACTAATAAAATCTTGCACAAAAATTGCAGAGACATGTGTAGGCAATCACCATAAGTGAACAATGACTTCAAAGTGCACAAACACATAAAAACAACCTAACAACTAGTCCAATGCATCTTCAGATATAATATAATCTACCATGTTCCCAAATGCTCTCCTAAGCAACCACATTTTAATGGACATATCGGTAGATGGTCTGAATAGCTGGGGGTAGCCTATTCCAGACGTGAGGGAGCATCACCAAGAAGGGGACTTGCAGATGGTATCCTAAGCACTTCTCTTCCCCAGGTCTCAGTGGACGGCTTGAAAAGAGCTTGCCAAGAAATAGAAAATATATGATACTTTACTGAGAATGAAAATGTTATAAAGCATCAACTATCCACATTCAAAACTCTTCCTAAAGACTGAACATTACATATGATGTTAGACTACTATAACTATGAGCCTTATCCCATATGGGGGAAAAAACATGAATAAAGTCTGAATCTTGGCCTCCTGTAGAGAAACAGCTTCTTCTCATGTCTTTCTGACTCACAGCTGGATGCAACATGTGTTATTATGTGTTTCTATTTTTCCTTAATTAGAGTAGTGAATTTCCATGGCTAGCTGCTGTGCCACCTGCCCCATCACAGTGGCATTGACATTTTTAGGCATCACTACCGTTTGAGCTCCCCACTATTCCAGATACATCTGGGATCCTCTGAGAGTGAGATTATCTGGGAAAAACTGGACTTAAGATGCACTGGAGGCTGTCTGGTAGAGTTCAGTGACTCAAACTTTAAAACAAACAAATGTAAAGATACATGGGGAAGAAACTGAATTGAGACAGTTCGCATTAACACTTTTAGGCATCACTATTCTTTCAGGACTCCAAATTAGTCCTGATGCAAGCTGCCATTCTCCTCATTTGGGATAAAAAAAAGGCAAGTATTCCCAAATTGTTTTCACTTCACATCAAGGGGTTATTAGCCCTTTGGAGGAGGTATGATTTCAATCTGGGAGATGGAGGAGGCGAAAAGGTTAAATATCCCATCTCTCAATGTCATTGCCCAAACCCTGTTCTCATAGTCATAAATTCTCCTGCAGGCAGCTGTTACTGAGTTTTTCAAAAGCTTTCAGGAAATTTAATCACAGATCTCCCACATGATGCATGATTTTGCTGTTATTTTATAGTCCAGCCACATGGAATATATTATTCATGCAGCAGCTGTAGCCAAATATAAAGTATGTAAAGTAAATATTCAAGGGAAATGGATATTGTAACCTGATACACAGATTACAGGGTAGATTGCACTATAATCCCCAGATTTTCCTCATAATATAAAACTAATATCTTTTCTAAATCATTTATAAGAGAACATGGATTCTAATAGTATCTCCCACAATGGCCACACAATCAGATTTTGAACCAAAATAATTTTTTGTGTTTTTTACTAAACTTGCAGCTAGTAAATTCTGTAACTGATGAGCAAGCTTGCTGAAACTGACTGCTTTATAAAAATAATGGTGGGGAAAATTGGATTTGTTGATCACTGCACTAATATCATTCTCTTGGTTGAGATTTTGTCAGTCTTTGTAGTATGCTAACATTATGTGTCCTTTCTCTATATTGGGAGGGAACTCACAATCCCGCTCAACCTCACATCCCGTGTTTTGTCAATCTGGGGCTTCCAGAAGTCTCATGTCACAATTCCTAGGATTTCCTTGAGGTATGACCACTGCCTAATTTTAACACTCCAGTTCCAAGAATCGCTTGTTGAGTACCTTCATAGCTATATGCATATCCTTAAAGTTTTTCCTCTCTCTTCCATATGCTCTATTAATTTACTTTGCAGCTAAACCCACATATCTGACTGTTATTAAAGACCTTTTAAGCAGAGTTTCCTCCTGTAATGTGCTGTATATTATCTGTAGGTCAACCTGAATCAGTGGAAAGAAGTAATGCCAATACACTGAATCAGACTTCTCTTACTTAGAGTTCTCCTGATATGATTGTTTTCCAATTCCCATTATTTCTACCAGCACAGGCCTGCCTTCCCTAAACAGGAAAATGTGTTATCAATTTGCAGAAGGCAAATCATCATCATCATCATCATCAAATCAAATTATATACAATCCCTGAAAAAGTCCCTTTTCCTTTATCAAGCATATTAAGTATGCCAGGAAAGTGGTGAAATAAAGATGATCTTATTGGTACACCAGGGAGCTTGGAATTCAGAGGGAGGACAGTCCTTATCTTAGAGATAAGTTAATAAATGGGTGCCTCTTTCTTTTAGAGCTATTTCTGCATCTCAATACAAGCATGCTTCTATATGATGGGTTCATATCACATGTTCTCATGATGTTTCTGTCATCTCATCCCTGTCCTTAGTTGATGCAGCTGAAAGTTGTCCTCAATTGTTCCAGTTTTAAACTAGTGTCTCCCTTTTCTCTCAACCAATGGACAGTTGGGATACTTGATACAGTCAAAGGTTGTTTAGTTTCTATTGACAACCGTAGCTGCTGTACCGTAAACATAATCCCACCCCTCAGTGTATGGGCATTGTTTTCCATTGTCCCTTTCAGGAGACTACAAAGCCTATGTTTAAAATAGCAATAAAAACAGCTGCAGGGTGTGTGGGGGAGAGGTAATGCGGGAAAGAGCAGAAGAGTTGAGTGCTCTTCTGAAAGAGTACTAAATCTGTGTTTCAAAGTAGTCTGATATAAATTGACAAGACTATTCCTGTCCTGTCAGCTGTTTGAGCTGGATGACAGATGCTGATGAACCATTGCTTGGCTTCTTTTTCCAAACTGGGAAGGGTGAAAGGCAAATCTAGGAGTGATCACTTTTTACCTGCCATGTCTTCCATCTGCAAGCGATCTGCAAGATGTGGGAGGGAAACTCTTGGATCTAGCTGTCTGCCTTGCCTCCTCCTTGAGCCTCAGCTCATGTAAGGGACAGTGATTGGTACTTGTTTTCCCTGCTGCAGTGATGCTTCACGGGAAGGTAAACAATGCTGGTAAGGTAAAGGTAAAGGTTCCCCTCGCACATATGTGCTAGTTGTTCCTGATTCTAGGGGGCGGTGCTCATCTCCGTTTCAAAGCCGAAGAACCAGCACTGTCTGAAGAGGTCTCCATGGTCATGTGGCCAGCATGACTAAATGCTGAAGGCGCACGGAATGCTGTTACCTTCCCATCAAAGGTGGTCCCTATTTTTCTACTTGCATTTTTACATGCTTTCGAACTGCTAGATTGGCAGAAGCTGGGACAAGTTATGGGAGCTCACTCTGTTAAAAGGCCCTAGGGATTTGAAGCGCCGAACTGCCGACTTTTCTGATCGACAAGCTCAGTATCTTTGCTACTGAGCCACCCTGCTTGTACAACGATGGTAGCAGCCATCAAATATTTCTTTAACTTATCTTGTATTAAATTTATTTTAAAAAGCATTGTTCACTAGCCTCATTCCTGAATCAGAGTAGGAATTAGAGCAAGAAATAGCCTGCTAATATACATTAATTGAAAACCTGGCTATTTATGTCCCCCGGCCCAGACTGATGGGGTAGTATATTTTAAATTTTTTTAAAGAAATTTTCTTGATATTTTTTGTGTATATTGGTTGTTTTTAACAGTCGCTTGGTCGCTTGTCGTTGTGAGCTGCCCTGAGTCCTTGGAGACAGGGCAGCATACAAATTTGATAAAATTAATTAATGTTGGTTCAAGGACTGAAGGACTGTACATTAATGTTGCCATCTGGCTGTGTCCTTAAAAGCATTTGCATTCAAAACAGTATTCTAGTTCACTTCACTGTTTGATATGCTATCCTGAAACTACTATTATGTGTACTAAAAAAAAATTCCCTATTTTAAGGAAGACAATGCTTTTGCCATCCCTACTTTCCATTCCATATCATCCCACTTTCTTTATAAACTAGTCACAATAAATGGTAAAACGAGTAAAGCCTTCACAGTGCCTTTAACAGACATGACTGTGGGCTTGATTTATCTCCATAGATTAGTTTGACAGATACGGTCTCATAAAAACTCCAGACAACAAAAGAGCTCAGTGTGAGAGCTTATGAGCTAAGTAGTTATGAGCAGTCCTGAAATCAAGCTAGAATGTGTTTCTCAGAGTTATTTTGCAAGGCTTTGTGCTATTGATATTTCTAGAAAAGCAGTGGAATAGAAATTTCTGTAACAAAAAGGTGTGACACGTTGATAATTGGAAATTTTTCTTTCTGACTTCATGCTACTTTGCATACAGTAGTTTTTAGCATTTTGAAATTACACAGGACCTAAAAGGAACAGTTGTGGAACACATGCAACTTAATAATAAAATAGATTTAACCCATTTATTTCCCCATGCCACTAATATTTAAGGGCTGATAAATAAAATGCAGCAACCAAGAAATAAAAAGAAAATGCAATTGCATGCCATAGTGAGCTTATGGAATGTATTGCTTCCTTCTATATGTTCTGTATCATGTTCTCCACTTGAAAAAGCTATTGGAGTATTTTTTTAAAAAACAAAATCAGCAATCTTGCCACCAACTGTATGAAAATAGATATAATCATGAATTTTAAGAATGTTTGCCAATCCATTTACACAGCAAACATGTGCATATGTACTCCATTTTTTCTACAGCTTGGAGAAGCACCATGCCTTCTTGTTCTAGGCATCCCTATCTAATACGAGTAATCCTCAATTTACAACCACAATTTAACCCAAAATTTCTGTTGCTAAGTGAAACATATTGAGTTTGCCCCCTTTTATGACCTTTCTTGCCACAGTTGTTAAGTGAATCACTGTTGTTTTTAAATTAGTCAAACTGTTGTTAAGTGAAACTAGCTTCCCCGTTGATTTTGCTTGTCAGAAGGTTGCAAAAAGGGATCACATGACTCCAGGACATTGCAACCATCATAAATATGAGTCAATTGCCAAGGGTCTGAATTTTGCAACAATGGCCATAAGTGTGGTCATAAGTTACTTTTTTTGGTGCCGTTGTAACTTGAATGGTCACTAAATGAACTGTTGTAAGTCGAAGACTACCTCTACTACCCATTTTATATCTCCCCGAATTCCTAAAAAAACATAGTCCTAGACAGGGGGAAATTATTGTATTCCAATACTGCAAGAGTGTTTTTCTACAGAGAAAATGTAATTTGTTGACTGTATAGAAGTGTCCTACTTTTCAGTCCTTTATTTAAAAAGTAATCCAATGGAAATTGTTGCATCCAGATGCCGCACACGTGACAAGGACGAGGCAGCCGATTAGCCCAATCGATGGCTACCAGCCTGTAGGAAATGGGCGCTTCCTGATTGGCCCAGCCGCTGACAGCTCTTCATATATAAGAGCTGTCAGTGCCTCAGAAGTTGCCCGCTCACCAAGTCCTCAACACCGAGCGGGTCTGTTGTTAGCTGTTGTTGTTTAATAAAAGTTCTAATTACCTAGCCTCGCCTCCGTGCTCATACATTGTTCTCAGAACAGAACAGAAATAATAAAATAAACTCATTTGGGAGTTTTACCATTCTAAAAGGAATGCTAAACAGGAAACACAGAGTGACTTCTGTGATGAAAATAGTCTCCTTCAAGAGAAACACATTATATTTCTATTTAAACTAAAGTAACCCTTCCACTTACACCTATCATGCTAAGCAGATGTGAGGAGAAAAGGGGGGGGGATGGGGACTTTTGCATGGTTCAGATCCTTTAAGGTTCCAAGGTGTTGCATTTTGTTCACACCAATGTGCTTGGCTGAATACTCATTTTCAGTGCTTTACACAGCTCTACTATGCAGCTGAGCTTTGTCACTGAAGAAGTTTCATAAAGACTGAAAAGTTTTGCTTCAGATTCAGGGTGCCAGTATTTCATATCCTGCTTACCATTCATTTGGACTAGCAAAGTTTTCTGGCTGTGTTGCCTTTGGAGATAATCCAACTGCTGCAGCTGATACCAAATGCTGTTGTGAGACTGCTGGCAAGATGCTTCTAATGTACATTTCCATCTATATTAAAGGTGCTATCTTAGTAGGCTTCCTGGCCCATTTCAAATGGCTGGTTATTATCTTCAAGGCATTATGAAGCACCCATTTTTATTAGTCAATGCCTTACTAGAATGGATTCTGTTTTTCTAGTCATCTAGAAAGGGCCTGTTGAAAATATCCCATCCTTGCAAAGTAGATGGTGTGTGGCAGAGGTGGGTTTCAGCAGGTTCTGACCAGTTCTAGAGAACCAGTAGTGGAAATTTTGAGTAGTTTGGAGAACCGGTAAATACCACCTCTGACTGGCCCTGCCCCCATCTATTCTCTGCCTCCCAAGTTCCAGCTGATCGGGAGGTAATGGAGATTTTGCAGTAACCTTCCCCTGGAGTGGGGTGGGAATGGAGATTTTACAGTATCCTTCCCCTGCCACACCCATCAAGTCACACCCACCAAGCCACACCCACAGAACCGGTAGTAAAAATGTTTGAAACCCACCACTGGTGTGTAGACATTACTTTGTTTGTATAATCTCCAACCTGTGGAATACTTCCCCTGCAAAATATATTCCCAAAATTAATTAAATGTATTTTATTTCAGTGAGCCTTTGACCCCGGCCAATAGGTCCAGAACATTTATTTTGGTTTTGTATCAGATGTTACTGTTATAGGTTCGTGTTCTCTTTTGCTTACTTGTTTTTGTGGATTATTTTTTACTGTGTGCTGTGAGAGATCCTTTGGATTGAGGCAGTTATTAAACAAATATTTTCATTAATACAATCAAGCCAAAGCATGCTGTGTTCATAGACATGTGGAATGCCCTATGCACTAACAGCAGGCAGATTATTAAACAAAGAATAACTCCACATGTTCTTTGGAAACAAAAATATTGAGTGAAGTATAGTAACATACTTTTATTAAATGCTTTTCTTGGTAAACCTTTTCCTTTTCCTTTGATATAAGTCTTGTGTAGAAATGTATTGTGTGATTTAATCTCAAAAGTAGTTCAAAAGACTGCCTATTGTTCGGTATATTTTAATTCGATATATGTCATATACAATAGTTATTGATAATTTCAAAACTACATTCCTTTTGAAACAGAAATATCAAAAGCCTATTTTAAACATCTACTTTGATGGGCAGAAATGAATCAACTTTATTGTCTTCTAATTTGCTGCCTGCCAACAAATTCTAACAGCTGTTTGACCAACAGGTCTAGATTAATATGTTAGTTGCTGAACTGCATAAAAGAGATCACAAGGCCCTAAATAGCAGAAATGAGAATTTCAGGATTTGTTGCCCTCTTGTGGAGAACTTCACATCAAGCATTTCTGAAAACAACAGGTTCGTGAAACCTGTATCAAAAGGCCCCTCATGGCATGTTAAATAATTTTAATTTGTTCTCTCAGCACACCATGGTTAAATCTTGGATAGGTGATTCTCAACCTGTCAGAGGAATAAATTAAGCTAGATATTTTTCCCCATGTCTAATCACCAAACTCAGTCTGCTTAGGTTGTCTAAGAATTTTTTCTCAAAAGGAAGATGGAGCCTTTGCCCCAAAGATATCTGCTGAATCTGTTTCAGCCTTCCTTCCCCCTTTGCTAACCCTAATTACAAATAAATTAGAAAACATTGCATAGAACACTGATAACATGTACTAATTTATCATATAACATGTAATGTTCGTATTTTGAGGCAATACACAATTTCTTAAAATCCATATTTCAGTCCATCAGAGCAATTTAACCAGTGATGGTGCCAGTTCGCACCACTTCGGGAGAACCGGTTGTTAACTTTCTGATCAGTTTGGTGAACTGATTGTTGGAAGAAATCATTAGGGCAGAGAACCGGTTGTTAAATTATTTGAATCCCACCACTTAACTTAACAGTAACATATTTAAAGTCAATCAATTAATACAGTCTGATAAAACCAGTTCGCCTTAATTTTGGATGCTCTTATCCAAGCAAATGAGGAAAGGCAAAGAGACACTGTACATTTAACTACACTATAACCTTCTATATCCTTCCTTGATGACAGTCCCTTATTTTAAGTGTATAGTTGCAACCATGTAGGTTTAACGTTAAATATATAGATTTAAATTGTGACAAAAAGACTTAAAGCACAGCTTTTGAAAGTGTTTATTGATTACATGTAAAAAGATCAAAGATGTATATGATGTTTTTCATTTTTTCTTTAATAAGTATAGTTTTTCAGATCAGGTTAATAGAATTCGTCCCATTGGGTGAGAAGAGAGAAAATAAAAAAAAATAACAAGGATCAATTCATTTCAGTCTGTAAGATCACTGGTTTACATTTGTCCAATTTTACACAGCAGTAAAAACCATTATTCCAATTCAGTCCATGACAAGTGTCTTTTTCTACAGGGAGAATGATGGGACAGCATCTCCAGAAGGTATTGCTCACATTTGATACAGATGTCCATGGAAGGCCAATCCATCATACTTTTTATGCGGGAGGCAAAGGGTGGTGTTAAGCAATGTGGTTCAAACACAAGAGGTACTCTGGAAGTCATGAGAAGAATTCAGATTATTTTCAAATATGCCTTTTTCATATCTTTATATGTTTTGAACACCTAGTAAGGGTGTACATTTAAAAAATGTTTTTTGAAGAAATGTGTGAGTGAATTTTTCTACTTTGTAGTTTAATTTGCAACATGATAGGAACTAAAACATATCACACTAAGTTATAATAAGCTTGTTTGGCTTAGACTCAGCACAACTTGGGAACTCGGCAACTGAAGTTCTAAAGTAGGGTTTATGGTAGGGCACAAAACTTTCAATTTTTTAGGACATGCAAAAAAAGTAGAAGCAAAACAAATAAATGATAGCAGCAGGATAAAAATAAATGTTATTTAACAAACATCACATTTAAATTTAAATAGTAAATTAAAATTAGTAATTTCCTGAAGGCAGATGAAATAGTTGGAAGTTACTAATTTTTCCTACTTCATTAAAATTACTATTTGATGCCAATTTTTGGAGAATCTCTGGACGCTTTCGGAGATCCTTTATGGTCATAGTTTATAGCATAGCATAATGTGTAAGCCAGGCCATTATGGCTTATTCAACAAACACAGGCCATGGTTTAAATGATATAAAGTCATATTTTAAATATTTCACTGGACCTTTTAAGTATGCACAATAGTACTTTTTCATGCTACCAGACAGAATATCTGTCACAAAGAGAAACATAGATGCATACTTCACATCTGGTCTCTGGGATTCTTTTATACGGTTCTGCGGAGAAGGCGATTTCAAGTGTGAAGGTCAAATCCTGGGATGACAGATAGAGGTTCTCCAGGATAATGAACCTGGGAAACTCCACGGGGAACTCTGAGATGGCCTCCACCAAGTCAGGTAGAAAAGTTGCTATGTAACAGGCAGGCTGGCACAGTAGTTTATTTTTTATTATAAATTTATAGATAAATAGATAATAAATAATATATTCATCCATAGAGATAAAAAAAATGAATCAATACCATAATTTTCTGATTTATGAATCATGGAATGTGGAAGTCATTTTCTCAGCATAGAAGCATCATCTTATCAACTCAAGTTTATTATGGACTAGAACAGGGGTTCCCAAACTTGGCAGCTTTAAGACTTGTGGACTTCGACTCCCAGAATTCTCCAGCCAGCATAGCTGGCTGGAG
>WNWU01000016.1:11983043-12106486 GCA_012654045.1 Ptyas mucosa
ATTCTATTCTATTCTATTCTATTCTATTCTATTCTATTCTATTCTATTCTATTCTATTCTATTCTATTCTATTCTATTCTATGTCAATCAAAGAGAATTAATGAAAAAGAAAATAAAGAAAATAACTTACTTTGATGCAGCAACCTTTGCAGATGACACTAAAATTAAAAGGTAATACCTGAATTATATCAATAGCAATCGAATAAAATGAAATAACAAGAGAATTGAATACAAAGAAAAATAATAAAGGAATTCAACAAAAATAAAAATAAAAAAGGAACTGAATAAAAGGAAAGAAATAACAAAGGAGTTACAAAATAAACCACAAACATAAGGTACAAAATAAGTTGCAGGACTGAGAAATTGGCTTGTTATTTTTTTCCTTATGCCTGCATGATCAATTGCAGGTTTTCCCACAAAGTAAAGATCCCAAATGCCACAACTGCAAAGTCTTTTATGAAATGCTTTACTGCAATTAAGTCTGAATTTAATCAACATGAGCTCAGGAATGAAAATCTCGGCTTATTTTGGGGGGAACCAAACAATAAAAATAGTATTTTCTATTGCAGTGGTAAACGATTATTTTTTTGGCTTTGAAACAACTGGAAGAGAGTGTCAAATTTTCTGAGAAATACAATAATAGAATAGGTTTGGAAAGCACCATTTAGGCAGGTTTTTTTTCATAGTTGACAACTTTAAAATGTATGAATGTCAACTCCCAGAATCTCCCAGCCAGTTGAAGGGCACTGATGTGCAGATTTAGAGCACAGAATCCAATCCCTGTTCAGTTGAAGAATTGCTTCAGATTTCATAACAGAAGGCAACCATGCTGTTTTGGGAAAAATAACCAAGACTTTCCTTTTTTAAAGTCTTGGTAACTTTAAGGACAGATTGAGGCTGGGAGTGTACAGATCAGGGGTGAAATGCTCCCAGTTCGGATCGGATTGCCTGATCTGGTAGTGATGGAGGCGGGTGGTTCAGGGTAGCAAAGATCCCTGCCCCCCCCATGCCCAGCTGAGCCGCACAATCATCAAAGGCTTTTTTTTTCTTTTAAAAGCATTTTTTCTATAATCTCTTCAGCCGAAAAAATGCTTTTAAAAGTAAAGAAAAAAAGCCTCTGATGATCATGCGGCTCAGCTGGGATTGTCAAAGGCTTTTCAAAGAAAAAAAGCCTCTGCTGATCAGGCAACTCAGCTGGGATCGTCAGAGCCTTTTGAAAGCATTTTTTTACAACCTCTTCGCCAAAGAGGTTGTAGAAAAAATGGTTTTAAAAGTAAAAAAAAAAAATTGGCCACACCCACCCAGTCACATTACCCCCCCAAGCCACGCCACAGAACCGGTAGTAACAAATTTTAGATTTCACCATTGGTACAGATAGTCCATAATTGAGCCCAAAATTTCTGTTGTTGAGACATTTGCTAAGTGAGTTTTGCTCCATTTTACGACTATCCTTGCAACAGTTCTTAAGTAAATCACTGCAGCTGATAAGTTAGTAACATGGTTGTTAAGTGCATCTGGCTTTCCCATTGATCTTGCTTGTCGAAAGGTTGCCTAAGATGATCACATGACCTTGGGACACAGCAACAGTCATAAGTATGAACCAGTTGCCAAGCATCTGAATTTTGGTCACATTTTTGGAGAATAACAGAGTTGGAAGGGACCTTGGAGATCTTCTAGTCCAACCCTCTGCTTAGGCAGGAAATCCTACACCACTTCAGATAAATGGTCTGGTCATGATCATGGGAATGCTACAAAAGTCGTAAGTGTGAAAAATGGTCATAAGTCACTTTTTTCAGTGTTGTTGTAACTTTGAACAGTCACTAAATGAACTGTGGTAAGTCAAGGACTACCTGTACTTTGATGCGCTCCAAATACTCCCCCTTGGGAAATAAAAGCACAGCCATGGTAAATATTTCTCTGCTGTTATTGCATATTCAGAGTGCTGCCTGGCAGCCTTGTTTAGGGCTACCCAATACCTTTTTTGGTGAAGGGACTCTAAGAGTTTCATCTTCAGGGCTGTGCTGAGGCATTTTCAACAAACCTGGGAGATAAAATTGCTCAGATCCATTCTCAGATGAAGACCAAGCATGCGGCAGATCCATTGGAAATCCATTGGAGAACACTCTTATTGAGCTATTTGGGAATGGTTTGATCTTGTGGGACCTGAGGAAGTGGACAGATTCCTTGGAACTGCATGCATGACGATGGTCAAGTTCAACTGAGAGATGACATGTGAGTGGGTCCTAGTGACAATTAATTCCGATTAGCACCTGACTTTCACACCTTCCGCCGTGAATTAAAAACTTGGCTTTTCAAATCCCTTGACCTGGACTGATGCGGGTTTTAAGGGTTAAATTTTAAATTTTTTAGATTTTATTTTGTATTGTGGCTTGTGTTTTTATTATTGTGAGCCGTCCTGAGTCCACTGGGAGATAGGGCAGCATATAAGCCGAATAAAATAAATAAATAAATAAATAATCCATTCTTGAGAAAGTGTTCCCAGTACCATTTAAAGAGGTGTTGCTGCACTCCCTCCTCAAGAAACTGGACCCCACTGCTCTGTATAATTTAGTGCAGCCTCTCATCTTCCTTTTTAGGGATGATCATTGAGAAGTTGGCCACACTGCAGCTCCCGAGGATTCTGAATAAGGCAAATTATCTGGACCTCTTCTAGTTAGGTTTCAGGTTTTAGATGATCACACATCTTAAAGTTGCCTTTGTTATTTTCCATTACATTAATGGAAGTTTGCTTTATTTCCCTCATTCTGAAATTTTTCAAATCCATTTCAGAGAGACTTCCTGAACTCTATTGCATATTTAGAAGAGTGTCTAAGAGAAGAAGTAATATGCTTCGCCACAAATTCTGTGTTGCTGGCAGGTTGACAGTCCTAAATCAATTCACAGAATATGAACTCTGTTTAACATTTTTTTAATCCTTCTAGTAGAGTTTTCTAGGTGAACTATGAACAACTCACTCCTACATTTGTATGCCGATCTTCCTCATTTATCAGTCAGAAGACTCAAATCCAGGAAGTCCCCACTGGTACTTGTACAAGGTCTGCCCAACAACTTTAACATTGATTCCCAATTGCAGCCAATGCTGAACACCCAGATATAGGAAGACATATAAATGATCCCACAAAAAAGCTGCCAGGTTTTGAACTATCATGTCAGCAATGGGCAATCCTGAATAAGATTCGCATCTCACATGGTGTCTGCTGGGATCCTCCCCTCAGTGTGACTGCGAGGTCCAATGTCAAACTGTAGAACATATCATGACCAGCTGTAAATTGAGGGCTTATACCAGTTCAGTATCTGATTTTTTAATATAAATGATGCTGTGTTTCAATGGTTAAATGAGCCGAGGTGGCGCAGTGGTTAGAGTGCAGTACTGCAACTACTTCAGCTGACTGCTAGTTCAGCAGATCAGCGGATCAAATCTCACCAGCTCAAGGTTGACTCAGCCTTCCATCCTTCCGAGGTGGGTAAAATGAGGACCCAGATTGTTTTTGGGCAATATGCTATTTAGTATACTGTCTTTGGTGTAAGTCGCCCAGACTCCTTGAAGAGTGGCCGGCATAGAAATATGAATAATAAAAAAATAATACTAAAAATAGACCTAGACATTGGTATTTAAACCTATATATTTTAAACATTTATATTTTATTGTGTTTTAATAATCTAGATGAAATGTTAATATATATTGCGAGTCCATATATAATATGCCATATGCTAAATAAATAAATAAATATAGGTGAATTAGAAAATTGAACATTTAAAACAGCAAAGCAATTAAACATATCTGTACATAGTAGGGTGGCACAAAGAATTTGAAAGGGTGCTTCTTAAAATGTATTATTGCAGGGGAGACACTCTTTCTTGGAAGATTAAAACTGTCATATGTTTTAAGTGCAAGTGTTTTAAAGTTTTTCCCAGTTCTTTTAAATGTTTTGCATAGCCCCAATAAATGATAGAACTGTATCCTGTTTCAGATACAGGAGTGGTAGAATGCAGGGGTGAGTTCTAAATTTTTTTACTACCGGTTCTGTGGGCATGGCTTATTTTGTGGGCGTGGTTTGATGGTCATGTGACAATTCTTTAGGATTTAACAGAGGTACTGGTCTACCAGGCTTTTAACTGTTTGCAGAGCTGTACCGGTCTACCCATTTGTTCTTGGAGGGTTCCGGTCTACCCATTTGTTTTTGGAGGCACCTGTCTAGTCATTTGTTTTTCGAGCATACAGGTCTACCACCACACTGCTTTTTAACACTGATCAGCTGTATGGTGGCCCTTTGAAGCCCCGCGGCAAGAGTTTAAACAGTTTTTTTCCTTCTAGCCAATCAGCTGGGACTCGGGAGGCAGCAAATAGATTGGGGGCGGGGCCAAATAAAAGGTAAGAATAATGCGGGGGGGGGGGGCTGGAGGGCCTAGCTCCCGAACAAAGAGAACCGGTTCGGTGACGTCATATCATCACTGCTACCGGCTCAGCCGAACCGGGCCGAACCAGAAGGAACCCACCACTGGTAGAATGTAAGTGAACATGAACACAGCACCTGCTTATAGCTCATTTGCCAAGATTGGAAGTGTCTTCTCAGCAGCCATGCAATCTTGGAAAATGACATAGCTACTTTAATGAGTTGGAAGCAGGGGTTGCTTTGGTACCACTGCACATTCTGCAGTACTTCAAATCCCTCAAATCCAAAGCATTTAACAGCCCTAATAAATAATAATGAAAGACGAGAAGAAATACATGTAAAAACTAATACCCAGGGTAATATAGGCATTTGACTTTTCCCAAAAAATCTTTACCACACAAATTATAGGAGTGCTTTTCTCTTACACAGTAATTTAATTATAAAGTATATAAATTATAAAAAGACGCTGTTTACTTACCTACTGCAGAGATGACACACATAAGGCCATATAAAGAATTGGTTGTGACAAAGGAAACAAAGCTGTAGATGGAAAGTTGTGACAAATGGTCCAATTTCTTTTTATAATATGATAAAATTCAATGCAAGTAATAACACTCGCACAAAGAATGAAGCATGTCTGGAGATTAAAATGTGGGCTACAGTTTCTGCAGTAATTTTATAGCTACGTAAGCCATCCCTTCCAACCACTGAAAAGACTGAGAATAGCTTTGCATTATGGAAGCTTTCTCTGCACACAAATGTAAAATGAGAAAAAGACCAAAAACAACAAAAAATCCTATGCTAGACTAATTGCCTTCTTCAAAATGTTTCTGCCAGGATATTTACATTATTTTGAATGCTTAATCTGAGTGAAAAACCTGTATGCGATATAAAAACACTAATAGGAGTTCATAAAAATGAAATAGGATAATAAGGGGAATGGAACTTTTTATCTCATTTTCCTCTCTTCTGAGATGGTGGGTGTTTTTTAAAAAAAATTAAATGGGGCACATTAAACCAGGGGCGGGTTTCAAAACCTGTTGCTATCGGTTTGCTTGTGGGCGCGCGCTCACGCCAACGCTTCTGCACATGCGCAGAAGTGTATGGGTGAGTGGGCAGAGCCTCCCGCCACCACCGCTACCGGTGCGAACCGGTAGCAACCCACCACTGCATTAAACGTATCTACTTGTTATTGGGGGTGGGGGAGAGTAGATGGTAAACAATTATAGGAAAGAAGCTTCAGGATTCTATAAAAAGGAGAGGTGGAGATAGCCTATGATCTACACATTGTTCAACCTGATCTATTGGCAGAAGGATTAAAAACAAAGCAACCAACCAACCAACCAACCAACCAGTGGTGGTATTCAGCCGGTTCTATCCGGATCGGGCGAACCGGTAGCAGCAGCTGTGGGAGGCTCCGCCCACCCACCTGGACATAATCACATCCCATTTTTGACGCTTTGCTCATGTGCAGAAGGCCCTGCGCATGTGTGCAGGTGGCGCGTGCGCTCACATTTGCAAACTGGTAGTGAAGGTAAGTGAATACCACCCCTGCAACCAACCAATCCTCTTATTAGAAAATTACCTCAGCCCTTGAAGGAAGATTGCTTGTTTCTCTTTGGCAGGAATCTTTTATTTCTAAATATCTTGTTCCCATTAAATCTGCAATGCTTGGTAATGACCATCTTGAACATGTCCGATTGTAAGTAGGTGACAACTATAAATCAAATGAAGACATTCAGAAATTGCTCTTTATGATAAATTTGTAATAAAACCAAGTCCTCTGGAATTTAGAGATAAACTTAGTTGTTAATGAAGAGTTTTTAGTTTGATGTGAATAGCTTAAAAAATAAGAAATTCAAACAAACCACTGAGGACCATCTACAGCCATATTATTATAAACTCAGGAACTTTCATTTTTAGTCCTAAATAGAGGAAATTTTATGTATTTATATATCTCCTGCCTTTATTATTTTTTATAAATCAAGACAGCAAACATACCTAATAGCAATAGCACTTAGCAATCGCAAAAGCACTTAGATTTATATACTGCTTCACAATACTTTACAGCACTCTCTAAGCAGCTTATAGAATCAGCATAGTGCCCCCAGTTTGGGTCATTATACCGACCTCTGAAGGATGGAAGGTTGAGTTAACTTTGACCCAGTCAGGAACTAACTCCTGACAGTGGGGAGAGTTAGTCTGCAATACTGCATTCTAACCACTGCGCCACCAAGGTTCTTCTAATACTTCTTCCTCCTTCTATTTTCCCACAACAACCCTGCGAGATGGACTGAGCTGAGAGAGAAGGACTGGCCCAAAGACACACAACTGGCTTTCATGGCTAAGGTTCACAGTCTTTTGGTTCCTGACCATAACCACTAGACCATATTGGCTCAATAACTGTTAAGATATGTTAATACCCTCTATTTAGACTTAAATTCCAAAGGTTACACATCTTTAATTATGTGCACATAGAGCAGACACAATGCATTGTAGGGTTTTGTGTAGCTTCAGAACCAAATCGAAAAAAAGAGGAGCAGTAGCAGCAATAATTCCCCAAACCACTGGACATTTCTCTACCTTTTCAATATGAAGATTTGGATAAATGAATGCGTGTTGAAAAAGAACAGATAAGCGTCATTTGTTTGTTCTTGCCTTGGTTTCTGATCCCCTGCCATCCTCACATAACTCTCCAAGTTTTATTTTTAGTTCCAAATCTGAGTGAATGCAGCTTGGTCGTGTTTTTTTAGCTTTTGAGAGGTTAATGCTGATGTTTTGTTCAAAGATTATACTATTATGTGGCGAATCCAAGACGAACTTCTGAGTATCTCCTGTACAAAAAAACCAACACAGAATCAAAAATGTAAATAGAAATTTTAAACTATTTTGACTTTCTTCAGCGATGATAAAATACTTACGGTTAGTTCTCACTACAGTAGAGAATATATGACGTAATGATGTACAATATGTCTGGTTCAAATATTTTTATTTCATTTCTGTTATTTAAAATCCTCTTATGTTTCTTCCAGGATTCCATATGGATTAACCATTTTTTTAAAATTTTTCTTTATTAATATGTTATTTTATTTTGTTCTAATAAGGTTACACACTTGATTTGGGAGAACTGTACAAATATAAACTATTATTTGCATTTTAGAACTTAATTCTATCAAATGGATATAATTTTTTTCAGCTATATGTTAGTTGGATTTTTAACTAACTAACTAGAGATACCAGTAGTTAAACTATATCTCTATTGCAAGAAAGCTATTCTCATTACTAGCCAACAACTGACACTTGAGCTGTATGAGCATATTGTAATTTTATTGTTGTATCACTTAATTTGAGAAAAAAAATATGTTTGAACTCCATGACTTCTCTCTATAATTGTAGTTTTAATGACTTAGAGAAGTAGAGAAAATAAAGATTTGCATTTGATTTCCAAAGATTAAAATAGTGGATAGGACAGTTAATATTCTAGGAAGCTAAAAAAAATATTAAAAATAATCTACATAGAATAGACAGGCTATATAAGTGAACTGAAAGTAACAGGGTGAAATTCCACAGAGATATAGGCAAAGTTCCTAAGAAAAATAAATAAAATGTGCAAGTATAAGAAAACAGAAACATAGCTTGGTAATAGCATCAATAATTCCTGAAGGGGTATTACGCAGAAGATAACCATGATTAAGTCTCTATTGTCCCAGAGGCCAGGACATAGAATTAAGGCCCTAAAGTATATCAAATTAATTATATATTCTGGTTACGCATAGGAAAGGAATTTGAACATGGTACCAATTACCAAAGGAGGTAGTGAATTTCTTTTCACTGTATGTTTTTCAACAGAGGCTGTACAGTCATCTACTGGAAATATTTTATTTTGGATTTTTGCATTGAATAGGGCATTGGATTCAAAGTTCTACATGCTTTTTTAAAATTATGATTCCATTTTAAGGCATTTGTTTATATAGACCAAATTCATGTGAGGATCTGGTAAGCATCACCAGATCATTATATTGGAACCTTCATCAACAATATTTGCATATGCTAGCTATAATGAAAACAAAGTTCTTAACCAAGAGTAGAAAGATAGAGAGAAAAAATAGAAATGTTCCATTGAATATGCATAGGATATGCTGGGATTTCTACCCCTAATTTTGATTATAAAAGAAAAGTTCATTGATGAAAATGATGAATGTATTTTTTTTATACATTTACTGGTGTAACAATTACAACATAGATCTTAAAAATAAGTTTATTAACAGAGGGGGGATTTTAAAAAAAATAATGAAAAAACAAAGGAACAAGTGAAAAAGATTGGAACACTGCCCCTTTCTCCCTTTTAGCCCAAGAAAAATATTGAAATGGTGTTATTTTTCAGGATGGTGGGAAAAGAAGTATCCATCAATCAGAATAATCATAAATGTGTTATGGATGGGACATAACTATGGCTAAACCAAAGAAAGAGATTTTTTAAATTGGCTTCATTTCCAGCCAGTTTATCCACTGACTGGAAATGAAGTTTAACAGCTTCAGTTTGCTGAAAGTCCCTGAAGCTCTAACCAGTACACAAAAATTGTACACAAAAAACCAAAAATTCCAAGACATCTACATGATCAAGAATGTCTTGAATGTACTCTTATCATTGTTGCTACCTTTCTGTTCAAAGATAGGTCGAAGTTTAGGTGGATTTTTCACTTCCATCATAAGCTGCTCATGCAGGCTGAATTTTCGACAGGTCTTCTCCTTCAATTTCCATACTGATACCTAGCAAACACAATGGTTTATAAATAAAAGATGGCGGGAATCTAGGGCCTTGCAGCCCAAAAGATTGCCAAGCCCAGCACCACACACACAAAAAGGAAAGAAAACTAGTCACTGGCATGACAGGAAAGTGCAGACAGAGAGAACATAGTCAGCCAAAGAAGCTAGTAAAATTGAAGAGGGAAGACTTGGCACATGGGGTGGTGGTTCCATGGATCAACCTGCCTGGGGCCTCTTCAGCCCTCATCACATTGATAGAAGATGTCTCACAAATGAGAGTGTCTCACATCAGGGGTGAAATCCAGCAGGTTCTGACAGGTTCTGGAGAACCGGTAGTGGAAATTTTGAGCAGTTCGGAGAACCAGTAGCGGAAATTTTGAGTAGTTTGGAGAATTGGCAAATACCACCTCTGGCTGGCCCCAGAGTGGGGTGGGAATGGAGATTTTGCAACATCCTTCCCCCAGGAGTAGGGAAGGAATGGAGATTTTGCAGGATCCTTCCCCTGCCACGCCCACCAAGTCACGCCCACCAAGCCACGCCACGCCCACCACGCCACGCCCACAAAACCGGTAGTAAAAAAATTTGAATTTCACCACTCTCTCACATATACTGTATATGTCTCACATATATACAATAAAAGCTAAATCTGATATGATCCAATACTTACTGCATGGAGGCTGTAGCGTTTGTTTTTGATATCATCTACCACCATACTGTAGGGTGAAAGGATACCTTCTCCTGGAGGAATGCTGTGCAGAGTTTTCCCCATAACCTTCTGCAGTCTCACACTTTTCTGTAAATAACCAAATACATCCTACCACAAACCATCCTGAAATGGGGAAGCCCAGCCTGAAGGATTCATATTAGCCTGCAGGTGTATTATATTGTATGACTCCTAAAATACAAGTTGTGTGTATTTTAAAAAATGTTGTTCTTGTACAGACCAGCTTATAATATTCAGAATTTCCACTGATATAATATGCTAAAATGTTAAAAGATGGAAGAGATTCATAATCTGAAACAAGAAAAAACATTGGCCTTAGGGTTTCATAATGCAATCTTTTTTTTTTCTTCCTAGCATTTTCCTGCAAGTGCAGGGTTGAGGTTTTTTTTCCTGAATCCATCAAGTATTGAACAAGTATTGAGCCTTGGTGGCGCAGCAGACTAAAGTACTGTTGACTAACACCAGCTGCCTGCAATTATTGCAAGTTCAAATCTCACCAGGCTCAAGGTTGACTCAGCCTTCCATCCTTTTGAGGTAGGTAAAATGAGACCCAGATTTGGGGAGCAATAAGCTGACTTTGTATAAAAAAGAATACCGCTGGGGGGGGGGGGCGCGAAAGCTCTACTAAGCAGGTATATACAAAAGTATGAAGGCTATTGCTTAACGCATTGTAAGCCGCCCTGAGTCTCTGGAGAAGGGCGACATATAAATTGAACCAATAAATAAATAAATAAATAAATAAATAAATAAATAAATAAATAAATAAATAAATAAATAAGGTTTAGAATGAAGAGCTGGCAAGTTCATAGGCCCTTTGTAATTCTCTCTGAATAAGGAGAAGACTTGAGAGTGTCCACAAGTGCTCCATACAGTTGCTCCTTGTGAGAAAACTACAAGACAGTGGTCTCTGGGAGACAAGGGAATCCTTGTCTTACCAGTTAAATGGGATATACAAATAACAAACCAGGAGGGGACCTGAATAATTTTCCTATATTGGATTTACAAAAGAGACTTATTAAAGCTTTGAAGAATTTTATGAGATGGGACAAAGAAAAAATGAAAAGAAATCAAGTTTTAGGACATTATTTGAACAAGATCAAGATTGTTAAAAGCAAAAGGAAGAAATAAAAAGTAATTTTATTTGATCAAGGATAAAACATATGTGTTACTATCTCTTAATGGACTTTAGCTGCTGATCAGAGCTGAACAATGGGGTTTTACGGATTTGTTTTTAGATATGAGATGGGATATGGAAAAAAATAAATCATTTGTTGTATTTTATGAAGTGATAAATTACTAAAACTGTTTATACTAGTGACAAAGGGGTCACTGCTTTTTATATTTCTTCTTTTTCTGTACTATATATTTTTTCTTCTTTCTATTTTTTCTGTTTTTCATCTACAATTTTTTATTCATTTTTAGTTTGTATTAATTTTTACCTTTTGAATTGTAATTTTTAATAAAATGACTATTTAAAAAAAAACTGGTATTGAAAATAACAAAGTAGACTGTCCCTACCCAATTGTTTGTCTTCTGTCTGACAGAACAGTCTTCTACATCCATTCTTCCCAAATACTGAAATACATTAAAAAAATGTTTTGTTTACTCAGCGTAAACCCTTTGATTGCCTTTCCAACCTTCTGCACATTTTTCCTCCAATTTCAAAAGAAAAATTATGATGTGATGAAGATACTGAAGTAGTGACAAAGAAAGATTTAGCTACTGTGTTCTCGCATCCCCCAAATCAGGGGCGAAATGCTCCCGGTTCGGACCAGATCACTCAATCCGGTAGCTATGCTGGCAGGTAGTTTGGAGAACCGGTAGAAAAAATCCCTGCAAACCCCTCTCCCCCCCATGCCCAGCTGAGCCATGCATTCATCAGAGGCTTTTTTTTTTAAAGTATTTTTTTCTATAACCTCTTCGGCCGAAAAAATGCTTTTAAAATTTTAAAAAAAAAGCCTCTGAAGATTGTGCGGCTTAGCTGGGATCATCAAAGAGGTTGTTGAAAAAATGCTTTTAAAAGCCTCTGATGATCCCAGCTGAGTTTCCTGATCGTCGGAGGCTTTTAAAAGCATTTTTTAAACAACCTCTTTGGCAGAAGAGGTTGTAGAAAAAATATTTTTAAAAGAAAAAAAAGCCTCTGACGATCAGGCAACTCAGCTGGGATTGTCAGAGACTTTTAAAAGTATTTTTTACAACCTCTTCAGCCAAAGAGGTTGTAGAAAAAATGGTTTTAAAAGTAAAAAAAAAAAACTTGGCCACGCCCACCCAGTCACATTACACCCACTACCAAGCCACGCCCACAGAACTGGTAGTAACACATTTTACATTTCACCACTGCCCCAAATACCTCTTTGCAACTCTGTATGGTTAACGTAAGTTTCTGAAGCTCAATGTACTCAGAAAACAGCATTTGGCAGATGGTTGTATAATGACTGGCAGCTTCGGATGGTCTGTGAAAGTGATCCTCACAGATCTAAAATGGAGAAACAATAATTAGCTCTGGACACATTAAATTAAATTCATTAAACTAACTACTGAATTTATAGACCTGACATGCAAATCCTGCTCCATTTCCACTGAATCTCTGTCTACTCAGGGAACAGCTTGTAATAAGACCATGTCCCTATGAACTTCTGTAGTAACTGTATTTAAAAGTTTTCCATTAATTAAAGTATTTAAACTAATTGCTAAAATTAAATGAACAATTAACTTAAAGCTGCACTTTAAACTGAATGCATTCAAAGGAGATTAGCATAAGGAAGGAAGAAAGGAAGAAGGAAGGGAAGGAAGAAGTTTTTCCTAGATAGATGATGATGATGATGATGATGATGATGATGATGATGATGATTTATTAAATTTATATACCGCCTTACTCCCGAGGGACTCAAGGCGGTGAACAGTCAAAATAAAATACATGTAATACAAATATTAAAAACGTTTAAAATATATTAAACATTATGGCCCCAAACAACAAATTAAAACCAATTTTAAAACCCAATTTAAAATTTAAAACAATTTAAAAGAAGTTAGGCCAGGCCAGCCTGCTGGAAAAAGAACGTTTTAAGGGCACGGCGGAAAGCGCGCAGATCTGGGATGTTCCGTATCTCCGGGGGGAGCTCGTTCCAAATGGTAGGTGCCCCCACAGAGAAGGCTCTCTGTTTGACCGACGGCACCCTGAGAAGTCCCTCTCTATGGGAGCGTACTGGTCTGTGAGAGGCTACTGGTGGCAGAAGGCGGTCTCATAGGTACCCTAAACCATGGAGCGCTCTAAAGGTGGTAACCAAAACCTTGAAGCGCACCCGGAAGACCACCGGGAGCCAGTGCAGCTTGCGCAGGAGGGGTGTCAGATAGATTCATTCCACCTCTGTTCCTAAAGTATAAACATACTTTATACTGAACGTGTAACATTATTTTTTCTACTCATCCAAAGGACATTTAGAACAAATGGCTAAAGATATAAATTATGTGAAACATACAAAACCTTGATTACATCCTGTAAAGCAACTGCGGTGTTTGAAGTCTCTGCGTTCAGTTTGAGCATAAATGTTATTAGCTTTGCCAGGGACTCACTCAGCTCTCTCTCCATATGGCTCTCGATTCCCCAGTCTAGAGCTTTGTAGATCAATTTTCCTAATGATTCTGCCAACTAGAAAGGAAATACTGAGTGATCAGTCGATTCTGAAAATCTAGGACAGTTTTTTTTCAAAATCAATGCACAAATGGCTCTCTGGGTGACTGGTATTAGAAGAAATTAGCTACTGATTTTGATCTGTCTCTAGGCATTTTAAAAACAGTTTTAAAACAAAATTATAAATAAAAACAAATTATTGTTTTTATTAAACAAATTTATTTTGTAAATTTATTTTTGTTTTGTAAATTTATTACAAAACTGAAAGCAATAAAACATATTAACTAGTACAGTAACTTGAGGCAGCTGGCAGTATTAAAACTAGAAAACGGTTAGAGCATGGGGATAATCCTGATATCAGCTGGGGGAGGAAACTATTTCACTGAGATCCCCATCTACTCCACTGCCAAAGAGTATCATCAGCCACGCATTAAGGTTAAACTCAGGGGTGAAATTCAGCAGGTTCTAACAGATTCTGGAGAACCGGTAGTGGACATTTTGAACAGTTCGGAGAACCGGTAGCGGAAATTTTGAGTAGTTTGGAGAACCAGCAAATATCACCTCTGGCTGGCCCCCGAGTGGGGTGGGAATGGAGATTTTGCAGTATCCTTCCCCCAGGAGTGGGAAGGGAATGGGGATTTTGTAGTATCCTTCCCGTGCCACGCCCACCAAGCCACACCCACCAAGCCACACCCACAGAACCAGTAGTAAAAAAATTTGAATTTCACCACTGGTTAAACTAGAAGGAAGGTTTTTTTCTATCCCTACTTCCAAGCTATGAGACAGCAGTAATGTCTTGAAGATATTCAGAAAGGACTAAGGAGCAGGTACAGTGCCACTAGCCCAAGTATTCAATATACAGCATAGAATTGTCTTGAGTAACCTGCCTCTTCTGAAATAATTTCAAGAGCAGTTTCTCATACAGCTTGTTACAATAACCCAGTCTTGAGATAACCTATATACGAAATCATTGGCTGAACTCTTATGCACTTCTTCATGAGCACTTTATGACAATTCAGAATCAATTCTATATCTGTGCTATTATACATTATTAGAAGAGTGGGAAAGATGCTAAATCGAATCCAGGAACTGGGAAGTGGCATCGATCAAGATTGCTATTTCTATTTCTATTGCTATTATTTTTTGTTGAAATGCAATAGAATAATGGCATGATGGCTTGACAGTTTTTCCTTTTACCAATTAATAGGCTTATATGCTGCATGAAATAGCAATAGCGCTTAGACTTATATGCCATTTCATAGTGTTTTACCACACTGTGTAAGTGGTTTAGAGAAACAGCATATTGCGCCCAACAATTTGGGTCCTCATTTTACCAACCTCAGAAGGGTGGAAGGCTGAGTCAACCTTGAGCCGATCAGGATCGAACCCTTGGCAGTGGGCAGAGTTAGCTTACAGTATTGCATTCTAACCACTGTCCCACCATGGCTCCTGAAAAATGTTTTATGTTCAAAATGATGGGAGAAAAGGAGCAAAAGGATGCATAGGATGAAGGGGAGAGAATTTTATTCACTAGAAGTAAGTATGGATAGGATGCTGATCAGATGATATTTCTTGGATTTGAGAATGATGAACAGAACAATGATTGCCATCAACTTTATAAAAGTAGAGGAGTGAAAACATTATGGATGTGGAAATATCCTCAGCTTTAGCTATCCTATTAGGTTTTTTTGCCAAAAGGCTACATGGACCATCACTAATGAAGACAAGAAAACCATGAAAATCCCAGATGTTTATTCATGGTTACAAGAAAAATGAAATCCCATCCAAGATAAATGAAATATCTAACAGCCAAACCTAAATATAGTCAGTTCCAAATCACTACATTATTTTGCTAATGTCAAGACTATGCCATCAATTGTGTCAAGCACCATAATCTTACCTTATCTTCTAAAATCTGTCTTGGCTGTTGATTTACGTGACCATCTGAAACAAATGTTTTTGTCAATTTCAGTTTAAATTTAATTTGCATGTTCAGGGTGACCATGGAAGATATTGATAATATATAGATTCCTGGTTATTTAAAAAAAAACTTGTCAAATAAGGACAGCTGAACAGCACTCAGTGGATCATAACCCTAGTTGTTAATGAAAATTAACAACTAGGGTAGATGGGAAAACCTTTTTTTTGTCAAATGGAATATGGGGGAAGGAGGAAACACTATAACATCAACATTCATCACTTCCTTTAGACTACAGATAGCATCTTTTCTTAGCCTGCTGCTTTCTCCCTTCATGGCCATATTGCTGATACATGATAGTAGTCAAAAACATCTGGAAAACTTAGGTTGAAGTAGGCTGATATATAGGATTATAATATTTTAAAAAGTAACTGGATGAAGGTAGTCATGAATTTTATAGAGGACTACCTTCTGTTTACAGAGTCTGGTTTAAAAATAGATCTCAGAAGAGAGATGTTGAATTTACTTGGCCATCAGATCAGATAGGCACATATTCCCTTGTTATTATGGGAAGGTGTACTATACTTCTATTTCTGTAATAATTATTTCTATAAATCAGCATAAATACATTATCAGAATATACACATTTTTCTAGCTTTTAAGTGTGATGATAGACTTCCAATGTTTCAATATATAGTGCATACTCCAGTGTTTTATTAAAGTTTTTATATAACATCACCCGTATAATTTGTTCCTTTGATTTAAGACGATATATAAAACTTCAAGCCTTCTAGAGGTATTTTTCAAAGGGAAAAAATTATCAGATACCTATCATTTTAAGAGAAGAAATGAAAATCAAGGTTTTTAAAATACTTTAAACTCTCCTGCTGTTAGTCAGTGGTGTCCTTCAAACAACAGCTTGTCATTATCAACAAATCTGAATGTAGAACTACCGGTACAAACTGCTGCCTTGATTACATTAAAGTCAAATATTCTAATCTGAATTAACAGGAGTTGCTCATATCTAATAAGCATTTTTCTCTACTATAAATACATTAATTTTTCTTTAGTTCTATTAACAATTCAACAGAATTAGATTTTAGAATTCTTATTTTAGAAAGGAAAGCATCATCAATTTAGATGATGTAAAGTAAATACTACTACATTAAATTTTCATAATCTGTAGTCACAGAGAAACATTTGCAATGATCTTAAATTCTATGACTTATTCTAGTTCCCATTATTTACTCACAAACCACAGATGGTGAGGTGATTGTTTCCAGGTAAGTACATTAAAAATTAACATCTTGATTAGGGTAACTCATAATACATTGAAATAGTAAAGGAAATAAGAAATTGTAGAAACACATACTTGTAAATGGAAAGAAACCACCATTTTAGTAATTTTAATTTCAATTTCTTACCATAGTTATGTTTGATAGGGAAAGATATACTACCGTCAGAATGAATATAGAGCTCATCAATATCTGAAATCTTCATCTGTACTACAGAATCCAGTCCCTGAGCTAATATCTGATTCATTTTACAACAACACTGAAAGCAAATAGCCCAGGCTTGTTCTTCACTTATGGGCTGTTTATAAAATCTTAGAAACTGAGCTAGAGAGACTTTAGTGATATCCTTTGTATTAACCATTGTAATTGCTGGTTTTGTCCTTTCTTCCCTTCTTCATAGTACTAAGTGAAATCTTTACAACTCAAGAAGTACTTTCACTGTGTCTAATTTATATCCTTTGATAAGGTCTTTTCAGGTTTAGTTAGTTTAGAGAAAATGTGGATGTATGTCTTAAAGGGGAAGTAACTCCATACAGTGTTACTCTAGACAGTATTAATTTTGTCTGGATAAAAAATCAAGGTCAATTTATTTATAATACTCTGCAAAGGTTTCCTATAGAGGAATAGATAGCTAGCTGGACGTATCTTACAAAAATATTTTAAGTGTTGATAAATTCTACATTCATCCAACACCTGAAATTTCTTACATTAATTTGCATACATACTTGTAATCTAATTTCAAACATCACATATTTCTTTGTAACTTAAAATGTTATGGGAATTCATAATATTAAATATATAAATAAATCATTTATATATTAGCCTATATGATTATGCTAATTGCAATTTGTTCAACAAACTATGGTTCAACATGCATGATACTGATTTTATTATGCTCCATGAACGACAATAAGAAATTTCTTAAGTGTTTAAGAAATTATTGTTGAAGCAAAAATGTCATAGTATCAAAATCCCAGGTATAATTATAATAAAATGTTTACTTAATTTTTTAAAAAAATGAGAGAAAAGAACTTTAAAAGAAACTCAGCAAAGACCATGTGATACCACTTCAGGAGGCAGGTAGAAAACCAGGTGAATTTCATAATGGTATAGAATATCTCATCCTCAGCCCATTGTAAAGAGATCTTATATTTGGAGTAAGCTGTCTCAGTTTAAAGTAACATTTCCCTGTTATTTAAACACACCTTGCAATTTGCAACATTTCTATGATGGTGCTGGGGAAGATGAAATCAAGGGATTAGTTCTGCCCAGCTTTTATTGGCCTTATATGGGCAGATCTGTTTCCCTGTGACCTGGCTGGCAACAAATTTTTGGCTGCTAAGATTCAGAAAAGTGGCAAGAGAACTGGGGAGGAGGCATTGTGGAGGAAGTACAGTAATTGTCAAGCTCAGTTCTCCCTTCCCATGGCAGTGTGGGAACTTGGTTATTGCCTTGTTTCCTTGATTTTATTCCTAGTCATCATCTCCACACTTCGAACCTTTAGTGGTAATGGACATGCTGCTATAGTGGTTTCTATAAAAATTTGGTCCATAAAGCTCTTAAAGACTTAGCAGGACAGCCAAGGAAAGATGTCCAGAGTTTATGATTGTAATAAATAGCAGATGCTATGGGAAGGGGAAGGTTTGTAATTTCAAAAGGAATTTCAGATTGCAACCTCTGTAGTATAGTTGCTTTCAGACAGGAATTGTGATGGTCTGCTGCTCTATAATAAATTTAAAAGAAACAAAGCAAAACGGAGCAGCATTTCTTTTTGTAGATTACATATTGAAATTTATGTTTCTCCAAAAATTGATGCCAAATTTCAGTATTCTTGCTGTTTGCCCTTTGAGCCAGCTTCTATTTGGCACTTTGCAGGGATCTCATAATTTATGTCGTATCATACACAATCAGCCCTAGAATAATGGGAATTGCAGTCATTACACTTTGGAGAAATACTGTGGAAAGAGGATTCTCTTTCTCCAATCTGATTTGTACATAAATACATCTTCCTCAATTTCTCCCTGTACCTGTTAATGAAGGTTTTCCTAATTTTTTTCTTCTTTCATCTGTTTATGATGTGTAACTATTGCTCCTTTATCGCTACACTGTTGAAGCTAAACCTTAATTATGCAGGGAAGAGGAGTAAAATTAAATTCTACAGTAATTGCTATGCACCAATTAAGGTGCTCTTTTTAGAAAAATACATGTACAGCAATCTTAATCGCGGGCAATTTGTGAGTTGCAAATATCTGGATGCAAAACATCTCAGCTGGCAGCAAGCATTACAATCAACAGAGCATTACAATCAAACAATCAACAGAGCAGTATTTTCCACTCTTGATATTTGGGGGGAGTTGAAGTCCCCACGTCTTAAAGCAGACTTGGCAGCTTTAAGACTTGTGGACTTTAACTCCCAGAATTCTCCAGCCAGCATAGCTGGCATAGCTGGCTGGCTGGAGAATTCTGGGAATTGAAGTCCACAAGTCTTAAAGCCGCCAAGCTTGAAGACCTCTGTCTTAAAGCTATCAAGAATTAAGAGGAAAAAGGGCAAGCGTGAAAATACGCAAGAGGAGCCTTCCCCGTGGATCAAACTAAAGCGCGCTTCCAGGTCCCGCCTCTCCGACGGAATAGCGAATCAGAAGGCGAGAAATTAAAGATTGCCCGATAGGGGGGCGGGTCCGTCAGTCGTTCTCCTTCCGGTGACATCTTTTAATTCGGGATTCCCCGCCAGGCAAGATGGCGGCGCCCGGAGGCGGCGAGATGGTGTGGAATCGGTGGGACGTGCCTTGGCCTGCTTGTAATTCGGCCGAAGTGGTGCCGGCTGAACATGCTTCAGGTTAACGGAGAGTTTTCAATGCGGAACGAGGATCTCTGAATAAAGCGGAACATCTTTGCATTCCGCGTTCAATTTGAGTGATAGATAAAGCTGCGGACTTTCCTGCCTTTTTTTTTAAAGGAAATGTCGTTTAACTGACAGACTTTTGGGTGATGGGACTAAATTATTATCCAGCAGATTTGATCTTGATCCTATAAAATATACGCGTGCGATTGTAAAATAAAAAGAGATCGCTCATTCCGTTAGATAATTTACATTTTTGCCTATATAGGATTGTAATTTGTTTCTAATTGATTTTAGTGGAAACATCTTCCTTTCTTAATGTTAAACCAGTTGTGTCTTAGAAGTGTTTAACTTGGACGGCTTAATACTCTTAGGTTTTTCAAACGATGATTAATATGGGGATAATTGATTAAACTGGACTTAACTTGAGGGATAAACACTTGTGAATAAGCACAACTGATGGAAAAAAAACCCTAAGCACCCTAAAAAACCCTATCCTACTGCATGAAATCAGCTTTTGATGATAGTTCACTGTAACGCAAGTTCAGAAAATTGGATTAATTGAATAAACCATGGTTTAATTAAACATACATAACTATGCCATACAAAAAACAGCTATTTATGCAGCGAGTATTTGGAATTCCATGCCAAGAAGTAAGCAAAGTAGCTGAAGGATACAAGATCCTGGACAGAATCTAAATGAATTGTGGAAAGGAAAATTTTCCTCATAATTCATAATACTACAGCTTCTTTGCTAATCTGCTGCAGATTACTAACTCTGGGTCTCCCAAACTATCAAGTGTACCTCTCTTGAAGAAATAGACAGAATACGCGGGGAAGATAGAAAGAACTTTTTAATTGTACAATGTTACAATAAATCTACCTTTCCCAAAGTTTTATTTTATTGTCATTTTTTATTTGTGCTCAGATGATTTATTAAGGGGATGTACATTAAATTTATACTAAAGAGAGGTGTGGTGGCAACTGAACTAACTGACACTGGAATTTGAGAGCCACTTCCTTTGTTACCAGTTTATTGAGTGAATTTTTGCATCTTCCTATCGATGCATGTGTTTATATTTTCTAGTGAGATGCCTTTCAGCTGTTTTGAAGAGGTGTTGGACTGTTGACAGCATGTTAAACAGCAAAATGCTGGTTGCAGAACAGAGCCTTCTGCATTCAATCATTTATAATTACCATTATCAGATGATTCATCAAAAGGCATATGGGAGTCTTAAACAGGTTGGTAGAATGTTGTAATCTTTTTGGAAATCTTGATTAAATCAATTTAATCTGTAGGAATCATGCATATGTGGCATCCAGCAATTCTGCTTTATGGAATAAGGCCTTCCATAATAAAAAACGATGAATTTTCCCATTGTGTCATCTTTAGTAGAGGAATTCTTCAAGGAGGAGTGAAAAAATTCCAAAAATAAGATTAAAAAAGACTTAGCTAGCTAGAGCCCAACATTTAGAAGCTTATATTTTTGCCATGGGTTATGTAATACTGACTGTAAGGATTTTGCATTTACTATATATAATATAGAATGCATTCGGTTCTGCAGAAAGTATGTTTGCTTAATTTTTGGGACATGTAGATTGTTTCTGTTCACTTATTGAAACATACACCACATTGAAACTTAATTTTGAACGAATTAAGAGTGCCCACAAGTATATATGCTAGAGATATGGTGCATATGAAGAATCTGGTTATAATTAACATGAGTTATGAAAAAAATGATTCATTTACATCTAGAACTAAGCATATTTATTGGAAATAATGCTATCAATTTGCTTGCTTTTTAATATAGACCAGTAAGCAACATTTTTTATCTTCATAATTTCAGGTAGAACAGTGCTTGAAACGTTTAAATTTAATGAATCTCGAAAAGTCGATTCAAAAAATTGCTCAGATGGATCCCATGTAAGTAACTTGTTAGCATTTCCATGTTTCTATAGTTTTATTAATAGAGGTTGTCCTTGAAATATGATTGTAATGGGCACATGTCACAACGGTCGTTAAGCAACACAGCATCACTTAACCCCACTCACTACCAGGGTGGAGAAAAATCGATTATTTAAATCGGATTATTTTTATCATATTTATTTTAATAAAATGCTTTTGGAGTAAAAATCTAAAGACAGTTTTCTATTTAAGATACATTAATAATTTAGTTTATTCAGTATGAAATGGAGCTTAGTTATGTAGCATGACGCTGTATATTCTACAATATTTACATTATTGTTAAACTCAATGAATCCAAGTTCTGCAAGCTGAGATAACATGCACTCTGAATAGGGAACCTTCATTTTGTTTGCAAATAATAATATTAAAGATTCTAACTACCAGCAAGAATGGGTCCCAGGATCATGTGATCACCTTTTGCAGTCTCCTGACAAGCAAAGTCCACAGGGAAGTCAGATTCACTTTACAACCATGTTATAAACTTAACAACTGCAGTGATTTACTTAACAACTGTGGCAAGAAAGGTTGTAAAATGGAGCAAAACTCACTTAACTGTCACACTTGGCAATAGAAATTTGGGGCTCAATTGTGGTCATAAGTTGAAGACTCCTTGTACAGTGTGACTACTGTCTGCAGCTACCATGTGATCAAGAAACAACTCATTTGATTTAAAGAGTTGTAGACTGGTATTGCATAGTCTGTGTCATTAACACTATTACCATATCAGCTTGTGACAAAGCAGGAGAGAGTAGCATTCAAGCATTTTCTTCTTCGTTTGTTTTAAACAGAAAACAGAAATCTGAAAATTCTGAGGAGTCCTTGGTGCCCAGCCAGCCTGTAATAGAAGTTGTTCTGGTGAAGATACTGGGTAGTTGCAAGCTTATACTACGTTTACTTGAATGTTGTTGTACGGCATTTAGGTATCCTTCTCAAAAGATAATTCTGTAGTTGTTGTTATCCTGTTTACAACCAGTAAATGTTATTACTGGTTGTGGTGCATAATTTTTCTGGTCTTAAGTTTTTGCAGTTCTTTAGCATCATAAATATAGTATAAATGACTTAATTTTTATTGAATTAAAAATGTAAATAACAAAAAAGTAAATGTGTTTTACTCTTCACTGTTTTAGGACTGAGCACACTGAGCTGAATAACTGTAAAATAGACATTTAACTTGGATCTCTAGCTTTTTGGGAAATATTATTCAGCCTTAACCTACTTGTTTCTCAGTTTAATAGTTAAACATCTGTGTTTGGAAGAGTATGTATTGTTCAATACTTTGATTCTGGGGTTGCTGAGTCGGTTATGGTATGTACACCTCTTAAATATTTTTATTGTTTCATTTCTAGTTATTCATTTACATGTTTATAATAAAGATTTTGCTTAGCCAGTTTCTTGCAAATTAGTTGGGGGGGGGGTGGCATACCAATGGATATTGTACCACAGCACAATTTATATAGTTCCAACTGCATTTATTGCTATGGTGGATCCAGGAAAAGTGGTGGATAAAGGAGATTAAATGGCATCTTCAGAAACTCTGGAGCTTTGTTTCAGCTGGGATGGGAAAAAGGAATGTACTTTCTTATAAACTTTTATTTATTTTTCCCTAATTGGTTTTGAGTGGAAGAAATTTAAATATGGCAGATGCCATTAGTGTAGACCTGGTTGTAGGCACTGTATGTGTAATAATGGGTTTTATATGCAGATCCCTTTTGCCAAATGCTCAATTTGGGATCTTCCTTCTATGCAAAATAATGTCAGGTTGTATATCTTAATTCCAATAAACTTTTAGCAGTATACAGATGGGTTTGGGCCATATGTATTGCCCAACCATTGGAATTCAGTTTTTCCAAAGATGGAATTGTAGTTTTTCTCACTGTGTCAGAATTGCTCCATTATCTGGCAACTGGATCTCCTTTGTTTCAGATCAATAAAATTTGCCAGACATTCTGAGCAAAGTAGATAATTCATTCTTCTATCCATCTATCCTTCTTTGCTTTTGATTAATATAATAAGAATTCTGCTTTGTGTGTGCATGTGTTTTGTCTATTTAAGTAAGGCTCATAGCATTTCAGATCCTTATACTAGTAACTAGCATTTTCAAAAATCCTGGGATGCTGTTCTAATATTTAGAAGCTACTCACTCCTTTCAAGTGACAAACCTCTGACTTTTTCTTCAGGATTACTGTTAATTTTATTGCCAAAGTTTATTGTGAGTCACTACTGATTAATTCATACTGAATTGGAGATCTTAGTAAAAATCAGAAGCAAACACAGAATTATGTTAGCCAATATCAAGTGTTACATCTCTCTTTGTGTTTTTCCTTTATTATTCTAGGATTCTTTATGAAGCAGTATTAAAAATGCTTAATATGTTATATAAGGATCTGTTTGAATTGCTTGAAGAAGTAGCAAAAATTCACCAAAGGCCATATATTAAAGGATTTGTCTTTCCTTCTGAAATAAATGCTTTTCTGGAAACCAGTTATTTAGAGATTAAGAAGAAAATGCCTAAAGCATTTATAGAAAGGAAAACTGGCACTGGATGGATAAATACATTGTTTTCGGTACAAAAGACCATATCCCACCCTCAGAATCTGAGTGTAGCAGTTCCTCCAGCAGTCAGGAAAAAAAAGAAGAAAAAGAGGAAAGGTACCCCAAATACTTCTGATATCGGAAAACCAGTTTTGATCAACAGAACTAATCAAGGTAAATAGTAATGGCTCCTTAATTTACTTCAATATTAGTAACAGTCACACTCATGCTTATATTACGGCATTGTATACATTTTTTATGCTTTTATAACTTGTATTAAGTTGGAAGATCTGTGTTGATTACCTTTTCTCTTAATAGTGTGGAGAATGCCTGAAAAAAAAGATGGGCGAAAAGTAGGGAGGGATGAGAATTGCAAATACTTAGATGTTTCTTTGGAACGAGACTATTAATTATCTACTGGCGGGAAATCAGGATATCTATATCAGATATCTAATCTACAAAGTAATAATTTATTAAACTTGCATGTTCAATTCCTAACAACTGTGCCCTAGCCTACAACTAAAAAATTACAATAGAACTATTAAAATATGGCAGGCATGACAGATAAGATAGAATGAAGTTATCCCTCTATCACTGTCCCTCTTCAAAGACCTGGGTGAAAAGCCAATTTTGCTTTTGTGAAAAACAGCAGATATTGTGAGGGAAAGCTCATTCTAGAGGGCAGGTGCTGGTACAGAAAAAGCATGTTTTGGAGATCCCAATAGATGATATTTGTTGATGAAAGGAACCTGAAGCATGCTAATCCTGAAAGATTGAAGTGGCCAGCCTGACATAGCAGATTTACTGATTTAAATCTATTGTTGTTCAAGATTATTTACCTGTTTTTAGTTTTATCTCTATGCCTTTTCTTTTAGGTCTTGCAGAGAAGTTGGAGTTTGATCTGAAGACATTATGCAAATATCCTAATCCTGTATCACAGGAGGTTTGTCCATTCTATTCTTGTAGGCTTGTATTTATTTATATTTGATAGCCAGTTTGATGTAATAGTTAAGACATTAGATTAGATTTGGAAGACCATAAGTTCGAGTCTTTCCTTAGACACAAAGCCAGCTGGGTGACCTTGGGCCAATCACTTTCTCTCAGCCCTGGGAAGAAGGCAATGGCAACCTTGAAAACCTTGCCAAGAAAACTGTGGGGACTTGTCTAGGCTGTCTCCAAGAATCAGACATGAGTGAACAGAAGGAAAATAATTTTATCACACATTTATTTTGGATCAGCTGAAGGCAATTATATAACTAATGCTCCTGTCTCCTGTTAGAAAGAATATCTGGCCCATAATCATCCAGTTGGCGTCTGTATTGATTTTCTTTAAATGTCATAAGCGCTAACTGTGCTTTGTAATTTCTTATGTATATGAATAAACATATTCATCTATCACTCTCCTTTGTAAATAAGGTTATTGATTTGTTAAGTTTGTGTAATGAAAGTTTATTCTGTTGAATATGGATTTATAGGATCTCAAGAATATTTGGGAATAGTTGATAGTTTGATGGTCAGAAACACACTTTCATGTGGAAAGCTTAATTTTAATTCCTGTCTCATTCTTGTTCGGTATCTTTAGAACATGTGAAACCTTTGAGGGAATCTACTCATTAAATTAAGCAGCACTAATTAAATTGTTTAATTTGGTCCTAGACAATTTCATAAGTTAATCAGGTCTTCTGTGGAATTTTCTTGGTCACGAGAAATAGTGCTTTTTTTTAATATGAAGAAGAGATAACATTTCACAGTTGTTCTGGAAACTACTTTGATATGCATTTTACGAGGCCATTCAAAAAGCAAATTTTGAAGACTCCAAAGAAATACTTATTCATGGTTAACATTTATCTTGTATTAATGCTAAACCTTTTAAAGTGGTTAAAACTGTCAAATATTTAATTTTTCAACTTCTATGAACTTTTTAGCCAAGAATTCTGGGTGTTAAAGTTTATTCTGAGTCTTTAGGTTTTTAATTGTTTTCCAGTGTTAATTTTTTACTATTTTATTTCAGAATTCTAAATTTAGTAATATACTTCCTGAGTCAAAGAAAATCACATCTATTTCGTCTAAAGCCCTGAGATCTCGGCATCTTCACTTTTTTGTGTCCAAGTTTAAAGAAGTGCAATCCTTTGAAGAACTGTCTCAAACACTGAAAACAACAGTCATCTGGTGTAAAAACAATAAATTTAAATCAGGGGCTTTCTTCTTAGGAATGAAGCTTTTAAAAAGCAAGAGGCTGCAGCATGTGGAAGCCCAAGGTTGCAGGTGTGTAGATTGTTAGTCCTTGTCTTTCCATATCTTCTAAACAGGCTCTGTGTAATCCTGAAATATAGGTGGTCCTTCCTTAGCGATCACTTGTATAGCAACTGTTCAAAGTTACAGTGGTACTCAATAAAAGGGGCTTAGGACCAGTCCTCAAAGTTGTGGTTATTGCAGCATCCCCATGGTCAGATGTTTGGGATTCAGGTGGATGGCAGCTAGCTCTCAATTACAAGTACTGCAGTGTCCTGTGGTCACGTATTGACATTTGCAATCTCTTCTGCCATCTTGCTACAAGCAAAGTCAGTGGGAAAGCTGGCAGAGGTTGCAAGTTGCTTCTGCCTTTTTTGGGGGGGAGCCCCTGAGCAGTATAGGGGTCTTATTCGTACTGATACAGTGCTTGCTCACATCACCCACATGCCTATACTTCATGGCGCTTCCCTGCAGCATCTGTCCTCCCATGCTCCATAGCCCCCATCCACCTAGGCATAATCTGTGATACCTACCAGCAGTGTCTGCCTGTAGCTGTCTCCCACCAGTCTGCTTGTCTCAGACACATTTCACCAAGTGTTTTTGGGTTCATGCCTCTTCCCATATCATAATTCAGAGGCCTGGAAATTTTGAAAACTAAAAGTATTTCCATATTTGTAATATTGGTGATATGGAAATGATAAAACTTCTCTGTGTACATATTAATAAAATTAAACTGCATGAATTGTGGTGGAGCATGCATTTGCATCAGGGGTGGGTTCTAATTTTTTTTACTACAGATTCTGTGGGTGTGGCTTATTTTGTGGGCGTGGCTTGGTGTGGTAATATGACGGTGGGCGTGGTCAACTTTTTTTTTTACTTTTAAAAATGCTTTTAAAAGTTAAAAAAAAAAGCCTCCGATGAGGTGGGTGGGGTAAGCAAGCGGGGACCAGGCCGGGGATTGGTTAGGGGGCGTGGCCAGCCAATGTTATTACCGGTTCTCCAAACTACTACGAATTTTTACTACCGGTTCTAGTGAACCGGGAGCAACCCACCACTCATCTGCATCCATACTGTTAAGCTTTCTTCTGTAACCTGTTTCAGATGTTGATGAGTCAATTAAGCTCTTCCAAGCTCACTAGAACTTTGACATGTGAAAAAAATGGATTACACAAAATAAATGACACTGTTGGTTTTACAGACTGTTACATCAAACAATTGCTTTTTGCTGCTTTAATTGCTAATTTTTTTTCTCTTACAGACTGCAGCGGAAACTTAGATGTGTTAAAGCCACTATCTGTAAATTCCTTACACTCCAAAGTTGCAGAGAGAGACCCATGCACCTTCTTAGAGGAAATCCCCAGCGAAGTAGTAGACTGTCACGGAAGAAGAGCTGTCTTTCACAGGCTACTTCTGTACATAGAGGGAGTCCTCCCTTCAAGGGAAATCAATCTCCTTTCCTCAATCAGTGCTTTCTATTTCGGACTTTGGACTCCAGTGGTGCAAAGATTTTTGAGGAAAATATTCATATTTCTGGCCCTGCAGTGTTGGAGAGTCATCCTACCCATATACAGAAAGAAGCCACTGAAGATGACATTGATGATATTTTTAAAGTTATAGGTCTCTAAGGCTACTTTCTGTTAAATAATCAAAAACGATATTCGGTTCAAATGTTATTTCTATTTCATTATAGCAAATGCAGGCAACTGCCTTTAGGTTTTGAGGTTTCCTTGAGGTTGTTGAAAAGCAAGTTGTAATTGTTGGTGGACTAATTTGAATCATCCCTCAATTACTTATTTTTATAGCAATGTTTTACTCTTTTATATCTGTAGGAGTGTTGCTACAGATCATATGAAACTTAAGTTGGAACACTGCCAAACAAATGCTGCTAAGAATAGTTGAGTAACAATTTCCTCAAATAATTCTTTGAGGTGAATGGACAGTGAGGACAGCGGAGGGGAAAAGCACCAAAGAGCTAAAATGGAGTGCCTTCAGAGCTTATAGCAAATACCTGGAACCAAAAGGTCACTTTGCAATATTAGATGGTTGTAGGAACTATCCATTTTTAAATAAGAATATGGCTGTGAATTATACTTAGTATTCTTTAAAGTGATACGCTTTGATGACCAGTCCTAAGATGGGACAACTTAGAGGTGTCCCAGGTTAATGTTTTATCTCAGAAAGAAAAAAACTGTTACTTTTTGAAGAAGGGGGAAAGCTTGCTTTTTTTAAAAGTTATGTATGGCATGATTATCCTTTCTATGACAGCACATAGAATACAGTGAAACAGGGTTTGTTTATTATTGTCTTACATTTGTTTTATTATGCTTGTTTGCATAGAGTTACTTGGACTATTGAAGTGCCTTATGAATTGAATACCGTATTTTTCAGAGTATAAGACGCACCTTTCCTCCCAAAAAGAGGGTAAAAATTTGGCTGAGTCTTATACACTGAATGTAGCCCCGCCCACCCACCGGTCCCAACCCTTTGGCCTCTGCCTCCCAGCAATTTACCTCCCTGCAGCAAATAGCCCGTTCAGCTTCAGCACAGTCTGATTAGCACAGTTGATTGTTGGGTGGATCGGCCTCCCGACCCTCAGCTGTTTCAGGCTGCGGGGATTGCCGTTGCCTATTGCCGCGCGGGCCTCCTCCGCTTGCCCCAACGAGGCAAATTGCTGGGAGGCAGAGGCAGGGTTTTTTTTTTTCTTGTGCTAATCAGGCTGTGCTGAAAATGAAACTAAAGCAGGCTGTTTGCTGCAACAAGGCAAATTGCTGGGAGGCAGAGGCAGTTATTGTGAGTGTTTTATGAGTCTTATTTTCTTCTTTGTGTCCTTTTGTTGTAAAATTTGTCTAGAATCAACAATTAGCTCGAATTTAAAAAGCATTTCACTAACTTAATTAAAATGTTACCTGAAGGAAAATAAAAGACAGGGGGAAAAAGCTTTACATCTAACATTGTGTGCTGAATAACTTACTGATTCTGATAACAATACCAAAGAAAAAAATAGTTCCAAACTGGTAAAATTTCATATTATTTCCCATATCCATGCACTAGCATGTATCTTGTTTTTCTCCCCAAAAAAGGTAGGTGCATCTTATAGTCCGGAGCATCTTATACTCTGAAAAATACAGTAAATATCTGTAATTTATTAATAACAATTTTTTTTCATATCTATCTTGTTCTTCTCTTACATACATCCAGAATGTAATCTCAGTTGGTAACAAAGAGCACAAATACATTTTTATCAATTTAGTATCAAGCGATTCATCTAATTTACTGTTTAATTCCTCAAAACATTTTCTGATAAATTTAATGTAATTCCTCTCTATAAATCGCTCTAGTCTAGTGAGTCTCTTCTCCCCTCTGTTACTTTTGCTGATTTTCTAGCGGTTGCCATTGTGATATTGTAATTCAAAGGGAAAGTTTCAATTGCAAGAGAAAGAGTAAAAAGTAAGTCCACCACCCCCCACCCATTGTTTGTCTTCCCAGACCTTTAATTCTTCAATCTTAGATGGCACTCCATAGTTAAAGTCAGCATCATAGTCTGGCTCATTTTTTTATATTTTATAAAATTCACCAATTATCTGCACTTAAATTCCACAAATGTCTGGTTCATTTGTCTATTGTAATTTCATTTTTTTCCCCCAAAAGCGCTTTCATTGAAAAATCTTTTTAACGATTTAAAACCTTTAATCTGTTTTAAACTTTCTTATAACCACTCTTTAAGCTTTTTGCCAAAAGTTTAAAATCTTTCTTTTCATTTTAATCCAGAAAAATTGATGCAACAAGTGAAATTCTCTTCCTATCACTCACAAAATCTCTTTAGCTGTAAATTATATTCAAAAGCATTTAAAAATTAAGCTTGTGCAAACCTTTTGTCCATATGAACTGCATTACAGCTGTGGACGTAGCTAACAGCTGTTCAACTCACAAACTTATCACAAAAATCTCTGTTCCTGAAATCTATTCACAAGGAGCAACTGTCCAGAATGCCACTGGATGCACACAATCAACTTTTTCTGGAAAGACTGCTGGAATTTACTGTCCGGCCACCATTGTTGCTACACTCTCCACTCTTTCAGAGGTGTTTAATCTGCCGTACGTGTTCACCGGAAGTCCAATTTCTTGCATTTTCTTACATTAAGTTCCTATGCATATAGATGACCTGGCCTTGATTGTCCAGCAACTATCACTGACATAATGCATAATTTTTTTTTTAATTTGATTTATATGCCGCCCTTCTCCGGAGACTCAGGGCGGCTTACAATGCGCTAAGCAATAGCCTTCATACTTTTGTATATTTATACAAAGTCAGCTTATTGCCCCCACAAACTGGGTCCTCAATTTACCTACCTTAGAAAGGATGGAAGGCTGATTCGAACCTGCAATAATTGCAGGCAGCTGATGTTAATAACAGGGCTTTAGACCACTGTACTATCCAAGGCCAAAAAAAAAAAAAATCACTGACATAATGCATAAATTTATATTGTTTCATTTTAATGCAAAGTGATAAACACACAGCACCCAAAATATTTCTGCAGATTACCATTGTAGAAGGGACCTCATTATTTTGAAATTATGGTTTAATGCTTTTGGTGGGGTAAATAATCATTTCTGAGCTAGTGATTTAGTTCCATTTCCATTTTTTTCCTGATAGATTAGCTCAATCAAATTAAACTGTTCCTGCTTGCTAATGTTTGCACTCTTTTGTGAATGAAACATGGAGAAAAGAAAAATCAATTTAAAGCACGGGTGTCAAACTCGATCGCGTCATGTGACATATTGCAATGTTTTTTGCCTTTGCGGAGCTGGGGTGGACGTGGCCTGCACGGGATGCATCTGGCCCGTGAACCGCCAGTTTGACACCCCGATTTAAAAGTATTGAGATTTATGAGCATGTTTTTTTAAAACTAAGAGTTTGATGGGACAGAGGTAAAAGATGATAGCTATATGGCCCTTAGAAATTTTTAGTTAAAATTGTGAACTAAATAAGAATGTAAACCTGGAATTATGACCCTCAAATGGTTGCAGTCTAAAAAATTCAAGATATAATGAATACTTTAGCATTTTGTTTTAAAGAGAAGCAGCACAATACAAGGAATCTCTTAAAACAGTCCACAATTATTTCAATGCGCAGCAGTGTCCTGAATTATTTTTCACAGAGCTTCCTTTTATAGAAAGGAAGACTCAACAAATGAGATGAATCAAAGGGTGAATCAAAAAATGAGATGAGCTCAAAAAAGGCCTCAAGAGCCATAGTTTGCTTCATCAAATGCTTTTCGAGCCCGTTTTAGTTCTTCATTCATTGTTAACAAGTCCTTCACACGAGCAAATTTTCGCGGGTCTTTACGAATCAAGAAGACTATATCTTCAACTTGTACTCGACCTTGTCGGCCAATCGACATTGCTTTGTGGGTCTATTGGACAAAAAGAAAATCCATTTCAATTAAATCCAATTAAAGACATTTTCTGTGATGCTACTGAGTTGCTCAGTATTTAGACAATATATTTGCTTATGAAAAAGAAACTAAAAGCTGATTATCCACTGAGTTTGTGGCTGAGGGGAGACTAAAACTTAGATATTTCTGCTTCTAGTCCAACACTAATCACTATGCTATTTGGTTCATTAATCATTTGAGAACCATTTTGGTGCACTGATTAAGGCAGCCCAGAAAACAGGATAGTGAGTTCTAATTCTGCCTTAGGCATTAAATCCGGCTGGAGTACTTTGGGCCAGTTAGTCTCAACCCAACCCATCTCACAGGATTGTTATGAGAAAAATGGGAGGTGGAAGTAGTATTAGATATGTTTGCTGCTTTGAGTTACTTATAAAGAGAGTGTGAGAAAAATTGTAAAACAAATTGTTATTGGAAGTTTAGATGGTTGTGTCATAACAGCTTTTATACACGTCTCTGAGCTCTTCTTGGTTTTACATAAAACATAGAACTGCAAGGAAACAAAAGCCCAAATATACCATCTGTTGTATCAAATGTCTAATAAGTAGTAACGTATTATAAGAGCCTACCATTTCTGTGATGAATTCTATGACTAGATCTTCAAGAATATCCACGGATTCTGTGTAAGGATTCTGATCATCTCCAAATCCATACATCATACATCTCACTGGAATTAAGAAAGCAAAAATCATCTGCAGGAGGGCACCGAATGGAGCAGCCTGGAAGACTTAGGATCTACATAATAATTCACAGTTTTCTAAATTCTCCATTTAAGCAAATTTTTAGTATTTTTAAAATAAATCTACTGGGGAAAGTGTAGTTCAAACTTGTAAGGGAAAACAATGACAAATACTATAAGTATAAAAATACTTACTGTAACTTTAATATCAGTGGTTAAAATATCATTTTAATAAAACATGTTGAAAGAGGAATATTCTTAGAAAAACCACTGCCACTTTTATAAACCAAATGAACAAAGTAGCCAACAAGTTCAGTTGTTTATAGTTTATAATTTATAGTTTAGGAAACTTGCACCACTTACATTATATAAGCTTTAGTACAACAGTTTTCATAGAAATGATATTTTACAATGAAACTACTTAAGAGAGGCTTTTGCCTTACTGTTAAAACAGTGGGCTGAAAAGCAAACTGTGCCCTTAGAACTGCCATGGAAGTATTAGCAAATGCAAAAGCCCAGAATACAAATATACTGCACTGTAGTAAAAATTTAAGTATTTTATTAGTAATACAATAAATTGATCCACAATTGTTCATCACTAACTCACTGCAAGACCAAGTGGCAATGAAAGACATCTTATATGACTCATAAAATGTGAAACATTATTCAATGGATATTTCATTTTCTGTGCTACAAATTGTATCAAATGATACATGAGCAAGCATTTAGACTTATATACTGCTTCACAGTGCTTTACAGCCCTCTATAAGCGGTTTACAGAGTCAGCATATTGCCCCCAAGAATCTGGTTCCTCATTCTACTGACCTCAGAAGGAAATGATGTTAAGTATAACAACAATCTCAATTTCTTTTTACTTAGTAATGCAGATTGATAGGATACAGATGCTAGACAAAAATCATTCAATAATTCACAGTAATACTGGCATTCAAAAAGTGTACCGCATAAACAAAGATTCTTCAAAAGTAGAGACTATAAAAGGGTTAAGTTTCCTCACTACCTATGAAAACATAGAAAGCTGCCTTATAAAAAATTAGGTAATTAAAACTAATATATCTCTATTTCTTATACTAATAGATAGTACTTTTTTGGTATTTTAACATGCAAATAATCTACTTTACTCTTACTTGTAAGGCTGACATCAACTTACATTCTTTGGAGAACAACCGCTTCCTTTTTCCCTGTCCACCATCTGGCCCTCCTGCAGCATCTTCAGTATCTTCTTCAAACTATAGATAATAAATCCAACATTTGGGTGAAAAAAGAGGCATACCCCAAGATTAAGCTAAGAAACAAGGAGTTTAAAATTATTAGGATGGTTAAAAGCAAAGAGACAGCAGAGTTCTAAAAAGATCTCTTGAAGTTGGAGAAATAAACAGTACAATATGGAAATAAGTTCACTGTAAACAAAGATGAAATTATGCTTACATAAAAAACCAAATTGATAAGATCTCAGCTAGAACCTTGGGATGCTACAGGCAAAGTTCACAAAAACATCAAGTACGGCAACTGCAAAAGGCATATTCCATCCTACATATCATTTGAAGAATTTAACAAACTTTATCAACAATAATGCCTTTATAAAAATATATGAATACTATACAATTCTGTCCACAGTACATTAAAAATGATATTAAAAACCTAGAAGGGAAATCTAAATGACAACCAAACTGGAGTAACTCATTTCAGAGAAAATTTTGATAAAAAAAAGAACTGAGCAAAAACAGAATACTATGAGAAAATGGATAGTATCCATTTATACTCATAATTCATAGCAGAGATACTCATATAGTCATAATTCTTAGCAGAGGATTGTGCAGCAATTTGAAATGAAAGGAGAAAGTGTGACTCTTAGCACATGTTGGTACTTGTGTTGCACATATTGACAACTCCTTAAGGTGCATCTTGCTGTGCAACTCCAAAAAAAGATGCATATGAATTAACAAAATGCCAGTAACAAAAGATGCAACATAACTGTCGATATGTATTCCCAATCAATTGTTCCACTTTGAATACAGATGTTTACTCTAATATATTTCAGCATGTAAAGGTACAGATCTGTTTGAGCTGCTCTAAAACTAATTAGAAAAATTAGTAGTTTCTAACAGCTATTAAATATGCTAACTATGGGGGGGATTGCGTTCCATTCTGTTTCCTTAAATTTTGTGAGTTTCTCACAGACATCCAAAATTAACACTTCGAGTGATGGGGAAAGAGAAAAGATAATTTTTTAAAAAATATTTTCTACAAACATTTTTTTTTGCAAATTCTATAAGCAAACAAGCTTTATAGTGTTTTTGCCCTTCAACTAATTTGAATCAAGGTATAAGTCTACAACTTCATTTATATGCCAAGAATCCACAGGAAAAAAAGTCCATCATCAAACACATACAGCTGTATTAAACCAAGGGGCAGTCCTATGCAGCAAATCTTATTGTGGATGCATCTTGAATGAGGGAGACTGTATGTTTGAAATTAGTTTGTAAAGCACTATACCACTATGAAATGTGATTCTTCTCAGATGTACCAACATAGTCCATGGTCAGTAATGAAGGCAATACTAGAAGATGTTAATGCAAAGTAGAAAAAGAATAATAGAAATTTTAGAATCTATAGGGAGTACATTGCTGGCCCACATCTAGTACACATTAATTCCACAACAATTTAACTGGAATGCTATGGGCTCCTGCCTTGAGTAGAGGGTTGGACTAGAAGACCTCAGAGTTCCCTTCCAGACCTATGATTCTATGAGATTACTGGGAATTACCTTCAAATTTATCTACCTGTAAATCTCCTAATGCCCAGGGAATCTTATTGCCAGTTTTGTTTGCATAAAATGAATCTAGATTGGAATCCTACACTCCGAAATCCAGAGAAATGAATAAAACAATTCATTTGGACTTATTTTATAGCGTCTTATTACAGGTTTTCCTTGGTCGTTATTCAAAATGATGGGCTGCTATCAACCAACAGGATGTAACTTTTAATGCGAATAATACCCATAAACCCTGGGTTAAAATTTCCGTTCTCTGGAATCGATGGGTGCGATGGTCTCTAGCATCCCCGGGAAATTTTGAGAAGGCGGGAGGCGCCACTTTCTCAGTTGGTTCTTAATCACGGTTCATATCTTTTGTGCTACGCAACACCTTATGTTTCGGCTTCACTTACAGGTGGATCTTCTTCCTCGTCGGCCATCAGGAATCACCTCCTTCCAGATATAACAAATCTAAGACTGCTTCTGACTAGCAACTCTCCCCCTCCGCTTCAATACGGAAGGCAAGCGTTCAACTGCGCATGCTCCTTTGAGCAAATGACTCTAACAGGGCTTCGGTTCCTTTTCCGCCGGCTTCATTGGACAAGAGTTACGCATGCGCAACCTTGAGAATGGCCGGCGCCGGAAGGTATTCTCCAGGAGTTTTCCACATCTGTTGGGAAGCATCTGCACGGACGCTTTAGAGCGGCGAAGAGATACAGAAAACGCACACTCGGGGCTGCTTTCTTGTCATCATCTGGATCTTTCCAGCCCTGATTTATAGCCCTAGTGTTTAGGTAGAAAGAGAAAAGTAGCTTTGAAATCTTAAACAATGATCGATAAATTAAGTCAGATTTGCTGTTTCTCTACCTAAGATACCGCCGTCCAGGGTGGTTTCATAAATACAACGCTATGTTTGGCTTAATAATGGAATACTGTACACATCAAAACTGAGCTCGTGTAATAATCCTACATAAATCAGAAGAAATTCGGCTTTAATGTGTTATGTAAATACAGCCACACTACTTTATTTGCCATTTTCAGTCTTTTGCCAAAGTAGCGGAAGCGTAAAAAAAATAAAAACTATAGACTCGCATCAAAGCTTGTTATTTACCCTTTATCAGAATAAACATCCTTTATGATTTTATCTTCAAATATTGACATATATGGGGAATACTTATCTCCCCCCTGATATTTCCAAGTATTTTGAGTTCATGAAATTAACATATCTGAGCATGCATTAAGATGTTGTATACCCTGGAAAATTAGTATTGTGATGAGTACATGTATGAATGTATGCAGGGTAATGCATATTACCTCTGTATCGGGTGAAATCAAGCAGGTTCAGACAGGTTCTGGAGAACCCGTAGCGGAAATTTTGAGCAGTTCAGAAAACTGGTAGCAGAAATTTTGAGTAGTTCGGAGAATCAGCAAATACCACCTCTGGCTGGCCCCAGTGTGGGGTGGGAATGGAGATTTTGCAATATCCTTCCGCTGCCACGCCCACCAAGCCACACCACGCCCAAGCCACCAGTAGTACACCCAGAACTGGTAGTAAAAAAAATTGGATTTCACCACTGCTCTGAATGAATGTAAATATGAATTGCTTCTGTATTGCTCATTTTGAGTTCACAAACTGGACTTCCTTCTGAAAAATCCTGCCATTATTAAATCATTTAGCTATTGCATTTGATCTTAATTTCAAGAAACAAAGAGTAGGCTGCTTGATAGGGAAGAGGATTGGAAATTAAAATGAAAGTACTTTGAACTGCAGACTTGAGAAGCATCAGCTATCTGCATGCTTTAGCCCTATCATATGCCTCTGCTAATTAGAGAAGTTGTGCATTTGAGGCTTATTATCTCACTTGTAATTGATTCCAGTCAAATTATTATTGAATGTTTTTTAAAATCTGCTGGAATTTGTCTTGTTTAGCTTAAATTCTTTATTCTGAGATTTGCAGTGTTGAGTTGAAAGAAAAATGGTTTTGAGGTTTTGTGCATTATACATTCAGAATCTGATTGTCATATCTTTCATCTTTCAAACCTAAAAAGATTCTAGGGCAGGGGTGCTATTCAGCAGGTTCTGGAGAACCATTAGCGGAAATTTTGAGTAGTTTGGAGAACCGGCAAATATCACCTCTGGCTGGCCTCAGAGTGGGGTGGGAATGGAGATTTTGCAATATCCTTCCTCCAGGAGTAGGGGATTTTGCAGTATCTTTCCCCTGGAGTGGGGTGGGAATGGAGATTTTGCAGTATCCTTCCCCTGCCACACTATGCCCACCACGCTCACAGAACCGGTAGTAAAAAAAAATTGAATTCCACCACTAGTCAAGGGTCTTTCATTTCTCATAATTTGGTTTACTTGATCTTTTTTTCCCTACTTCTAAGCATAACATTTAATCTTTGAAATTCACATTTAATCAACATAAGTGTGTATGTATATGTATGTATTTACAGTATGTATGTATATAAAAATATTGAATTTACATGGCATTTATTGTTCCAAAATAATTTATATTTTTACAGCATCTAGCATGAAGTTTGAAACGATACTTCCAAATATAATGCTTTATTCAGTGGATAATGGAAGATTTCCAGTAACATGAGCTATGAAGCATCTCAATACATGGATTCCAGTATAATTCAAAGAACTGTGGAAACAAAGACAGAAATAGAATATTAGCAGTCTCATAAAAATAAATTTGAATTGTTCTCTATTCTTGCTGTTGCTGCCTTTGCTTGAGGAACAACTCTTCCTTAGAATTTAGGTTCAGCTAGATGGAAACACCTAGGCAACTTTGGCTGATCTCATGGTCCTGATCAGTCAGCTTTGATAAGTATTGGGATGGGAAACCAAGATTGTAGGTTGTAGATGGTAGCAAGTAGCAACTGAAACTCACATTTTAATACAAGGCAATGGCAAACTACTTCATATTATTCCAAGAAAACAACATATGACTATTAACTGTTACCTGATAGGAAAAAGTTGAGGAAAACATGTGTGAGCATTTCTCTCTACATAGTCTTGAATCTGTAGTACATTTTTTGCCATCGCTGATTTTGATGCTTTGTCAATTTTGGTTAATACAAGCTGTCAAAAGACAAAAACATACCCACCAAAAATAGCTTAGAACAAGTTTTTGAAACAAATTAAGTTCAGCAATGAATTAGATTAAGGATCCTCACAGGCTGTTCTTTAAAAGAATAAGATCTTGGCCTTTCCTCTTCCAACATTTTTTTACTTTGAGATACTTTTTTAATCTGAATTTCACTAGCAGCTTTTATCTCTACCTACAAAGTACATGGCCTAACTGAGCAATCTATGTGGGTCAAACAATTAACTAATATGGTTGGATGCAGACTAAATTATACTAGTTATATTTGAATCCTGCTGAAAACATTAGAACAGGGATGTCAAACTGGCGGCCCATGGGCCGGATGTATCATGCACAGGCCACACCCACCCTGGCTCCGCAAAGACAAAAAAGGTTGCAATATGTCATGTGACATGATTGAGTTTAATACCCGTGCACTAGAACAAGTAAGTTATAATTGTGAGGTCAAATGGAACTACCGTATTTTTCGGAGTATAACACACACCTACCTTTTTTTTGTGAGGAAAAGAAGAAAAAGAAATCTCCCTCTGCCTCTGAACAATTTTGCCTCATTGCAGCAAACAGCCTGCTTTACTTTCATTTTCATTTTCAGCATAGCTTGATTAGCACAAGGGGAAAAAAAATCTGCTCTAGCAATTTATCTCTTTGCAGCCCTGCACAAAACAGCTGAGAGCAAATCAGCTGAGAGTCAGGAGGCCAATCCAATCAACTTGTGCTAATTAGCCTATGCTGAAACTGAAAGGAGCTGTTTTTTCTTGCTGTTTGCTTGCAAGGAGGTAACTGCTGCGAGGCAGAGGCCAAAGGGTGGGGGCCAGTGAGTGGGCAGGGCTACATTCGGTGTATAAGACGCACCTAACTTTTCACCCCCTTTTAGGGGGGAAAAAGGTGTGTCATATTCCGAAAAATACGGTAACTTTGGGTCAAATTCTATGTATTTACAGTGGACATAAAAAGTCTATAAACCCTTGTGAAAATAAGTTTTTTGAGATGTAAAAAAAAAATCAGACCAAGATAAATCACTTCAGAATTTTTTTTTTCATTTTTAATATACATATAACACATCCAATTGAATTGAAAAGCAAACTGAACAGGGGTGTAAGGACTTTTAATATCCACTGTATACCTCTTAAGGAATGAAGTCCACAAGTCAGTGATAAAGGAAGCACATAATATAGCCACATAATATAAATTTAATGAAGTGCTTAAAAATGCATTTCTTACAGGTAATACCTTTTTTTAAATTAATATTTAGAATAGATTATGTTGGAGCAAAAGGGTTTATGTCAGGATTAGGCAACTTTTTTAAAGTGGATGGAAATGTTATATTCATTTTGCCATTACACTTCCACATTAATTTCTATGAATATGACGGTTAAAATACTCATACATTTTTAGTACAATTTTAAAATCCCAGTTGGTGAGAGCAACATTTTAATTACAAATTTTATTGTTTGCATGCACATCTCTTACTAAACTGGAATATAATTCCTAAAAAACTGGCTGTTTCTGTTTCTTCATAAGTTTTTTAAAAAAATGATCGTAGACCAATGTTTCTTAACCTTAACAACTTTTAAGAAGTGTGGACTTCAACTCTCAAAATTCTACAGTTGAGAAATGCTTTCTTAGACATAATCAATAGAGTCTGGCTAGATGGTATTTATGCTTTCCAGTTACTGTTGGTAAAGGTTCCCCTCACACATATGTGCTAGTCGTTCCTGACTCTAGGGGGCGGTGCTCATCTCCGTTTCAAAGCCGAAGAGCCAGCGCTGTCCAAAGACATCTCCACGGTCATGTGGCCGGCATGACTAAATGCCAAAGGGACACGGAATGCTGTTACGTTCCCACCAAAGGTGGTCCCTATTTTTCTACTTGCATTTTTTACGTGCTTTCGAACTGCTAGGTTGGCAGAAGCTGGGACAAGTAATGGGAGCTCACCCCGTTACGCGGCACTAGGGATTCAATCTGCTGAACTGCCGACCTTTCAATCGACAAGCTCAGCATCTTAACCACTGAGCCACCATGTCCCCTATATATGATTTTTAGAGAATCTTAATATTATACACTCATTATTTTAAAGCAAGGTAAGTATGCTACTTACAACATAAGGGATCCCAAATTCTTCTAACATTTCTACAGCAATGTTATCCATTTCCTGAATTCCTTCTTTAGCATCTACTAATAAGAATGTACGCTTCAAACTGCAATAAATAGAAACAGAGCCACAACTTCTCACAAATATAATAGGAAAACAAATAACAGTCAAGCATGAGAAATAGGTGGTTTTTGATTCCTCATTTTTAAGTTAGTTCAGAAATATTTATATTCTATCATTCTACCATAAATTTATACCATTATTATGTAGTAAGTTCTCCTTTGGCAGAACAATGGAAGTAACCATTTTGAGTGAAGATACATTTTGCTTTTTTGGGAAAATGTGCTGTTTCAGATAGAATTGAAGTGACTCAGCAAATTAGGGCAATATGGCTTTACCCATACCTCAGGAATTACTTTAAAATTTAAAGTTTAAATAGTGGTTATAACAGCATTGTATCTTATCCAAATTTAATTGTTGTTTCACCTAAACTTTGTTTTGTATGCCCAAGCACATCTCTCTAAATTTTACAACTCTATTCCCCCTCTCCTAATCCCACAGAAAAATTTCCAAGAAATTATAATTTTCAATCTTACTTTGTGCGTTGAGTTAAATAAGGCTCCACCATCTCTGCAAAATCTTTGGGTGCTTTAAACCCATACCCTGGCATATCCACCAAAGTGAAGAATTTTCCCACTTTGAAAAAATTCATTTTCTTTGTGTGACCCTGGAAAAAAAGGAGCGTTTTCTTCCCGACTTCTTTCAGATACAGCATTATGGAATCTATGAACTTATTTAAAATGTACTTTTAAAAATATAAATTCATGACAAAGTCTAAAAATTTATCTGTCAATCCTGAACATTAAATAAAACATAAATATGTAGATTATTGTAGATAATCTGCAACTCAAAAGACATATACAGCAGATTCATTTTTGAAACAATACTGCAGCGTACTGCAAAACACCGAAAATGGAATAAAAAGTGTCTATTTATATGTATCTCACTTTGATATTCTATTTAAAAAAAACTGAAGTAGTTTCAGTTTTCAGCCAGTATTTTCAGCCAGGATGATAGCCAATGGATGGGGTTAGTTTGGAGCCATATCCAAAATATCTTGAGAACACTAAGTTTTTCTATTAACCTGTTCCTGACTTAACAGAAACTTTACACACATATATTTTAAACCTCACTATAATAAAGGAATATACCTATGTAGTATTTACAGATCTGCCATGTAAATTCTCAGTCTTACCACGTCAAGCAGAATTTCTGTTTAAGTTCCTGGGATACAAATTAAACATTTGCCCATAATTGAAAACCCTGATAAAAGCAGAATCCCAAGTCCCATGGAGTATTCCACTCAAATTCAAGCATGACAAAGCTTGGTATAAGTCCAACATATATTTATGTTGAATAAAATGTAAATAGGTTGGCTGGACGGAACAACATACATGTTATTTGTATATTCTGTAATCCCTCATTAATATAGACACCTAACACTTTAAAATTTTCACCCTGTAATTATGAAACTGTGACCAATTTAGATATGTATGATGCACTTATTCAAAAAATTTACCTGACCTTAACACTATATTGTTTCAGAAATAAAGTTTCACAATACAGATATAACTTGTTTTGCTTATGCTCTATTCACTTTGAAAGAATGTAATTAATCTTCACAAGACACTTACAGGACGTTTGGAAATTCTGACTTCAACATCAGGGGCCAATGAAAACAATGCTTTAATTAAAGATGATTTTCCAACATTGCTTCTTCCTAAAAAGCAAACCTGGAAGAGAAAGTTATAGTGATTTCACTATTCTATTCATGATGCAATACAGGATATATAATTTAAACAAGGAATATTGATAGTAGCCTGGGGCTTTCCAGATGTGTTGGTTAGTATCAGGAAGCTGGTGTCTTTAATACCAACCTAATATCTGCAGAGTCCTGAAAGGGGGCCTGGGTCCAGCAATGGATACAGATGGAATTCCTGATGAAACCACCCTACCAGGACAAGGTATGACTTGGATTACTCCACTCTTTTAGTTCTGTGTTCCTGTTCTTAGCACGGGGCCATTTAGTGAAGGCAGCAGATCTGCTTACATGTCTTGCTTCTCCTAGGGTGGGAAAAACCTTCCTCATGATCTCTGATGCTACCTCTATTTCTGTCCGCTGGTTAACACTTGGATAGAAAGTCACTTGGAGATCAATCCTGGACCATCTGCAGACTCCTGTTAGGGAAGGGAGGTATGTGTTTTGGAAGGCACTATAGTTGGAACCAAGCAGTTCCTACTACCTATCCACACCTCCTCATCAACCACAGCCGTAAGTGCTGATTACCTAGTAGTATATTGACTGATCATCTTTATGCCACTTTGAGGAGGGTTCCTGAGCTCCAAGTCTTTTCTGGTTACCTTCAACTAGTATTTCTCAAGAAAGAGCAGTGAATCAGGTGAGGAAAAAGTGCCCCCCCCCCAAGTTAAAATATAAGCTGTCTACTTGTCATGCTCATTGTTTGCTTCTTTTACAAAATGAGAGCTTCCATGGCTCTGCAACCTGTGTGGATTTCTGCAATCTCTGCAACCATTACCCACCAATCCATCTCTCCTCATGATGTTATTGTGAACAAAAAGCTGGAGTCTTGTTCTTGTTTGCTGCTGCACATAAGCAAATACTTGTGTTATTTTCCTCCCTATGACTCTTCTTCCATCCTTCTCAATAACATTCCTAAATCTCTCTTTCTCTCACTTCTTAATTAAACTAAAATGAAACCAAAGAGAAGTCCTTCCTCTCTTGTAAAAGGTAAAGCTAAGACTGAGAGTTTAAACTTTCTAGCCAAAATAGTGAACTTAACCAATTCCTGATGCCGGGATCAATATTTTTTAATTCAAGCTCACAAAACTTGCTAAGCTACAATAAAACGGTAGGAGTTATCTTAGTGTTTCAAGCTTGTTCCCAAATTCCTGTGACAAAGGTAATACTGATGTACAGAGGTCGAAAGAAAAAACTGGGAGAAATTGTGCATTCAAATAATATTTTCACTCCTGAACTACAATTGTTTTTATTGAGTTGCCAATGTTAGAAGATTAGCTTTATTTATAGTGGCTATCATTTTGTTTTGTGGATCTTCCCATTTAAAAACCAAAGCTACAACAAAATGAATTTGGATTATATTTTTTGCAAAACCAGATAAGTACCTGAACGATAACACTGATGTAAAATAGAAAGAGATAGACAGTATGAATCAGCTTCTGTTTATCTTTGAGTCATGTATAAACAATAAATGATTACCCAAAGGTGCTTCTTCTTAGATGAGAAGCGAAGCGTCTTCAAAGAAAAAACAGAAACTTCAGCTGCCTCTTGAAAAAGCACCTTTTTGGGACAACCATGACCTGGATGACTGAGAATCTTCATAGACAATAAATTATTAAGTAGATATTTAATCCCTTATTGGTCCATCAATCAGGTTACCTTTGCAAGTCTGCTATTTGGGCAGCATTCACATCACAAAGACCAAAAATTTGTTTACAATAATAGTGATATTCTGCAATTAAAAAATACAAAGATTTCTACAACCTGGACTTTTGGAAACTTTTTTTTCTTCTGTATCCGAACCTCTGCTCAACATGTCAAAATAGCATAATTTTGATACCATTTGTCCTCCTTCCTCTTAAACCTAAATAATAAAAATGGAACCTCCTTTTCACTGATCCCACCTCAGGCTCAGACATTTCTGGGGCATGATCCATCCGGACCGCAGAAGTGGAATAATCGATGATATGTTGATGTGATGGAATGAAAAAAAACTCAGCTGTCTGGATGTCCTTCTGGTTAGGTTTGAAAATGTAGAAGGATGATTTGTCCACATTAGGAGAAAAGAATTTTGCCAGATCTTGGAGAGGAAACGTTATGGCAGTAAACTGTTTTTCAGGGAGCTGCTGAACTTCTGTAAATGAAGCATACTGTACAGGAGTCCTGCTTTGGGCCATAAACCGTTTCTGTAGTAGGCTGATATATCTGCTAGATTTTGACAATTGATGCACCTTCACGCATAGATTTTCCATCATCACGGACAACTCAGTAACTATAGATATGTATCTTCAAACGGGGAGTTTCAAGTCCAAATTTCTAGTGAGAAAAAAGGAAGAAAAAGTTAGCAATCATGATTGCTTTAACTCAGCTTTCTCTAATCTGGTGCTCTCCAAAGGGGTTGGCCTTCAAATCTTATCATCATCAGTCCCCTATTTTTAATGGATGATTGAAATTATCATTCCAAATATCTGGAGAGCATTTGGGTTGGGGATCACTTCCGTAGGTAGTTAAAAAAACGGTGAGACGGAAGCTGTACAAATCTAATAACTAAATAATACCACAAACATTTTACTCCTGCCCCCTATAGCATTTTTTTTTCTTTAACTGATGCTGGCTAACAGAATACATCATGTCATCCTGTATTTGCTCCTAGTGAATAAGATTCAATCGCGTCAAAAAATGATTTCCTTTTGCTAGATAAAATCGGATATTTAAAGGCAGATGGTTTTGGGGGGGGGAGGAAGGAAAGCTTCAATAAAGATTTAGCAATAAACAAAAGATAATCTGGAAGACGATGCAGCAGTAATTGTAATTGTAATATAAAATCCATACATTAGAACAGCTAAGTGATTTTTTTTATTATTTAAAGAAATGCATTTGAGGCGGCGGAGTTGCTTCCCCAATGTGATGTCCTTCATAGGACAGGACATTAAATCGGCAAAGATTGAACACAGAAAGGAAACTTTTAACGCAATCTGATTCAGGGACGGGGATCAAAAGAAGACGCGCACAACCACAGCAGAAACCAAGGTCTCACCATTCTCGCTTCTATCAGTACGGAAAGCCAGCATGCCTTACCCGGAAGCTGGGATTGCTTGCTCCGAAGTCTTTGACCCGGACGCCAGAGAACATAGAGATAGAAACAGATTACGGTCCTTGCAAGGCAGTTTAAAAAAGCAAACCACATTTTATACCCGTGATTGAACCTGAATGAATTAAAAAGCAGTTCCCTTCCGAAATTTGTACAGTTGTGGGAATTTGGCTTTGGCAATGATTACGAGGTGTGTTAAGCTTTAGATTGATTCACCTTCTGCTCTTAGCCAAGTTGGAAGGTATGATTCACTCCTCTCTTAGAAAAAGGAAAAGAAACTTCAAAAATATTAAAAGAGCAGGAAAATTCCCCTAAAAGAAAATAAGCAGAAACTCAGGCAGAGTTTCAGCCCCCACCTTTGTCAATGGGCCATTAAGAAGCTGAAGCCACCCTATTTTCCACAACAAAGGACGGACAAAATTACAAAAGGAAGGCCTGCAACATCCAAACAGGTATGGGACACAGAAAAAAGCAAGCACCCAAAAAGGAAAAGAAATCAAGCCAAAGTAATTAGAATTTTAAACACATGAGAAAAGGAGATATTCACTAAAACACAGTAATAACAAACTGATACATTATAGGGAACGAACAACTGCAAAGAGCTAGGAAAAACAGAGATTGGACTTATTTGCCAGATCCAACACGGAAGAACCCAATCACAAAAAAGCAGGATTTAAACACCATAAAACAATCACACACACAAATCAGGGATTCACATGCCAAATCAAAAGAATTTCAAAAGACTTTAAAGGGTCACATAGAAAAATCAAAAGACCTTTTAGGATATAAAAAAAGGGGGTTTTCTTACAGCTCAAACAGGCTATCCTTGGAACACCGTGCTTGTATTTATTTGTTTCTTGCCTGCCTTTCTATAAACAATAAACTAATTCTGCTTTCAAGCAGCTGACCTCCAATCATTTCGAAGTAATCTCCTAGCCGGGAGTTTTGAATTTAAGAAGGGAAAGCTCTGCCTTCCAATAATCCTTAAAGGGAAAGGCTTCTTTTTCTTCCAACATTTAGTGTTTTTCCCGTGGCATGTTGTGTGAATTTAATCGTTGTGGCTTATCCATCAAACAATGGATAACTCCATAAGAAAGAGGTGATAGAATAATAGTACCGTACATTTTGATAGAGGAATTTGTGGCTTTTCGTGTGTAAGCAGCTTCATAGATAGGTCCGTTTGTTAAAAATGAACTTATACCATATATAAGCAATAGGAAATCATCAAGAGTAGACAGAAGTCTTGGAACATTTATAACGTTAACAAGACAATGGTTTAACATGAAATGTGCAGGGTGTTTTCCCTAAAGTCAGTGATTATGCTCTGCAAGTAGCTTATCAAAGTCTATGAGTTCACATTTAACTCTAATTCAGAGTTTTATTACTCAAGCAAAACAGATGTGCTCATGTATCATGTCCACACTAAGCCAAACATATCAAAATATGATTTAGGGCTTATCAGCATTACAGTCTTAAACTGCCTGATTTTTGTATGTAAGCCTCTTTGAAATGAAGCTGTCAGAACAAAACGTTTGGTTTCAAACACTTCTGAGTCCCTGACATTCTATCTGTAAGCAGTAACACAATAATACTGTAATTTATTGTTTGGCAGCTAGGTGGCAATACAGGCAAAAAAGCATTTTTCTGGGAATGTAGCAATTGTAAGGAAAAAAGTTAGTTATGAAAGTTTAAATGTTTGTGTCTAGTTCTCAACTGGCCTGATCCAAACCTTCAAATCTATTTTGTTTGTGCTTGCTGGCAAATCTTAATTAAAACATTATTTGAATATATTCTGGTAGTCACAAAAAGTTTTCAGGTCCTTTATCTTTCAAGTGTATTTAATTATTATGGATCTGCTTTGTCCTAGTGCAAAATTTGGGCTTTATCCAATCATGTTAATATGCCTGTTAGTAGGAATAACACCACTTAGCTACCTAAGAACTGGGATCTTAGTAAATAGAGGGAACAATGAAATAGAGGAAACAATGATTAATTATGCAGTAAATTTAATCTGGTTTACATTTGTGAATAAATATTCAGGAAAGGAATAGAAGAAAGACATATTTTTTCAGAAACACAAAGTTAATATTAAATATTTGTCATTAATGTTAATATTTAGTATTAAATTATGTGTATGTACTATTTTCTATAATAAAATATCTGTCTAATAAAATATGACATAAATCTACTATGTTCCTAATAATTGTGAGTAGAATTTATAAATTTATAATTTTTATAATTTATACATTTTTTCCATGAGACTTATAGAAGCAATTACAAGAGGCTAAATTTGTTATCTATTTGATAATGCTACAACTCCAAATAGCTGGGGAATTTCAAGAGTCGTAGTCCATACATCTTAAAGTTGCTGGGGTTGAGAAACTCTAAAGCTTGGGGCCTCAATACAAGCCACAACTCTGAAAACAGAATTTTTCTACTGACTCATGCAGTATGTATGGGAATGAAAAAGAGGAATTTTGCCTGTAAGTCTTGGTTGTTTTTTATAACTTCTCAGACAATTTCTAATTATAGGCTGATGACACAGGCATGACATGGCAAATATAGAAGCCAGATTCTGGTGGAAAAAAAGCATTGTCAAACAGATAATAAATTTAGCTTCTAGTTGAAAATTGCTTCTGTAAGTCTCATGGAAAAAATAAATTATGTCTTTCTATTACGTGGACATTTTTTAGAATAAATTATTTTAAAACATCCATGCTTTTTACATGATGAAGCAGTAATGTTTATGTTGTATATCTTTGCTTCCGCCCTGGCTACACAAGATTTAACTTTCACAATTCTTGCAGGCCCATGTTCCTTGCTGCTGTGGTTAAACTTTTTGTGTAAAAAATACATGAAATTCTGGGGCTTTTTTGGGGGGTTTTATTCAGCCAATAATAATAAGCCAACTGAAGATAAGTTACTGCAACTTTTTGAATGTCTGAACTCTTTACCAACAAGGCAAAAACTATTCGTCCCCTCCCAAAAAGGGAGGGAGAGACAGAAATGTGTTTTTCAAGACATTTATATGTCAGTTGACATTCCCAGGTTGAGTGAAATGGAAATGCTTTCTGATATACAGACTAGGGGGGAAAATGGTATAATTTTAGTCATCAGAGCAAGGCAGGGGCAGGCAAAAGCTAAAGGCTATATTTGATGTTTTGGAGAAGGGATGGGAAAGAGGGACAGAGTAGCCTTACAAAATGAACAGGGTTTCGTCATATATGTAAACAACCAGGATTTTTCTGTTTGGGGTAGAGTGGGTTGTTTTAATTGTGCGAAGCCTGTTTTGGAGGTGTTGGAAGAAATATCCTTCTGGGCTCAGTTCCAAGTGGGGAAAAAACACTGGATTCATGGAAGTTGCTTGGAAAGAACGTTTATTGATGAACAGGATCACATGCCTTGGAGATCTTGGACAAAAAAAAGGGAAGAAATGCTGAGAGTCCCTGGGTTTTATACCCTCGCTGGCTTTGAACTTCCTGGGCCACAGGAAGAGTATCCTGATTGGTTGTTGCCAGAAGTCATGGCTAGCTTTGTAGGTTGTCTATGTGCTAAGTTTGGTTGAATCTTGTTGGGTGATACAATGAAGGGAAATTAAATGGCTCTGCCTGAAGGAGGTAGATCTTTGTTATGTAGAATGGACTGCCTCAGGCCCATTAACAAAGGGTGGGGGATGAGTTTTTGCTTCCCTTTTATGGGAAATATTCTGCCCTTTTAATATTTCCTAAAATATCTAATTTTCCTAGGAGGGGGGTGGGTGCTAACTTCCTACAGAGAGTATGCTGAATTTTTGTGCACTTGAACCATAAAATGGTGGGAAACCACATCATTGATACTTTTGGTCAGAGAATGCTCAATCTACAACAAAAAATAGGATTCTGGTTTCAGCAAAATGGAATCTCAGATATCCATTTTGCCTCAGAGTGTAATAATAAATAATATCTATCCAGGCTTACGGCATAAGCAAGTAATGTCTAATGGGTTGTGTCTCACAAGGACTAATACAAATGTATTTGATCAAAGGCAGTGAGCTCAGTTAGGAAGGCTTTAAACTGAATGCTGTGGGGATGAAAGAAGAAGGTAAAGGATCTTCGATAAAGCCTTGATTCTTGTAGAGGGATATGAGAATCATGGGGCCTATTAAACTCAACGAAGTATCAGGAGAAAAAGACTCATAGTTCATGATCCTTACTATTGTAGGAAGAAATATCCTTCTGGTTCTGCTCCAAGTGGGGAAAAAGACACTCCAAAACATGGAGACTGCTTGGAAAAATGGTTTAATGGTGGACAGGATCACATGGTGTGAGTTCCTGAACAGAAAAGGGGAGAGACACAGCGAGTCCCTGGGTTTTATGCCCTCTCTGGCTTTGAACTTCTTGGGGCCCAGAAAGAGTATCCTGATTGGTTGTCAGACTCCCAGGGGGTGAGAGTCTTAGCTAGCTTTGCTGGCTGATGTAATCTTCCCAGGGGCCATGTGGTGAGTTTCTGTTGCTAGATGGGTCCTATTGTGTTGCAGATGATGGTCCATTGACAAAGATTGAGTTTCTGCCTCTGGCCCATTGACAAAGGGTGGGGGCAGGAAGATGGGAGCTGCTTCGTCTTTAAAACATGTTTCTCCATTTCTCATCCACGGAAACATAATATTCTGCCTTTTTAATATTTCCCAAAATATTTCATTCCTCTAAGAAAGGGGTGGGTGCTAACTTCTTACACTATCTTATACTGATTCATAGAGCATGAGAACACAAAGGCATATATGATTGGATGGGATATCTACCACAACTTCAGTATAGCAATACAATAAATCCAGCTTGATCAAAGGAGACAGAAGGGAAACAGAAGTTGCATTGTGTGTTAAAAGTATTTTTACTGATTTTAAATTCAAGTGAATGAACCTGCTGATACTGTAGACAGCAAATAGGTAGGTTAAAATAAGTAGAGGAGCAGATAAAATAAAAGCCAAAGCATATATAATAGCAATATTATTAGTATTAGATTTCAGTCATGAACAATTTCATTACATAAATAATTACAGTTAGGATATAATAAACAAGAAGCATTCATGCCATACTCTATGCAGCATCCAGCTTAAAATAAGTGAAAGAACAAATATCTTAAAAGACAATTCATAGCAATTTTTTTAAAAATAAGAGAACTAAGCTAAAATAAGCAGATTAATAGAGACAAATGTAAATAATAGGGCAAAGGTTAGTAGGTAATAAGAAATATGGGAGCAAATTCATTAATGAATTTGGGCAGCATATGGGCCCTTGGTATGTAGTATTTATATTCACAACTTCAACTCAAACCTCATCACTTTTTGACTTCTCCTGTCAATGTTCCTGCCTGAAACTCTCTCAGGTGTCTGAATGCTTCCTGATAGGTTATTCTATCTGGTCTGCATTTTCAGCATCAGCATCATTTTCCACAAAAAAGGGAAAAAAGGTTGGGAATGGATAAAAATTGAAGTTTTATCATATGAACAACATACTTTAACATACTAGGATCAGAAATCGGCAAGAGCGAACACTGTAAAAACTAATTTTAATTCCCATTTAGTGGCATCTGCTATTTACATGCATTTTTATCAAAGGGTACCTTGGCAGAAACATTGCATTTCTTAGAAAACTAAACTATTGTACCATTTTGAGTCACATTAGTGGAAATTAATACACTTATTTCCTTTGTGTAAACTTATTTTGAACTTAAACTTCCACCAAAAGCATAGAACCATCTTCAGCTACCAATTAAAGCACTGGTTTTGCTTTTGTTTTTCTCTCATACTTTATTGTCCTATTTCAAGTTTTTGTTCATAAACTGCAAAATACAATACCGGGGAAGCTTGTAAATTTTTAAAAAGTTAATCATTTATTTTACTACACTGTAAAGATGTAGGAAAAAATGTCAACAGTAATGTTTTTTGACTAAGACAATTGATGGTATGGTATTTTTATCATCCATAACACCACACCCAAGGCAGCAAGCTAGTCTAGGGATCTTAGGCCAAATCATGTAGCTTCTCCTGCTCTTCTTTTTAACAGAGAAGACGAGGTAGAGAACTCAGGAGAAACAGCCTTAGAGCGCTTTGCTATTTCTGCCCTCAAGCATCAGTTTGCCTGAAGATTTGGCTAACTCTGCCTAATTGTAGGTGCAGTCCTGAACAGTAAATCAAGTCATTTATCAAATTTTGAGAATATTGGGCTTTTTCCCCTTCTCCCTATGAAATAGAAAAGAAAGTAATTGCTTATCTGTTTGGTTTTTTAAGTTGTTTTCAATTGTTCTAATGTTGTTGTTATTATATTGCATATTCTAACGGTGGCCAGAATTACTGTAGCGCAAATGTGGAAGTCAACCAATACACCATCGGAAGAAACAATAATAAAGAAAATCCTCGAATGCGCCAAAATGGATAAATTAACAATGGAGATCAAAGAAAGAGAAGACTCGGATTATTATAAAGTGTGGAATAGGTTTTATACATGGTTGGAAAACAGAAATCAAATTAAGAAATAAGAATATAAAGTGAAATTTGAAATTAACATACTGGATATAAACGTAAATAATGATCCTGCTAACAAAACAGTTAATTATGAATATTTAAAAATAACGAGAAGGAGTGGGAGGATAAAAGCTAAGAGTAAAGACAAAAGTCGATGCAGAAAGTTGTAAAATTGTATATCTCTGTTGTTAGCATTGTATTTTAACATCTGATTTGTGTGTGTGTGGGTGTGTTTTGTCTCTTGACTTCTTTTGCTATTGTGTGTTTGGTTTTAAAATGTAAAATACTCAATAAAAATTATTTTATAAAAAAAAGAAAAGAAAGTAATTGCTTCTTATCTGTTTGGTTTTTTAAGTTGTTTTCAATTGTTCTAAAGTTGTTGCTTTTAAACGGCCAGTAAATTTATGATTGATTTCTCTGTTTTTATGTATTCAATCATAGCCAATTTGTTATGTAACAGCTTTTCGATTTTCATGAAAAGAATGACAGAAAATTTTTGTGGAGATGAAATAGAGAAGCTTGAAGCAGCCTCTGTTTTGAGACAGTGCCTGGGTTCAGCTAGCCGCCTTCTTCTTTTTCTTTGAATTTTATTGGAAAAACTTATCTTCACAAGACAGCAGCTTTGTTTAGGGAACAAATGAGAAAAATGCTTGATCTGTTTCCTCAGTGATCACATTTTGACTGTAAGCACAGGAAGTCTTGCACAGTACAAAGGCAGTTGACAGAAGCAAAATTGTTAATCAGTTGCTGCAGAAATGAAAGGACATTAAAAGCAGGAGAAAGATGCCATCTGGCATTTTTAAAAAATGTTCACTGAAAGATGCTCATTAGAACAACAAATAGTTGTACAATAGAATGGGTCAAATAGAGAAACAATTGTGTGAACCATGGAAGCAAAATGCAGTGATTTTATTATGAAGATTTGGGGTGCTGGAACCCTTCTCACTATTATGATGGCCATGGCAGTATCTGGTAAGTTCAATATGTTGAAGTAAGTAAAGATGTTGTTTTTCCCTGGAACATTTGCTTCTCTGTTTTGGAAAGGAGTAGGATATTTTGCAAAAGATCTGGGATATATTTAAACAATTTTTAAAGATAGAATATTTTGTAAGTAGTTGTCAACACCTATGTTCCTAAAGCAATGGCCCTTGCTTTATCATGTTGAAATTAAGTGGCATTATTATATAAAAGTAAGTTTATATTATAACCTGAAGAATAATGATAGAGTGAGAAAAATGGATAATCATTCTAGGTTATAGTGATATATGTACCCTGTTTTCCCCAAAATAAGACATCCCCTGATAATAAGCCTAATCGGGCTTTTGAGCGTATGGCAATAAGGCCAAGCGCTTATTTCAGGGTTCAAAAAAATATAAGACAGGGTCTTATTTTCGGGGAAAGACGGTACTTAGTAATTTATTTTTAATTCTTTATTATTTTTATATTACTGTTTGTGTATGTATTTATTCCATAATTCTTCCAGAGTTCAGAGTTGCACATATTGGTCTTCCTTCACACGTTTTATATCCATAGCCATTCAGACTATGTTAATAGATGGGAAATGGCCAGCTTATGCTATGAACTTTACAGTGAGTAATTAAAAAGTATCACCTTAGTTCTAATCTAAACACTATGCCATCCTGACTTTACACCACTATGTATACATGCCTAATGCATGACGATTTAATGTAAAAAACTACAGTATCCAGTTGAATGATTCTGGAAGCCATTTTCAAATTTGACCTTAGGAAATAAGACGCCTTGTTTAATACGTTTCTGAATGCTACTTGCTAAATCAATAATTTATTTAGTTTTGTAGTATAACTTGGAGTATAAATTTATGCTTTCGTATTATAAGTTTTATAGGGCTAGCCCTATCAGGAGAAATTGTTCAAAAGAGTACAATATTTTACAAACATTTTATTTAGATCAAAGATGTTCTTTAAGGTGTTACTCTGCTTGTAGGAGGTAATGCAAAATTCATTAATTCTGTAGGCCAAGCATGCTATTATATGTTAAATCATCTGTTTCCTTTGTTAAAATAGTTATTGAGCCAACCCATGCTATAGAAAAAGTAGGAATAACAGAATTGGAAAAGACCTTGGAGGTCTTCTAGTTCAACTTGGTTTTTTAATTTATTTATTGATAAATGTATAAAGATTGTTTGTGAAAACGTTTCACAACGGAGAGTATTTATTGAATACATAGGCCACCAAATCATTCCAACGTCCAATGGTTTACATTACAACAAAATAATACACAATAAAAATATCCTTCATAGTAAAAACCAAATAATAAAACAGCTGTGATAAAAAAAATAAGAAATTATGCCCCAACCTTTGTAATACAAAGAACTAAAAAAAGCCCTAAATTAATAGTTACAATAAAAATGAAAAACATGTAATTAAAAAGGGGTGATGATGAAGGACTATGTCCCGTAGATGCTCTGTATAAGTTTAGCCTTTGGTGATTTTTGGAAAGCTATTATGGAAGGCAGCAGTCTCACTTCTGGAAAGAGGTTGCATCATTGATAAACAAGTCTTTCTACCCACAGCTGTCCTGACATCATGAAAACAAATGTGTGTATTATCTTATATGTAGATAATGTTTCTTACTGAAAACCTGAATGATATTTAGGAAATGTTAGAACACATTGTATAACGCCACAAGCATGAATCTCAAAATTAATGCATCAAAGGCAGTTTTCTTTGACAGGAACTGTGAAATTAAACTTGGAAAATGGTGAAAAATTAGTTATGTGGTAAAACTAGAAGATGTAATATCATTAATAAATGTGCGCTAAATGATACAAAAGTGAGTGATCGGTGCAAAAGAAGTACATTCAAGTGGGTTTGGCCATATAAAGGGATTGAATGATAATTGAAGTTGAAAGCAAATAAATGAGGGAAGAATGAATGGATTGAGAAAAGGGGCTGCTAGAGAAAACCATGGTTGAATAGAATGGGTGAGAGATCCTCAGAAAAAGAAGAGTGAGAAGGCTGATGGACAAAATGGCAGTGGATGAATCAGTGTATTAATGTGATAAAAGCAAGAGTGATTTGCCGGCATAGAAAAGTGGAGAGAAGTATAGTAGATGGTTTGAGGTAAATTCAATTTAGTTTGACTTCTGATTCTTTTCTTTTTTTAATTTATCTTTTCAGTACTTTTAATATTTTTCTATGCTTTGCATAATTTAGTTTATACTGATAGGGTATAATGCATTGGGTTCTCAGAGATCACTGGAGGATTAGGCCATTTGTTAACCATTGTTTTTAATGTGTTGCTAGGCTCTGAGAATTTCATTTGTTAAATGGGTGGCCATATAAATCAATTTAACAATTGAGCAAATGTGAGTAAATCTGAGAGAATATTTGGGAAATATTAGGGAAATTAGGGAAGGAAAAGGGGAAGTGAATAGTGGGAGAAAGAAAGGGAAAAAGAAAAAAAAAGGCATTGACTTCCAATTCCTTTGGTACAGTTGAATAAGGCATTAAGATCTACGCTCAACTTTTTACTTTTTTATAATAATAGAAACTAGCCATTTCTGTAACAACAAATCTATCTAACTGGTAAAACCCAAAATCAAGTTTCATCTTTTTCCACGTGAAGCACAAAATCCAGAAGTGGTAAAGGTATTTGGGTTTTTTTCTTTAATCAGAGCAGTCAGTTTAGCTAACTCCATCAGTTTTTGCAGCCATTCATCCATTGTGGGGGTCGAAGTGACCTTCCATTTCTGTGCGTAGAGTAGTCTTGCTGTCATCAACATATATAACATCAAAGTTCCGAATTTTTTTCCCAAGTCTTGTTCCATTAAACCCAAAAGAAAAGTCTGGTTTTTTTTCTATATTCACTTTAAGAATTTTCTGTATTAAGATATGAATCCTACTCCAATATTTCTTTGCTTTATCACAAGTCCACCATAAATGATAAAATGTCCCTTCTTTACATTTATGTTTCCAACATTCATTTGAGGGTACCTTTATACATTCTTGACAATTTATCTGGAGTTAAATACCAACGATACATCTTCTTATAAATTTTTTCTTTTAAATTATAGCTTAATGTAAACTTTAAACCTTTATTCCACACATTCTCCCACTGTTCAAGCATTACATTATATCCAAAATTCCTTGCCCACTGAATCATACAATGCTTTACTTGTTCATTTTCCAGATTTAAATCCAATTACACTTTATAGACTTTTGCAATAATACGTTCATCACTACCACACAGTAAAGTATCCAATTCATTTTTAATAAAGTTAAACCCATGATTTGTTTAAATCTTTCTTTCATTTGTAAGTATGTAAACCAATGAGAAACATGAACTTCTGATTCTAACTCCTCCTTAGATTTGAGGGTAGGGTCTCCTAAGTTAAAAGATATTATTTTACCACCAGTTTGGCCTTGTCGCCATTTCTTTTCTAAAAATGGGTTTCCTCCTGTGGGGAAACCCAACGAGGCATCTTCATGAAAAACCATGTTTACCTATAATAATTCTTGATAACATTTCTTTCTATATCTCTCTAGATAAATCCAGTAAATATGCAAAGATTGGAACAACCATTGAACTGCACTGTCCTCCAGAAAGATATAATCTGACAGTATGGAGGGTGAACTTTAACAATGGAATAAATTGCCATTTATCATTTAAGAGAGAGAACAATACCACAGCCAGAAACTGCAGTATGAACATGGATTGGGTATCTAGACCGGAAAAAGATTCTGCTGTTCAGATAAAATCATTTCAAATGTCCAGTGAAGGAATATATAGGTGTTTCATTGCTACTGCTAAAGGAATGTTAAACCATGAATATGAAGTATCTTTATCAGGTAAGAAACAACGTATTTAAAATCATTGTCTTGGATTGTTATAGTCAGAACTATTATAGTCCTTTTTCATACATTTATGTCATTTTTCAGGATATTTCAAAACAGTTTATAATATTAAAATGCAAACTTATAAAATATATTTTTATGATTAATACATTTGCTTGTACTTGTTCTTGTAATATCCTGTTTCATTAATGTGTTTGCAATCAGCTATCTTCCACCATCCTTCTGCTTTCAGAAGTGGGGAGGAATAACTGCAGATTGTTATGGAGTATCAGCCGATTATTATCTTCATTTAAACCTGACAAAATGTAGGAATTGCTAATTTTTGAAAACATAAAGAATTTGAAGTTCCATCTTCCATATTTTTCAAATGCCAACATATATATATATATATATATATATATATATATATATATATATATATATGCAAGTATTTTTTTTTTAATAAAAAGTTTTTATTGGTTAAGAATATACAATATTATAGTTTACAATATGTTGAATTTTCAATATCTTTATAAAAAGATATTTCAATTATTATTTTCTTTTTTTTAAAATTTCTCACACAACAGACATTATTATCTTAAATCAAAACAAACAACCAGGTTATATAAAAATTATATAAACAAAAAAAAGAGTGTTATACAAAATACAATAAAAGAAGAGAGAGAAAAGAAAAATGTCAATTAAAAAAACCTTAAACAATAGATTCCCCTCCTTTCTTCATTTCCTAGTTCTGGCTCTTAAAACCATGGTCTGGCTTCCCTCCCCCTCCCGGGCCGCAACAGCTCCGTCCGCCTCCGCTCCTTGATCATCTAATACTTCCCCCTCTTCGGCTCCTGTATCTTCTCCACCTAGGAAGGATTTATGTTGGTCAAAAAAAGCCTTAGCTTCCGTTACATTATTAATTTTCTTCTTACTGTCCTCCCAAAAAATCATCAAACCCTCCGGAATCAGCCACCTAAAACCTACTCCCTTGAGGTACAGCTTATTTGATAAAAAATAATATTTTCTTCTTAATTCTCGTACCTGTCTGGGAATCTGCTTCAGGATGGTGATCTCCTTGCCCCTGTACACCAGCGCCCCCAGTCTTTGTTTTCTCAATATCTCATCTCTCAGTTCCCTTCTCACAAATTTAATATGAATCTCTCTTGGTAGATTATGTAAAATTGCAAATTGTGAGTTTACTCTGTACACCAAGTCCACATCCCTTCCAATAGACTCCAAATCTCTTTCTAAAAATTCACCCAACATTTTAACCATCACTTCTCTCAAATTTTCCTGGTCAAGTTGTTCCACGTTTTGGAACCTGAGAAAATAAGACATCTTATCCAATTGTAAGGTTAACATTGCATTTCCTCTCCCATCCTCCACCTTCTGGAGTGCCCGTACCTCCCCCTCCAGACCCCCCATCTTCTTCTTGTTTTGCTCTGCCAGCTATTGAACATCATTTAAATCTTTTTTCATAAGTGTCATTTCAGATTTAATTTCAGATAATCCTTTTTGGACGTCATCTAACTTGTCCAACTTTTGGTCCAATATTGCCAGTCTTTCCAAAATTTTCCCCATGTCAGTTGCTGCTGATTTGTGGCCCTTAGCCATCTTAGATCAGTAGAAGATGAGAAATCAAAGGGCAAACCTCCAGAGAAGAAAGAGGGATTCGCAATCAAAGTAATTTTTCAACTGTCCACCAGTGGGCGCTCACAGGAGCAACGAGTCCGAAGTATAGAGTAGGTCAAACAGGAAGCCAGAGGAGAATGTTGTCTTCAATCATAAATAAAGAAGCAGGAAGTCAGACAGTCGCCATTGTCTGCCGGGGGGAGGGGCCACCAGACCTCTCCAAGAAACTCTGCCACAGCCATCCTCCAAGGAAAAGTCAGAAAGGTAAGGGGTTTCACCCCATCTCCTTCCCCCTAATTCTCTGCCACGGCACCTTTCCAGCTACAAGGGGGGGGGGAAACTCCAACCCCCCCTCTCGCCTCCAGGATGCCTGCTCCACTCTGCAATCAGTCAGTACAGTCCGTTGTGCCTTCTTAGGTAGCACCGGTCCCCTTAGGCGCTGTGGCGCCTCGGCGGCCTCGAAAAAAAGCCGCCGATCGCCTCCCGCCCCCTCTGGAGCCTCGGGCGCGCCAGCATCGGCCTCCCGGCCCCTGGAAGTGAGGCAGGGGACCCCTGGCGAGCCGCCCTCAAACGGCAAACGCCCCAATAATGGGGCGCTTGGCCCAAAGGGCCTCCAGATGGGGGGGATCAGACTCTGGGGCCAGAGCTAGCCCGATCAAAGTCTGTCGCCAGCGGAACCGGAAGCGGAAGTCACCTATATATGCAAGTATTTATATGCTGCCCTTCTCCTGAAAGGACTCAGGGCGGCGAACACAGGTAAAAACAAGTAAACAGATAAAAACATACAATAAAAACCCAATTAAAACCAGTTAAGATCGAATGATAATAAATAATAACACCCAAGAATCTAAATCAGCCCATTTGTTGGAATAGCCAAGTCTTCAAGCCCCGACTGAAGGAACGGAGATCAGGAGCCATCCGGAGCTCGGTGGGTAACTCGTTCCAGAGGGCAGGGGCGCCCAGAGAACGCCCTACCCCTGGACGTTGCCAGACAACATTGTCTGGTCAACGGTACCCTGAGGAGAGCAGCCCTGTGGAAGCGGACAGGATGGTGGGAGGCAGGCAGGAGATGGTCCTGCAAGTACTCTGGACCTAATCCATGTAGGGCTTTATAGGTGAGTACCAGCACCTTGAAGCGGATCCGGAGGACCACCAGTAACCAGTGCAGCTCACACAGGAGAGGTGTTACAGGGGAGTAATGAGGAGCTCCTGTAACAACCCGCGCGGCCGCATTCTGGACCAGCTGGAGCCTCCGGGTGTACCTCAAGGGCAGCCCCATGTAGAGGGAATTGCAGTAATCCAAGCGGAAGTAACCAGGGCATGAGTAACCGTGCAAAGGGTATCTCGGTCCAGGAAAGGGCACAACTGGCGCACCAGGCGAACCTGTGCGAAAGCCCCCCTGGTCACGGCCATCAAATGATCTTTTAAAGACAGCCGAGAATCCAGGAGGACACCCAAGTTGCGAGTTCTTTGTACGGGGGCAAGTACCTCCCCCCCATCAAAAGTGATGGGACCTCTGAAACACGAGGTGCCGGCATCCTCAGCCACTCAGTCTTGGAGGGGTTGAGTCTGAGTCTGTTCCTCCCCATCCAGGCCTGCACCGCCTCCAGGCAACGGGACATCACAGAAAGGACATCCCCGGGGTGGTCTGGGGTGGAGATGTACAACTGAGTATCATCCGCTACCTCACTCCAAAACCACGAATGATCTCACCCAGCGGCTTCATATAGATGTTAAAGAGTAGGGGGGAGAGAACCAACCCCTGAGGTACCCCACAAGTTAGGGGCCTCGGGGTGGATCTCTGTCCCCCCGCCCAGACAAACTGCGAGCGACCTGAGAGGTAGGAGGAGAACCACTGTAGAACAATGCCTCCCACCCCTAACCCCGCAAGTCGCTGCAGTAAGATATCATGGTTGATGGTATCGAAAGCCACTGAGAGGTCAAGTAGGACCAGGATGGAGAAACAACCTCCATCCCGGGCCCGCCAGAGATCATTCACCAGAGCAACCAATGCCGTTTCCGTGCTGTACCCGCGCCAAAAACCCGACTGGTACAGGTCTAGGTACTCCGTTTCCTCCAGGAACTGTGGGAGCTGTTGGGCCACCACAGTCTCAACAACCTTCACTATAAAGCGGAGGTTGGAGACGGGCCGATAGTTATTAAGTGAGTCTGGATCCAGGGCAGGCTTCTTGAGGAGGCGTCGAACCACCGCCTCCTTAACAGAGACGGGGAAGTTCCCTTCCCTCAAAGAAGAGTTGACAATTGCCTGGATCCAGTCTCCAGTCACCTCCCAGGCAGCTGAAACAAGCCAGGAGGGACACAGATCCAACAAACTCGTGGTGGCACCCAGTCTACCCACAATCCTGTCCACTTCATCGACGGAAACAGGGTCAAACTCAACCCAGATGCTACTCCCAAGACCTACCCCAGTCTCCCAAGTGGATTCCGCCCAGTCAGAGTCCAATCCGATCTGGATCTGATAAATTTTATCATACAGAAACTGCACAAAATCCTCAGCTCTGCCCTGCAAGGGGTCTTCCCTCGGTCCCTGATTGAGGAGGGAGTGGGTCACTCTAAACAGAGTGACCTATATATGCAGTATTCCTATAACTCATCAATAAATCTTAACAAGCTAGTGGATCATGGTGAGAAAAGAAGAGAAGAGAGGGGAGGGGAGGGGAAGGGGAGGGGAAGGGGAGGGAAGGGAAGGGAAGGGAAGGGAAGGGAAGGGAAGGGAAGGGAAGAGAAGAGAAGAGAAGAGAAGAGAAGAGAAGAGAAGAGAAGAGAAGAGAAGAGAAGAGAAGAGAAGAGAAGAGAAGAGAAGAGAAGAGATCTTGGAGGTCTTCTAGTCTAACCCCCTGCTTAGGCAGGAAACCATATACCATTTCAGACAAACGGTTATCCAATCTCTTCTTAAAAACTTCTAGTGTTGGAGCATTTACAACTTCTGGAGGAAATTTGTTCCACTGATTAATTGTTCTAATTGTCAGGAAATTTCTCCTTAGTTCTAGGTTGGTTCCCTCCTTGACTAGTTTCCATCCATTGCTTCTTGTCCTGCCCTCAGGTGCTTTGGAGAATAGCTTGACTCCCTCTTCTTTGTGGCAGCCTCTGAGACATTAGAACATTGTTATCAATGTTTCAATCTTGCTGTACCATTCCAATTCCTACAGGTATTCTTAGAATATTTTGGGATCATAAAACATTTATATTTATCAGCCCATCATGTCCTGAAGCATGGCTAGATCTCACAGATATTATCTTTTTATTACTCATGCAGTGCTCACACATGGAACGTTTGGCAAAACCTCCAACCCATCTTTCCTTCAGCAATCTGGGGAGAGGCTTTCCGTGATGGTTTTTATGAGCAATAGTGCAATTATATTATCAGCACTGCAGTTGACTGAGGAGATTAACACAAGGTTGACTGATGATTAATTTGTGATATTGCAAGAATGGAAAACTTTATAAGAGGGGATGGAAAGGAAGGAGGGAGGGAACACTTACCGCACTTTTTTCTATATTCATAGGCAGAAAATCAAGCTAAGAAAAGAAAAACTCATGTAAAACTAAGTATGTGGCAGCAACATGAGCATATATATTATTGACTGTAAAGTCACATCTTGAATTCTACATCCAGTTTTGGTCACCGCATTATAAAAAAGATGTTGAGAGCAGTGTGGGTTTCAAATTTTTTTACTACCGGTTCTGTGGGTGTGGCTTGGTGGGCGTGGCATGGCATGGCTTGGTGGGCGTGGCTTGGTGGGCGTGGGAAGGAAAGGATACTGTAAAATCTCCATTCTCACTCCACTCCAAGGGAAAGATACTGTAAAATCTCCATTCCCTCCCCAATCCAGGGGAAGGTTATTGCAAAATCCCCATTTCCTCCCGATCAGCTAGGACTCGGGAGGCAGAGAATAGATGGGGCGGGGCCAGTCAGAATTTTTACTACCGATTTCCGAACTACTCAAAATTTCTGCTACCTGTTCTCCAGAACTGGTCAGAACCTACTGAAACCCACCTCTGGTTGAGAGAGGCTATAGAAAAGAGTGCAGAGAAGAGCAACAAAGATGATTAGGGGCCTGGAGACTAAAACATATGAAGAACAGTTACAGAAACTGGGCATGGCTAATCTAGTGAAGAGAAGGACCAGGGATGACATGTTAACAGTGTTCCAATATTTGAGGGACTGTCACAGAGAAGAGGGGCACAACCTATTTTCTAAAGCACCTGAAGGGCAGACAAGGAACAATTAATGGAAACTGATCAAGGAGAGATTCAACCTAGAAATAAGGAGAAATTTTCTGATAGAACAATCAGCCAATTTAACAACTTGCCTACAGATGTTGTGGATGCTTCATCAGTCCAGGCTTTCAAGAAGAGACTGGACAGCCATCAGTCAGAAATGGTATAGTCTCCTGCTTGAGTAGGGGGTTAGACTAGATGACCTACAAGGTCCCTTCCAACTCAGCTATTCTGATTGCTCAAATACATGCTTTTTTCTAGTGATTCCTACTTCTCAAGGTTATTTGGTGCGTTCCTAGTTCTTTGTTCTATCATGTGCTTACTGATGAGTAAATGTAGCTGGAAATCTGATAATAAGATGCCTCTCACACTAAATGGCTGCTAGCTTGATAAATGTAATTAATTATTTCTTATATGTCCCATTTCATTTTAGTGTCTCCACAAGTGTCCTTGACTCATGCCAATGGCACTGCTGTGTGCAAGGCGGCTGCAGGAAAACCAGCTGCAGAGATATCCTGGAATCCACCAGGAGACTCTCAAAATGTGACTGAAATATTGCCAAATGGCACAAAGACCATCACCAGTACATATAATGTGCAACATGTTAATGAGGATAAGCTTACATGCGTCATCTCCCATCCTACTGGGGAAATGTCACTTATCTTAACTCTACCAGGTAAAATTTAAGCATTTAATCATCAGTTTCACTCGCCAAGTCACATTCGGTTTACAGTAATCGAGAGGTCTCTGTTCTTTGCTGACATTTTAAATAAGTGAATAAGTAATACATCAGACTGTCTCTTTAGCTCAGTGCTATTTACTCTGATGGACAAAGGTTTTAAGAATCTTTCCTATCATCACACATGGTCTACTGCTGGGCTATGGTCCTTTCTTAACTGGACTGATTCTCCTTCAGTCATTCTTGCATGTTAATGAAACAGATTTCCATTTTTCTCTAGCTTTTTTTTATGTTAATTGCTTAAGCCATGGGAATTGAGTTATGAAATTATTTCAGAAAGTAAGAACTAATAATGAATGCTCTTAATACTAGAAATAAAGTACTCTTTAATATTTTCTTCAAACAATTAGGGTGGCTAGATAGTGATCGCCTTTCTGCCTAAATTGCACAGATTGAAAATTCCAGTTACTTTTATGGAAAGGTTGGATCTTTGCATTCCTATTTGTTTTTATTGCCATGACTTCTTACAGCCATGATCGCGAACCTATGGCACCTATGCCCAAAATGGCTTGCAGAGCCATGTCATCTATCATGCGCAGCATCGCCCATTCCTCTTCCGGGTTTCCGGTGCGCATGTGCATGTGATAATCAGCTAGCCTTTGTGTGTGCGGCAGTGTCGGAAACCGGAAGAGCTGGTTTTCCGGCTGGCATGTGCATGCGTGCTGGCCAGCTGATCAGCACATGCATGGCAGTAACTGGAAGACATGCTGACCGGTGTGCATGTGCTCGCTGGAAACTGGAAGTGCCTTATCCGGTGCTCGCATGCTCCCTGGGCAACTCCTCTTCCTGGTCGCGGCCGTGACAAGCGCATGTGCGAAGTGCTCCCTTTTTGGCACTTGGTGCCGTGCAAGCACGTGCACACTCCCTTTTCGGCACCCAGTGCCAAAAAGGTTTGCCGTTACTGTCTTATAGCTTAAAGCAATAAAGATTTTGCAATGAATACAAAGTCTTGTGTGTCTTTGTATCCAAAGTCTTAAATAACCTTTTTAATTAGAAAACATGAATCTGTCTAGGAACATATCTAAATTATAATTAGTCATTCTATTTTCTTTTCTTACCCCTTTTTGTTTATTTAATATAAACAAAACAAGGCTTTAATCTCTCCTACTTATTATTTCTCACACTTTATAAATTCTCAGGTAGAAATGAAAAAAAGGAAAGTTCTACCATGATAATTCTCTATAGCTCTCTTACTGGTCTTTTGGGAATACTTGGATTTTCACTTTCCATCTATCTCTGGAGGTTCTGTGGAAGGTATGTATGCCAAATTTTAACTTAAATTATCTAATGGTTCTTTCATTATTTATCGGAGTTGGTCACGGCAACATTTGTGGGAGTAGAGCAGTGGTGGGTTGTCCCCGGTTCGGACCAGTTCACAAGAACCGGTAGTAAAACCAGCGGGAGTTCCCGCCCACTTCCCCGGATGTCGTCATCGGTGATCTGCGCGTGCGTAGAAGCTTCTGCGCATGTGTAGAAGCAAGGTGCGAGTGTGCTCCTGTTGCGAACCGGTAGTAAAGGTAAGTAGAACCCACCCCTTGAATAGAGGCATTGGCAAGATGGCAGGCAGAACATTGCAATACAAGCCTTTAGAACCCACACAAAAGGGGAGGAGCTTGCATCATGTCACTCTGCCTGGTCTTCCCCACCCCCTTGCAGACACTGCTGGAATACCATGAGCATCAGCTCGGTGCACTACTGCAGTAGTGAAACCATTAAACTTGAAATGGTGCAGTGTGGCTTGTGCAATGAAATGTAAAATGTGGGGAAAAGCAAAAGGGGAAGGCCTTATGGCAGAATGATGGTAATTGTACAGCAGGAGATAGGATTCCGAATCACGAAGGAAGTGGTAAACTGTCCCTCTAGTTTAACTCTGCAAACTTTGCATCTTTTGTTATGAGGAAAGGATGGTTAAACTGAAAAAACACTTTGTTGTAAGTGGTATAAATTTGAAATGCCATTTTTTTTTTAATTTAACAAAACTCATTTGCTGTGGCATTTATTGAGAGAAGGGGATCTGACTATTTTCCTTCCTCCTCCTGTCATCGCAGGAAAAGAAAAATAACTGCAACTACAAATATAGAAACGATTTCAGGACAAAACATCCAGGTAAGACCTAGGAAATAATAATTGATCTGTTTCAAACTAGCCTTTAGTTTTTTGTTTTAAATGATTGTTGGCATTGTAAAACTCACAATAACTTTTAGAAGGCCCCGCTGTGATTTACATGTGCTTGTCATCATATTAAGATTCAGGGGAGAAGACCATTAAATATCTTTAATGATTAATTAGTTAATTTCAGTACTTACTTAGATTTACTGTAATTTAATTTAAATCACAATTTGCTTACGCCTTGACCTAGCGATCTTTTTGGAATACAGTGTCTAGCAATCAGGGGTGAAATGTAAAATTTGTTACTATTGGTTCTGTGGGCGTGGCTTGATGTGCTGGGGGGGGTAATGTGACTGGGTGGGCGTGGCCAACTTTTAAAAAAAAACTTTTCAAAGCATTTTTTCTAATGCTTTGAAAAGCCTCTGGCGATCAGGAAACTCAGCTGGGATCTCAGAGAGGCTTTTTAAAAAATACCTCTCTGCCAATCAGGCAACTCAGCTGGGATCGTCAGTGACTTTTCAAAGCATTTTTTAAAACCACCTCTTCGGCCAAGAGGTTGCAGAAAAAAATGCTTTGAAAAGCCTCTGACGATCCCAGCTGAACCGTGCGATCATTAGAGGTTTTTTTTTTACTTTTAAAAGCATTTTTTCGTTGGAAGAGGTTGTAGAAAAAATGCTTTTAAAAGTAAAAAAAGAAAAAGCTTCTGATGATCGTGCGGCTCAGCTGGGCATGGGGGGGGGCAGGGATTTTTGCTACCGGTTCTCCGAACAATCTGCTGCCATCGCTACCGGATCAGGCGATCCGGTCCAAACCGGGAGCATTCCACTCCTGCTAGCAATGCAGTTTAACAGATAAAAGTGACTTTTGGCTTGAAAACAAAGTGCCATTCCCTACTTATGGCAGGTAGTATGCAAGCAATTCTAATGCCAAAGCCTGGAGCTGCTGAGTCACAGCCAGCTCTGTGAGTTGCAAGCAATACAGTTTCAATCAATAGAATACTTGTAGTCTCAAAGGCCTTATCTGATGGATCACTGATGGTGAGATACAAGAAAGGAAACTGTAAGGCTTAAGATGCAAGCTCCTTTTCTGAGTCAGAGATGTACAGTTAGTCTGCGACTTACAACAGTTCATTTAGTGACGGTTCAAAGTTACAACGGCACCGGAAAAAAATGGCTTATCACCATTTTTCACACTTAGGACCATTGCAACACCCTCATGATCATATGATTTATATTTGGATGCTTGACAACTAACCCATATTTATGATGGCTGCAGGGTCATGTGATCATCTTTTGCAACCTTCTGGCAAGCAAAATCAATAAGGAAACCATATTCACATTATGTAGTAACACATTAACTGTGTTACTAATTGAACAACTGCAGCGATTCAGTTAACAAAGGTGGCAAGAAAAGTCGTAAAATGGGGCAAAACTCACTTAACAAATTTGTCATTTAGCAACATAAATATTGGATTCAATTGTGGTCGTAAGTCAAGAACTGGACTGGATTGTAGGCACCCATGCAGAAACAAGTATTTGGCAAGACGATGCCCAGTGGTGGGTTCCTCCCGGTTTGGCCCGGTTCCGCGGAGCCAGTAGCAGTGATGATATGACGTCACTGAACCGGTTCTCTCCCCGGCCCCCCCGCGTTATTCTTACCTTTTATTTGGCCCCACCCCCAATCTATTGCTGAGTCCCAGCTGATGGGCTATAAGGAAAAAACCTGTTTAAACTCTTGCCATGGGGCTTCAAAGGACCGCCCTACAGCTGATCAGTGGTAAAAGGCAGTTTGGTGGTAGACCGGTGCCTCCAAAAACAAATGAGTAGACCGGTGCCTGCAAAAATAAATGGGTAGACCAGTGCCTGCAAAAATACATGAGTAGACCAATGCCTGCAAAAATAAATGGGTAGACCAGTGCCTGCAAAAATAAATGGGTAGACCGGTACAGCTCTGCAAGCAGTTAAAAGCCTGGTAGACCAGTACCTCTGCTAAATCCTAAAGAATTGTCACATGACCATCAAGCCATGCCCACAAAATAAGCCACGCCCACAGAACCAGTAGTAAAAAAATTTAGAACCCACCCCTGACGATGCCCTTTCCAAATCAACAAGGAGACCCAAGCTTACAGTTATGCTAGTAAACAGTAGACGTAATTATTATACCATGTTTATGAGCTGTTTTTTAGACATTCTTCTTAATATTCCCTCCCATTCCTCCTTCCTTTTTAATGAAACATCCTTTATTTAATTCTTGTAACAACTTTCAAGTTTAAATACAGAATCTGATATGCTTTGTCAACCCAAGTTTCAGAAAGGAAATAAGTGCAACAAGCAATCAAGGCTGAATAATCAACAACAAGCTTTAAAAGAATCAGCTTCCTGTTAAATGAGTTGTTCAAGTTATTAATATTTATTGACATCTTAGTTTAACCCATGTTATCCTTAATTTACAATTTGAGTATTTTACAGATTACAGTTATATAGACTTGACTTTGCTTATTCTGATTTTGCTTATTCTGATTTTGAGGTTGCTCCCTACTGTTTATCATAATTAGTAGACCCTTGCTAACATCTTTCTTTGAATAAATGAATACTTTTCTCCCATAATCAATACTTCCAAATGGAATGTAGCCATGCACTTTTATTTATGCTTTATAAATATGATGTCAAGAATGTTGTCTTTATGTTTCTTAAGCACATGTTATTTTCTTAAGCACATGATAATGATTTCAATATTTTCACTCACTTTTAACAGAATAGTTTGCCATATCAATTATATTATAGCCATTTTATTTATTAAAAATCCAAATTTCCTTTTTGGTCTACAATGGAATTAATTCTAAACACTTTTTGAATTGCTAGTAATTCATCTGCATCAAAATCCAAATAATTTGTACATTTTGTCTTTTCATATCGTCAAGTAAACTTTCAAGTAAACCATATTGTAATTAAATATCTGCATTTTCTTGTTTGCTGTAAACAATTTTTGCATTTTTTTTCTTTGCTATGCTTCAATTTTGGTTGGACAATGCCATAATTTTTATTTGTCTTACTTTCAAGAACCTCCATCTGATTTGAAAGAATAGCTTTTAACTCTTTCATTGTAGACAGTGAAATGTCAATCTTGATTCTTACTGACTTTTCTTCTTTTTGTCTCCATCCAATTTGGAAGTTCTTGCATCCAGTGTTTCCCTGCTCATCAATAATCACTGGTTTCCTGCTAATTAATAATCACTAATAATCACCAATTATCAGTAGTTATGCCCTTTACAACAAACAAAAAGCAAATCAAATAATTATCCAAATAATACCTCTTCAATCAGCAGGACAATATTTGAAGTAACATACAAGAGGGAACCCAATTTAATTTTTACATATCAGCATATAAACAGGGAATAATAAACAGTTTGAACAAGCTATAAATGTAATGCATAATAATAACATGAAATTAGTACATGAAAGCTGTTAAGATGCTGCTAATTCACTAATTAATGTTATGTGTTGAAGTTTCTTCAATATGTTACTTCCTTCCTGATCAACTCTGAATGCTGGATTCAACTTTTTTCAGTTTAGTTATTCAATCCACATTGTCACTTTTACCACAACTTATGCTTAAAGCATGCCCACAATAGCAGTCAGCAAAGATTCTTACTTATCACTGCTATAACAATGGAAACTGTATTCTACTAGAAAATGAGTACCACAGCAAGTCAAAACTGGTGGGCACAGTAGATATATAAATCTACCCTCCAATGTTTTAATCATGTAATAAGTCATACATAACTGAGCCCCGGTGGTGCAGTGGTTAGAATACAGTATTGCAGGCTAACTCTGTACACAGTCTAAAGTTCAATCCTGACGGGTCTTGAGCTGACCCAATCTTCTATCCTTCTGAAGTCAGTAAAATGAGGATGCAGATTGTTGGGAGCAATATGCTGACACTGTAAACTCAAAGAATGTTGTAAAGCACCTTTGAGTGATATATAAGCTTAAGTGCTATTGCTATAATTTTTCCTTTTTCTCCATATAAAAAAATCAAAAAAACCTAAAACTTGTTTCTAACACAGCAATACTGGACTCAGTTAGATGACTGGGCTGTCTTCCAAAATAAAATCCCCACAGGCTATGAGAGCATCTCACCAAGAAGGGAAAAAAAGAAAAAGGATTATGGTCTACTTTTACTTTAATTGAACCTAGTTACAATCTTAGATAACAAGCAAAGGAGTCACAGTTTAGGAATCCATGGCTTAACTCTTGTCTCTAATTCCGGAAGGATCTTCCCTATTTCTCCAGGCCTGCCATCTACTGTAGTTAGCACTGTGACAGAAAATAATAATTGGAAGACTTTTTACATTTAAAAGATGTTCTAGTATCTTCCAGTAAATGTGCCATTTTCAAAGTCCTTTACAACTTTATTTCAGGATAGCTATACTTTCAAATATTCCAAACAAAATTGCTTTTAGATCTGAGAATACTAGGTTTAAAAAGGAAGAAAGAAAGAATAAGCCTCTTTTGGTAAAAAAAGAAAACAAAATTGAAATTTGTATGCTGTTACCCACAATATGTAACTATGCTTGTACATAAGGTATGGGGGTGTAGTTTTGTAGGGCTGGGGGATGTTTAATGAGAAGTCAAAATGTCACTTGTGTTATAAAACATGGATTCAGTAACCCAGTTATAATGATTAGTAACTCAGTGTGTTATGTAATGCAAAAATCCAGTCATATAAAGGTGATTGATGCCCTATATTTCCCATCAGGTATAAATGAAATATAAACAGTGCATATAGAATGAAAGAAAAAAAATAGAGAGGGTTATTAATTATTCCTTTTTTAAAGAATGCTTTAAAACTTTATTCAGAAGATGTCATGCCTTTTCTTCTCAAAATGTTTTCTTGTTTTATAGGAAAATGATGTGGAACCATATGCCACCTTTGTGCAAGTGGAAAATGTAATATATGATAAAGCATGTAATTTCTCATCAAGTTAATACCTATGAGCTTTCACTTTCAACATAAGACAGCATCAGATCTGAACTGAGAGGAGAAGTACGTAAGGGCAAAATGCGTTAATTACAGTGAATGGCAACTTATTTTTTCTCCAATTCTTGGAGACTGCTTGGACAAGTCCCTGCAGTTTTCCTGACAAATTTTTCAGAAATGGTTTGCTGTTTTCGTGTTCTCAAGATCACCAAGCTGGCTAATTTATGCTGAAGGCAGGACTAGAACTCGGTTTCTTGGTTTCTAGCATGATGCCTTAACCACTACATCAGACCAGCTCAAAGTGAATGGCAATGGCAGTAACTTTAAACCAATCTTTCCACTGAACATGAGGACATTTGCATAAATAAATCTCTATTTCTCTTTAAGCACCACAGATTCTTCTAAGATCTCTACTGGCTTCTTCTGTACTGGGCACTTACTTTCTCTCACAAAGACTAAAATATCAGTTTAGAAAGCTGATGTGAAAGTCATAAAAAAAGCAGATATTCTTCTACCATCATTCTGCTGAATGATGAGTAAGCTGAATCTGAAGAGCTCTGGGACTCAAGTAACCACAAGACGATTATTCAGGAAGAATTTATATTGAAACCTGGTTTACTTCCTCTCTATGGATATGTCTATCTTTCTATATTCATGCACTGCAATCGAACATCTGCAATTTCTAAGCATTAAATTTAGTTTGTTAGTTTCAGAAGGCATGAAAAAAGCCTTACCGAGATTTTGTAGACTTTTGGACAGACTGCCTGTTGTTGTTGTTTTTACAGCGGGTGAGATTGCTATTATTTGAAGTGATTCACGGAGCACACAGTATACTCCTCTAAATGACTTGACATTTACAGTCAGAATAAGTGAAGATAGTGGAAAGAAAGCAGAATTTGGTCAAAATATTTTCCTTGATGTTTGGTCTTCTTCTGGCATTTTTGAAGTGTACATAATTACACAAAACTAAATTAGGTTAACAGGAAGGCTTAGGCCAATTACTCATTATATGCAAACACATATAAATAAACCTTAATTGCCACCTTTTATAAGTGAGATCAGTTTTGACAGAATGTGATTTTGAATGTACAGAAAGTTTATACAGAGAGCTCTAAGGGAGGATATACAATGAGATTTGTTTGGATTTGGAATTTAAATGATTTTTTCAAAGTAGCTCACCAATTTGAAAGGAAAGTCTATAAGAAAAAATACATCTTTTACAAAGATACATAACTATAAAACTAGTATAAAAATGCAATCAGTATAAAAATGCAATCAGTTAATTTGCTTGCAAAAAGTGTACACATTAAGGAAAATTGCACATACAATCCACATGATAAATGTGCAGCTGCCTATGATCTAAATTTATAGGAGGAAAAATTAAAAATCAAAAGAAAACAAAGCATGTAGATTCACCCACCCATACTTTTCTCCCTCCACTGTTCAAATAAACTGTTCAAAATGTTTCCACAAATGACTTCTGGCCACTGGCTTGCTTTCTTCTGAAGCCCTTCTGGATAGATACAGGTTTGAATTCTGGGAAGGAGAGTGGCAGAATATGCGGTGCATGAAAAGAACAACAAACAAAATTCAGTGAAGCTTAAGAGAAAAACAGCCCTTTGAGATGCCAAAATATTGTTATGTAAACAATAATGGAAATACATTATTTGCCAAAACACTGTTGCTGTGGTTGGATTCAAATTTGACTTTCTACAACACTGTATATCATACTTGATTGAAAAAGAGATTATTTTTTCTATCTATAAATAATCTGATTTCTTTCCCTCCCTCCCTCCCTCCCTCCCTCCCTCCCTCCCTCCCTCCCTCCCTTCCTTCCTTCCTTCCAATTATTAGGAGCCACTAGATGGCATATTAGCCTAAAGCTCAATTAAATTGTGGGAATTTCTCCACGTAGAAAGCCTGGGAAAAATGTTTCTATAGAACTTTTGAAAAAGGGATTACAACATTTGTCCCCTTCACCATCATTTCCTTCCATGGCATCCTAGACACATTAGACTATGAAAGCAGAACTTAGAAAGTAGCTTTGGTTTAGTCATGGTGATATTGGTTATTAGTACATTGCAACATTTCTTTGATGGTATTAGTTAGCAAATCCATAAACCTCTCCTATATGATGTAGGAAGATTATAGCAGTGATCATTCACATTATCGCTATAATCAGTGAATGACTATATGTTATTCATGGAAACCAAAGTATTTCAAATTGAGTTGATTTTTTAAAAAATGAATATCTTGCAGTTGCAAAATTACTAAGCATTATGCTTTGTAGGAGAATGTGTGACCACAAATTGACATTGAACTTTTTTTCTTGTTTTTACTTTTTAGAGGAAATGAAATAAATGACGAGTGGTTTTCCTAAACTCGGACAAATGTCTGTGGAAGTACCAGTGCCTATAAATACCCAAATATTTATTAGAACCTGAAAGATATTTTAAGGGTTTTAACCTTAAACAGAGCTTAAGGTTTTAACAGAGTAGCCAATAGTAAGAGATACTATAAGTGACAGCAAAAGGTCCAGATCATTTACACTGTGATCCATTCATTGCCTTGTTAGTTTGAAGAATTTTTTGTGAAACAAAAGGAAGGATATTATAAGCATGCACCCCATTTCTGAATAGTAAACCAATGTATACAGGTAGTCCTTGACTTACGAACACAATTGAGCCCAGAATTTATGTTGCTGAGAAATTTATTAAGTGAGTTTTTTCCCATTTTACAACTTTTCTTGCTACATTTGTTAAGTGAATCACTGCAGTTGTTAAATTAGTAACATGGTTGTTACGTGAATCTGGCTTCCCCATCGACTTTGCTTGTCAGAAGGTCGCAAAAAATAATCACATGACCCCGGAACACTGCAACCGTCATAAATAGGAACCACTTGTCAAGCGTCTGAATGAAAATCAGCGGACTAGGGTTTAGTTTAGTTTAGTTTAGTTTTATTTGATTTATATACCGCCCTTCTCCCCGAGGGGACTCAGGGCGGTGAACAGGCAGAGATAAAAAACATAAATACAAAATTTAAAAACGAATTAAAACCAAATTAAACAATTGCCCAACAATTCAAACCCATTTTTTAAAAAAAATATATAGATGCCAGATTTAAAAATTTGGATTATACAATTTAAAATTTTCTTATAAAAAGGGGAGATACTATGCCAGGCCCGCTTGATGGAATAAAAAAGTTTTTAACTCACGGCGGAAAGCACGAAGGTCCGGGATCCGCCGAATCTCTGGGGGGAGATGGTTCCAGATAGTGGGTGCTCCCACAGAGAAGGCTCTCCCCCTGGGGGCCGCCAGTCGACATTGTTTGGCCGACGGCACCCGGAGGAGTCCTTCTCTATGGGAGCGTACCGGTCGGTGGGAGGCTATTGGAGGTAGTAGGCGGTCCCGTAAGTACCCAGGTCCTAAGCCATGGAGCGCTTTAAAGGTGGTAACCAACACCTTGAAGCGCACCCGGAAGACCACCGGGAGCCAGTGCAGCTCGCGCAAGAGCGGTGTCACATGAGAGCGCCACGTCGCTCCCATCACCACCTGCGCGGCCGCACTCTGCGCCAGCTGGAGCCTCCAGGTGCTCCTCAAGGGGAGCCCCATGTAGAGAGCATTACAGTAGTCCAGGCGGGAGGTGACAAGGGCATGAGTGACCGTGAGTAAGGAGTCCCGATCCAGAAAGGGGCGCAACTGGCGGATCAGGCGAACCTGATGAAAAATCCTCCCGGACACGGCCGTCAGATGGTCTTCTAAGGACAGCCGTGAGTCCAGGAGGATGCCTAAATTGTGCGCCCTCTCTGTGGGGGCCAATGATTCACCCCCAATAGTCAGCGATGGTACCAGCTGACTATATCGGGACGTCGGTAACCACAGCCACTCAGTCTTGGATGGATTGAGTCTGAGCCTGTTCTTCCCCATCCAGATCCGCACGGCCTCCAGGCACCAGGACATCACTTCAAGGGCATGCTACAGTGGTTGTAAGTGTGAAAAATGGTCATGTCACTTTTTTCGTTGTAACTTTCAACCGTCACTAAATGCACTGTTGTAAGTCAAGGACTACCTGTACTCTCTTTCCCATCAGATTTCTAGGTAAATTTCATGCTCATTGAAGCAATGAGCAGTTTCTCCACTTTCTCTGCCTTATCTTAGCCACTTTATGTTCCCTGCCCATTCAGGCACTTTCAACAGTATCATTCTTAATTAGACACGCCTCCCAATCATCTACATATAATTATTTTAAGAAAAAAAGATCATCCTTCAGACTTAGCACATGGAAAAGGTCCCATTGCCTAATGAAACATGAAACTAAATGCAACCAGGGGCTCTTTGTGAATTGAAACTTATCAATTTTCTGTAAATTTCAGTACAGATACTCCTTGACTTACAACAGTTCATTTGGTGACCATTCAAAGTTACAACAGCACTGGGGAAAAAAAGTGTTTCACGCTTATGACTATTGCAGAAGCCCCACGGTCACATGATCAAAATTCAGACATTGGCAGCTGACTCATGTTTATGAAGGTTGCAGTGCCCCTCTGGTCATGTGGTCACTTTTTGCGATCTTCTGACAAGCTAAGTCAATGGGGAAGCCAGATTCACTTAATAACCATGGTACTAACTTAACAACCACAGTGATTCATTTAACAACTGGGGCAAGAAAGGTTGCAAAATGGGACAAAACTCACTTAACAACTGTCTCGCTTAGCAATAAAAATTTTGGGTTCAATTGTGGTGGTGAGTCGAGGATTCCCTGTACTTTGTCTAGTACTTTGTTTCCTTTTAAATTGGAGAACTGCATGGCGATTTTCTGTGAATTTTAAAGGGGAAATTACATATTTTGAAACTCTAGAATTAGACTAAATTCACATTTAAGGACAATAAAAAACACAATCCTATTACCTAAAAGATTAGGTATCTCCACTGTATTCTTTTCTACAACTCTATGCCTCAAAGGATCCCTTTCAAAACAGATCTTCTTTATTAAAAAGTGGCCTCTGACTAATTTGCATGTAGTGTGTCATTAGCCATAGCCTTCCAATTAATGAAATCTAGGGTAACCTACTACAGCACTTCAGAAATTACTGGGAATTTTGCCTTCCTTCTGCTTTTTGCCTTATCCATAGCTGCCATTATGCTTGCTTGTTCCTTAAGACTTTGTGTATCAAATCACCCGGAGTCTATTGCATGTTGTCAAGTTGTTTTTAAAGGTAGCAATGCGTATTTGTTGTACTCTGGGTTCTGGCAAAGCATGAAAAGAAATCTTTAGAAAGCTGTAAGTAATTCACTGACGCCAAACTCTTCCTTAGCTCAAATGAGCTTATTTAGGCAGACTATCCAGAACCTTGTGAAATCTCAGTAAGACTGTTGCCCTTTTGAAAAACAGAACACTAAATTTAATCCTTGCAAAGATTAACCGTTTTTATGAAATTGTTTGAACAGAGAGGTATAGACCTAAGTACACACAAGATGTAAAAAAATGTCATCATGAATTATTCTGGACACAGACATTTTACCCCAGTGGAATTTATGGCTGTATAAATCTGAATGTAAGCGAAGGTGGTACTCCCCTTTTCTTGCCTGAGTGTTGCCATTACATATTTTTAAGTGCACAGCTGCAGAAACTCTAACACAGCTTGCTTTCCTGCCTTCTGGATTTACAGTATGAAGAAGTAAAATTCAGATGACTAGTCCAGTAGATGCCAGAGAAGGTTGAAGCCAGCCTACAAAGTATTTAATACAGCTGTACCACAAACATGCTAGGCTTTTTAAAGTTTAAGCAAAGATGGGGTTTTTTTCCCTTCAATTATGTCATGCAATTTTTGAAAAAAATCATTTTGTACAGTTGTGAAAATTTGTAGGATCAGTGAAAGTGATTAAGATAAACTACACATAAAAGAATAACATATCACCCTTGTAAAAATGCCACAAACAAACAAACAAAGTAACAAGCAGAAAATACTGTCTGGAAGAAATAGAACAATAATAACTTTAAGACTCACTCAGAGATCCGTGCTTAATATTAATTTAATAAAGCTGCATTTGATATACTTTCTGCTAACATTTTAGCCTATAAGTGTTATATCTATTGATAATGTTTATAATTGCAGAAATCTATTTGCTTTTTAAGACTAATTCCAAATGGTATTTGCCATTTTTATGCTTCTCTTTGTGCTATTGTACAAATATGTGATCACCAAATCCCCCTCGAAGACCAAATCTGAAAGTTTATTCAATACTTATATAAAGTCTTGCCTACATTTTAATACAATGTTTTGAATGTAATTTTTGGTTTGAACAATAGTGAAAAGGGACTTCCCTGAAACCGTTTTAAAAATTGTAATCCCTCCTAAGGCATATACCTCATAACTGAATAGAAAAATATTCAGATTTACAAATCCTAACCCGAGGTTCATTTTTTCATCTTTGGCGATATGGTGGCTGGTTCGCAGGACATATTGAATCACAAAATAGCCAATTATATTTCAGCCTTGTATTTTTTTATGAACCTAATCTGTGTGGTAATAGTTTGGTGGATTTGGATTACAACCCTGGTGTTTTTATAGCATGTGTATTGAACAAGGTGACTGACTATGTGAGCGATGTTCTCACAATTAATATTTCAACAGATTCCTGATTCTATTTTTAAAAAAACCCTTACTGCCTTTTCAACGAAGTAAGCTTTCTCTCTCCTTTTCTGAGTCACCATCCCTAAGAGGGTGACTTTTTGCTACAAAAAAAGGATTCACTCTTTCCCCTGTCTAGTGGGAGAAGAAAGGATGAGTAATTTCTGCCCATTAGCAATGTCTTTCTGGAGCCTCTTAGCTCTCAGTGAATACATTACAAGGAGATTAATTGCGGTTAACTGCCCTTGTTACTACTGTTGGAAGAAAATTCCCGGTCTGTTCCTGGCTGGGAAAAACCTATGCAGATGCTGAAAAGAATTTTGGAAGGCCAGCTGCCGGAAAGCAGGATTCTTTGTTGAAGGAAGGCAAGAAGTGAATGTCTTAAGATGTATTGCCACAGAATCCAATACAGAGAGCTACTCACATGAAGTACAGAACCAGGAATTATTTAATCGGAAGGGACTGATAATTTATCAGTCTATAACAAACCACTGCTGTGAGAACGCTCATTCATACAATGCCTGCCAACATGAGTGCAACCAAGCACAGAAATAAACGAGTAAAGCTAAAAGAAAAGCAAACCCTTGAAGAGTCTGAGTTCCAAAATGCAATCCAACTTCACAATTCTGCATCAGGCTCTAAATCCTCTTTCTCTCTCTCTCTCTTTTTAAATACTTTATTGAATTTTATATACATACATAAAATAACTTTTCTATTAACATTGGATATGCAGTGTTTATACATATATACATAATAAATACCTGGTGTCACTTATGCTATTTGTTACTGTTTATTTAACACACCTTTTACTCCTTCTTTGGTTTTATCATTCATCCATTCATACCACCTTTCCCACACAGTATAATAATCTGAGTTCTCATCATTATTTATTTCATGGGTTAATTTACTCATCTCTGCGCACTCCAATATTTTCTTAATTATAAGTTCTTCTGGTGGCAGGGCTTTCTCTTTCCAGTATTGTGCATAAGCCAGTCTAGCAGCTGTTGTTATGTGTATTAACTTTTATTTATTTAACTTTTAACTTTTATACTGCCCTTCTCCTAGCGGACTCAGGGCGGTGAACAGCCGGATAAAAAACATAGTACAAAAGTTAAAATAATTTTAAAATAATTTAGATACAATTTGGCCCAAAGTTTAAAACATGTCAATTAAAATCAATCAATATCAACACTAAAACAAATTAAAGGATCAGGCCAGCCCGGCCAACTGAAAAAAGTGGGTTTTTAGGGCCCGACGAAAAGTCCGGATCTCTGGGGGTAGATCATTCCATAGGGTAGGTGCCGCCACAGAGAAGGCTCTCCCCTGGAGGGTCGCCAGCCGACATTGTCTGGCTGACGGCACCCTGAGGAGGCCCTCTCTGTGGGAGCGAACTGGCCAGTGGGAGGCAATTGGTGGCAGAAGGCGGTCCCGTAGATACCCCGGCCCTAAGCCATGGAGCGCTTTAAAGGTGGTCACCAACACCTTGAAGCGCATCCAGAAGTCCACCTGGAGCCAATGCAGCTCGCGCAGGAGAGGCGTCACATGGGAGCGTCCCGTCGCTCCCATAATCCCCCGCGCGGCCGCATTCTGCACCAGTTGGAGCCTCCGGGTGCACCCCATGTAGAGAGCGTTACAATAATCCAGACGAGAAGTGACGAGTGCTTGAGTGACCGTGCGTAAGGAGTCCCGGTCTAGAAAGGGGCGCAACTGGCATATCAGGTGAACCTGATAGAAACCCCCCTGGCCACGGCCGTCGTATGCTCTTCTAAAGACAGCCGTGCGTCCAGGAGGATGCCCAAGTTGCGAGCCCTTTCCATGGGGGCCAATGATTCGCCCCCAATAGCCAGCGATGGCACCAGCTGGCTATACCAGGATGCCGGCAGCCACAGCCACTCGGTCTTGGAAGGGTTGAGTCGAAGCCTGTTTCTCCCCATCCAGACACGCACGGCCTCCAGGCACTGGGACATCACTTCCAAGGCATCGTTGGGATGGTCTGGGGTGGAGATGTACAGCTGAGTGTCATCAGCGTACTGATGGAACTCCATCCCAAAACCACGGATGATCTCACCCAGTGGCTTATTAGGTGAACCTTTTTCTTTCCATACCCTTTCTTTACTATTCCCAGGAGAAATATTTCCGGTGTCAATTCAATATCTTCTTCAATTATTTCTTGTAACCATCTCCAAATTCTGCTCCAATATCTTTTCGCTTCGGGGCATGTCCACCACATGTGAAAGAAGGTGCCCTGACCATAGCCACATTTCCAGCAATTCGGGTGCATGTTGGAGAACATCTTTGCTAATCTAGCAGGTGCTAGATGCCACCTATGGAGCATTTTGTATTGGTTTTCCTTATACGTCGCAGCTCTAGTTAATTTGTAATTTTTATTCCATGCCTCTTCCCATTCATTAAAATTTAAGCTATGTCCAATGTTTTTCTCCCATACTCTCAATTGATTTTTAGCTCTGTCCTCATCTAATAAATAATTATACAATTTAGCTAAAACTTTTTTTTCTGTTCCCATCAAGATTTTATCTAGTCCATTGTATCCTAGTTCTAAACTATATTATTACTTATCTTTCTGGTATCTTGATTTTATTTGTAGGTAGGTCCACCAATCTAAATTTATACCTTGGTCTCTCAGGACGTCGTTTGATTTGATGTTTCCTCCTCCATCTAAAATGTCTTTGTACCTGCACATTTTCTCCATTCCCCACCTATTTGGATACATCAGAGCTTCCATCGTGGAGAGCCATTATGGGACTTTAGTATAGTATCGCTGCCTAATTCATGTTTGTATTAGGGAGTCCCTGATTTTATGTCTATGAAAATATGTTTTCTTTTTCTTCTCTGTGTCCCATAAATATGAGTGCCACCCTCTCTGTAAGTCGTGGCCTTCTAAAGTTAGAATTCTTCTATTTTCCAAAATGGCCCACTCCCTTATCCATACTAGCTTGGCCGCCCTATAATATGTTTCCCAATCAGGGAGTCCAAATCCTCCCATATTCCTTTTTCCCTGTAAGATTTTTAAATGAAATCCTCGGCTTTTTCCCCTCCCATACAAATTCCCTAATGTTTTTATTTAATTCTGAAAAAAATTTTTTATCTAAATTCACTGGTATATTTTGATATAAGAATAAGATTTTGGGAGGATGTTCATCTTAATCGCAGCTATCTTGCCTATAAGTAACAATTTAATTTTCTTCCATCTGTCCAAATCTTGTTTCATTTTTTAAATTAACGGGGTATAATTGTCTTCCTTTAGGGATGAACACCTTATGGTTATCCAGATTCCTAGATATTTTATTTTTTTAACAACCTGTAATCCCAATGTTTCTTCTATCTCTTTCTTCTTACCCTCAGTTACATTTTTAGTTAATATTTTGGTTTTGGTTTTATTCAATTTGAAGCCTGCCACCTCTCCATATTTGCCCAATTCCTCTAATACTTTTTGTCCGGATTCTAATGGGTTTTCTAATATTAGGGCCACATCGTCTGCAAATGCTTGAATTTTGTAAACCTCTTTCCTAATCTTTAGGCCTTTGATTTCCTCATTATTTCTGATTTTCCGTAGCAGGACTTCTAAGGCCAAAATAAATAATAACGGTGATAGGGGGCATCCTTGCCTTATCCCCTTCCTGATCTGGAATGTTCTTGTCCTGTCGCCATTTATTAGAATACTCGCCCTTTGGTTATCATAGATAGTTTTTATCATCTTTTCAAAGTTTGTTCCAAATCCAAATCCCATTATTTTAATTTGTTTGGTCATGAAGTTCCAATTTAAGTTATCGAATGTCTTTTGGGCATCCCAAAAAACTAAGGCCATCTGCTTTTCGGGGTGTTCTTCATAATATTCTAGAATATCCAACATACTTCTCAAATTGTCCCTAATTTGCCTCCCTGGGAGGAATCGTTTTGATCTTTGTGTATCCACGCATTTAATATTTTTTTGGTTCTTTCCGCGATTATGCTCATAAATAATTTGTAGTCCGTGTTTAGAAGGGAAATTGGCCTGTAGTTTTGAATTTGTTTTAGGTCAGTACCTTCTTTTGGCAGAAGTGTGACATGCGCTTCCCTCCACGAGTCTGGGATTTTTGAACCCATCAAAGCCTCATTGAAAATTTCCACTAATTTGGGTTGTAATGTTTCTTCTAATTTTTTGTATATTTCCCCTGGGAATCCATCCGGGCCTGGCGATTTATTATTTTTGAGTTTAGAAAGAGCTGTTTTAAGTTCTTCAATTGTTATCTTTCCATTGAGCATTTCCCTCTCTTCCTCCATTATTTGTGGAAGCTCGGCATTTACCAGATTTTGCTCTACTTTTTCTTCTGAGACCTCCTCTTCTTTGTATAGGGCTTCATAGTATTCCCTCGTTCTTTCTAATTTATCTTCTTCTTTATTTAAGAGGTTACCCTCAGCGTCTTCTAATATTTGAATTGTCCCTTTTTCATTTTCCTTTTTTAATTTATAGGCCAACCACCTGCCTGACTTGTTGGCATTCTCAAAATAATATTGTTTTGTTCTTTTTATTTTTTGAGCTAGCTCCTCTTGATCTAAAATATTCAGTTTATGCCTCTACATCAGCCAATTTTCTTTTGCTACTTTGTCTCCAGGGTTTTCTTGAAGTTTGCTTTCCGCTTCTCCTAAGTAGTTTAAAAGATCTTCCAAGGATTTCCTTTTTTCTTTATTTTTATACGCACTATAGGATATCACAACCCCTCTTAGATAGGCCTTCATTTCTCATCCCATAATCCCTCCACATAGATCACACTCACACCAATCATTCCTCTTGCTACTCCCTCTCTCTCCATCACCACCACCACCTCCCTCTCCCCTCCCTTTCTCCATCACTTTCTTCAACTTTCCTCCTTTTAGCCATTACCAGGTTTTGTTGTTATTGGCTTTGCCTGCTAGGTTTCTTTTAAATGTAGTGGCCATGAAACACTTTGCTTGCCATATCTCTTTTCTACTCTTTATTTTGTCTTTCTTGTAGGTCATTCTGGTCTCTTTGATATTCAGTAGTCTTTCATGGTATACTACTTAATTGCATATTCTTCGTTGTCCTTCAGATATTCTTCCAATGCCTTTTTTATTTCTTTAAGTGATTGGTGTGCTTGCAACATTCCACATCAATCTATGCTCCTCGGTAAGTATCATTATTTGCACTTCGGTGGTTAGAAGCACTTCACAATAAAATGTAGTATAACAACAATCAGAATTTCACTCTGAAACAAGTAATCTACCCAACAAACAAAATAATTGTAAACAGCAGGCTCTTTTGCATTTTAGAGAGAGATGTTTACATATCATCTATATTCAGGATTAAACAAAGTCTACATATCTTGTCTATAAACAATTCCCTAGTACTATTGTATCTACCACAAATAACGGGGGGGGGGGGATGAAACATTTTTGGCAAGTTTAGCCAGCAATACATATTTTTGACTTTTTCCTGCAGTTCTGTTAGCTCAAGAAAAGGCAGAAATTTCATCCTCCAGATGTCGTTGGATGTCCAATTTCATTAATCCAAAAGAGCATGGATAATGGCCTGAGGTGATAAAACTGCCTCTGTAAAGCCACAAGTTCTCCATTCTCTGTTTATACAAAATGTGCAAACCGTATAATAAGGCTATTCCCTGAACAGTTTATTGTTCTCATCATCAGATTAGAAACACAACTGCTTCTTCTAAAGAAATATCTGAAAGTGAAATCCATGTTGATCCATTTCTTTTATATCCTCCTGGAGGTTAGTTTGCCATGTTTGTCAAATAAATCAATTTTAAATTAAGTTAGTAAGTTAGTGTTTGAACTTACAACAGGCTAATTCTTCCCCAAATCTTTTGGGATAGCTCTCCATCCTCCATCATCATTTGGGAATGAATAGGCCTTAGTCTTACTTGAAAGAGAACAATTTATTTTAACAGTATCTGAATACATGCTGAGGTAATATATATTTGATGCCTAATCGCATTTCTTCGGGGGGGGGGATCTGCAATTTTAGACGAAAAGTTTATTTTTCTTTAAAGAGTTATTTCAGTTAATATGAGCTTGTGTGTAAGTCAAGGTGAAACATGTAATTAATGTTATTAACCAGAAGGGTTGGAAGACATTCACTCTTTTATTCTTGAGGCAATTGATGACACTTCTGGAAAATTTACTGGTTTGCGAGTATATAAGCTAGCGGTAGAAAGAAATAGAGCAGTGCTGGAAATAATGTTGGGTGTATTGGAGTATTGCACTTATTTTTTCAACCTCATAACCACCCATTTCATTTCAACAGTAATAACAGAGCCTGACTTCCTTTCAAATGAAAGCAACTCATTTTGAGCACTGCACAGAAATATGTTTTCTACATTTTAGACAATATATTTCTCAAGGAAAACCCAGTTTCATCCTCAGAAAACCAAAACTCTGTCCCCCCATTTTGAAAGATGAATGGGATGAAGTGTAATAGCAATTTCCAACAGTGTAATTATGTCACTTTTGACCGTTAAAATGAGACATGAACAATCTTAAATCCCCTTATAAAGGTAACCTTTTTCACCAAATGCATCAAATAAGATTACAAGGGTACAAAATAAGTAGGTTTTTAAAAAATGATAGGCCTAAAAGCATAGATACCATCATATTGGATCAGATCTACTCTTAAAGACAGTTGTTTAAAATGTTTCTAGCACATTTTGCAACAAAATGTAACAAAAATACAGTTGAATGCATGGCAGAGCCCATAGGCCCATGATGGCGAACCTATGGCACGGGTGCCACAGGTGGCACGCGGAGCCATATCTGTGGGCACGCGAACGTTGCCCTACTCAGCTCCAGCACGGATATGCCCACCGGCCAGCTAATTTTTGGGCCTTCCAGACACACCTGAAGTCGGGAAATGGGCTGTTTCCAGCCTCTGGAGGGCCTCCTGGGTGAGAGACGGAAGGCCGTTTTTGTCCTCCCCAGGTTCCAAGAAAGCCTCTGGAGCCTGGGGAGGGCGGAAAACGGGCCTACTGGGCCCACCGTGCCATCGCGTGCCAAAAGTAAGGGTAGCACGGGGGGTGTGTGTCATGCACGCATGTGCGGGGGTGGGGCACGTTGAATTATGGGTATGGGCACACGTATGCGCGACCTCCCCACATGATCCCTACTTTTGGCACGTGACAGCAAAAAGGTTAGCCATCACTGCCATAGGCTATATACATTTGATAATTAAAATAATTAAACTACTGTATCTGTATACATCATGAGCTAACTAACCAAAGCATAGAATATGTATATATGTCTATTTTGTAGTTATAAGGAGCAAAAGAAAGTGAGTTTGACTCACTTTGTGTTCCAGCAAAAAATCCACTAAAATGTTTTTCAGTCATTCTTAAAGTTTTTCTGTAAAGGAAACCAATATTATTGCCATTTTATAAGCAGAGTTGAGTCCTGGTTTATCTAAAGATGAAGCTTTCCGATTTCAAGGTTTATAAATGAAATTGAACTCAAAAGGTCCTAATTCAAATGTATAAATTATATTATAATTTAATTATTTTTAAGAGGCACCTTGTTGAAAAAAAAGAATAATGTTGACACACACACACACACACACACACACAAGAATGTCTATTTCTGGATCAAATTTCAGATGCACTAAAATATTCTTCTCAAAGATGGATACCTCTCACCAAATTTAGCAAGCACCTAGAACACTAGCTAGTATGTCTGTTCATGTAAGTCTAAGGTAGTCTTCAGTAGAGATTGTTTGAGTTAAAAAGTTTGCATTTCATATAAAACTGAAAAATTATATCTTATCCTTTTTCTCCATAATCCCAAAGTCGATAAGTTATACAAGGATCTATTTCATAGAGTTCACTATCTCATTCTTGTCTTGCCTTGGTATTAATATATCTGATTACACTTATTTATTTATATACTGTATAGTCACTTGTATATTGGATGTTGCTTATTCTCATAATTCTCAGCAGTTTATTCAGGGAAGTATATCCAGAATCTTTTAAAGTGTCTTTCACAGAAATTATTTCATTAATTAAGCAATCCATGGCCCTAAATCAGGGGTGAAATCCAGCAGGTTCTGACAGGTTCTGGAGAACCGGTAACAGAAATTTTGAGCAGTTTGGAAAACCGGTAGCGGAAAATTTGAGTAGTTCAGAGAACTGGCAAATACCACCTCTGGCTGGCCCCAGAGTGGGGTGGGAATGGCGATTTTGCAATATCCTTCCCCCAGGAGTGGTGAGAGAATAGAGATTTTGCAGTATCCTTCTTCTGCCATGCCCACCAAACCATGCCCACCAAGCCACACCATGCCCACCAAGCCACACCCACAGAACCGGTAGTAAAAAAATTTGGATTGCACCTCTGTCCTAAATAGTATGGAACATTACTTGGTAGATATGATTTTGTTAGAATATCCAAGGTAAAAAGCATTTTGAAACTTCTATAACAGACTAGGAAGATCTACATCTTGAACTTCTATTTGATGATGTAATTAATAAATCTTACAGTATTGTATATCCAAAATAGTTATTCATTAGCCATTCCTTTTTTAGATATCTCAAAATTTACTGAGAACAATAAGCTTCCCACATCTCTTAGACAGAAGGTAAAGTTGCCAGGTGTCCACTATTTGAGCGGACAGTCCGCTTTTTTCACATTATGTTCACTATTTTTTTTCACAAAATAGTGGACATTTTTTTTATTCAAAAGATTTATGATGAAATGGTACGTAATCTAAAGCTGTACAGTCTAAGAGAATAAGGATAGGAGAATCGCGTTTTGTCTTTTTTTTCATAAGTTAGAATGAGACAAAGATCGAATATCCATTGAACTTGATTCTCCGAAAAAATTATTAATCATACTCAATTGTTTCACAAGATATTTAATAAAAGTATATAAAATTGTTTCAATCTAATTGATCGCAATAATCCTCCAATTTTAGAAGAAATGACGAACATCTGGTTATTATCACCATGGCGAGAAGAACTTCCATCCAACACTCTCTTCGATGAAATTTCTGCCTTAGAAGAAGTTTATGTTCATCTGCAGGGCGATTCATCCCTTGATAAGTGGACATACTTTTTCAAGAAAGAGCCAGCTCCGAGTTTACTGAAACTGTTCCAGTATTGTGCATCAATTCCGGTATCAAATGCAAACGTTGAACGAATTTTCAGCGTCATGGGAAATTTGTGGACTGACGAACATAACCGACTGCTTGTACCAACAGTTCGAAGTGATCTTTGTATATTTTTTAATATTTCTCAACATTGTACCGAAATTAAAGAATTATTCCTTAAACACAAAGAATTGATCAAAGCTGCGCAGTCAAATAAAAAATACACACGACAGCAAAGTAAAATGTAATTTAATATTTTACATATTATTATAATATATTTGATGTTTTGAATTTTAAGTAAAGTTTTGAAGTGATTATTTTAATACGTGTTAAAATGTTTGTAAGAAAATATATAATTTAATTGTAATTTTTTTAAAAAAATTACTACATAACCCTCCCCCGCTTGTCCACTATTTTTTGGAAGCAGACCTGGCAACCCTAACAGAAGGGCAAAATTTTTAATATAGGTTGTCAAAAGATTCTGGAATATTCCAAATCTATACTAAACAAAACTCTGAATTAAAGAGTATAGTCCATTAAGGCTACCTATGAGAGGCATAAAATTTATGGTAGACTGGTCTCAAAAACCCATCCTGCTGAGAACATTTCCTGTATCATGCTGAGTGGGGCTAATGCTTTAAACATTTTTTTTTTTGCATTAAGTCTTGTTTTCCTCTGCACCATTAACACCCATATACAGACTACTGTCTGAAGCAGGTCACATCCTCGTCTCAGGGAAAGAAGGAAAAGTGGAAAGTTGTGGAAGATTTGTGGGGAAGACAAATAAAATAAAATAAAAATGCCTCCTATGTGAAGAAAAAAAACTGTGCTAGTGTTTATTTTATAACCACAATATGGTTTTATTTCACAATTTTGTATTACATATACATGTTTTTTTCTGAAACAAATGTAAACATTGGTAACTAAAAATTCTAATAATCACTCTTTAGTAAACGGATTTTTTTTTTCAAATCTTACTGGTTTGTATTTAAGTAATATGATTGTTTTTCCTTATTTTTTAAAGTATTTCATTTCAGCAGATGTGTTCATCGTCCTGGATTTTTTAATTATAAAAAGTATAGCAAACTATATAGAGGAAGTTCTAACAGTTTTTTGCTCAGTGATATTATCTGAAATCACCAGAACAGTTTTAGCATAAAGTATGTTTGTCATTTCATTGTTTTCCAAAAGAGAATAGGGGGTATCAAATTTAGCTTGTTTATTCATCTTCTGTTGCATCACTGAAGTAAAAATATTTTGTTTTTATCAAAGTTGGGGCTTTATGTTTAGCTTTATGTTTCTACATTTTAATGGGCCAACAGAGAAAACATTATTTTTTTAATTTAGTTTTTGCTTTCTTATAAATAACTTTAATAATAGATGGCTTTGCTTTATTGTAACTGACTGAACTGTATTAAATTTATTGTTTTCATACTTCTAAATAAGTCTAAATAAATCTAAATAACTATTATAGCTAATCGTTTAAGGACAAATAAAAATACATCTTTCCTTTGTGAATGGACCTATATACCTATGAATCTATATTGTCATTTATCCTCTGAGATAGTGGATAACCAGAATATTTAAATATTTTAACGCCTTCTGTACTATCACCTTCTGAGAACCGAGTAAGTAAAATGTGAGCTAAGCATCCTATGACTCATTAAAGCAGCTACATATTTCATTCAAGTGTTTAGGTCTTTTTTTTTTCAGGTACATACAGGGACCTGGAAAGTATGTGTCTATTTTACTGAAGTATTCCACTCCCACACATTCCCAAAAAATTATGAATCATTTTTGAAGTATGAATAGTTCCTGTAAGTATATCCACTATGTATATTTTGCAAGTTTAAGATGAAAATTAATAAAAATAAATATAGGAATGTACATAAATAAAAAAAAATTGTGGGGCCCCTTTAACTCTCATCCTACTTCTTAACTGTTCTGAAATTTACTCCAATTTCATGTGTCTGCTGTATTGAACTAAATAATAGCAAACTGGAATGGCCAAGTATCTACAAGTTTCACAAAAATCCTGAGGAGAAAGGGCTTCACATACATGGAAATCAGTAGTGGGTTTCACTTACCTTCGCTACCGGTTCGGAACTGTGAGTGCTTCGCTCACACATGGCACTTTTGCGCATGCGCAGAGCATCCATGATGACATCCGGGGGAGTGGGCAGAGCCTCCTGCCGCCGCTACCGGTTTGCCTGAACCAGGGCAAACCGGTAGAAACCCACTACTGATGGAAACCTGGCCTGGCCTAACCTCCCTTCAAACCATTAAATTCTTTAAATTTGGATCTACCCTATAAATTTGAGAATGTTTTAATTTAATTCCATTCTATATCAATCTATTCAATTGTATTTTTAATCAGTTTCTGAATATTTATAGTCTGTATTTATTGTTTAACTGTTCACCGCCCTGAGTCCTTCGGGAATAGGGCGGTATACAAATGAATGAATGAATGAATGAATGAATGAATGAATGAATGCTGAAGAATTTCCATCAGTAGTGGTGATGAATATAATCTGGTAAATCCAAAGATGGTAGAAGAAAAAACTCTACCAAAAGGACCTATGATCTTCCCATATTCATGGAATGCTGATTGAAACTGGGACAGCATAACAAAGATGATACTATTTCAAAATGGGAAGACTGAAGATCTTAGGGTGCTTTAAGAGAGATAACTCAAATGAGTTATGAGCCTTGATATGGCAACTCAAAATATATTGTTGTAGTATGCATTTATTTATTAGCAACTACTCAGCCATTTCCTCCTTAAGTTTTTTTGTATGGAAATAAAATATACAGTAATGGAAGGTGACATTTTATTGTTTGGTCCCCTCCCCCTCCAACTATGTATAAAAGGAGGGCAGCTCATTTGGAAGCCTCCATAAACAGGAACTGTTATGCAGTGCAAATTCAGTGCAGAGACTTATAAGATCACAGATTCAAAATGTGCTGGTAACAAACAAATCATGCTGAGGCTCACACAATATCTGAATAAACTAAAGAAGGTTTGACAAAAAAACCCAGTCCAGTATAGCCTAGATGATGATAATTAAATAAACTAAAAGCTTCATTCAAATCCAGCATGAAAGAAGGTGGCTAGAAAAGAGACGTGTGAGAGATTTTCATTTTTCTGGCCAAGAAAGAATAATGCTTATACTTCCGTTCTGCTTGAAAGAAAAATCAAAGGACTTTATTTAATGCTTTATGCTAAATTTTGGAAAGCCTTTCAGAAGAGCCAGACAAACAATCCCAATCTAGTGGTTGAGGATTAATGCATTTTTTTGTTAAATCCTGGTAGCTTAAGTGAGATGTAGACTGAGGTATTTGTTAAATTATTTCAAGAGCTAGATACAGAGAATGTTTGAGTTCCCATTCGATTTTCACAAGATAGAAACATTTCTTCATGAGAGTTTAGAGAATTCAATTTTATCTTAGAAACTGAGAAGTCCTGTTTTCATACCTATGTAGATAAATTTATCATTATGAATATACCTTGGAAATAGATCTCATTGGAACTTGATAATCATTTATTTCCTCATAAATAGCAATGGATCCATGCAAAGTATCAAAAGATTAACACAAGGAAAATGTGAACAGTATGGTTATATCAATTATATTCAAACAAAGAGAGAGTTTCTCATGCAGGTAGTCCTCAACTTACAATAGTTCATTTAGTGACCATCCGAAGTTACAATGGGATTGAAAAAATGACCGTTTTTCATACTTATGACCATTGTAGCAACCCCATGTCACATAATCAAAATTCAGAACTGATTCATATTTATGACAGTTGCAGTGTCCTGGGATCACCTGATCACCTTCGATGATCTCTGACAAGCAAAGTCAACAGGGAAGCCAGATTCACTTAACAACTTTGTTACTAACTTAACAATTTCAGTGATTCATTTAACAACTGTGGCAAGAAAAGTTGTAAAATGGGGCAAAACTCACTTAACAAATGTTTCACTTAACAACAGATATGTTGGACTCAATTATGGTTATAAGTCAAGGACTACCTGTAGTTTCTCAAAGGATACTTCTACATTATGACTTCTTTACTCTAATGCAGGGGTGAAATGCTCCCAGTTCGACGGTTTGGCCAAACCAGTAGCGATAGCGGCCCGTGGTTTGGAGAACTGGTAGAGATGGCAGCGCGAGGCTCCATCCACCCGCCTGGTTGTCATTACTTCCTGGTTTTAACTAGGAAATTACCTGTTTTTTAACCTTCTGTGTATGTGCAGAAGGGTTTGCGCATGCGCAGAGGGTCCAAGTGTGCACATGATGCGCACATGCATGAAGCAAAGTGCGCACGCACAGCGTGTGCACTTCCGAACCTGTTGGGAAAGTAAGTAGATTTCACCCCTGCTCTAATGTAGAATTAGTTTTAGGCAGATCACAAGTTTTCAGCTGCTTCTGAAAACTAGATGAATTTATTTCTGGCTCATCATGCATTTGAAACCAAAACTGGGGTTTTTTTGTTCTTCTTTGAAGGCTTGGCTCTCAGACTTCTACCAGGTAGTCTATTTCCTTTGGCTGGAACTCTTGTCTCATTCGGCTTTCCATTCCTTGGATTCAGAACGTTGTATACAAAAAGCCAATTTGAAGGTATTTTTAGAATTTATGTTTTCCTTCCTTACTCCATCCACTGAGCAATATTTAATCAACCATGGCTACAGTGATTACGGAATTGTCAGGCTCCAAAAACCAAGAAAAACACACTGAGATTCTTCTTAGCAGTTTTCTTGATTGTTCCTCACCTATAGGCAGAAACCGTACCAAACTAAAACAGACTACTTGCACTTTCCCAAACATGTACTTTGGGATGCTATTAGGAAGGAGGAGACATCTTTACCCTCTGTCTCCTGCATGAACTATCTAAATTGCACTGTTACTCCTCTGAAATGCACTCCCTTCCTCCTGGAACCCAGACAACATGCCATCACAAAAATAACTGCTGACAAACTGTAATTTCACCATCACAGATTTTTGAATGCAGGAGGTATTTTGGCTCTGAAACTAGAAAGCTCCGTTTATAGGATTCAGGGTTTTTTTTAAAACTCATCTCCCAAAATGAGAGATAATAATTCCTACATGGAATGGGAATATGGAGTTTTTGTTATTCCAATGAAATTTAGAGTATGGCACTGATTGAATTACTTTCTCTGCCTCTCCTGTTACTCAGCTGGAAGAGTCCTGATTGGCTTTTAATGCTCTCTATCTCTTCTCAGCATTTTGAGGCCTATGGAAATAAAGATGATGAGAGATTGAAGGTTGACTTCAGACTGTGCCCAGGGAGTAAAATTCCTGGTGTGATGGAAGTGTCATAAAATTTAACCAAGCTTGTCTGTCCTCCTTGGCACATGAGTGTAACCATACATTATTTATTTTATTCAATTTATAAAGCAACAAATTACAAAGCAAGTCCATGCAACATTTTTTAAAACAAATATAAATATAAAACTCAGCAAAGAGAGACTAAGTATAATAAAGAAAGAACAATATACCATATCAAGAAATACAATTAAAACATCATACATTTCATATGGGTTTGCTAGAAATTTTAGGTTATTAGAGCATTCTGAAAAATTAATGGGTTGGGGATCTGCAGACTTTGTGGGCAATTCTAGATATAGTCAGGGACAGAGAAGATGCTTCTCTGAGGTGTCATGAAAAAGGATTGCTTTATTGACAGGATCTGGAACATACTAATCCTTCCAGATTTTATAGGATAGTCAGAAACAATTAGAGAGGAGTGGTTCCATAGATATTCATACACTGATCCATTAAGGGCTTTGTAGACAATGATCAACACCTTAAACTGCACCCCAGTGCAGGTAACTAGGATGTACCCAACAAAACCTGCACGATTGCATTTCTGATCAGCTGTAGCTTCTGAGTGGTCTTCAAAGACCACTTCATATACTTCATGGCAATAATTTACATAACAGGATATCCTTCAATTTTGTTCTTTGCATTACCTTTGCTCTGTAATGTGTCACCTGGTTTTGCTATATATACTATCTATTGTATAGTTGGCTATGCAAAGAACTCAATTTACAGGTATTTCTGCAGTACATATGGACATGATAGAGGGGCTTTTTCATATTTCAAGGCTAGTTGCAGAGCTATGTGACATATCTCTGTTGTCTCTCTATATTTTATTACTATGATTTTTTTTTCAGTTGAAAAATGGCTTTATTCCCCATTGAATCTAAAACTCAGAAAAGTTAATAAAAATATGGTTTAGATGGTTATGCAGAGAAAAGCCAGAATTTGGAGATGATCTGTCATAGCAGCTTGTTAGCTTTTTTTGCTACTTCAAACCCACTCCAACACTCCAAAATATTTATTTTAGAAAATCTATCTACTAGAATGGGTCTTCTTCCTAAAGAAAGTGATGAATGAAGAAATAAATGTAGAAAATACATGTGGCTTCTTTAAGTTAAAGAGAAGAGGAATTTGTGGACACACATTTGTACAATTGTACAATATGTCATAAAAATTAGATTCAGAATTGAGAAATCTACTGAACTAGTGCCAGACATCCTAGAATGTGAAGTCAAATGGGCCTTAGGAAATCTGAGCAACAACAAAGCTAGTGGAGGTGACAGTATTCCAGCTGAGCTATTCGAAATCTTAAAAGACGATGCTGTAAAAGTGCTACACTCAATTTGCCAGCAAATTTGGAAAACTCAACAGTGGCCACAGGATTGGAAAAGGTCAGTTTACATTCCAATTCCAAAGAAAGGCAATGTCAAAGAATGTTCAAACTATCGCACCATTGCACTCATATCACATGCTAGTAAAGTTATGCTCAAAATCCTACAAGCTAGACTCCAGCAGTATGTGGATCGAGAACTACCAGAAGTACAGGCAGGATTTCGAAGAGGCAGAGGAACTAGAGATCAAATTATCAACATACGCTGGATCATGGAGAAAGCTAGGGAGTTCCAGAAAAACATCTACTTCTGCTTCATTGACTATGCTAAAGATTTTGATTGTGTGGATCATAACAAATTGTGGCAAGTTCTTAAAGAGATGGGAGTACCAGACCATCTATTTGTCTCTTGAGAAACATGCGGGTTAAAAAGCAACTGTGAGAACTGGACATGGAATCACTGATTGGTTCAAAATTGGGAAAGGAGGCCGGCAAGGCTGTATACTGTTGTCCTGCCTATTTAACTTATATGCAGAGCACATCATGAGAAAGGTGGGGCTAGATGAATCAAAGGTTGAAATTATCAACAAATTCAGGTATCATCAGATATGCTGATGATACCACTCTAATGGCAGAAAGTGAAGAGGAACTAAAAAGTCTCTTGATGTGGGCGAAGAAGGAGAGTGCCAAAGTTGGGTTGAAACTCAACTTTAAGAAAACTAAGATCATGGCATCTGGTCCTCTCAATTCCTGGCAAATAAATGGGGAAGAAATGGAGGTAGTGAAAGATTTTATTTTCCTGGGCTCCAAGATCACCGCAGATGGGGACTGCAGCCAAGAAATTAAAAGACCCTTGCTCCTGGGGAGGAAAGCTATGGCAAATCTAGATAGCTTACTAAAAAGCAGAGACATCACCCTGCCAACAAAAGTGTGTATAGTCAAGGCTATGGTGTTCCCAGTTGCAATGTATGGCTGTGAAAGTTCGACCATAAGAAAGGCTGAGCGCCAAAGAATTGAGGCCTTTGAACTAAGGTGCTGGAGAAGACTCCTGTGAGTCCCTTGGACTGCAAGGTGAACAAACTGGTCAGTCCTAGAGGAGATCAATCCTAACTGCTCTTTAGAAGGCCAGATTCTGAAGATGAAACTCAAATACTTTTGCCACCTAATGAGAAGGAAGGACTCACTGGAGAAGAGCCTAATGCTGGGAATGACTGTGGGCAAAAGAAGAAGGGGACAACAGAGAATGAGGTGGCTGGATGGAGTTACTGAAGCAGTAGGCGTGAGCTTAAATGGACTCCAGAGAATGGTAGAGGACAGGAAGGCCTGGAGGAACGTTGTCCATGGGGTCGTGATGGGTCGGACACGACTTCGTAATTAACAACAAATTCCTTTTAAGTATTTTTATTTTCCTTCTTTAAGTAGGAAAAGAAATAAATCAGACTTCTCAAAATTCAGGGAGAAAGAGAGGTGAATTTTTGGTTCAAGGTTATTGATTTTACTACTTCTGAAATGTAGCAATAGCATTTTGGCAGGCATTTTGGAAAATATTAAATGTGTATTTTGCCCATATCTTCATTCTTCAAGTATTTTTATGATAGAGCATCTCCATTCTCGCAAGTTTAAAAAAATTATATAAAGCCATCTGTATTTTCAAAAATTTAATATGATTTATGCCAAGTTGACTTCATTTCTGTGGTTAAAACATGCGTGCATGACAGCCAAACCATCTGTATTCTCATTCTGTTTCAAATGTTCATGCCAGAGTCCAGATCATCTCCCTTTCTGTGGGTAAAACACGAATATGAGAGTATGACCACGGAATGGCTATAAGCAAAAACAGATGAACATAAATTTCAGAAGCCTTTAACTGAAACAGTTACTGTACAATAATGAAGGCTCTGTAATGCAAAGGCGGCTGAAAATTGATCAGGCCAATGAACATTTTTCAGAAATGCATTACTTAACACCACAACATGGAAATAAAAGAAGAGTCTTCCTGGATTTTAGGCATGGAATAGCTGACTGACAGTCTGACTAATTAACTAATGAACTAACTAAATAGGAAGAAAGAAGAGTTTTCCTACTCAGAGGCACCCCTAGTATTAATTCAAGTTTGGGAGGTTCAGAATAAACTGTCATGTTGCTGGAGAGGGAATCAGTGGCTCTCAGATATTGCCATCCCTGTACCTCACTGTTGTTCATTCTGGGGCTTTTGGGAGATACAGTTCAGTATCCCTAGACTTTAGTTCTTGCAGCATAATAGGTAAGCTATTGTAATGTCATCTGAAGGAGAATCCATCTGTGCTAAATAATTCTACATTGCCTTAATTTGCTGCACCCACAAATCTGATAAGTGTATAGGAAGTGTATAGCTTACTGAAAAGAACAATCTACAGGATAGCTACATTATTTTGTAATGCCAGTAGAAAAAACTTTGAATTGTGAAAAATAAGGAATACTTATGATCTCACTGTTTAAGAAAATTTTTTTACCAAATGAAATGAATTTAGCAGTTCCTTCACATCTCAAGTTATTCCAGATGCTTTATATTTTCTGTTCTTCTTGGAATCCAAAATTGGACTGACTCTTAGACTCTACATGAATGCTAAACAGAACTGAATAAACCTTTTTTTAAAAGCAAACAATGAGTCTGTACATACAGTATTACTTCCCAAGCAATAATACAACAGGGAATTATAGCTTCCCTTCTCAAGCACGCATTGCCAAACAGTATGGTATGGCTTGTTATACAGGAGGAAGCTATTGTATATAGACCTTCCAGAATAATTTGACAACTAGTATAACACCTTGTTCTATTCCACTCTCACAAAGTTGGGCCAGTAAGTATGATGTGGTGGATTCCTTTTGTCTTCAGAGAAGAGGAGGAAATGAAGAACAATAATAAAACAATGCTTTTCCTTTTTTTTTTTAAATTTTAAAAACAAAACTTTATTCATTTATAAAACCATTTAAAACATACATTTTCTCTTAATCAAGAGACAAGCTTACATATACAATACACACTTTTTAACTAATTTCCATTATATATATACATATATACATAAATGCCAACATACTGTGGCATATTTCGTTTTCTATTTCTCTGACAGTGCTGTTTTTAATTATGTTGATTTCTTCTAAATTCCATCTCTACCCATTTCCCTTTCTCTGATTTATCCATTGATACCATCTATTCCATATTGTATAATATTTTGAGTCCTCCTTATCCTGTAACTCTAACGTTAGTTTGTCCATTTCTGCGCATGTGTAGATTTTTTGTATTAACTCCTGATCAGTTGGCATTCGATCTATTTTCCAAAATTGTGCTAATACTAATCTTGCCGCCGTAATTATATGGAGTATTAAGTATTTTATATCATTTCTAATATTCTTTTTAATCATGCCTAATAAAAAAATTTCTGGTTCTAATTCAATTTCATAACCTGTTATTTCGATTATCCATGTTCTTATCTTATTCCAATATTTCTTAATTTCTGGGCAGAGCCACCAAGCGTGATAATAAGTTCCTTGTGCTTTTTTACATTTCCAACATGTCGGGTTTATATTTGGGTACATTTTCGCTAATCTTGCGGGGGCCAGATGCCATCGGTACCACATCTTATAATGATTTTCTTTGTAGGCCACTGATTTTGTCATGCTGTAGTTGTTTTCCCATGCTCTTTCCCATTCTTCCAGCTGTATACTGTGGCCAATATTCCTCGCCCACGCTATCATCTGCCCTTTAACCAATTCTTCTGCCAAATCATATTCGAGTAGATATTTATATATTTTCGAAATTAATTTCCCTTCTTTAGATTCTAATAATTTGTCTAATCGATTTTGTTTTAAGTCTATTCCTCCCTCCTCCTGATCCTTCCTATATCTTGTTTTTATTTGTGAGTAGGGCCACCAGTCTATTGCTATTCCTTGTTCTTTTAGTTCTTCCCTAGTTTTTAATTTCCCCTGCGTATCCAGTACTTCTCTATATCTTAATATTTTTTGTTTTGATAGTATATTGGGGTGAGTAATTGCTTCTATTGTTGATAACCAACCAGGAATTTTTATATAATGTTTATGTCGAATTTGTTGCCATGTATTAATTAAGGATTTTCTAATAGTATGGTTGTTGAAATGTTTATATATTTTATTTCCAGAATTCCAAATAAAAGCATGCCATCCCTTCATTAGATCATGTCCTTCCAGATTTAACAATCTTTGGTTCTCCAGGGTTATCCATTCCTTAATCCATAACAAGCTTGCTGCTTTATAATATTTTTGCCATGCCGGGAAACCAAATCCACCTCTAATTCTGTCATCTCGTAATATGTTTAATTTTATTCTTGATTTTTTCCCTTCCCACACAAAATTTGTTGTTATTTTATCCAAATTATCAAAGAATTTTTTGTCTAATTTTATTGGTATCGTTTGGAATAAATAAAGGAGTCTTGGAAGTATATTTGATTTTATCACTGCTATCCTCCCCAGTAAGGATAGTCTTAATTTCCCCCATTTATCCAAATCCTCTTTTATTTTCTGAACTAAAGGTTCATAATTATCCTGTTTTATTGTTACTGTTCTAGCTGTCAGATTTATCCCTAAGTATTTGACTTTTTTGACTGCCTGTAATCCTGAATCTTTTACTAATTTCTCTACTTGTTTTGTTGTCATATTTTTTATTATCATATTCGTTTTTTCTTTGTTGATTTTTAGGCCTGCTACTTTTCCAAAAGTTTCAATTTCTTTTATTAATTTGGGGGTTGTTTCTATTGGATCTTCGATGAAGAATACAAGATCGTCCGCAAAGGCTTGGACCTTGTAATCTTCTCTCTTAATCTTTAATCCTTGTATTTCTTTATTTGCCCTAATTCTAATTAACAAATTTTCCAACGTTAAGATAAAAAGTAGGGGCGATAGTGGGCATCCCTGCCTTACTCCTTTATTTATTCCAAAAAATTTCGTTGAGTCCCCGTTTACCAAAATACATGCTTTTTGGTCCTGGTATATTGATGTTATCATTTTTGTAAATTTCTCACCAAAATTCATATTTTTAATTTGTTGTTTCATAAATTGCCAGTTTACTTGATCGAACCCTTTTTGTGCATCCAGAAAGATCAGGGCCACCTGTCTCTCTGGATGCATCTCATAATATTCTAAAACATCCATTACCATCCTTAAATTATTTTTTATTTGTCTTGTGGGTAAAAAACCATTTTGGTCCTGATGTATTTTGTTATGTAGTATTTTTTTCAGCCTATTAGCAATTATACTAATAAAAATTTAAAAATTTTATAGTCAGTGTTCAACACTGGCCTATAATTATTATTATTATTATTATTATTAATAATAATAATAATAATAATAATTTTATTTCTATACCGCCCTTCTCCCGAAGGACTCAGGGCAGTGTACAGCCTATTAAAAGCACAAGACAAACATCAATTAAAATTATTAAAATTATTAAATAATTCAGGCTCAATTTAAGACCCCAAAAATTAAAACACCTGATTTAAAATTATTACATTGATAACCCAGCTTGGCGGAACAACAGGCTCTTAAGGGCACAGCGAAATACCCGGAGGTCTTACGCATTTCCGGGGGCAGTTCATTCCATAGGGCTGGGGCTCCCACAGAGAAGGCCCTCCCCCTGGGTGTCGCCAGCTGGCATAGCTTGGCCGATGGCACCCTGAGGAGACCCTCTCTGTGAGAGCGAACTGGCCGGTGGGAGGCTATTGGTGGCAGAAGTCGGTCTCGAAGGTACCCGGGTCCTATGCCATGGAGCGCTTTAAAGGTGGTGACCAACACCTTGAATTGCACTCGGAAGACCACTGGGAGCCAGTGCAGCTCGCGCAGGAGGGGTGTCACGTGGGCACATCGGGTTGCGCCCATAACCACCCGCGCGGCTGCATTCTGGACCAGTTGGAGCCTCCGAGTGCTCTTCAAGGGGAGCCCCATGTAGAGAGCATTACAGTAGTCCAACCGGGAGGTGACAAGGGCATGAGTGACCGTGCGCAAGGCATCCCGATCCAGAAAGGGCTGCAACTGGCGAATCAGGCGGACCTGATAGAAGGCCCCCCTTGCCACGGCCGTCATATGCTCTTCTAAAGACAGCCGTGCGTCCAGGAGGACACCCAGATTGCGAGCCCTCTCTGTGGGGGGCAAAGATTCACCCCCAATAGTCAGCAATGGCACCAGCTGACTATATCGGGATGCCGGGAGCCACAGCCACTCAGTCTTGGAAGGGTTGAGTCTGAGCCTGTTTCTCCCCATCCAGACCCGCACGGCCTCCAGGCAGCAAGACATCACATCAAGGGCATCGTTGGGGTGGTCTGGGGTGGAAATGTGCAGCTGGGTGTCATCAGCGTACAGATGACATTTCACCCCAAAACCACGGATGATCTCACCCAGTGGCTTCACATAAATGTTGAACAGAAGGGGCGAGAGGACCGACCTTTGTGGCACTCCCCATACGAGACGCCCCGAGGTCGACCTCTGCCCCCCTGCCAATGTGGCATCTGCCCCCTCTTTGGGGCAGATTGGATGTACGCTTCCTTCCATGTGTTTGGTAATTTTGCCTCCATCAAGGCTTCATTATATATTTCTAATAATATTCCGTTTAATAATTCTCCAAATGTTTTATAGAACTCCGTTGGTAGACCATCGGTCCCCGGAGTTTTATTATTTTTCTGTCTTTTCAGCGCTTCTTTTAATTCACCTACCGTAATCTCCCTGTCTAATAATTCTTTTTCTTCCTCTGTTAATGTTTGAACTCCCTTTCCTTTTAAGTAGTGTTCAATTTCCTCCGTTGTTACTATATCCTTCTCATAAAGTTTTTGGTAATATTGGAGTATTATTTCCTTTTTCTTCTCTATACTTCGTTGGATCCTCCTCTCCTCATCTTGTAATTTCTGAATTGTTCTTTTTTCTCTTTCCTTTCTCAACCTGTATGCCAACCACCTCCCCAGTTTATTTGCGTGCTCGAAATAGTTCTGCCTTATATATTTTAAAGTCATTGCATATTTCCCTTGTTCTAATATATTTAACTTATGTTTTGCCACTATCCATTTTACTCTTGTTTGTTCATCCCCTGGTTTTCCTTGCAATTTACTTTCCCAATTTTGAATTTCTTCTTGTAATTTATTATATTCTTTTTCTCTCTCTTTTCTACATTTTGCGTTATATGCTATTGTAAGGCCTCTTATGTACGCCTTGGTTGTGTCCCATAAATTTTGTAGGGAGGTGTGTTGTTTCGTATTCTCCTTATAAAACAGTTCTAGTTCCTTTTCCATATATTTCTTATATTCTTTTTCTTTTATTAACTGAGTATTCATTGGGTATTGTTTTCTGATTGATTGTTTATCTGGTGTTAATCCTGCTTATCTACGGGTTGGTTCCTAAGGATCATAGATTTAAAGGGCTTGGATTGAAGTCAATTGCCAAAATCAGGAAATAAATAAGTTAAATCTAGCTGTTTGTCAATGGATAAAGGGCACAAAGAAGCAGGCAATTTACAATTTACACAACCATTTGAATGACTACTGTTGTGAAGACAGTCCAAGACAAAAACAAAACAAGACAGTTTTAAAAACCAGACAATATTTGATTTTAAGGCTTTGCATTCCAAATAAAGAGTTATGAACATTGTCTTTAGCTCCTGAATGAAAATAGGATATGAATCTAATAACCAAATAAAAAAACAAGTGAATGGAGCTGGATTTGGTTTAGTTCACTATGAGTACCTAAGAAAACACTACCTTGTGCACAGAGTGTCTTCACACTCTGTGCACAAGGTATTTTGAATTTTATGAATTCAAAAATATTTGAAATATTTTGAATTTTTTTTATTGTTTCTGCAAATGGTAGCATCTGAGTTGAGATGCTAAGCAGAATTGGATCTGGATTATTTTGGATGCAAGATGAGTGGGAATTGAAAAAAATGGGAAGAAGGCAACAGCAAATAAGTTTCCTTAGTCATTCTTCAGCTAAAAGCATATGCATGTTTTACAGAGAAGGCCATTTTGTCCAAATGTTATTATTTTTAGCTATCTATCTCAGCTGCTCCTGAAATTTTAACACATTTTTGCTATTTCACTTAAGTATGCCTGGGTCAGCTTATTTAGAGATAAGCTTTTTTTTGCCATAGATATGTAATAGGGTATAAGCTGTAAAACTGCTATCTGTTGTAATTATGATATATTATTCCCCCGAAGAAGAAAAATTAAGCTCACAGATGGATTTAGTCAGATTTCTGTGGTATGAGGTAATTAAAGCAGAAGGAATTCTGCCAACTGCAGTGTGAATCTTTTAGAAATAAAAATTCAATAGGCACTCTGTAGATTTTTCTCCCTTTTTGTTCAGCTTGTAAGAATTTTATTTTAGATTCAAAGCATAGGAATATATTGAGGCATTCCCCCTGATAATATCTTTGATTTATTTACAGTTTGACAAATTGGTTGAATCTGGTAGTCATGTTAACTTAAAAACCAAAGAGCAAATACTCTGGTGATCTCTATATACATTGTTAGCTATATTATAATTCATAATTCATAACCAAGGTCTTTTCTGATGATCAGAGCTTTATTATACATTATAATATGTTTGGGGAGGGCACTGCAATTCTATGAATATTTATTTAGGAAGGATTTACTATATTAGCAAGCATAACTTTCTTCTGAATAAGATTGCATTGTGAATACACAATAATGAAAAAATCAATGAAGGAATAAAAAGCACTAGAAAACTATTGATTCCTAATTTTTGAATACTCTGTACAAAACAACAGTAGATGAATGTAGTGAAAACTACTATAGATATGGGGTTCTGTGATTATTATTGATTCATTCATAACTGTTTACCTCTATACCTAACTTTGCTGGTTTTGTGTAAATAAATATAAGATACATAAAGTAAACATGACAGAGACTTTTTGCTTTAACTTTTATAAACCTATATTGTTTTAATTAACGTATCCTCAGTTAAAAGCTTTAACTTATGCTAGGCAATCTACATTTATATTCTACTTATTTTGTGAGAATATTCCAATCTCTTAGCTAACAGCCGTGATTATTTCAGATATATTAAGGAAGAAGTTTGCAGTTATATCACCATTCATGGAACTGACTTCACACAGTAATAACTTTTGCTATAATAGATTTACAGGAAGAGTTTTTCTGCCTTTTTACCTATTCCTCCAAACCCCCAATATAGTATTCTTCCAGAGCAATTGCCTTAAATGCCTGTAAATGTCAAGAGATTACAGAGTTGTATAATTCTTAGCCAGTGAAGTCAGCTTTGTAACCATAGTAGCTGTGACTGCAAAGCTGAATTATACAAAAGAGCCCAACTTGACAAGGCGGTTTGGCATATATAGATAGATACACAAAAGTGAAATAGAGAAAGAATTGATTAAAATTCTCCTTTTCCATAACTTTCCATAGCTACCTAGAACATAAAGATACCATAGATTAAAAGATATTTTTATTAATCTGATGTCACCATTTGATTAAAACATTTTTTCAAAGAGTACATGAATCAAAATTATATTTCTAACAGAATAACAGAATTGGAAGGGACCTTGGAGATCTTCTAGTCCAACTCTCTGCTCAGGCAGGAAACCCTATGCCTATGATGGTGAACCTATGGCACGTGTGCCACAGGTGGCACACGGAGCCATATCGGTGGGCACGCGAGCGTTGCCCTAGCTCAGGTCCAGCGCGCATGTGCATCCTGGCCAGCTAATTTTTAGGCCTTCTGGGCCCACCAGAAGTCAGGAAACAGACTGTTTCTGGCCTCCGGAGGGCCTCCAGGGGGGTGGGAAAGGCCGTTTTTGCCCTCCCCAGGCTCCTAGAAAGGCTCCTGGAGCCTGGAGAGGATGAAAAATGGGCCTACCAGGCCCACCGTGCCATTACATGCCAAAAGCAGGGGGAGTTCAGGGGGATGGGGCACATTGAATTATGGGTGTGGCCACGCGGGCGCATGGCCCCCTGCGTTGCCCCTGCTTTTGGCATGCGATGGCAAAAAGGTTAGCCATCACTGCCCTATGCCATTTCAGACAAACAGTTGTCCAATCTCTTCATAAAATCTTCCAATGTTGGAATGCCCACAACTTCTGGAAGCAAGTTGTTCCACTGATTAATTGCTCTAACTTCAGGAAATTTCTCTAAGTTGTTTTTTTCCTTGATCCATTGCTTCTTGTCGTGTCTTCAGGTGCTTTGGAGAATAAATTGACTCTCTCTTCTTTGTGGAAACCCCTTAGATATTGGAACATTTAATAATATTGCACCAAACAAGGTAAAACAATTTTAAAAAGCCTATCCCAATGTGGATGTCATTGGACCAGCAATTCTGAGACAATAAAAAATATGTAGGAATTGCTACCTAGGCAAAAAAGGGGCCAAAATATTCTTAAAATCCAGAACAAGAAAAATTCATAAACTACTTAATCATACACTTCGAATTCACTGGAGGAAAAAGAGGAGGAAAAGGAGACTTACAATTGTTATTATAGCCAATCTTAATAGGAGTAGTTTTAGCCTTCCTATAAAATTGATTTCCTAGTGTGATCTATCTAGTAGGGCTGAGGATGAAGAAGTAAATTACCTTATGATTTAATTGCTCAATCACTCAAATATTAATTAGCCCCTTGCATGCAGCAATACAACTCTGATTATTATTACAAACAGTATGGATAATTTAAATTGTACATACATATTTTAACTAAATTCTCCTTACAATTAATCAAGGATTTTAGATAAACATAGCTGGCAATCTCTCATGGTTAGCAGACCACGTTCTCGGAATATATTTCATGCTACTGGAATGTATTATACTCTAAAAAGGCCGTACATTTGGGATTATGAAGCTGCCAAAATGTTTTCATGTTTGAGAATAGACTTCTGTAAATCCACTTTCCCTGGTAACTGTTGAAATGAAACCCTCCTGAGTAAGAATGAAATAATTACATAACAGCAAAAATGAAATGACACATAAATCAAAACTCTGCCTAGTGATGTGGAAAGCAAGCCAGCTTTCTTCTACATTAAAACTGTTCCCATTTGCTCCTCTCAGTTCCTCCCCTTCCTTTATTCTCATGAAATCTCATTTGTTTTTGTTTTTTTTTATAAAGATGCTGGAAGAGATGACGGGTTGGAACATTGCAAACTATATGAGTTGGCACAGTTAAGCTATAAATCTAGAATATAGGAGACCTGACCCATAACTGGATTCTTCACCTAGCCATACTGGTTTGTCACCAATATAACCTTGAATAACACGACTATTCTCAGTGCCCTGAATCTGCCTGTCCAGTTGGAGCAGAAAAACAAATGGGACAGCCTGAAAAAATATTTTGCTGCTGTTTGCTCTACAATATAAACCATGCAAATATTTGGGCCCAGCTATCATCTTCCATTTGCTTCAGTTTCTGCTGAATCCTGAAACTTCACTAATCCGTCTTTGCTTCAGCTTTAGCTCTTTTCTTAAGAATGCATGTTCAATATTAAGAGGGAAGATCCCGTGTTTGCTCTTTATTTAATCTTAACCTTACTTAGACATATGTTCTCTGCAATTAAAAAATGAAACATGTTTAATCTTATTTTTTAGCTTTCAAGTCAGTTTTTGGCTCCTGGGAACTGCTACAAGTCCCTGCAGTTTTCTTCTTTTATTGTAATGTAAATCAAACTATGATTTCTCTTCAGATAGCCTGAGTCCCTGCAGTTTCTTGGCAAGATTTTTCAGAACTAGTTTGCTATTTTTGCCCTCCTTCCAGGGGTGAAATCCAGCAGGTTCTGTCAGGTTCTAGAGAACCAGTAGCGGAAATTTTGAGTAGTTCGGAGAACCGATAGTAAAAATTCCAACTGGCCCCGCCCCCATTTATTCTCTGCCTCCCAATTCCCAGCTGATCGGGAGGAAATGGGATTTTGAAGTTATCTTCCCCTGGAGTGGGGTGGTAATGGAGATTTTACAGTATCCTTCCCCTGCCATGCCCACCAAGCCATGCCCACCAAGCCATGTCACACTCACCAAACCACACCCACAGAACCGATAGTAAAAATTTTTGAAACCCACCACTGAAGTGGATCCTGGGTGCTGAGCTGCACGGCAATGGAGAAACAGGCAACAGAGCAACCGGTGTGAGGGAAGGAGAAGGCTGCTTTCCCTCTTTCTTCTCCCTACCCCACCTCCTTTCCTCATGCTGGCCACTCCATTGCCTGTTTCTCCATTGCAGGGCAGCTCAGGGCCCAGAATCCACTTTGATAATGGGGGAGGGGGTAATTTAACAACTGGTTTGCTCGGGGTCAGGTTGGACCATGGCTCCCATAGCAGCCAACCTAACCCTGGGTGAACTGGTTCTTAAATTATTTGAATCCCACCACTGACATGTAACCCTAACCAAATCTCTCTCTCTCAAGATTACATCATAATTCCCTTTTTCTATATCCCACTCTTTCTAAATATCAAAGCCATAAATCGTAAAATAATTTTCTTTTTTTACACAAAAAGGCCATTCATTGATGAATATGAATAATGACCTTTCTCTAATCAAAGAGGCCAATTTGGCTGAACTGTGTGGAGTTCAGCTTCCTGTGACCATTTTCAACAATGGTCACAATTAACTGTAACACCCTAAACATATCCAAAGTGCTCTGTGACAAGCCTTCAATATGGTTCAAAAACTCATCAGCATTTAAATCATCCCATGCCTCCTAATAGAAAAGAATGAACTATTCTGCTCATACATTTACATACCTGATTCCTTAAGCCTTTTTGCAGTTGAACAAAATACATCAGAAATTTTACCTTCTAATCTTCTATGTTTTGCACTGGATGTAGAGAGCTGGAGATTCATTAAATTGAGGCTGGCAAGCAAGCTTCCTTAGTAGGATTATGTAATGTGTCATATCTGAAAGGTAAAAACATCATATGACACCTTATCTAGCATTACTCTAGGACAGTGATGGCTAATCTTTTTGCCATTGCGTGCCAGGAGAGGGGGGGCGGGGGAGGGTCATGCGCGCACGTGCCCACACGCATGCACGCGCAACCCCCCTCCCCCCTCTCCTGGCACATGATGGCTGGTAGGCCCGTTTTTCTTTCTTACCTGGCTCCAGATCCTGTCTATTTATCTGGGAAGGGCGAAAAAAATCTTTCCCACTCCCTTGGAGGCCCTACAGAGGCTGAAAGGGCGCATTTCCTGACTCCCGGTGGGACAGGAAGTGATGTTTTTTGCTGTACCCAGCCTCCAGAACCTCTCTAGGAGTTTGTAGGAGCCCCTCTAGGAATCTCTAGGAGCCTCTCTAGGAGTCTTTGGAGGCCGGGGACAGCAAAAAATGTCACTTCCTGTCCCACCGGGAGTCATGAAATGGGCCGTTTCAGCCTCCGTAGGGCCTCCAAGGGAGTGGGAAAGGCTGTTTTCGCCCTTCCCAGATAAATAGGCAGGATCTGGAGCCAGGTATGAAACAAAAACGCCCCTCCCCCAAGGCAGGAAACAGCCTGTTTCCCTACTTCTGGTGGGCCCAGAAGGCCCGAAAATCAGCTGGCCGGTGGGCGCATGCCCCCCAAAACTGAGCTGGCGTGCCCACTAATATGGCTCCGCGTGCCACCTGTGCCACCATTTTTGCTAGCAGAAATTTGGGGGGAAAAATAATTTTGATGTGGAACCCCTAATGGATGCTGGCCAGTCTTATGGTGGGCCAGAGTGGGTTGAACATGATGTTGTGCTTTCATGTCACTGACAAACAATGGTGGAGCATTTTCATGTCAGGTCACGCAGGATGTGAGAATGAGTACTAACCAGGGAGAGTGTCTTCATGGTCAAGATAATAAATACAGCTACTGTTTAAATTTGGGATTATTTTATCCTTTCCCTTCTAAGTCAACAGTAAGGAGTGTCACAGTCTCCCTATTTCTTAACAACTCAAGAAGTTTTTTTTTAAAAAGCACATAAAGAAATGCAATAAATAAATAAGGTAGCTGTGCTTATCCTCCAGATGGGCAAATTGTAATTTTGCTGGCTTGTTATTCTTTAGCAGGATCTTCTGACCTCACTGATTTAATTTTACTCTGAGGCTTGGCATTCTCACTTGTTGGCTATTAGAAATCTTCACTTCTTTCTTAGGCGGTTCCAGAATTTGGGCTGGGTGAGTAGGTATAATTTTAGCCTAATACTGAAAGCAAATACTTCCTGAAAAAAATAAACAGCCAGGAAAAAGCACCTCTTGTTTCAGGCTTGAAATGCTGCTTTGATTCTGCTTGGCTGTTATGAAATATGACTGCAATAAAGAATGTTGCATTAATTTTAGTTCAAATACCTCTTAAGGCAGAGAATTTTTAAATGCTGACATTCTAAAAGAAATGTTTTGTACCGGTTTTTCTTACCTTCAGCTAAGCGACCCTGGGACTTTGAAAACTTGAAATGGCTTTAAAAGCTTTAAATGTCTCAAGTAAGTTGTTCACGTTTATTAATTCATTTTGAAAAGGCACAAATTTGCACATTGTCGTAAGTGTAGCCTGGTTTTCCACTTTTGACTTAGTGTTACCAGCCACTGTCGGTATTCTTGTTAAAAACCGCATGATTTTGATGATATTCTAAGACCCAGTAAAAACAAATATATCAAAAAAAGGTAAAGTAGTAGGTAGTGTGTCTTGCATAAGGAAGATCAACATATGGAATTTGAATTATGGCCAGTCATCTTCTTTTTCCTTTTCCTAATACCACACTCACTGGACTCACTGGAGAAGAACCTAATGCTGGAAAAGATTGAAGGCAAAAGAAGAAGAGGACGACAGAGAATGAGGTGGCTGGATGGAGTCACTGAAACAGTAGGCGTGAGCATACCAGAGGATGGTAGAGGACAGGAAGGCCTGGAGGAACGTCCATGGGGTCATGATAGGTCAAACACGACTTCGCAACTAACAACAACAAATACCACACTACCCCATCTTCAACATATACAACTAACCTAAGAAAGTTTCTAAGCAAGCTAGTGAGGGCAGTGTGCCAATAATTCATACTACGTTACAAATTATGGCCAACTATTCATGGCCCTGCTAGTTGATCACATTAAAGATCAGCTAACGCAGTCTTCCCTTAAAATGTGTCTATGTCAATTTCCAGAATTTCTGACTAGCATAGCATCTACAAAGACCAGATTGGGGGAGGCTGAATTTGGGAATTGTAGTTCTGAATTAATTTATGATAACTCTCTCATATTGTTACCTGAGTCCTTTAGAGCATACATACAATGTATTAAATACAATGTCTGTGGAGATTCTCAGTCATCCAGGTCATAATTTTCTCAAAGGTGCTTTTTCAAAAGGCAACTGGACTTTGTTTTTCCCTGAAAATGATTTGCTTCTCATCCAAAAAGCTTCTTCAGTTCTGACTGAATAGTGGAGGATGGAAGGATTTATATTCTTGCAGTCATCTGGTCATCATTAACACTCATTCTGAGAATCGTTGAGGCCACTTGGAGGACATTTAAATACAATCTATTAATTATGAAAAATTCAGACTAGTTGCATTTTTGCATTTGAAAAGATAGCACTGACAACTCAATAATTGGAAGCCCACTAAGATTTTATAAGGTACTTGCAGAACTTTCCTATAAACTTTGATGGAATCCAGCTCTTGTTGGGATGAAGGAAAGAACTGTACCATAATATGAGGAGCCTAAAGATGCTCTGTGATTGTCTTTTCTTCCACCAACCTCATAGCCTTGAAAACAAGAAGCATGGAATCACTGCTCACTGCAGTAAGTCATGGAAAAATAAAATTGTCTTACCCCAATCTGTGCAAAAATAGCTTTTTACTGTGGTTTCCAAAAAAATACAAAAACCTGCAGCTGAGCCAGGAATAAATGCACTCCACCCTTAAATAGTGCTAACGTTGCAGGTTCGTGGCAGTCCAGATATGAATTTAAACTGGCAGAGAAGCATGTAGAAGTGTTTTTAATACTTCGGTTGCACTGGCTTAGTTAATAATTCATATTTTGAGAATAAAGGGAGGGGGCTATTGGGTTTAAATGAAACCAGGTCAATTTGGGTAATCATATTTGGTGGTGCTTCTTCACAGCTTATACTCATTGGTAGCTCGGTAGATAATATGTAAAGGAAGAGACTTATTAACATGGCATGATGACCATATAATGTCCACCCAACAGTGAAACTCTATTCTGCAATTCTAAGGCTGCGTCATTAGTATGTACGATTAACACAGAGGAATTTCTGTGAATTCTCGTATTGTGCTGTGCATCGTATCAGCTTTTCGGAAGGGTGAGACATACATGATTGGGATGAAAAGTAGAACACTTGGGTAAGCAGTATAAGCATTTCAAGAATGAAGAAGATATCTGCTGATGATATATGAAATATTTTACAAGATATTGCAATAATAATTGAATTGAAGGTTGTTTTTGTTCTTTCCAAAATCTAAGGTAACATTGTGACCTTGTGCCTGAATAAAGATTATTACAAAAATAAGATTGCAATATACTTAGGGCTGCGATAATTGTTTTAATTCTATGTAAAGTTCCCAAAACACTAAGATTTGTAGAAACTTAACACAAAGCTTATTATAGTTTCCCATTTTTAATGCTTTGAGGTAACTTTTCTACACAAGTGAAGGGATAGCAGGGTTATAGATTCCACACTAAATCATAGGGTTTTTTTTAAAACTAGAGAACATTATTGTGGATAGACAAAAAAGAAATGCATGACTTGGAGTCTGAGGCCAAACAATAAAGGAGCTGAATAACAACAGCCATCCAACACTCCAAAGAATCTTAAAAATACAAATGCTGTAAGATCTTTTTTTAAAAAAAGATAATTAGCAGAACATTGTTGTTTAGGATATACTTCATTTCTTGCCCATAGCTAGAAAATGAAAATAAAAAGGTATTTTAGAGGCTGGGGTAATTTTTCTTGCAGATGTTGCTTAAATACTATGTTCACATCACACTTCCTTCTCCAGGCATTTGAAAAATAGATCATGAAAATCTATAAATAGTCTCAGCATTCCAGTAACGTTTGCTTTTAACAACATAGAAGAACCAAAACACTGTAATAGAAAAAAGGAGGGGATGGAAAGGGGAAAAAATGAAACAAAGGTAAATACGTTTATGAATAGCTTCAGTTTTGACAAAACAGGCAAAGTTGGCTTGATTTTAATGGCCTCATTTAGCTGCCACTATTGGGACCAGCAATTTGGTCATTAAGTAAAGCGACCGCTGAATGAAACTGCAACTGTGCTTATGATGTTACTTCAGCTTTCCGTTGTTTTGTGAAAATGTTGTGTAAGGATTATTCATAAAGTTACTTTTTAAAACAGTATTGTAACTGTGAACTATCGCTAAATGAGGCATTCACCACTATCTGTATTACACAATTTCAAACCCTGGCAAGCGGTTTTCATTACCCCCCCAAAAGTGCTTTTTCAGGAAGCAACTGGACTTTCTGGTTTTTTCTTTTGAAGAGATTTCACTTCTCATCCAAGAAGCTTCTTCAGCTCTGATTGGATGGTGGGGAATGGAAGGATCTATATTCGTTGCAGACAGCTGGTCATTTGCATTCTTTTAGAGAATCATTGAGGTCATTTGGAGGTTTATCTGTGTCCTCAGGGTCACCAGAGTAGCGCAAATGGGTGTGGAGGCTTCTTGGCTGCAGGGTGTTTTCTACCCTATGTCCCTTCACTGTTGAAGAGAGGCACAGGCTGTTGGGGATGAGTCTGTATTGTCTGCATCTCAAACTGAAGTGCAGATTGTTCATATAGTCTGCAATTTTTCTCGAAATCTGTTCATACTCTCATACCATTTGAAGAACAGATCTCATACCATCTGTTCATACTCTCATCCCAAAGTGCATAGCTAAAAGTCTATGGAGATTCTCAGTCATCCAGGCTATGGTTGTCCCAAAAGGGCTTTTTCAGGAGGCAACTATACTTTTTTTGGGTTTTTTCTTTCGAAAAAGAAGTCCAGTTGCCTCCTTTAAAAGCACTTTTGGGACAACCATGACCTGGATGACTGAGAATCTCCAAAGACTTTCAGTTTTCATTACATTTTCCATAATGCTTGGAGACAGCAGCACAATAGCATCAGACAAGGCAGACTACATACTAGATCCGTGATGGCGAACCTATGGCACGCGTGCCACAGGTGGCATGCGGAGCCATATTGGTGGGCACACGAGCGTTGCCCTAGCTCAGCTCCAGCACGCATGCATGTGCTGGCCAGCTGATTTTTGGCCCTTCTGGGCCCAATGGAAATTGACAAATGGGCTGTTTCCGGCCTCTGGAGGGCTTCTGGGGAGGTGGGAAAGGCTGTTTTTGCCCTCCCCAGGCTCCTAGAAAGCCTCTAGGAGCCTGGGAAGGGCAAAAAACAGACCTATTGGGCCCACCGGGCCATCACATGCCAAAAGCAGGGGGAGCATGGGGGGCCGCACACACATGCATGGGGGCGCAGGGTGCATAGAATTATGGGTGTGGGCACGCATGCACGCGACCACCCTGCACTCCTCCAGCTTTTGGCACGCGATGGCAAAAAGGTTAGCCATCACTGTACCAAATGGAAGAGGTAGGAGCTAGCATTGGTCTGAAGTGGACCACAATAGCCTCTCTGGCCTCATCTGCTACCGGCCATGTGACTTTACCCTGATGTGCTGAAGCCCAAGGTACTTTTTTATAGCTAGTAACTATCTATGGATTCTATTTGCTTAAGGAGTTAAATATCAGTACAATCAAAGACAACATACCTGTAAGCTTTGCATGTCCATAACTGACATGGCCTGAGACATGCCAAAAACAATGATAAGGCATATCTATATGGGAATAGTCTTTGGAGGTTTGCCCATCAAATGACTTTTGTGGGACACTTGGTGCTCTCTGAGTTCTCTGTTGGCTCTGTGATGTTGTGCTATGGGCGCTACAGGATTGTGGCTCAGCAGTGGGTAGGATCAGCACATGGAGCAACTTTGTGATACTTTTGACTACACTGGGGTTATTGGAAATGCAGGTGAAGAAAGTATGTCTATGAATTAACATACTCTGAGAGGATGGCAGCTGATGTCTCCTTTATAGAGTTCATATCAGGGGTGGGTTCTATTTACCTTTACTACCGGTTCGCAGCGGTAGTAAAGGTACATGCGCAGATCGCCAATGATGACATTCAGGGCAGTGGGCGGGGCCTCCCGCCGGTTTTACTACCGGTTCTTCCAAACCGGTCCAAACCAGGGGCAACCCACCATTGGTTCATATGCTTTAAAAATATACCTTAATTATTGGTTGTTTAGAAATAATATTTCAATGAATTTTAATGAATATTAAAATATTAATCGACACAAGTAGAATAAGATTATATCGTTTTTTTTACCATAGCATGCATGTACAATAGCATAACAAACATAGCATGGAACCATAGATGAATAATTTCAAGTATATTATATTGTAGCATGATGTACACCATTCCATTAAATCCATTCCATTCCATTCAACCCAGTCCAGATCTTTTCTGTCTTCCTTTGGATAAGATGACCATGTCCTGTAGTAGCTACCAGATCTGAGCTGCAAACATTTGGATTACTACAAAATGGTAGCCAACAGATAAAGTCTGCCAACTCATGAGTTCTGGGATTTCTGCAGCCTAGATTAAGTAGCCCTCACTTGCCGGCCAATAATTTTCTTTAATTGGCCTGAGAAAAGCTATAGCTGCCTTACTAAAGCAGTTATGGTCCTAATGGCTGTGTACAGTCTGAATCACACAAGGCTCAACAAACCAATATGCCAAGATAAAATTAGAGACATTTGACTTCTTAAGTATCTTTTTGTAGATATTTGGATGTCTTAATCTAAACTGTATGTCTTCCCATATACACAATAGCTAAGGTTAAAATTGATTGTTCCATAAGAAATTAAAGAAAATTTTATGTTTGGAAAGCAATTTATCAAAATACGTTGCATAAACCATGAATTATATATTTCACTAAGTAAGTGATTGTATATTTTTTCCAGTTGCTTCTGTAGACATTTGCAGAGCTGGAATACTGTAACAAGAAGACTGAGAAACAAGTTGTCCTATATTGATATTGCTGTGGAAATGGAACTTGCTTTAAGTAATAGACTGGACATATTTTTCTTTCTTGAAAAAGATAAAGTAAACAAGCAGTAAATACATGGAAAAAGAACTGCATATCAACATCACCAGTGAGTTATTTTAATTGAGACTATATTGGAATTTATAGAGAAAAAAAGATAAACACTACTTATGGAAGTATAAACAAAAAATTGAATGGCTGAAAGAGATATAGATAAGGTTTTCAGTTTTTTCTGTCCTTTGTGAATTCTCTTCAGTACAGACATGATTTGCAAATGGTTTCAGTTAGCTAGTTGGTTAGTTTACATACAAAAATAAATTAAAATATTGATAAAATTCACCAGGACCAATGTAAAAAGAGAAAATAATTGACAAAGGATTAATGCATAAGTAGTTATATGTTTTGTATGTTTACGAGTATAGAAATTGATAGATCTTTTCCCAACACAGGTAATCCTTGACTTATGAGTGGTCACTTAACAACACTTCAAAGTTATAACAGACCTCCCCAGAGCTACTTAGGATCCATTTTTGGAGCTACAATGGTGGCACAAACTCCCCCAGTTATGTGATCACATTTTTGGGTGAGGAACTGACTCACCTTTACAGTCATTTGTAGCATCCTTTGGTCACATGACTGTGATATGCAATCTTTTTTACCTCTTTCTGGTAATTACTTCCAGTTTCCAGAAAAAATGCCTATTTGGGGAAAATGGATTTATTTAACGACCACTGCATTCAATTAATGACTTCAGCATTTGTTTAATGATCATAAAAACAGTCATAATTTTGAATCTGGTCACATGATGCCTCAAGTTACAACTGCAATGATTTATGGCCATAATTCCAGGCTCAATTACAGTCATAAGAATTGCCTCTAGGACATTTATGTAACAAATTTATGTTTAGTTGTACCTACTTTTAACTGGAGAATAATTTTAAAAGTAATTCATGTCACTAAATATAGACCCTATTTTACAGCACCCAAATAAACGAAAGCGCTTACAATAGAAAATGTGAAGTGATTGTTTAATGTAAATATCACTAACAAGTATCCAATAGCACAATTTTTAATAGTCTTAAAATGGAGAAAGTTGAAAATGTTAGATTTGCTAAATACATTATAGAAATGGAAATGGAGCTCAGATTTGCTGTATTCCAGAGAACATGTTAATAAGAATGAGGGAGATGGTGAAATGAATAGATCAATCTAAAGTAGGAACAAGAAGAAGCAGAACATCCACAGAAATAGAACACACCTTGTTTCACAGTTAAGAGGAACATAAAGGATCCCACTACGAGTTTGGTCACAGAGTTTAATCCATTATGGGAATTAAAGTATTATCTGCCTTCTCCTGGGTCAGCAAAAAAACAATATTGTCACAAAATTAACTGTTTTCATTGCAAATCCCTATCCTGCCTCAGCTGTGTCTGTTCTAAGTTACTGCTGAATAGGGTGTCCTGTTTGGGGGATAAATAACATTCTCCTTGCATACATGAGACTGAAGTGCTTATTAAGCAAAGCAGGCAAACTGAAGCTGCCTGATAACCCTGGAAGGGAAGGGAAGAGATAACAAAAACCAGGTTGTTATCTTTTCTGTGATGAGAAGGGAGCCAATACATGGACATAATAAAAGACATTGTTTATGTTAGACAATATTCGTAGAAAAGATAGGTTTCTTGTCTCCTTAAAAAAGCAAAATAAGAGGTCCTAGGTCAGCCCATAGTAAGGTCAGCCCATGTTGTTATCAGATCCTACATTCTTGCATCAGAGGTCATGTCATACTTTACACTGCTTTCAGTCAAACTATTCACTAAGTCTGCATTACTATTATTATTAAACTTCTCATCGTTCCTATCACCCATCTCCTCCCACTTATGGCTGTATGACTGTAACTTTGTTGCTTGTATCCTTACAATTTATATTGATTGTTTCCTAGTATGATTTTATTGCTTTTTTGTACCCTATGACTATCATTAAGTGTTGTGCCTTATGATTCTTAACGAAGGTATCTTTTCTTTTTATGTACACTGAGAGCATATCTACCAAAGACAAATTCCTTGTGTGTCCAATCACACTTGGCCAATAAAGAATTCTAATCTAATAAGTATCTGTTCAGCAGATCTTTTGTATCTTTTCAGTGGACATGTAACCCTGTTGTGGATGCCAATGATGGATCTTTCTCTATTTGCTTTGATTCCTAATTTAAGTGTGCATTTTCCCACAAATGATTTGTAATTTTTTAAAATGTGCTTTCAAGTCAATCTTGCCATTGCCTGGAAACCAGCCCCTGCAGTTTTCTTGAAAGTGTTTTTGCCATTGCCTGCTTTATAAGGCTGGGAGACAGTGACTGGTCCAAAATCACCCGGCTGGCTTAATAGTGTCTAAAGTAAGACGAGAACTCATAGTCTTACAGATTCTAGCTTGATGTCTTAACCACTACACCAGCCTGGTCTCTTGTGAATTACAAGCAGGGTGATTCATTTTTTCCCCTTCTGTTTCATTGTTCTTCTCCACTAGCAATGAAGCATGAATGGTAAGGTTTTACTTGGGATTCTGTGCAGAGAATAATGGCTTGTGTGCCCATCAAATAATGTGATACAAGAGAAACATATGAGAAAATACCACATTGAAATGTTTCAGAAGGATAGGAGGCGTAGCTTGCCATGAATATGCAACTAGCTAAGTTCTGCAGAGTAGGGACAAGTCATCTTGACAAGCTGCTGGGAAATTTCAATAAGAAGTAGAGTGGAGAAAATAACCTACTTACTTATTTGTTTATCAAATTAATGTAGCCATCTCATGTGTGAATCATATATGACTATGGACAGTGCACACAATTCAAACAAAAGCATTAAAACAAAAGCATTAAAAAAACCCCATTAGAACTATAAATATAAACAAAACCACAGGAAAGCGCATTCAAAATCCTACATACAGTATGACCATTTTGTGGGTTTCCTATTTCCATGTGATTATCCAGTCTGCTGACAAAACCAAATTTTAAGAGTTTTCCTGGATAACCTTAGAATAGTGTAACATTAATATGAAATTTTACAAATACTTTCTTCTGCAAATAACAGAAATCTGCTCATTTCAGAATAGTGCTTGTATTGAATTGTATAAACGTGTTCCCTTTTCTTCCCCAAATGAAATAGTGGGAAACTGCTCTCCTTTTCTCTATCAGAGTGGAAGCCTGTAGAGAAATTGAGTTCAAATGGAGAAAGAACATGACTCTTAAATAAACTCTGGAAATGTAGTGCTAGCAGAGGGAATACACCAGAAGAAAAATGGCTGCCATAGCAATAGTCAAGGGGGACGCCAGCAGGGAAGATTACAGGTTGTCCCCCCCTAAGTTGCTCCCACCACTTTTTCTTTTGAGGAGCCCCAGGATGGCCCACTCTCTAGCACCCACCCACCCATGGCCTATAGCACATACCCATGTATTTATATCCTCCCTATAATTTGATATTCCTTGTTTTAGCAGACTTCCAAGCAGCAAATATCGCATATGGTACACATAATAGAAATTATTAAAAGAAAATAATTTTTTTATTATAAAAAGAAATTATTTACTGGATTAGACTAAGAGCATGCTGTCAATTGCAGACATCTGTTTTCAAATGGAGACAAGCTAGGTCTCCTGGAAGTTTTAAAATGGATGGCTACTGTATTCCCAGAAATGCACCATAAAAGATACTTCCTAAAGTTCAGAACCCTCTGTACATCAAAACTACTTTTTTTACTCATACATGCTGTACATATTACCAGGAAAAAGAAAATGCTGAAAGAGGACAAAGAAAATTATGCATTACTACAGTGCATGGAATGCTCAACTCTTGGCCAAATCTTTAGATCCAAATTCTGGCACATTGTTCAGGGAACTCAATGTTCCATTCACCCATTATTTAGAATGAGGAAAACATGAATTAATGTCTGTAACTCTTTTATTTTTACCAAAATCTTCAAATTTCACCTACTTCTAATTTTGTTTGAAGATCTAATTAGAAAGTGAAAAAGATTAGAAGTGGGTGAAATTTCCTAGGAACAAGCAAAAAAAAAAAAAAGAAAATAGCTGCTGAGCAGGTCTTTTTCTGGCAGTCAAAATAAAGGCTGAGATGGAGGCACTATGGAAAGCCTAAAGTCTTAGAAGCATTCCTAGCTGCTAAATTGAAATTATTTAGTTCTCTAGAGCAGGAGTCTCCAACCTTGGCAACTTTAAGACCTGTGGATGTCAACTCCCAGAATTCCTCAGTCAGCAAAGCTGGATGAGGAATTCTGGGAGTTGATGTCCACAGGTCTTAAAGTTGCCAAGGTAAGAGACCCCTGCTCTAAAGTATTTTGATAAATTGTGGATTTAAAATATCAGGTGTTATTAAGTTATGAAGCGAGCTAAGATTTATAGAAGTGCTTGATGAAGTCAATCACTGCAATATAATCAAAGGAGGGAGTATACAACTCCTTTCTATATCCTACATAGTGGGATAAATTTATGATTTGAATTTAAAAAGCTCTGTCTGTTTCTGATTAAGAAATAAATGCAATGCTGGTGACAATCTAACAAGCAAGAAACTGAAAACCACCTCCCTTCCCATTCCTCACATTAAGCAACAACACAAATATGTGTTTCTCCAATACTGTAACTCTTTTGGGATCAGGGGGAAAAACCCACCTGAAACCCTTTCTTGACAAGGTAAAATGATAGAAGAAATATAAATTGATTGAGAGATGAGAATTCAGTTAGTCTTGCAACAGGATACTAAGAACATTTCTGCTTCTGCACAGAAATTACTTCTCTTCTTCCAAACACACTTTTACATTATTTTTTTCTTTAGAAAGATAACAAATGGTGTAAATGAAAAGAAATAAGATGTGTAAATGGATGATAATTCCTCTTTTCCCTGTCCTTGGGTGAGCTCTATGCTGGTGGGTGTGTAAGTAAAGAATCATGAGTAATTCAATACTTAATAATTTTTTAACATTTGCATTCTGTTATAACAAAGAGTTTATAAACTCCTTGTGAAGTTTTAATTTTTTATAACTTCACCTCTATATGATATAAGCAACCCATAACATGTAAGGAAGAAGAAATTTATTTAAGATTTAGCCTATTTATTTATAGGAATGTTAACTTTCAGCATATTCATTATCATTCTAGTTACCAAGAACAGAATGATTTTGAAGTTCTCCGAATATGTTCTGCAGTTTTGTCTGACTTATAGCATTGCAAATTTGTCAGTCTATTATTTTATTCAATATCCAATTAATCAAATTCTCTTTCTATTCCATTTTATACATTATTTCTTACATAGAGCAGTAACTATTAAACATTAAAGCTACACAATGATCTTAAAGTCTCTGGGTGCTCTATGTACATACTCTAATGTTGAATCATTGGAAGCCTACTAATAGTATTTCTATTTTTGAATACTGATTGATTATGTTCCATTAAGTAGTTGTTGACTCTTAGCAACCACATAGATAGAATTTTCTCTAAGACTGTCCTTAACTGAACTTTCAGGTCTTTTAATGATGCATCCATTGCCACTGCAACTGACACCATCTACCTTGCCACTAAGCAGGTCATCCTCTTCGTCTCTTTCCTTGCATGTTGTCCATCTTTAGAGCCTTCTCCAGATAATGTGTCTCAAGTACAATAATTTAAGCCTGGTTATTTGTACCTCAAATGAGAACTCTGGATTGATTTGTTCAAAAATTTATTTGTTTGTCTTCTTGACTGTCCACAGTATCCTCAGGAGTTTTCGCCAAAACTAAAGTCCAAAAGTTTAAATACTCTTTCTATCTAGTTTCTTCAGAGAACAACTTTAATTTGGATACTGAGTAATGTTATATTAAAATAACAATATTTTGATTGCATACTGAGGGTGGGAGTTAAGATAAGGCCACTAAATACACAAGGTTTGACTTCAGAATAAAGCTGCGGGTCACACTGCTTCAAATCGAAATATAAAATGATCTGTTATCTGCTTTCTATATTAAACACAATTTTTCAACTAATGCTTTATAGCTTGACTAGGGACTACTAGAAAAAAATAATAAATTCACCACCATATATATTGCTGATGAACTTTACAATTCACCTAGTTCTTCTAAAAAAATAAGGGCTGCTGTGTAAGGATTGAGAAGTTACTGTTCTGCCTTCAATATATCTTAACTTGTGCATTTTTTCAGGCACAAAGAATTTGAGGACACGTTATCATCACAAACACTTCTACTGACCGACTTCAGTAGAAACACAGGAATTTAATCTAAAAGAATAAATGAAATGCAGGAAGTACAGGCTATAATTGCCTAGCACTGGTGACAATTACTGGCATTCTTATATTGATGAGCTAAGCTGATTATTATACTGGCTTCTTCACATAACTTGGTAAATATAATGTTACTTATTTAATTTTGGCATGAATCTAGTTTATTGCTTAGGTTTATGAAGGAAGCAGTCTTATAGCTTGCTCAACAAATAGTAGTTAAAACTGAATGTGCTTGATGTGTGAATTCAGAGGATTTTTTTTCAATTTTATGTAACAGAAATGAATTTCTTGATGAATCCAAATTCAACTGTTTCAGTTATTTCATTGTTCTGAGTTCAACTGTGATATAAAACCCATATAATAATCGTTTAATCCTATTGCTATACTTTCATTGTTTATTTTTTATTGTTTCATTGTTTTATTATTGTTATATTTACATTTTTTATAATTTTGCTTTTTTACTGTTGTAAGCCACCCAGGGCAAGATGGGTGGCAAATAAATTTAATAAATAATAATAATAAATTGAGATCAAATACATATATTTTTAAAAAGGCTAGGTGGAAATACAATATAAGAAAATTGCACAGAGGAAGCATATTTTATTAGTTTTTATTAGTCATATTTCTATGCTGCCCACTCTCCGAGGACTCTGGGCGGCTTATACCAAAGACAGTATACTAAATAGCATATTGCCCCCAACAATCTGGGTCCTCATTTTACCCACCTCAGAAGGATGGAAGGCTGAGTCAACCTTGAGCTGGTGAGATTTGATCCACTGATCTGCTGAACTAGCAGTCAGCTGAAGTAGCTGCAGTACTGCATTCTAACCACTGCGCCACCACAAAGATAATGTAAAGTCAGAATTTCCTGGCTTTATTTCTGGAAGACAGAAGATTGTTAAGAGAAATTGTAGTCTTCCTGAGAAAAATTGCATTACATTGAATCTGACATTCTACCAACAAAATGTCAATGTATGAGAAGAGTCTGGAATATCAAATTAATATTCCAGTCACCTGCCCCAATTGCACCCCAGATGCTGCAATTGTTGTAAATGCTTGCCAGCTGCCAAGCACTCAATTTTTGATCTCATGACCATCCAACATCATCGCTTTTTTCAGTGCCATTATAACTTCAAACAGTTGCTAAATGAATGTTATAAGTCAAGGACTTATACCTTATAGATTAGTGTATTGCAGATGATATCTTCCTCTAAACGATATCCTTCTTCTATCACTTATCCATCTCTATACTAACAAAGTTCTAACAAATGGTTAATCTCAGAGGCCCAACTATCTGCCCAGACCATTGCAATCACAGCACTGCTATGATTTTTAAAAAAATTTTTTTAAAACTTTTATTAATTTAAGAAACCACATAATACATTTATAAATGCAGGTAAAACAATTTATAACAAGCATCATCTTAATGACATCTACCTATAATATCTGAATTGTTACAATATCAATATCCTATATTCTTAAGTATACATTATTTCTCTCACCTTATATAATGATATTATTTTATTGATATCTGGTGTCTCTTAAATTTCATTTGATGTAAAAATTTATTTTACTCTGTTGATATCTTTTCTTTTCTTTTATTTAATTTTTCTTTCTTTCTTCTTCTCTTTTTTTTTTCACTTCCCTCTAACCATTTATACCACTTTTGCCAGACCAGATAATATTCAGATTCTTCCTTTCCTTGGATCTCCTTGGTGAGTCTATCCATCTCAGCGCATTCCATAATTTTGGATATTAATTTCTCTTGAGTCGGGACCTCTTTTTGTTTCCAATTTTGTGCGTATATGATTCTTGCTGCAGTCAAAATGTGTGTTATTAAATATATTATTTCTTTTTCATATTTGCATGTAGGTATTCCTAATAAGTAAGTTTCTGGTTTTAATGGTACCTTTTGAGTTATTATTTGTTCCAGTTGCATTTTTATATTGTTCCAGAATTTTTTAGCTTTGGGACATGACCACCATATATGATAGTATGTCCCTTTATGCGCTTTACATTTCCAACAGAGTGGAGATGTACTGGGAAACATTTTAGAAATGCGCGCCGGTGGTAGATGCCACCTATAGAACAATTTATAAGCATTTTCTTTGTATGGTACAGATAATGTTAATTTATTAATACTTTTCCACAATTTTCCCCACTTATTTAATTCTATTGCATACCCAAAATTCGTCGCCCATGTGATCATATTCTCTTTAACTACTTCCTCTGCTAGTTTATATTCCATTAGAAAATTATAAATTTTGGTTATTAATTTCTCATTGGGGCCTAATAAAATTTTATCCAACTGATTTGGTTCCATTTGAATTCCAGTTTTTTTCATATCAGATTTATATCTGGATTTTAATTGTAAATATGACCACCACTCTATTTCCACATTTTGCATTATCAATTCTTCTCTTGTTTTTAGTTTTCCTTCTTCATTTAAGATGTCCTGATATGTTTTTAATTTACAGCACTGCTGTGATTGATGGATGGCTTTTCCTGGTGATATTGACAAAAGGAAAAAGAGAGAAAAGTAGCCAAGTCAAAGTTATCCACTAGTCCTTCTGCTTTGGTCATCATGCAGATGTTACCAGATGAGGCAGTTGGGATTGGCAACAGGGACAGCAAAATCTTTGCTGTTTTGTTTTCTACTAACTCACATATAGATGAAATAACATTGAGGAAATCCACGGATCAGCATCAGAACATGAAAAAGTCCCCTAGTTTGATTTTTCCCTGCTGCTATATATATTGCACCCTTTCCCCAAAACAGCACATTGCATGTAAAACTATTTGCTGCCAATATCAATAAAAAACAGTCAGAAGGAACCTGAATACATCATCACAATATAATGTCCACGGTTAAGTCAGCAGATAAGTTATTAGCATTATATTAATGCAATATAATTCTAGAAGATCCACTCAAGAGAAAATTATAGGAAAAAAAAACCCTTGGCCTATGATCCTTCAGTGACAACAATTCTCCTAGTTCTTTTTGATGTAAGATTGCCTTTATTCAATTTCTTACCACTAACCTTTGGCTCAACTTTAAAAAAAAATTCCTCTGCCTCTTTTAGATTCAGAGTTCATCTTTTATTTATCTGTCAAGGTGCCAAACTAAACATATTTAGTTCTTTTAATCAATTCTCATAAGTCAGTGCTCTAATCTAATTACTTGTTTTAACTGTTTATAAAAAAAAGCCAAATCCTTGTTTTTAAACCACTGTGACTTCAGACATCTTTAAGTGTGCTCCAAAATTTATGGCATAATTATCATTTAGCTGAGTTCCCAGTGCACTGTTATACATGTGCACTGCCAAATGTTATGGTCACTATTATAAACAGAGATTGTGAATGTCAAATTTTCACAGACTTAAAGATAAGAGGTAGGCCTACATGATTTCACAAGAATCTGCAAAGATCTCAGTATTCGTTTATAGCAGTGGTGAAATCCAAATTTTTTTACTACCAGTTCTGTGGGCATGACTTGGTGGGCGTGATGAGGCTTAGTGGGCATGGCTTGGTGGGCATGGCAGGGGAAGGATACTGCAAAATCCCCATTCCCTCCCTACTCCTGGGGGAAGGATATTGCAAAATCTCCATTCCCACCCCACTCTGGGTCCAGCCAGAGGTGGTATTTGCCAGTTCTCCGAACTGCTCAAAATGTCCGCTACCGGTTCACCAGAACCTGTCAAAACCTGCTGGATTTCAGCCCTGGTTTATAGGCTAAGATTGCAGAGGCCAGGACTTTCTGTTTCCTGTTTTATCCGGAAGCTTCATTCTTTTACTTCTTTGCTTCATGCTGAAAGAAATGGAAATGTTATCAGTCACTTGGAATTTCCTCCCCAAAGGGGTTAGAGAAAGCTATCTCTGTCACACAGAATATTGCGTGACAGAGTAATTCAATTTTTTGACCATGATAACTTTTGTCAGTCAGCCTGAGCAGCAATGTGCATATTAAAAAAATAAAAATCAGTGATAGTATATTTTCTCATGAACAAAAAACAACAACAACAACAAAAAAAAAAAACCCAGAATCCATAGTTGGATAATATCAAAATGACATGAAAGAACATGCCAGATTGCCAGAATACCTCACTGGACAAATATATGTTTTTTAAAAAGTGAGAGAAAGAACAGAAATTTCCTAACATTAAGCTTGTTGATGCAGCCTTGAAATCTGCTTGCTTAAGGCCACAAGATGGAGGCTCTAGATGGAATACAGTGAAGCCTTTCTTCACACGCATCTAACCATAACATGAACATACTTATTGTTATGTCCTTATAAGGACATCCGGCCGGGGATTGGTTAATCCTC
>WNWU01000016.1:12156499-12196734 GCA_012654045.1 Ptyas mucosa
TATTCTATTCTATTCTATTCTATTCTATTCTATTCTATTCTATTCTACTTCTGCACTATATATAACAGATTCAAAAGGCAACAAGTTAAGACTTATTCTAGTTAAATGTGTACCTAAACGTTGTATAATTTCAGTAAGTTTTTATAATTAATATCATGCTCAGTGCCAATTTATATTTAAGGTGTAAATTCCTTGAGACTATCTAAAACAGAGGTTTTCAAACTTGGCAGCTTTAAGACTTGTGGACTTCAACTCCCAGAATTCTCCAGCCAGCATAGCATAGCTGGCTGGAGAATTTTGGGAGTTGAAGTCCACAAGTCTTAAAGCTGCCAAGATCTCTGGTCTAAAAGAAGTAGCCAATGATTTAAGATCCAACATGAAGATGGTAGTGAAGAGGCGTGGCATATCCTTGTTGTACCACAGGGCTTTGCAAATATAGTTGTGAATGAAATGCTATATTTAGGCAATTGAGATACCAAGCCATCACACCTAACACTATTTCTAACAGTGGGTTGTCGGATACATTCGGTTTATTCAATAAAGGCAGCTAGCTTACACAGCCCACACCTTAGCCTATGCACAGCAAAAACCAAGCGAAATGTAAATTAATCACACGTGACGATAACAGGTCTTGTTTTGCGTTTTGGGGAAGTGTTTATCAGTGCAATAGGCAGAAGGAATAACTGTAACCAAGTTTCAGTTCAAGAAACCCCGTTTCTTTTATCTTACCATTGTCTTGGTTACAGTTATTCCTTCTGCCTATTGCACTGATAAACTCTTCCCCAAAAGCAAAGCAAGACCTGTTTAACATGTGTGAACCAAGCCTTAGCCACTGTAAAACATCCTGCACCAATTCTTTGCCTTCCAGACGCACAGCTGTCTACCCCAACTGGAAGCAATAGAGGCTGAAATCTGACACAACTGGAAGTCAGCAATTTTTTTAAAAAAATTTGATTTATATGCCGCCCTTCTCCGGAGACTCAGGGCGGCTTACAATGCATTAAGCAATAGCCTTCATACTTTTGTATATATTTATACAAAGTCAGCTTATTGCCCCCACAATCTGGGTCCTCATTTTACCTACCTTAGAAAGGATGGAAGGCTGAGTCAACCTTTTTTTTTTTTTAAATTTGATTTATATGCTGCCCTTCTCCGGAGACTCAGGGCAGCTTACAATGTGTTAAGCAATAGCCTTCATACTTTTGTATATATTTAAACAAAGTCAGCTTATTGCCCCCATATTCTGAATCCTCATTTCACCTACCTTAGAAAGGATGGAAGGCTGAGTCAACCTTGAGCCTGGTAAGATTAGAACTTGCAGTAATTGCAGGCAGCTGATCTTAATAACAGCGCTTTAGTCTGCCACGCCACCAGGCTTGCCAGGTTTGCCAAAAAGCCCGTCTTTTTCTGATGTAGGACTACCGGAGCCCATACAAGTGAGCGAGAATCAAACGATGGAGCTCCCATTTGCCTTCTTGATGGAGCTGCGATCCTCCGCCCCAAAAGAGCAGGCTTTTAAAAATTGTGCCATGTAGGAGCAGCGCTCGATCCCATCTGCCTAAACTCACAGCCAAAGGCTCGCTTACCTGGCAGTTGCGGCTCCTCTCCGGGCATCGCCCCCTTCGCCTTAGTCTACCTGCCGCTCAGGCACGCACGCGCAGAGTTGAGGAGCCGAGCCGGCATTTCCCAGCCGCCTCCTTTCTCCCATGATGCACCCGGCGGAGAAGCATGCGCAGTGACTCGAATGAAAACGGCATCCATAGAGCTAAGAAACGTATCGACGTTCAATGCTTTCGAAAAGTGGCAAGCAAGAAGTGCCGCCGAGAGCTGTTCTCATACCCGTTGAAGCATTAACGTACAGCTTTACAAAATGGGGCCCATGTGTCAATCTAGAATTTACCACCTCGGGGATGCGTGACGCACAAGCCAAGTAAACAAAGTAGAAGTCACGTAGATCTATGGGTGACGCGAGTCAGCTCACAAACTCAGCTCTTCTGTTTCCACGCAGGCGCAGGTTCTGCGGCTGCCGCCGGGGCGGAAAAGAGGGGCAGGGCGGATATCTAGCAGGTCACGTGTCAAGGGAATTCAGGTGACTCCCTGCTTCCACCACCCCCCCACACCCCATTGAAGGTAGTGGGCGGGGAGGGGGAGGGGGGGAGAGCGCTTGGTGGCTCTCAGCTCCCGGAAGGAAAGGCTACAGGAGGGAAGAGCGACGGCGCGGTTGAATTTGCGGGTCGGCTGTTGGTGACAGGCGCTTTCCCCTCTCTGTCCCCCTTGCAGAACAAGGCGCCATGCAGAACGTCATCAACACGGTGAAGGGAAAGGCGCTGGAGGTGGCCGAATACCTCACACCTGTGTTAAAGGTGAGGCCCCGCCTACCGAGCACAAAATGGGGAGGGGAGGAGCCTCAGGCAGTGACACATCTATTCCCTGATAGCCCTCTTCGACTTGGACTAAATGAGCCCATAATCCCTGGGCCGATAGTGGGAATTGGGGTCCGATAGACTTGGACAGCAGTAGTTTTGATGTGAGGTTTTTGCAAGGGAGGGGGGGAAAAAAGGGAACAGTCCACTCTTCCCAAACTTTTTTGTCTCGATAGTATCGTCCCTTTGCGTGGAAAGGGGTCAGAAATAATAATGCGTGGAGCTGAAGAATGCTAGGATTTGGAAAGATGCTTCTTCTGTCAGTGGAGAAAAGAATTCAAACTTTTTTTGAATTCTTGGTGGTGAATCTGTGGTCTTCAGCTGTTGATGGAGGACAGTTTGCAGAATTTCAGGCAATTTAAAAAAAATGAAATTAAAAAAAAATCTGGGAATTCTAATTTAGCCGCTTTGGAGGAATATGAGTTCCCTCAACTAGACTTGGAGTCCAGGAGCCTGGGATTCTATAGCCCAAAGGAACTTATTTATGTCTGAGTATTTCTCCCACTCTTTCTGTCTCACCCACAGAAAGGAATGAGGTGGGAGGACCACTTTGCTCATTTATCCTTTGTAAGAGTGGCAAGGGTCTTGGCTACTTTTCCAAACCGAACTGGTGTCTAAAGATCAGTGATAAGGCAGAGTTATAGCTAAGAGAAAGAAAAAGAATAATGGCTGTAAAAGTGAGTCTGATAGGCAAATGCATACACTGGCAAAATTAAAATTAAAAATTGCATTTTCTGCTGAAAAATAAAGGATCTGAACATTCTCTAGTTCAGAATCCTCAAAGGCATTGCTGGCATCACAGGATTGTGTCACAAGATACAATAGTGGGGAAAGATGCATATTTCTGGAGTGAGCATATGGCATGAATGTGTGAGCACGTCAATGTTATCTCCTCGTTCTTGTGTCACATTCATTAAGATATTTATGCTTTCATTTTATGTTTCTTTAAATATGGACCAAAATTACAATGAAGTAAATACAATTAAGGGGATTATTTTGAATATATTAATAATTCACAGATCTTTACGTTAAAAAATGTTTTGATTCTTGTACAGTGGGTAGATAAGTGGAGGGAGAAATAGGCTTATTAAGGTAGCCAAGTACAATATTTCAATATTTTAACAATAAAGAATCAGGAAAAAACAAAGTAAGGTGGAACTTAAAGGTAAAAACATTTCCAAAATGACTGAGATAACATAATTGTATAGTGAACATCTCTATATTATATTTTTAATAATTGATTTTAACTTTTCCTCTGGATGTTTTATTGTACTTCTGTATATTGTTGTTAACTGCTCTTAATTCTTTTGGTTGCCTCAGGAACAAATTAAATAAATTTGAAACACTAAAGCCAAAAATTTACCTTTTAACTTTCTCACAAACTTTATTATTCCCCCCTCCCCCCCACAAACTTTGCAGTTCTCAATAGAATTCCTCAAGCACTTCGTGTTTATCAGTTGCTCTAAAACATGATTGGGGATTTGGTGCCCTCCAGATGTTAAGGAATTAAAATTCATGGGCTCCTGGCCTAGATGATTGACAGTGAGAAATGTTGAAAATTGTAGTTCAGCAACAAATGGTTGTCCATAGATTTTTCTTCTTTATCAAATGTATCCCTAGAATCTTCTACCATAATATTATTTGAAAAATAAAGGTAATAATAATAATAATAATAATAATAATAATAATAATAATAGCCTTTATTGTCATTGTAGATTGTACATCATTTTATTTATGTACATTTTATTGTATACAATAAAATCGGTTTAGCCTCTACTGGTGCAATCCATAACAGAAAATACAAGACAACATGAATAATTTAGAGAAAATCCTTATACAAGTAATCGGGGGAGGAAGGGAGTCTTTTGTAATCTGAAACAGTTCTTTGGGAAAATAAAAAAATTAAAATGCTTTCCAACAGGTCTCTTTAAAAATCAGTACTTTCTAAATTTTAGTTATATTTTCTTTTTTCTTATCTATCTGCCTTGCCATTAAAATCAAATGTCACTTTCTTGGCATGGTGCTTTTTCAGATATTCATTATGTGGCAATACAAGAGAGCAGATATTTTTGCCTTGAAAGTTCAAAAATGGTGATTCTGACACTTTGTGAAATGTCTACTCTCCTTCTGATCCAAAATTTCAAGAAATATGGATAGTTAGCAAAAACAGTAGTAAAGTCAGGAAAGTGTTTTTTTTAATCTAAAAGTAGCATCCTCTCATTGTGAAAAAACGTAAATGGTCATATCTATTTTTCATAGATCTGTTTATTTTATATAAATCTTATATACGCAATAAAAGCAGTGATTGCTGGCATCTGCTTGGGTTCTTAGACAAAAAGGCTAATTGATTTGTGTGGCTCAAGTATGCTTGGATAACCTCTTGTTCTATGTCTTTTATTGCAGACAAGGGTTATTGGGAACATTTTCAAAGTAAAGACTGCTACAAAGTTAAACTAAGGAAATATTTGGCCAGATAGAATGAGTACAGGTTAAAAACATTATTGTTTTCTTTTCATTATCTTAAGGCCTTTGATTTTAAATGTTTACAGACATCTTTTTTTCTTTAGGAATCAAAGTTTAAAGAAACTGGAGTTATCACTCCTGAGGAGGTATGTATATAATGATTTACTTATTTGTTGAAGTAAATCTTAAAAAACAACAAAATGAAATTCCTGTGGCAGGTTTTGCTACTTCCTATTAATGCTGTCTAGAATCATGACATCTTACTAAGATCTAAGGTTTACAGCTAACGTAGATGTAGGTCTGTTGCTGGAATAACATCCCATTGAACGTACTTGGAATTGCTTATGTTTTACATTATTTAGTAGTATTCATAGGAAGATAACATCTTGTGGTTTATATGGGCCTACAATTTTACCTGTGTAGATACTTCCAGAAAGTTTTAGGACAGTAGCTAAACAAAGTTGGAAAGCCATATTGGAAAAAACAGCTGCCAATTATTTTTCTATTGCTTCCATGACAACTTTATTTACAGCTTCATGAAATAACCAATTGTTGAGGTTTACCTGAAGAAGATTTTACTTCTACATACTTCCTTCGGGATTACATTAGTGAAAAGCTTAAGGGCTGTTTCTTAAAATAATGTTACCAGCTATTTGGAATTACTAGACAACGTGTATGAAAGGAAAGAGACAAAAGCCTGTTAGGAAGCTTTATGGTATCAGGCCAAAATATACTTAAGTACTTGTAAGAACTTATAGTATCCCAATATGTGTTTCAATAGATTTATTAAACGTTAATTAGTGTGCAGCTTTTTACACTGAAAAATGTATGGCACACTTGGGAAGGAAGACTAAATAAAATAATTCTTCCTTCCCTCTGGAGTTAAAAAAAAAAGGAAACTTGTTTGTTAAGGAAACCTTTTTTCTCTGAGGAAGTGGGTTTGAGGACAAATAATTAAGTCTGATGTTGCAAATTAGTTCTCACAGCCCCAAATATGTGCTTGAAATCAAAAGAGGAAATCACTAAAGTGTAGTATTATCTTCACTATACTGGTTACCATTATTTCATGAAAAATAAGATTTAAATCTGCCCAATGATTAGAATTATTACATGAGCAACGCAATCTTACATAATTTAGATGTAAAATATGTTTTATAACTTTTTAATGACTATTCGTGTGAAGGTTAAATGAGGGCTGGCCAAATATGAAACACATTGAAATAAATATTGGATATGGACAGTTGGTGGCCCATTTCTGATCTGAAGGTTCACTTTTTCAAACAAATACTGGCTCTTAAGAATGTAGAGGCCAATTGAATTATGATCTACCAGACTTATTCTTATCTCAGGTACAACAGCTTCCAGAGAGGCTCTTCAGGTACCTTACCTTTTATCTTTTGTGTCTTAGGGCCCAGACAGATGTCTGTATCATTTCCCTAGATCTTTTAACTTTAATATATTTCAATCATCTTATTAATGCTTTAATAATTCTATTAATTATCAGTATATTAATAATCCATCATTATTTATTATAATTATATCCCAGAGCTTTAAAGAAATCTGGGATATAAGCATTTTGTGAAGAAAAGTGTGCATGTAAACTGGGTAGATAATTTTATACTTATTAGCACAAACCAGACAAACTTTTCATTTGTTCATCTTCAGGAATTGCTGTAAGAGCTGTTGCTTGTGAACTGAACAAATGAATGAAGTGTGTGTGATTTGACATTTAGTCTGCATAAGTACAATTCATCTTAATAAGGTTGATAAAACTAGTGTATATAAATATATATACATTTGCTGTTTTGTTTTGGCAGTTCATAGCAGCTGGAGATCATTTAGTTCACCACTGTCCTACTTGGCAATGGTAGGTAAAATTCTACAGAATCTGCTTCTTAAGAGCATTTAGGTATGTTCACTATATGAAGATGCGTGCATTTCTTACAGTAAGTTGTGAGTTAACAGAGAGGGGGAATCATCTAAATTCTAATATATTTCCTTCTTTGGTAGAATTAAATTTGGCTTTTGATTCCTTACCTGTGTGGTTATCATGTTTTTATAGCTTTATGTTACTTAGGATTATAAAAATGACAAAACAAAAAGGCCACATAATTACAACATAATAATTATGAATTATGTAATTACATAATTATGAATTTGACTCCAAATTCATAATGCTTTAGTTTCCTTTCATACATGCTCCAGATTTAGTTGTCATTTAATAACATTTCGAAAATATTGGTGTAATGTAGAAATTCAGACTGAGACTCACAACTATTAAACTGCAGTTGTCTGTTAGTTAGACTCTAAGGTTATAGTCACTTTCGTCTCCCAAGGCAAATAGCAAACTATTTTTTAAAACTGTTTGCCCTGTGTTTATATCAACTTCAGAAGAAATTTAATGCTTCTGAACAAGAAATAATTTGCTGTTTTGTTGCTATTATTATTGTTTGTGTTTGCATTTTAAGGGCTACTGGAGAAGAATTAAAAGTCAAGGCTTACCTGCCAACAGATAAGCAGTTTTTGGTTACTAAAAATGGTATGTCTGGGTTTGTGCTTTTCTATCCTGTTTTATCAACAAATATTTCTTATAACTGCATAATTCTGGGTAGCACAGTATTAGTATATTTTGAACATCATTACGCAATACTTTGCTTTTGGTTTATTTGGCTGGATTAGAAGAAATGGAGGTATACTATTGCTCTCCAGGCAGAATATTCAATTAAATAGCTTTTTTTTACTCTTCAAAACCTTGACTGACCACATCTGAAGAAGATCCATATACAGTAATCCATTTCATCTAGGATGCTGTGAAGTTGGTCTGCCACCACTGCCTCAACAAACAGCCTAACAAGGGAATATTGGAAACCTGATGATAGTTGTCTAAGACTCCATAATTCAGGGACAGCCTTTTCAGAAGATGGTCCACCGCTGCTGTTAAGTGGCATGGTCACATGATGTTTGATGACCATTTCACTTAGTGATGGAAATTCCAGTCCAATTAGGATTGTAACCCAGGAATTGCCTGTATTAACCTACATGAAATACATTTATCAATAATAGAGGCTGCTGCACTTAAAGCACAGTCCTAAAATGTTGTAGAATTTTGTTTCCTATTATTCTATGAATGAACACAAGATACTTTTTATGCAGTGCCATGCTACAAGCGATGTAAACAGATGGAGTATTCAGATGAGCTGGAAGCTATTATAGAAGAGGATGATGGAGATGGAGGATGGGTGGACACATTTCACAATGCAGGTAATTTTTTTTTTCTTATCCATTTCTTTTATATGTTGAGCTTATATTTTACTGACATTGTGACCACGACTCTCATGAACTTTAAAGTGCTCCAAAGTGTATAGGTGTGCAACTATGGAAAACAGTTTCATTTGGGCATTCTTCACTGAATTCTTAAATACTGTATATTAACTTTGAAAATTCAGAGTCAAGTTTGCTATTAAATTGGTTGGATTGTAAAGTGATAAGTTTTTACAGAATTACAAATTATCATTTGGTTTAGCCATACTCCTGACTCTATTAATATTTCCAACAGGTATTACAGGAGTAACAGAAGCCATTAAGGAGATCACAGTGGAAAATAAGGTATAAACTGATTTACTTAACTGATTCAGAGAGGTTTTCGTATAGCATACTTACTGAAATAACCCCTCTTCATAAAAAGGCATTTTTAAAGCAAACATTATTTAACTAACTTACTGAATTAATGATTTCTGCAGATGACTAGTTATATAATAAGAATCATACAAAAACATTGTTTACCCTTGTTCCTGATACTAGAGTAAATTTATTTCAGCATTGTACTTTCTCTTTTATACATACATACACAGTATGTGGATAATTAACATTTTTAAAGGAGATAAAAGAAAATTAAAGAAAAAGCAAAAAGTGTGAGAAGAAAAAGTTAAAGATAGAAAAGAAAAAAGTATAAAGAAGTAACTTCCAATATTCTTCATAGAAGTACAAATATAATTTGACCTCTCTCATCATATTCTCTTCTTTCTATAATCTATCCTGTCTAATCATCAAAACCATAAGTCACAAGTCTACTTTTTTATTTTTATGCACAAAGTGCATCAGGCTTTAAGTCAGCAATAAATGTAGATAAAGTCTTTTCTGTAAACAAAGAAGTCAATTTATCCATTTCAGCAAAATTTGTCAAATTTACCAACTATTGCTCCAATTTGGTAGTGTCAAATCTTTCTATTTCTGCATATGTAATCTCACTATTTTTATACTGAAATAATCTTCCATAGCTTTTTTTCTATTTTTCTATTAATCCTAAAAGGAAAAATTCTGGTTTTAATTGAATATCGATATTTAAAATCTCTGTTTCAAAGTATGTTTTTGATCCAATTTTTTTTAGCTTTTTGTCCACCAAGTATGGTAATATGTCTCTTTATGTTGTTCACATTTTCAACATACATTTGAAGTGCCTTTATGCATTCTAGACAATTTCTCTGGTAATAGGTACTAACAATACATTGTTTTATAAAACTTATCTTTGAGATTATAATACAATGTAAATTTCAGCTCTTTTAACCACACATTTTCCTATTGATCCCTATATAATCAAAATTCTTAGCTCAATTTGTCATACGTTCTCTATCTTCTGTTTCAAATTTCAACAAACATTTATACATTTTAACAACTACATATTCATCATCAGTACACAATTGTATTTAAAATTCTAACTTACTTTGCTCCATACTGTAAGACTTTTCATCCATTTTAAATCTGAGATAACTACATGGGCTACATGAATAGTTCTTTTGATTTGATTTTAGATTCCCCTTGATGATTTTCCAATAGGAACTGATATATCAACGATTTATCTGCCATTTATCTGTCATATCTATTCATAGAAAATTCCAGGTTGTGTCTGAAAACACCTTTATGGTATCCACTATAGCTTCTTAAGTGGATACCATAAAGGTGTTTTCAGACACAACCTGGGATTATATATATATAATCAATATGGCATATCTAATAAAATGATTTTAAAAATCCACATTAAGGTAACTTTATCAGGGTTGAATTTTTTCATTGGTAGCATAACTTGAATTCATCATATGGACATTTTGGCCTGGGAATTGGTTGATCATTGAAAGTGCTTTTTTCCTCTCATGCCCTTTAAGGACAATACAAAGTTATCGGAACGCTTAGTTTCTTGTGAAGATGATGATGATGATGAAGGAGAAGCAGCTGATATGGAAGGTACATTTAATATGATATTTGAAGGCAGACATATTGCATCATATTAAACAAATGAAAACCAAACTTTGTTTTGCTATTGTTGCTTTCTTTTAATATTCTATAATGGGGCATGTTTTAATCCATTTTTCTCATCACTTCCTTTTTAAGAAACATGTCTTCTCTTTAAATATGCAAGCCAGAAAAGTGGGGAAGAGAGAGAACTTAAACAATCTGGAAGTAAACAAGTTGATGACATACTCATCAATGAGACAAATTAAGTGACAAATTTATTCTAGACAAGAGAAAGGTATTGGCAAATAAGGATATTCCATTAAAGGATTGCAATCATTAAATGCAGGAAGATATATACCTGCCATTAATGCAAGTCTGCCTGTATAATGTGGAACAATGTGTTTCTTTTTTTTAATAAATGGGAGTAATCAAAGAGACATGGTATGAACAGTCATTTCCTGTTTTGTTTTGTTCTGAAACTCTCATGAGAAGCAATGTAAAAATCCTCAGTTCCCTGCCTTTCTCACCTGTGGTCTCAGGCATTGTTGTGATTGTGTCTTTTTCTCTCTGGATCTTTTCCGGTTTCTTCCTACTTTCTGACCAAGAATGTTCCAGTGTAGCAGCTGAGAGGAAACAGATTACAATAAGTTCTTGATATGAATTGTGTCTCTCATACATGTAGATATAAGGATATTTGTTTAACTCCAAAGGATTTGTTTTTAAACATTGCTCCCTGTCCTGGGATAGGTTAACCAAAATACTGATATGGTTTTTTTTAATGTTGTCCTTTCAGAATATGAGGAGAGTGGACTGTTGGAGACAGATGATGTAAGTGTGATCTGTTTATTTCTAAAACGTCTTTGGAGATCAACAGACTATTCTTTAAAGTGACATTAAGGTTAAATAGAAATAACGTAATGTGATATTTCCGCAGCCCCATTTGACAGCAGTAGACATTGAAATCGAATCATTGTTTTTTAAAATCTTCAACAGGCAACATTAGACACAAGAAAAATAGTGGAAGCTGCCAAGACTAAAACTGATGTTGGAGGTGGAGAAGAAGCTATTCTACAAACTAGGACTTATGACCTTTATATTACATATGACAAATACTACCAAACACCCAGGCTTTGGTTATTTGGCTATGATGAGGTAATTTTCCTCCTTATTTGGAAATGTAGATATCCAGTAATGAAACAAATTCACAATTGGTTACAGATACAGTTACAGTCCTCAACTTACAACCAAGCTGAAAAAGGGAGCTTATGACCTGAATTCGAAGTTCCAACAGTCAGGCCTCCTTTGTGATCATATGATGAAACTTTGGGCATTCAGCAACACAACTACATTTACAGTCATTTGCAATGTCCTGTGGTCACATGACCATGTAACCAGCACTTCTGGATTTTGGCATAAACTGCATCCATAGCGAATCATTGATTTACTTAATGACCTTGGCATTTTCTTAACCATGGCGTAATCTTAATGACAGCCACACAAAAAAAGTAAATGTGACTGACTCATTTTACAACTTGCAACATATGACTGTAATGGATAGGCTCCATTATGGTGGTGTGTGGAGGACTAACTGTATAATAATAGCCCTTGGGTAAATCACCAAGGATTATATATATAGTAATGGAAGCTGCAGTTGCAATAAGCACTCTCTTCCCATATAGCTCGTTCATATGTTAGGGAGAGGTTGGAAAAGTTGATATGCAAGGATTTGTGTATCCTCTGCTGCAATGGATGAAGCAGAGACTTGAATATCTTGACCTGGTGGGATCCTAGAAGTACATATTTCAACCAAGATGCTTTTAGCCTGTTTTATCACAAGCTTTTTTGTTTCTTACATTACCATTTAGGCCCTTTTTATATTTATATATAAATATATATATATATATTTATGATACTGCAGATAGCACATAACATTTCACAAACCAAGACTGTTGATTTTTGAAAGTGTCTTAAAGTTTTCAGCTTGAAAAGATCCCGAATCCCTAAATAGCTTTCAAAAAGCTAGTAATGAGCCCTATTTACAGAGATTCATTACTCCCCTTCTTGTTATCATGAACTTGAAATGTCCTGTTCCCCTTCTGAGCCATGCTTTCCATGAGGTAACTTGGCAGTTTCCAAAACTGAATCCCTCAAACCAAGAAGTAAATGACGGTGAGACATGAGTAGTCCAGCTCCAGAAGAGGTTTGTTTCATTCTATATTGCTTCCAATTTGGAGCTTTTAGATCTAGGAATTATCACATCAAACCTGGAATGGCATTATAGAACATTCTTGAGTTCTCTGGAACATGAGAAAATGAAATAGGTTCCAGAGATTCTATGTTCTTCATTCTCCTTTCCGTGTCAAGCTTGAAATTTTAGCAGACAGTATTTCCATTCTTACAAACAGTTGTTCAGTTTTACTAGTTTTATGTTTGTGTGTAAATTTAAAGAGGAATCTCAGCTATGTCCTTTTCTTTTTAGCAACGGCAGCCATTAAATGTAGACAGTATGTATGAAGATATTAGTCAAGATCATGTCAAAAAAACTGTGACAATTGAAAATCACCCCCATCTTCCTCCACCTCCAATGTGTTCAGTTCATCCATGCAGGTATTTATTTCAATCCTTGCTTTTAAAGAAATATTTATGTATGTATGTATGTATGTATGTATTATACCGCCCTTCTCCCGAAGGACTCAGGGCGGTGAACAGCCATGGTAAAAACAGTATACAGAACAAAAATTAAAAACTTATTAAAATAATTCAGTCACTGGCCGAATTTAAAACACCCAACTATTTTTAAAGAAATAGCTAACATAAACAAAGATATACTCATTTTCTAGGCTGGTATCTTTTCTCTGTTTGATTAACTTTTAGCAACAGAAGCTGTTTGTCAACTTTATAGATAGTCCTCGCATAATTATCAGTTGCTTAACAACTATTCAAAGTTAAAACACCTCCACACACACACACACACACACACACACACACACAATTACTTAGCACCTGTCCTCAAAGTTACGACTGCTGCACATACACACTCTATGGTCACATAATCACACTTCAGGTGCCTGTCAACCAGCCTGCAATTATTGACGTTTGCAATATTCCATAGCTTTGTGCTATTTCTTTTTGCTGGTTTCTGGAAAAAATGTCCATTCAGGGGAATGGATTTACCTAAAAGACCATATGATTTGCTTACTCACCATATGATTCACTTGACTGCAGTGACTCATTTGTGACTTGTAAAAGTGGTTGTAAAATTGAGTTAGGTTAAGTAGTGACCCGCTTAATGACCACAACAATTTATGATGGAAATTCTGAACTCTATTGTGATGGAAAATAACTTTATGCAAACAGCTTGTTTTGAACCAGAGATCATCCAGATTTTATAAGACAGTTGACCGTGCTAAATAACTGTAAGTTCTCTACCTGTTATATAGGATCAGTGCATAGAGATTGCATCCGTGCATTCTCAAGAGGAGAAAGAAATGAAAAATGGCTTGTGTCTGTGTAAAATTGCAACCTAAGTATTTCAACATTAAAATATATTTTAAAAATAAGGAATAAAAGAGGAAGAAAGTTATCTTGCTTTTTCATTTTAGAATCAAACCAAAAGCACAGTAGAATTAATTAAAAACAAGCAATGCATTCAGAGATGCAGAATGATATTATTGCTCTTCTAATTTGGAATTTGTCTCAGCACCTTTGCCATTTAGAACTAAATGCTAGATAAATATGCTTTATTCTGATTTGCCATGGCTTTTTTTTTTTTGCAGTCTAAGAGTTCTGTACTGATATTTTTTAAGGATTGACCTATAGGTAACTACTGCTCATGATTTTGTAGAAATAGAAGCAAAGGCCATGCGAAAATATTGTAGACATGTTGCACTCAGTGTAGCAAAAAAGAAGCTGAGGGAAATTAGCAGTTAACACCAGAGAGAAAATATAAAAAGCTTGCTCAATATAGTCTTAGTCTACATTTTGTACAAATCCGTTGCTCCTTTTGCTTCAGAACATTACTATAAAAAGTGTGTGGCAATCGTTTCCGTAGAATGCTTCCTGTCAATTCTTCTTGGATCATCAGTGAAGTGGTGCAATCTGCAGGATTTGAAGTCAAAGCTTGTATTTTGAAATTCCAGCAGTTTGGATCCTTGCTATATAATTCCTTTAGATTTTTTTTCATTAATTCAGGAAAACCCTGGGTTCATTGAAGTGCAGGGTACAGTTGTGTAACTTTTCCGCTTCACTGTTGTCATTAATATTATTGATTGCAGTATGTCAATCTGGTTATATTAGTTTTGTTGTTTCTGTTTAGCTGACCTTCTGTGTTTCCTGTTTCAAGAAATACATGACAGTGTTTTCTGAGAAACAGCTTGAGGAAACAATTTTTAAAAAGACAATTGCTTTGTTCAGCCTTAGTCTAAAAAATATAGTAGAGAAAGTAAAAGGGCAGGGAGGGGAGCAAGGTCAGATACCAAATCTTGAAATTAAAAACTAATTCTTAAATAATAACTCGTCTCCATTATGCATGCTGAAGATGTTTGTTTATTCATGTCAGAAGTATCATAATTAATAGAAGGCATAGTATATGAATGTTTTAACAAAGCTGGTGAAATGGTTTGATCCCCTATTCATCCCCTTCTATGGCAATCTGATGACGGTTTGCTGCAATTGGTAATGAAAAGAGCAACTTGATGGAATTGGTATAACTGAAATAATGCTTTTTAAAAATTAGGTGAATGGAACATGCTTTCACTTTCACTTTCTCAGGCATGCAGAAGTGATGAAGAAAATAATCGAGACTGTGGCAGAAGGTGGAGGTGAACTTGGTGTTCATATGTATCCTTTTTGCAATCAAACTTTTTTTTTCCATCAAAGAGAATAATTTTAAGAGCTCAGTAACAATTTATTTTTTATTTAGACAGATAAAGGCATACATTTCTAACTTTTCCGTTTCTATTTATCTACTGCTGTCTTTTATTTATTTCTATCCCACCTTTATTATTTTTACAAATAACCCAAGGTGATGAACATATCAAACACATCTTCCTCCTCTTATTTTCCCCATAACAATCTTCTGAGGTGAGTTGGGCTGGGTGTGAGTGATTGGTCACTCAGCCAGTTTTCATGGCTAAGGCGGGACTTGAACTCTTTTTAATAACTACCTTTTTCAAGTTTTAGATGCATTGTTTCACTCAAAAGGCTAGACGTAAATGAAGGTGGAGATAACTTTAGAAGAAGTGGATTTGTTTTTCACATACTTTTAGTTATACGATGGAACAAAAACCACTTGTATCTGTTGACAAGAACATTAATGCATGCTTTTTTTTTTAAAGTAGCATTAGCAAAAACAATGGAAAGCATGGAACAGAAGACTCAAAATAACATTTGTGATGATCAGCAAATTCCTCTTGTCTTCAGTAGTAGCAATGACTGTAACAAAAACTAATTGTTAAGTAGGGTTATCTGCAGACTAAGACGCGCTACATAGTGTATTAGTCATTAAACCATTATATCAGACTGAATTCTACGAAAGATCCAGATAAGGAGAGATAAAGTGGTGTTTGATTTTGGAAGAAAGAAAGTGTCTTTTTAGCATTATTCTCTTGCATTTCAAAGGAGAGAATGTGAAACTAATACTATACTAGGTTTATTTTCCTTAATTAAATTTCAGGTACCTTCTGATTTTTTTGAAATTTGTACAAGCTGTCATTCCAACAATAGAATACGATTACACAAGACACTTTACAATGTAATTACTGGAAATAAAGTTTATGGAAATAAATATTGGTTCTAATTTTTAAAAAGAATAACCCAGCGTGACTGACTTGTTGATCCACCATTGTGTCCAACTTCTGTAATGTGGCACTCTCATCAAAATAAAATTCCTCTATCAGCCTTACTTTTTAATAAAGATCTTTATGTGTAAAAAACAATAAATCACTTTTTTCATTCCTGTGCTCTTGCTATAGAATTGTGCTTTTCTTTTACATAATGCAAAGAATAATAAAAACATAATTATATCAGTTGTAATATATTTCTGTAAAATATTCATTAATTATATAATTAAAATAATTATTTCAGTAATTAAAGCTGATAATTAAAAATGTTTAATCTAAGTTTATAATCGAGCAGTTTTAATCTATGTACACTTTTATATAATTTATACAGAGTCCCAGTGTTCCTCTCTGAGGGAGATGGGTGGTTCAAAAATATGAAAAGTAAATAAAAAAATAACAAATATTTTAATTTCTTTTTTCTATTTTTTTATTCAGTTAAACTAGAAGAATTTTGAAAATATTAATATTAGTACATATTTTTGTTATAAAAAGGGGGAAGGCAGGAATTAAACTGGATCATCTAGTAGCTCTCTATATGATTGGATCAGGAGTCAAAAACTTCCAATTGTTTTAATGAGAGTAGCAACAAATGACTCTTTTTCCCATTCTCTTTCCTAGGAAATTAGGGATTTATAGGGATTAATTAGGGATATATAGGGACTGTGTTCAATTTGCCAATTACTATTACCTCCAATTTCTAGGAGGTCCAGTCTTTTGATAATATTTGTGTATGGAAATTATAGAAGTGGTTGGTTTTTGTACAGATTATTTGAGCCAATTTATTGTGTTGGCTTTCTCTATTTATATACTCCCCAAATACCTGGATTATTTGCTACTGGTAAACATTAACTTTTCTGTTTGATAAAATGGGGGTGGAGAAGAGAAAATAAAAGTTTAATTTTTCTTTGCATAGGACGTGATGTGCCCAAGGACATGGCTTGAACTGGTTTCTGAACACTTTAGCATCACATAATTGTCCTTTTCTATGAGTAGGTTCATTATTCAGTGAAGTAAACTTGATGATTATATTAATAGAATATATATTCATATATCCAGAGGCATATACCATAGGTAACCAAAATTAGAGAAGCCATAATTTTCAACTCTGGTGATAAAACATTGAATTACCTTGCAGTTATAAATAAGTCATAGATTAGTTATTAATTTAATTTATTTATCAAATTTAAAGACTACCCATCTCACAGAGCAACTCTGTTTTTAATTGTACAGGGTACAACTGTACAGGGTACAATTAAAAACAAAAAACATATGAAAACTATATTTCAGTAAAAGGGAGCTAAAACATTATTATATGGTAGGAATAATTAAAATTAGGATTATGTTTTTTAAAATGGGGTGAGGGCCTTCAAAGCACCCAATCTCAAGATTGCTTGCTCCTCTGCGAGTCCTGTGCATTGGCAGAACCAGGTCTTCAAAATGGAAGACCTGGTTCTGTGGACAGTGGAAGCCCATGTCACTTGGGGGGGAGGGGGGCAATATCCTAAAAGGGCAGGAGTGTTGGCAGAGAAGGCTCTTTTTGTGGACTTGCCAGTTGAAATTCTTTAACTGATAGAGTCTATAACATACGTTCTCTGCCTGATCAGGTGGGGACAGGTTGATGTAATGGGAGAGAAGATGGTTCCATATGTAACCTGCCTCCATGGCAGGTAGGGTTTAAAGGTTGAACCCAACAAATTTTATGAAGATGTGTTGTCTCTGAAGTTACCAGGTTGATTGAAAGATGACTAAGTTCTTCCTTAAATCAGTTTCACAAAGCTGTATAGTATTTTAAGCAGTTACTCAGAACTCTTTGCAAACAGGATTACATTAACAGAGTTGGAAAGGACCTTGTAGGTCATCTAGTCCCACCCCCTGCCCAAGCAGGAGACCCTACACTATTTCTGATGAATGGCAGTCCAATCTCTTCTTGAAAGCCTATATTGCCATAAATCATATGACATGGTTTAGAAACAGCAGTGTCCAGGGGAATGAAATATTTATCAAATCTGTAAGCCACCAGTTTCATTCTGATGCATTGCAGTTTACAATGATTGACATATCCATGGTGCATCTAAAGCCACACACAAAGTCACATATACAGTTGCAAGAAAAAGTATGTGAACCCCTTGGGATTACGTGGAGTTTTGCATGAATTGGTCATAAAATGTGCTCTGAACTTCATCTAAATCACAACAATAGAAGAACACAGTCTGCTTAAAATAATACTACACAAACATTAGATGTTGCCGTGGTTTAATTGAACATAACATGTAAACATTCACAGTGCAGGGAGGAAAAAATATGTGAGCCCCTAGCTCCGTGATGGCGAACCTATGGCACGGGTGCCACAGGTGGCACGCAGAGCCATATCGGTGGGCACGCGAGCTCAGCTCTGACACACATGCGTGCACCAGCCAGCTGATTTTCGGGCCTTCTGGGCCTACTAGAAGTCAGGAAACACACTGTTTCCAGCCTCCGGAGGGCCTCTGGGGGGGTGGGGAAGGCCATTTTTGCCCTCTCCAGGCTCCTAGAAAGGCTCGAGCCTGGGGAGAGCAAAAAACGGGCCCACCGTTCCATCACGTGCCAAAAGCGGGGGGAACACGGGGGGGCGGGGCACATAGAATTATGGATGTGGGCATGCGTGCATGTGACCCCACTGCGCTCCCCCCGCTTTTGGCATGCGATGGCAAAAAGGTTAGCCATCACTGCCCTAGCCTAATGACTTCTCCGAGAGCTAATTGGAGCTAGGAGTGAACCAACCTTGACTCCAATCAGTGTGATGATATTGGATGTGTTGCTGACAGCTGTCCTGCCCTTTAAAAACACATCTGTTTGGGGTTTACTGGTTTCAAGAAGCACTGTCTGATGTGAACCATGCCTCACAGAAAAGAGCTCTCAGAAGACCTACGATCAAGAATTGTTGACCTGAATGAAGCTGGAAAGGGTTACAAAAGTATCTCCAAAAGCCTTGATGTTCATGTGTCCACGGTAAGACAGACTGTCTACAAATGGAGAAAGTTTAGCACTGTTGCTACTCTCCCTAGGCGTGGTCGTCCTGTAAAAATGACTGCAAGAGCACAGTGCAGAATGCTTCATGAGGTAAAGAAGAATCCTAGAGTGTCAGCTAAAGACCTACAGAAATCTCTGGCACATGGTAACATTTTTGTTGACACATCTACAATAAGGAAAACATTAAACAAGAATGGAGTACATGGGAGGACACCACGGAGGAAGCCATTGCTGTCCAAAAAAAATATTGCAGCACATTTAGAGCACCTGGATGTTTCACTACTGGCAAAATATACTGTGGACAGATGAAACCAAAATTGAGTTGTTTGGGAAGAACACACAACACTATGTGTGGAGAAAAAAAGGCACAGCACACCAACATCAAAACCTCATCCCCAATGTAAAACACGGCGGAGGGCGCATCATGGTTTGGGGCTGCTTTGCTGCCTCAGGGCCTGGACGGATTGTTGTCATTGATGGGAAAATGAGTTCCAGAGTTTATCAAGACATTTTGCAGGAAAACGTACGACCATCTGTCCGCCAACTGAAGCTCCGCAGAGGATGAGTGATGCAACAGGACAATGACCCAAAGCATACAAGTAATTCAACCAAAAAATGGCTTCAACAGCACAGAATACGCCTTTTGGAGTGGCCCAGTCAGAGTCCTGACCTCAACCCGATTGAAATGCTGTGGCATGACCTTAAGAGAGCGATTCACACCAGACATCCCAAGAATATTGCTACACTGAAACAGTTTTGTGAAGAGAAGTGGTCCAAAATTACTCCAGATCGTTGTGCAGGTCTGATCTGCAACTACAGGAAATGTTTGGTCGAGGTTATTGCTGCCAAAGGAGGGTCAACCAGTTATTAAGTCCAAAGGTTCACATACTTTTTCCTCCCTGCACTGTGAATGTTTACATGTTATGTTCAATTAAACCATGGCAACATCTAATGTTTGTGCGGTATTATTTTAAGCAGACTGTGTTCTTCTATTGTTGTGACTTAGATGAAGTTCAGAGCACATTTTATGACCAATTCATGCAAAACTCCACATAATCCCAAGGGGTTCACATACTTTTTCTTGCAACTGTAAATTTCAAAATGCCCATATTACTTAAATGGCCTTGTCGTCTTCTTTTTTACTTCCTCTTTTATCACTTCAGCTGTCGAGGGAATGACCTTATGCACAGTATAGTTGTCACCATCACATATTGCCCCACTAAAGTAGTAACTCTAGTACAGGTAGTTCTTGGCTTACGACCACAACTGAGCTCAAAATTTCCACTGCAAGGCAGTTGAGTGAGTTTTGCCCCATTTTATGACCTTTCTTGACACTATTGAGTGATTCACTGCAGTGGTTAAGTTAGTAACCCAGATGTTAAGTGAATCTGGCTTTCCCCATTGACTTTGCTTGTCAGAAGGTCGCAAAAGGGGATCACATGATCCCTGGACACTGGGACCGTCATAGAAGAAAAAAGCATCAAGTATGCTACTTTTACAAAATAAAGGCAGAATATTAATGAGAAGGAGAAGGGTGAGATGAAAATATAATTGGTGCAATAAAATATATTTTAGATTTTAGGCGTCTGGGGACATCATCTCCCATCTCCAAATTAGCAGAAATTGCCAGATCTTTCCTTTATTGGGTCCTCACATTCCTGAATGATGTGCTGTCCTGGTCTTTTAAGTTTTCAGATATTCATTCTCACAAGCTTTAGCCTTTGCCTTTGTCCCTGCTCCTAATCTTTTTCTGTCCACATGGGGAACAGTCCAAATAGGTCACCTGCTTTTCCCTAACATTGTTCAGCCTGTCTGAGCAGAGAAGGAGACAAGACACCAAACAAAATCAGAAGTTGCTTATCTCGGTTGTGGGAGGAGGAAAAGAGCACAGCGTCACTGAAGCCACTGTCCCTTGCATCAACAGCCACATAATACATTTCTGTGGGGAAGTGGCAAGTTGCTGCAGGCAGAACTGACTTCCGTGTGTCTTTCAGCACATTAGCATCAATGGGAAGATACAGTGTGAGCCCTGTCCCCAAATGTCTTCTACTGGTGTTCCTGGGTTTGTCAGGGCTGAAGTATTACCAAGTGAATGCAGCTCAGCTCAGGGAGTACCGTATAGCTGCTCAGATGGAAGACTGGGATTATAACCTCCAACCTGAGGGACTATCCAGGTAACAATAAATAGGGGAATGTAATGGGGGAAACATTCAGAAGATTTATTTAGTGAGCAATGTAATGCGAAGCTTAGGGAACCCAACTTGTGTGGTTGGAAAGCCAAGTTTAGTCCACTGTGATGCTTATTTAGTAATCTATAATTAAGCAAATAAAGTGTTTTGTGAACACAACCAGTAAATAAAGAAGAGATAATTGATTAGATGGCTTTGGATTCATTTCAAGAGGGGGTATGCTATGACTACCACATTGCTTTGCCTGAGAGGCATTGCTTAGCATTTTCCTTCATAATTCATATTTTCCAGTTTGAAACAATTGCTTCTATTATATTAAGCAGAGCATTCAAACTTGCAGTCCTAATGCTTACTTTCAACTGGAATTGTTAAAATGTAACTAGGCTTGGCTATTCCTTGTTTTTTCAGTGACAATTCAGTTCTATGATTTCCAATGTATGTTTCTATAATCTCTGTGCACCACTCTGTATATATAATTCAACAACTGTAGAAGGGGAAGCATTTTAAATGAACTATGATAAGCACAGCTCAGGAAAAGCTTTACCATTTGATTTAGGAGATACATTTTGATGTGCTTTATCCTTCTTTCTATAACCATTGCCAAATGTTTTCATTTGCTTAACAGCCTCTCTACTCTTTGCCCTTTAATCTCTACACGCTTTGCAATAACTCCTTATCCGATACTCCCACCACTTATCTAGCCTACTATAGTCTTCTCACTGGCACTCTATCCTCTCAGCTTTGTTAATGTTATGCTGCATGTTAAATTTCAATATTCCACTTCTTGTGTTAAAGTTCTGAATATTTTTTTTCATTCCTACTATTTTCACCGATGGTTCCATTTCATTTTTACTTAGCATCTATTCTGTCCTCTTTCTTTTCTCCTATATATCTATATGACTGACTGATCCCAAAATTCTTGTGTACCTTGATATGATTTCCAGATGTGATAGTCTCTTTACAATATTTCTGGTCTCAACAGCTGTAATAAATGAGTTTGCATCAATCAATGGGTTGACTTCTATATATAGATGATTAATAGGACATTCCATCAGCTAGTTCCATTAAAGTATAAAGTGTTGCCAGAATGCAAACTAGTGTTTAGAGGTAATGTGTAAGTGGATGGCATGATGTAGAATGTCAAGCTATTATTGAAAGTCCAGGTATTTACATTTCCTTTCTCCCCAAGTATTTCCTCTTGTCACGATTTCCTCGTGAAAAACTCCCTTACAGTATTTCTTATTCATTCACTGCATAGGGTCAAGGGCATTATAGAAACATTGATAATGTATGGGAATGTATTTAACTTGTATAGTGAATTTTCAGCCAAAGAGTTGGAATATATTATTTTATTAAATTATTTTGTATGATTTCAGATTATCAGAATCAGATCTTACATTTAAAAAAACTGTCTATAGAGAATATGAAGTAGATTTCAAACAAGAAAAGCCAAGAGATGAGCTCTCAGGTAAAGGCAATATTTTCAGACTATATTCAATGTATAGTGTACCTATGATTATGAACCCAAATGAACTGCAATTGTAAACCATCCCAAGTTTATCCAATTCCTAGAGGTATTGAGTAAGGTTGATGTTGAAGGAGATCTCAATATATAGATTCTTGAAAACCACCATTCCCAAATAAGCAGAGAGAATATATGCTTAAAAGTCTTATTTTTCTAATTCTACTCTTGATTGGCAGGAAATAACTGCCACTAGCACTTGAGATAAAAGCAAAAGACAATCTACAAATAACACAAAAAAGAAAGTTAAAAAGTGACCCTGTTCCGCCTCTTCCTCACAAATATACTTCATTACATTTCAGATATTCATTCATTCATTCATTTATCCATTCATTTATTGTATTTTATGATATGGGTAATTAGACTTTACAATTAGAGTCACACTCAGAGAAAGATGGAAATTTAATAATCAAAGTCCCAACCAAGGACCTATCAATTATTATGATAACATCTAAGAATATAGGCAGTTCCAAGTAGGATTTTTTTATTTTTGTAAATTTAGAATGTTCAAATCCGATAAATTCAAATTTCCAGATATCAAGGAAATTCTTTAGGTATTGCTCCAAGAGCTCCAATCACAATTGATATAACATTGGATTTCTTTTTCCAAAGAGTTCAATTTCAATCTGCAAGTCCTGATATTTTGTCATTTTTTCCAGCTGTTTTCTCTCAATCTGGAATAGAACAAAGCAACATTAAAAGACTTCCTTCTTTTCAATAACTGCTATATCAGGCACACTATGAACAAGATGCCTATCTGTTTGGATTTTAAAGTCCCATAAGATCTCAATCTACTCATTTTCCAAATCCTTCTCAACTTGATTGTCCCAGTAGTTTTTACTACATTTAAATCCAAGCCTCTGACAACATTTCCAATGGATAATTCTGGCAATGCTTCTATTCAGTTTGTGAAATGTTGCTGCAGCTACTGATCAAATGGGCAATTGTTTCATCCTTTGTACAATAAAATTGACATTTACTGTTGTCTGTTACAAATTGATTTTTCACCTTCATGCAAATAGTAGTCAAAGCTGTTATTGAGGCACTAAAGTAAAGCCTTCAGTTTCTTTAACACTCCTGATCTTAACCGTCATACTTCTCAGCAATACAGCTGACAAAGCTGAAATAGATGGACAGACCGACAAAGTTTGAAGTATCATTCTATGTTCATAAACCTATAATGTTGGATGGGAACCCTATCCTGCTTGTGGGTGGCGCAAGTGGCTGCAACATTGGGTTTAGCTAGGATTTCAAAAGCTTACTATGATCTAGTACAGGAGTGTAAACTCAATTTCATTGAGGGCTGCATCAGGGTTGTGTTTGACCTTAGGAGGATGAGTGGGTGTGGCTGGTATGGGCGTGGTCAGGGTGGGTGTGGCCAGTGCGATATCTTGCAGCCCTCTGTCAGAAAAAATGGAGCCCAGGAGGTCTGGCAGAGGCAAAGCAGGCCGGTCCTTTGCTGTTTCCAGGGCAACCCCACGGGCCAGATCTAAGCACCCTGCAGGTCGGATCTGGCCCACGGGCCTTAGGTTTGACACCCCTGATCTAGTAGCTAATATCTTCTGGACAAATCTCTTGTGTCTTCAGTTTTGATATCAGTATTATCTGAACAAATACGTGTAATTTATTTATGAAATTGGTCACACATTCTTCAATACAGGTAGCCCTCAACTTACGACCACAATTGAGCCCAAAATTTATGTTGTTAAGTGAGACATTTGTTAAGTGAGTTTGGCCCCATTTTACGTCCTTTCTAGCCACACTTGTTCAGTTATTCATTGCAGTTGTTAAATTAGTAGCATGGTTATTAAGTGAATCTGGCTTCCGCATTGAGTTTGCTTGTCAGATGGTCGCAAATGCTGTGCACAGGACACTAAAACTGTCATAAATATGAATCAGTTGCCAAGCCTACAAATTTTGATCATATGACCATGGGGATACTGCAATGGTCGTAGGTGTGAAAAATGGTCACAAGTCACTTTTTTTCATGCCATTGTAACTTTGAGCAGTCACTAAACGAAATGGTGTAAGTCGAGGACTACCTGTATAGCTAAAGCAGAGGACAAATGAAGCAAGTTAAAATCTTGTGTCTACTCACCCAGCCACGTTCTGTGTGTAGCTGCTCCATTTCCCCATTCATGCATATAGGCCAATGAAATGCTAAGCCACTATCTCATTGCCTGAGTATAATTTGTCAGGTAGATTAATTTGGAATTTAAATGCCATGATGACCTTCTCCGAGGATGGGTGGGTGAGAGATAGGGATGGATAGATAGAGAACAAAATAAATAAACCCCTGCTCAGAAGAAGGTATTTATTAGCTATTAAAGCACAGCTAATTAATTTTATAGGAAAGCATCTGACTTCCCTTTCTGTACCTTTGCTGCAGTTTATGTTCAAGCCAGAAGGAAAAAAAAACAAATATTCTTTCAAGAAACATTTTTATATGTAATTATTTTCTTTAAAAATCATTTATTAATGTGCTTTGAGCAGGGCTCCTAGGGCCAACACTGCGTGGCGAAGTGGGAGACGTCCTCATAATTTATTTCAAGAATTTTGCTACTCAGCCTGTGAGCATTCACCCGCAGAGTGCTGTGTACAACAAATGGTCAGAAGGTAAACACTGTCATAATATTGTCTGAATATCTGGATCAGTGGTGGGTTTCAAATTTTTTTACTACCGGTTCTGTGGGCGTGGCTTGGTGACCGTGGCGTGGCTTGGTGGGTGTGGCAAGGGAAGGATACTGTAAAATCCCTCTCCAGTCCATTTTTACTGCAAAATCCCCATTTCCTCCCAATCAGCTGGGATTTGGGAGGCAGAGGCAGAGAATAGATGGGGGCGGGGCCAGTCAGACGTTTTACTACCAGTTCTCCAAACTACTCAAAATTTTCATTACCAGTTCTCCAGAACTGGTCAGAACCTGCTGAAACCCACCTGTGATCCAGATCATTTTTTTTATGTTTGGTAGATTTAAAAAATGCAGCTAAATTCTAAGTAAACATGGGTAGGATTGTGGGTAAGAGCTGGCAAGGACAGAAGCAGAGACCTAAATGGTTCTGAGGGCATTATTAAATTAGAGGCATAGAATTAGACTACTTTATAGATGGTTGGAAGCCTCAACCACAATGGAGCCCAACATTTCTGTTGCTAAGTGAGAGAGTTGTTAAGTGAATTTTGCCCCATTTTACAATCTTTCTTGTCAAAGTTGTTAAGTGATATGCAGTTGTTGAGTTAGTGATATGGTTGTTAAGTGAATTTGGCTTCCCCGTTGACTTTGTCAGAAGATTGCAAAAGGTGATCACGTGATCCCAAGACATGCAACCGTCATGAATATGAACCAGTTGCCAAGCATTCAAAATTTGATTATGTGACCATGGGGATGCTGCAACGGTCACAAGTGCGAAAAGCGTTCATACGTCACTTTTTTCAGTGACATTGTAACTTTGAACGGTGACTAAATTAACTGTTATAAGTCAAGAACTACCTGTGGGTAGTATTCTTCATTATTCAGGGGTTATGCAAAAAATGTAGGTTAGAAGAGCTGTAGCCTTGAATTTTTTTTGGGGGGGGAGATTGTGAGCCTTTTAGCATCAGTCTAGGTCAGGGCTGTCAAACTCTTGACCTGTAGGCTAGATGCATCACACATTGGCCACACCCCTGCCCGGTTTAGCGAAGGGAGAAAAAGTCACAATACGTCACATGACGATGCCGTGACAATGCGAGTTTGACACCCCTGGTCTAGGTGAAGCTATTACAGCAAAATTGAGTATTCCAGATCCCACTTATGGTAGGAAAAGCAACTTTGAGTTTCCCAGACCCAGATCATTTCTTTTGATCCTCTTGCAACTCGGTTGGCTCTCCGTCAAGTTGTCTAACGGTATTTAAGTATGATCTTTGGAATTGGGGTTAAGAGATGCTGTCTCTTATCTGACCATTCCCTAGGCAGCATCTCTTTGACCAGTCCGCTTCCACTTTCAGTCAGTTTTGCCTCATTTAAAAAACTTCAGGTTTGTTCTGCCATCTCAGACACACAAAATCAAACCAAAATATTCAACATGTACCGTAACCATGGAAGGAGATGCCAACAATTTATTTATTTTTTATATAAAATGATTCAGGACACCAAGGAATTATATTTTTGCAGCCTCATTGATCAGCTGAAGGAGAATCACTAAATACCAGAATATTTTATGTCTCTTTTGGGTTTGCAGGAGTGAGGATAATCCTAAGGCTTGACTATTAAATATCAATATTAAATAGATTTAAACATTTAATCTTTATATTAATTACAAATATTTATAATTAAATATTTTAAATGTTTCAATAAAATTAAATAAAATTGTTAAAATAGTTTGAAGGGATTGAAGAATAGAAGAGGAGCCAAATGAAATAGTTCTTGGACTGTACAATTCCTGAGTAGCAAAAAAAAAAAAAAAAGGAGCAGTGAAGTATAGAAGAACTGAAATATGGATTAAAATCTCTTTTTTATCATATGTGGAGAATCAAAGAAGGACCCAGTTTGCAACCAGATCTGTAATCGAATTAGCAAGTGTGTGCATGCCCACTCACATGCATATGTATATGCATTTATTTACAATGGCATTGTTGGTAATGAATGAGTGGTGCGCTGGCCTAGAGGTGGAGCTCTCGCCTCACAATCAGGATGCTGTAAGTTTGATCCTAGGCAGAGCCAGATATTTCTTTCTCTGGGCACAATGAGAATATATCTGCTGAATATAACTCCGCATTGGTGACAGGAAGGGCATCCAGCCAGTAATCACTCAGACTCCACCCCGCAAGGGATTATGGGGTCAATAAAAGATGATGATGATTGTTGGTAATGAATCATGATAACCTCTTTCCTTTGTCATTGTAGGTTGTTCATACTCTGATGGGACATCAGATATGGAAAGACTGGATGATGCTGTGCCTCCAGGCCAGTCATTCAAATATGTGTGGAATATCACTGCAGAAATTGGGCCAAAAGAAGCTGATCCCCCCTGTCTCACTTATGCCTACTATTCACATGTAAACATGGTGCGAGATTTTAATTCTGGTCTCATTGGTGCTTTGCTGATATGTAAAGAAGGTAACAAAATGTGTTAAAGAAGCTGCAGCCTATTCAAGGGTTAATCATTGCTGGGATTAATCTGTAATATGTATCTTTCTGTTCATTTTTGTATTTCGATCTGTTTAATGTTTATGTTTCACAGTTTTGTTTTGATAAAGATCAGGGCAGAATTATGAAGGCTATTACATAATAGGAAATTCTGCTACTTAGCTTTCAAAAACTTACGTTGTATCCAAGAAGGTCTCTGTAATTAGAGATGGCAGGAAGAACCATATAAATGCATGGCAACAATGCTGGCATGCAGCCTAGTACCACCTTCAGAATTAAGTGTGCAACTCACTTCACACAACTCAAGAACTTAAAACTCAATAAAGCTATAATGCTACCAGACTCTGTATCTGCTATCAAAGATGGATAGGGATGATTTCTGTGCTGATGAAAAGGACAGAATGGTTTTGACAATATACATATCATCTTTTTCAGGCCCCAAAACATGTATTTTTATATTAAATTGTATAAACTTCTTCTCTATTGGCAAACCAGTATGTTACTACTGCAAAATCTGTGCTTGAATGAACTCTTCAGAGCAGGAGTGAAATCCAGCAGGTTCTGACAGGTTCTGGAGAACCGGTAGCGGAAATTTTGAGTAGTTCGGAGAACCGACAAATACCACCTCTGGCTGGTCCCAGAGTGGGGTGGGAATGGGGATTTTGCAGTATCCTTCCCCTGCCACACCCACCAAGAACCCACAGAACCAGTAGTAAAAAAATTTGGATTTCACCACTGCTTCAGAGTCCATCTAAGCCATTCTGCTCCTTGGAGCAGAAGTGAGATTTCACACATGCAATAATCGCAATAGTTTCAACACCTTAAAGCAGTAGTGGGCAAATGTGGCCCTTTTACAACCTGTGGACTTCAACTCCCAGAATTCCTGAGACAGCTTGTCTCAGGAATTCTGGGAGTTGAAGTCCACAGGTTGTAAAAGGGCCACTTTTGCCCACCACTGCCTTAAAGGGTTTTACTTCATCAGGAAGATACTGGTTCCTGCCTTTACATTTTTCTATCTTGGTGGCAATGAAGCACAGGGATTCCTCATAATAAACAATTCATATTCATGCTGCTATGGCTAGCTTTTCCTTATTTGGGACTTGAAGTTATATGGCATCTGCAACAGACAATACACTTTGCCCCTTAGTTCAATGTAAATTCAATGTTCGCCATTCAGGTGTGATAATTATTTGTTTAAAGCACAAGGTAGTTTGCTGAATTTTTGTAGTATAGTCTTGGGAGCTCTGGGGTAAGAAATAAGGGGTGAGGGGCTCCATGGTCAGCTAGCCAAGGCTGCCCACCTCTGTAATAGGTAATCTTGTAATAGGTAATCTCTGTAACCTTCCACTTATCCTTAGTCTGTGTTGATCCTCAATTTCCTTAAGAATTAGGTGGCATAGTGAAAGGTTTTGTTGCACTAGAGGCTGACAATTTAAAATAGATTTGCTATTTGAAAAGTTATTGTAGTATTTGATAATTTATTCCATCTTGTCAATGTCCTGGTTTTTTTTCTTTTTAGGAAGCCTGAATGCAAATGGTACACAGAAACTCTTCAACAGAGAATATGTGCTGATGTTTGCTGTGTTTGATGAAAGCAAGAACTGGTACAGAAATCCCTCCCTCCAATACACAATTAATGGGTTTGCTAATGGAACATTGCCTGGTATGTCTTCTTCCATCTTATTGATTAGAATGAAATTATAGTCACTTCTATGACAACTATAGCAGCTGTTCTTTTCTTCCAGATGTTCAGGCTTGTGCTTTTGATCGTATTAGCTGGCATTTGATAGGAATGAGTTCCACTCCTGAGATCTTCTCTGTCCACTTCAATGGACAAACCTTGGAAGAAAACCATTACAAAGTGTCAACCATCAATCTTGTTGGAGGTGCCTCAGTAACAGCCAACATGTCAGTGAGCAGAACAGGAAAATGGCTAATATCTTCTCTGATTGCAAAGCATCTACAAGGCAAGGTTATCTTTATTAGCAGGAAAGCTGTACAATTACAATTAAAAGTTCATTCTCTTGTATAGAACTCATGCAAAATTCCCAGAGACAGTAGCATATCCCAGAGACAGTAGCATGAATGTGAGGTGCCATTTGCAAAATGTTTCCAGAGCAACAGGAACTATAACATGTTCTATATGACAGTTGCCATACATAAGTCCTACATGCCTAGAATCTGTAACTCTAGCATTTCATAGCCCCCTAAAGCAGGGGTGAAATGCTCCCGGTTCGGACCAGATCGCCCGATCCGGTAGCGATGGAGGTGGGTGGTTCAGAGAACCGGTAGCAAAAATCCCTGCCCCCCCCCATGCCCAGCTGAGCCGCACAATCATCAGAGGCTTTTTTTTTTACTTTTAAAAGCATTTTTTCTACAACCTCTTCTGCCAAAAAAATGCTTTTAAAAGTAAAAAAAAGTCTCTGATGATCACACGGCTCAGCTGGGATCATCAAAGGCTTTTAAAAGAAAAAAAGTCTCTGCCGATCAGGCAACTCAGCTGGGATCATCAGAGCCTTTTGAAAGCATTTTTTTTACAACCTCTTTGCTGAAGAGGTTGTAGAAAAAATGGTTTTAAAAGTAAAAAAAAAATTGACCACGCCCACCCAGTCACATTACCCACCCACCCCGCCACCAAGCCGCACCCACAGAACCGGTAGTAACAAATTTTAGATTTCACTCCTGCCCTAAAGCTATGGTTGTGGACTATATTGGTTTATTTTTGTTCTAGGATGATGCTAGGAGAAAAATGAATAAATATAGAAAAACTAATCACATTCACTATACTTACTTTGATTATTCTTTTCATTTAGGCTTGCCTATCTCTTTTTCCTGGCTCCACCCAGTTTTCTGAAACCAGTTTCCAAATATATATCCTAGAAATGCCTATTTATTATGATCATTTTGATTATACAAAAGAACATGTTAGAGACACTGTATGATGGCTTTTACTTATTTATCAATTTATTTCTTCACATTTAGGGCTACCCACTGTCCAAAAGACTTACGGTGGCTAATAGAACATAGCACAAAATAAATATCAATAAAACACCATAGGAAGCAAATAATTCCCATAGTACATAACTAAAACAGATTTAAAAAACATATTAGCCCAGAATCTGTTCTTCAGGGCATATCTGGTCATTCAGATCTTGGGGCGACATGTTCCATAGGGAGATGTGGCACCAGAGAATACATGCTTGACCTATTGACTATTAATTTATGACCTCCAGTTGTAGATGAGTTGAGGTGAAGGGAGTTAGAGTGCAATACATTAGATGGAACAGATTAAGAGTGTCTGCATTATCTTCTACTTTTTTCCATATTTTAAGAATAAATTATACCTATTGTATATCCAGTGGTGGGATTCAAGTAATTTAACAACCGGTTTTCTGCCCTAATGATTTATTTCAACAACCAGTATGCAAAACTGCTCAGAAAGTTAACAACCGGTTCTCCCGAAGTGGTGCAAACTGGCTGAATCCACCACTGTGTATATCTATTGTAACACGAGGCCTGTTTTATATGCAATTACTTTTAGCTGGAGGATACTTCTTTTGTGAGCATACTTCAGGACACTGAAAGGGTCTAACACAAAATTAAGCTGTCAAAAGTAGTTTGGAATGTAGTTCTGGAATTCCACATGTACAACTTGTTTAAATGTATAAGAATTATGTATCATTCATAGATTTCTTTTTGTGGACTTAAGAGAAAGAAATTCTTGTTGCTTCGTGAAAACATACATTTTTAATATAAAATGGGAAATATTTATTTTTAATCTGAACAGTCTGAAAGGCAACATGAAGAGCAAGTAGATATGCGTGTACCATAACTGTTAATATATTTTATTATTCTTGTCCCATCTACTTATTAATTTAGCTGGGATGTATGGTTATCTAAATATCAAAGACTGTGGAAAGCCAGACACTTTAACAAGAAAGTTATCCTTTAAAGAACAGAGGATGATTAAGAACTGGGACTATTTCATTGCTGCAGAAGAAATCACCTGGGATTATGCTCCAGAAATTCCTAGCAGTGTTGACAGGTAACTTGACTGAATGTGGTTAAATAGATGAAATGATTCCATAAAAAAATCATAGGATTTATCACAAACTAAGGCCTTGTTTTGTTTTTTATTTATCACAAACTAAGGGATGCAGTGGCTCAGTGGCTAAGACACTGAGCTTGTCAATCGAAAGGTTGGCAGTTCAGCAGTTCGAATCCCTAGTGCTGTGTAACAGGGTGAGCTCCCATTACTTGTCCCAGCTTCTGCCAACCTAGCAGTTTGAAAGCACGTAAAAAATGCAAATAGAAAAATAGGGACCACCTTTGGTGGGAAGGTAAAAGCGTTCCGTGCAGGGGTGAAATGCTCCCGGTTTGGACCGGTTTGGTCGAACCGGTAGCAATGGCAGCCAGTAGCAATGGCGGTGTGAGGCTCTGCTCACCCGCCCGGTTGTCATTACTTCCTGGTTTTAACCAGGAAGTAACCTGTTTTTTACCCTCTGTGTATGCGCAGAAGGGTTTGCGCATGCACAGAGGGTCCAGTTCAGGTTCAAGGATTCCATGTTAGGTAAAACGTTCTATGATTTTTAAAAAATTACAAAAATTCATAGACCTGAGCAATAATTCTCCATCCTCTGCTACCATTTGTCAGATATATACTGATGGTCATGCTCATTCAGTCTATGAGGAAGTTATTTAGGCCATACAGCTTCAGGCTCAAAAAGGTATTTTATTATTTACAAATATACAATAATGAACAGGGTGTCCTGTTGCATTTGTTACCCTAACTGTATGACTCAGATGTTGAGAGGGAGAGAAGGTCACTGTTGTCTTGCTGAGATAGATGGGAAGAATTAGGGAAGATATCCAATTGATTTGTGGGTAAGACTCCAATAAGGGAGTTCATTGGTTTATACAGTCACATGGGATGTCTGTAGACTTAGAAGACTTAACCCCTTCTGGTCCCTGGGGCATCATACGTAGGCAATATCTGACAGTCCACACGCACACGTGACATGCGCCCGCACTTCCAAACAGGTTGGGAAGGTAAGTAGATTTCACCCCTGGTTCCGTGTGCCTTTGGCGTTTAGTTATGCCGGCCACAGTTATGCCGAAGACCAAGATGTCTTCGGACAGCGCTGGCTCTTCAGCTTTGAAATGGAGATGAGCACTGCCCCCAGAGTCAGGAACGACTAGCACATATTTGCGAGGGGAACCTTTACCTTAAGGCCTTGTAGACCAGGGATCCCCAACCGCAGGTCCATGGTCTGCTACCAGGTCACGGCATCCCAGAAACTGGGCCATGCAAACAAGCGAAGCCCCATCCACACGATACAGGCAGCACATGAAACCACCTCTCCTCTGGTCCATGGAAAAACTTTCTCCATGGACCTGGACCCTGGTGCCCAAAAGGTTGAGGACTGCTGCTATAGACCATTTCAATTAAGTGAAACACATTCTCTTTAAAATATAAAGTATGAACCTCTCTCTTGCTTCTTAATTCCATAAAATAAATGTCTATTGTTACACTGTATGTAGAAGTCATTTCATATTACATCATATCACATTTTTAGTTAATCTTTCTATGTTCATACAATTATGTGGGGAAAACAAATTGGCAGAATGAAAGAATGAAAAATTCATAGGACAAGTTCATTCACAGTACTGTCATAGTTCCATTTTCTTTCCAATAAATCATCATCTCATTCATTTCTTAAATTTAGGAATTAAAATTTCTTTGTCCCAAAGATTTCCCAAAAGATCTTTGAGATTTTCAAGATATTGTCACAGAAAGAATCTCTTGCTACTATTTCAGTTTTAAAAACCTTGTACAATGGGAGGAAAGCAATTCTGAAAAGAAAAGAAAAACATTTGACCAAGATTAAAGCATCGTATTCTTTAGCACTTTTTTCGTTTTTCTTCTGAAACTAATTTCCTTGTCCTGGATTAACTATCCAGTGTGTCATATTTTTGAGCTTGTAGACATAAATGTAAAAAAATCACAAGAAACTGAAGAGGATGTTGATTCAGCCAATTAAAACAATAAAGTTGGAATTCAGTACCCATCCACCCTGTCAGAATGGCCACAGGTTATTGATAATTAGAGAAGTGTCAGACCAAAGTCAGGAATGAAAATGCTATCATCCAATAGCATTTAGAGGGTCTAAGGTCCATCACCTGATTCTGTACTTATTTGGAATCCATGTATACAACTTTTCTGGGTTGTTGTTTTTTTTACTATTGTACGTATGGTAATTGTTTATCATGTAGATTTGTAAAAACTGACTTACCCAGCTTCTGTGGTTGTTGGGGGTTTTTTTTGTTTTTTGTTTTTTTATGTTTCTATATAAGAAATCTTACTGATGTTTATTTTTCTTTTCTCAATTCTAAAGAAGATATAAAGCTCTGTATCTGGATAATTTTTCAAATTTTATTGGCAAGAAATACAAAAAGGCAGTTTTCAGGCAATATAAAGACAGCAGCTTCAGTAAACCGACCTATGCCATTTGGCCCAAAGAACGTGGAATTCTGGGCCCTGTTATCAGAGCTGAAGTCAGAGACACAATAAGTGTAAGTATTCATGAGCAAGCAGAAGGTAAATAGATTACAATCTCATTTTATTTCATTTGCACACAGTAATAGGATTAGCTTTAAATATATTTTGCTTATCCAAAATACATATATAATCTTAACTGATATCAAGACTAAGCTTGTGACATTCAATTGTCAATGAAAAGTAAAGGAACTTGGATATGAATAAATGTTCATGTTGATTTCTATGAAAGTTAGACTTATTTTCTGTAATTTAAACCATGTGTCTCTTGTGGAGCTCTACACTGACAGAATACTTTCTCTGTAAGAGCCTTTAGTTTATCTGCATTCATCAGTAGCCCAATATCTATTTATCCTGCATATATTATTCATCTCTTATTCTTGGTAATAATAAACTCAAGTGAATGAGTTTCAGTATTCACCTCAAATGAAGTACAGGTGATCTTCGCTTAGTGACCACTTATTAGTAATTGTTTGAAGTTATGATACTGCTGAATGAGTGGGATTTAGGACCATCCTGGTAGTGGTGGCCATTGCAGTATCCTCACAGTCACGAGATACAATTCAAGCACTTGGTAGCCAGCTGACAGTTCTGATGAGGAGGTATTCCAGGATCACATGATTTCCATTTGCGACATCACTGCTGGCTTCCAACATGCAAAGCCAAAGGACAAGCCAGATGGAAGGCAATCCACACAATATCACATTTAATGACTGTGTGGGATTCACTTATCAACAGCAACCGGAATTATGGTACTTTATAAGTCATCATGGTCAGGTGACATTGATCTTTACAACTTTGTTGCTTAGCAACAGAATTGCCAGTCTCAATTACCACCATTAAGTGAGGATCAGCTATAAGTTCAGTTTGGTCACTCTGAGAGCCAGTTTGGTCTAACAGTGAATGCAGCAGGTTAGAAACTGAGGGACTCTGAGTTCTAGACCTGCCATAGCCATGAAAGCCAGCTGGCTGACTGTGGGCCAGTCACTCTTTCTCAGCCCAACTTACCTCACAGGGTTGTTGTTGTTGGGAAAATAGGAAGAGGATGGTGTATTTGATATGTTTGCCGCCTTGAATTATTTGCAAAAACAACAAGGGCAATAGAAAACAACAACAAACAAACAAATAAGTAAATAAATAAGTTAAGTACCGTAAGTAAGTAAGTAAATAAATAAATAAATGTTGAGTAGATATTTTGCACGTATTTTACAACGTAAAGCAAAGTAAAGTCTGGATACTTACAATGTTACAGGGATGATTGGATGGTGAAATAAACTGCCTGTATAAAACAAATAACAACTGTCTAAATTAAAAGAAAACAATGATATATTTCAACATAAACTTATAAAATCTACAAAACTTCAGGACTAATGAGATATTAATGGCTATGGGGAGAGGAAAGGGTCCAAAAAATTAGATGTTGAGCAGGCCATTTAGGTTACCTATGATTTATAACGGCTATATTACAAGAAAAAGTAAGGATGTGCACCCTATTTTGAGACAATGTGCCTCTCTCTAAGAAACGGGAAGATAGCTGGATACAAAATTTAAATTAATTTAATAAAAGCAATATGAGTAATTCCATTTTTTTTTAAAAAAAATCTTTCTATCATGAACTACAATTTCTGCCAATTTAAGGAAGGGCTGTGAGAACAGCATAAAAGCTTTAGCAGGCATTGGGGAGCTTTGGATTATACACATACTTGTGTTGTAGGCATTGGTAATACACTGCAGTTGTTCTTTTTATATAAAATGTAAAGTAAATTCTCTTGTTTAAAGAACTTCCAGTATCATTTTAATTCTGCATCAATTTTCCCTAAGCTGAAGCTCTTCAGGAGAAGCATATTCTTTTTTTTTATTAATATTTTTTATTAAACAGTTTTTTAAAAAACAAAAAAAAGAATTTTTTACTATTTTCTTCTTTTCAACATTTTCGCAACAGTAAACATTTCTTACATATTCATTTTTTCCCTTACTTCAATTTACCATTTATATATTTGATTCTAATATTGATTTATATACATAAAGATAACAATGTACTCAATATCAATCATACATTCTATGTCCGTTCCATTTCCACTTTGTTACTAATTTTCAACTCCTATATCAGTGATGGCTAACCTTTTTGCCGTTGCATGCAAAAAGCGAGGGAAGCATGGGGGGGTTGCGCATGTGAGTGCCCACATCCATAATTCAATATGCCCCACCCCCCCACGCATGCACATGTGACCCTCCCCCACTCCTCCCGCTTTTGGCACGCAATGGCACGGTGGGCCCAATAGGCCCCTTTTTCATGCTCCCCGGGCAGTTTCCAGCCTCCAGAGGGCCTCTGGAGGGGCGGAGAAGGCTGTTTTCACCTTCCCCAGGCTCCTAGAAAGGCTCTGGAGCCTGGGGAGAGTGAAAAATGGACCTTCCCCACCCCCCTGAGGCCCCCCAGAGGCCGAGCTAGGGCAATGCTCGCGTGCCCACCGATATGGCTTGGCGTGCCACCTGTCCTATATCTTCCTCATTTACTCTTTCCTTGCCCTTTATACATCTCCTCTAACCATTCATACTATTTCTCCCATACCATATAGTATTCTGTTTCCTCCTTTTCTTGTATTTCTTTTGTGAGCTTGCAGGAGAAGCATTTTCTGTATTCACGTATAATATTGTCTATGCAATCATATTTGTTCAGACAAAACACTGTGGAAGAAAATGCCATAAATAAAATCTAAAATTGTTGATGCTTTAACTGAATTTGAATTACATATTGAATTATATATATTTGCAATATAATTAATCGTTACAAGCATCTTTGTATTTATAGTGAAAACCTAATTAAACAGGAAATGCTTTACACTTCATTTTGTGGCAATTTTACTTTATTTTCCTACAACTAAGCACATAAAAATCCTAAAATCAGAGTTTTCTACTAGCATGCTTTTGGAAAGAAAGTGGTTGTATGTTTGTATGTATGTATGTATATGTATATATGTGTGTGTGTATGTATGTGTGAATGTATGACACAAATATGTATATGTATACATATGCTTTTTATTTTAAAAACCTACTAATAGAACAAAGCATGATCCTAATAGGATTTTTTTCTTGGTACACTCCAGTCACTGGCTTTGCTGTTTGATACCAACCAAAAATACAAGAGCTCCTCCCTCTGGATATAAAACAAATAACTTGGGAGAAGAACTGTGACATCATTACAGTCACAGTTTGAAACTATGGTTTTCACTGATGTTTAACATGATGCAACTTGACTCATCTTGGGTTATATATTTTTAATTATTCATAGAGATTTTTTGTGGTATTTAATAGGTCTGTACTCACATCCAAAACAATTTGGAAGAACTTGTGTATGTGTAGTACCTGTCTATTATTTGTTAAAGCAGCACAACTTTTTAGGAGGTTAGAGCCATATTAACTTTTTTTATGTTTGTGTGAAAGTCTGAAAGAAAGTCAGTTTGTTTAATATTTATTTATTTGTTTGTTTGTTTGTTTGTTTGTTTGTTTATTTATTTATTTGTCATATTTCTATGCCGCCCACTCTCCGAGGACTCTGGGCGGCTTACACCAAAGACAGTATACTAAATAGCATATTGCGCCCAACAATCTGGGTCCTCATTTTACCCACCTCGGAAGGATGGAAGGCTGAGTCAACCTTGAGCCGGTGAGATTTGATCCGCTGATCTGCTGAACTAGCAGTCAGCTGAAGTAGCTGCAGTACTGCACTCTAACCACTGCACCACCTCGGCTCTTGTAATAGTAATAGATCCTAGATAGGTATTCCACTCGCAAGATAGCCAAAATGTTTTTCAAATTAATCATTTTTAAAACCCTGTCTGTGTATTCTATTGTTAGGCTGCATGCTTTTACTATATTTTATTGATTGATTGTTCTATTAGAAAATGGGGATGTATATAAAAAGGACGATAATGCTAGCTAAAGTTTGTATAAAAGCCAGCAGTATTGTGATGCTAAACATATATTGGATTTCTGTTTTAAACAGATTGTATTCAAAAATTTGGCCACTCGACCCTACAGCATTTACGTGCATGGAGTTTCCCTTTCAAAAGATGCAGAAGGAGCTATTTATCCTTCAGATTCCAAAGGTTGGTTAGGAATTATTTCTACCTTCTTTCTCTGCTGTCCTCTGATCACTTGTGCGTCTTTCCAATAGGCTCAGCAAAAGTCTTATTGTTAGCTCCATTTTAAATAAATAAATAAAAAAAAGGAAATCTATTTTAAGAACCTTTCAATTAATTATAAGCAATGTACCAAGAATGAGAAAGACAGGTAGGATCATTCTGGTGAGCAGCCCCACTTCTGCTCAAAGCAGGAATCCTTGTTCAACTATCTCTGGCAGATAGCTGCCTACCCTCCACATGAATACATCCAATGAAGGAACCTACCATCTCTTTTGTAAGAGCAGTGGTGGCGCAGTGGTTAGAATGCAATACTACAAGCTACTTCTGTTGACTGCTGGCTGCCTGCAATTTGGCAGTTCGAATCTCATCAGGCTCAAGGTTGACTCAGCCTTCCATCCTTCTGAGGTGGGTAAAATGAGGACCCAGATTGTTGGGGACAATATGCTGACTCTGTAAACCACTTAGAAAGAGCTGTAAAGCACTGTGAAGTGGTATATAAGTCTGAATGCTATTGCTATTGCAGCTGGTTGTAATTTTAAACTGTTTTTACTGGCATTGTATTGGAATGGAATGAGAACTGAGCCTCCAGTTGTCCTTACTAAGTAGACCAGACAGGAAACTTGTCAAGATGAGCTAATTCTAATTGTATTGTAGAACTATATTAACTAATTGTAAAATTATATTAACAGACTCTTGAAAGTATGAAAATACAATTCCCTCCACATCTCTTTTATAGCCCAAGGAACTAGGAAGGGTGTCTTCTGAGTCTCTTGTCCCACCCATTATCCACTTTAGGCTATGCTCTCTCTTATCTGACTGTTCCTTGAAAACAGCATCTCTAGAGCCAATCACCCAAGGTCTTTCCCATATTCCATTACATCAATAGACAATGCAGCTCATTGGATGACTTTTGGCTACTACTAATAAACAGGGCTCATACACTATGCTAAGCCATGGTTCCCTTAATAATATTTTGCTAAAATCTAATTGATTGGATAAACGTGATTTGTAAATTGCAACGGAATCTAGTTTAGAATGAAATATGAATCATCAGAAACCCCTATCCTGTAGCTCAGCCTATTTCATAATTTTCATTGTGAAAATAAAATGAGGGGTGATCCCTTGTGCACAATATAAATGTTAAAAAAGAAAATAACATCTTTTTAGATGACATAAAAATAGGTATAGAAAACAAAATGATTGAGTAACTAAATTATTATGTAATAATCCAGGAGACAATATAATAGCAAGATCCAAATTGTTTCATTCTTTGATCTGCATGGAGTTTTACTTTGCTTGCTTATAGCAAAGAACTATAATTCTCCATGTGTTTTTTTTGAATTTTTTTTAAAATTTAAAACAAAACATAAAACCACCATCATTCAGTACAATCACAAAAAGTGTGTCAATCGGTTAAGATTCTTTTGTGCATAATCCCATATCCAAAATTACAAATTATTTAATTTCTCTTATTTGACAGTTTTATATATCCCTTTATATAAAGGGGCCTGAGTGGTGCAGTAGACTAAGGCACTGATTAACATTCAGCTGCCTGCAATTACTGGAAGTTCTAATCTCACCAGGCTCAAGGTTGACTCAGCCTTCCATCCTTTCTAAGGTAGGTAAATTGAGGACCCAGTTTGTGGGGGCAATAAGCTGACTTTGTATAAATATACAAAAGTATGAAGGCTATTGCTTAGCGCATTGTAAGCCGCCCTTCTCCGGAGACTCAGGGCGGCTTA
>WNWU01000016.1:12196834-12240104 GCA_012654045.1 Ptyas mucosa
AATTGAGGACCCAGTTTGTGGGGGCAATAAGCTGACTTTGTATAAATATACAAAAGTATGAAGGCTATTGCTTAGCGCATTGTAAGCCGCCCTGAGTCTCCGGAGAAGGGCGGCACATAAATCAAATTATATATATATATATATATATATATATATATATATATATATATATGCATACAAAAGTATGAAAGCTATTGCTTAATGCATTGTAAGCCGCCCTGAATCTCCGGAGAAGGGCGGCATATAAATCAAATTTTTTAAAAAATCCCTTTATATTATTAATCTCATTTAACAATTATTTAACAAAGGCTTAACTCCCATAAGAAAACACTTCATATATTTTATCATTACTTTAATTTCATATTTCATACTTCATCTCCATGCTTTGTTATCTAGCCATTGCTAAAACAAATCCCATATCAAATAGTATTGTTTGTCTTCCTGTTCTCTAATTTCAAATATCAATTTACTCATTTCAGCACATTTCTTAATAACTTCATCATCAGTAGATTTTCAGTTCCTTATCCATGATCTTTTTTGCTTTTATGTTTTAGAGAATATAACTCAGGGCAAAGCAGTTGAACCAGGAGAAGTCTACACATATAAATGGACTGTTCTTGATACAGATGAACCCACAGCAAAGGATTCTCAGTGCATTACTAAGTTATATCATAGTGCTGTGGATATGACAAGAGATATTGCCTCAGGACTGATTGGGCCACTCCTGGTTTGTAAACGCAAGGCACTCGACAGCAAAGGGGTGCAGGTATTGTCAACTGCTTCAATTGAGGGAGCAGAATGATTGACACAAATTACTTAGATTCGGGGCAGTATGGCTCTACGGGGAACTTATAACTCTACTTACTGAGGAACCCCAGGGGTTGGGATTGCTTTGTCTTCCTTTTCAACATGGACTTTCAGTATGAATTGTCAGGCTCCCCAGACCATGACTTGGTAGTAATTTTTTAAATTTAAAAGATAAAGATAAAATATGGCATGTATAATGGGATATTCTTCTCCCTCAAAAAAACCTGGACAAAGAGCTAGATTTTCATGGCCCTTCTAAACAACAACAGAATAAGGAGCCATCTGGATCTTAGAGGGAACCTCATTCCAGGGGGCAGGCACTTCTACAGAGAAGGTGTAGTTTCAAGATCCTGACAAAATACATTGCTTAATGGTAATCAAAGGAATATTATCACCAAGCGATAATTGCTAATACAGGCCTTTATATTATTGGTCACACTCTGAATCTTCCTCCAACAGCACTACAGGAGTCTCTTCTAGTGCTTCATCTCCTAGAACTTCTTATTAAACCAAGATGCACCCCAGGATCAGCACCCCGGAGGAAGCCACATAGGAGTGATATGCTCCAAAGCTCTAGCCACCTGCCCATTCCATGCAGCCATGCAGGCCTCAGCTGTACCACCCACCAGATACTCAGAAAAAGCTCCAAGCTTTCTTTGAAACCTCACTGGATTTATAAATCCCCATGGGTGGGCTGATTGACTGGGCCTTGACTCCCTGTAAATAGGGAGCAATCTGTCATGACAGTGGACTGATGTTGATGTCCTCCATTGCCAGATCAATCTCAACTGCTCTGAGAGAAAAAACAGAACTAACTTGTGGTCTCTAATATGGTTGGGCTATTGATAATTTGGGGCAAGTCCATAGTTGATATAGAGCCCATGAATTCCTGCCCTGCTCTTGATTCAGTGTCACTAGATGGCATATTGAAGTTGCCATGCACCAACAGCCTTGGGGACCCTATTGCCAACCCAGCAATGGAATCCAGTAGCTGATGCAGGAATGCTGTGGGCAACAGGGAAAGCAATATACCAGCAGCCCTCCCAACTGTTCACTTAAACCCAAATGAGGTTTCATATAATCTGTTACTTCAAATGCAATCTGAACAATTTGCCTTAGGAAAGAAAGCCTTGCATATAATATGGTTCAGCATTACAAAGACATGGATAATAATACTCAGGCTATCTCTGTATACAAATAATTATTTTATTTATCTGTTTCTAAACAATCCCCTTTTGTTGGTCATTCCAGCTTTATTTCATTTGAATGTTATAAATTATATTGTTATACTGCTGCTTTTTAAAACAAGGAAATGCATGTCAAATGGAGTATCATTCTGTTAGTTGAACTAGATCTATTTTCTGCCTATCACTGTGCAGAAAAAAGCTGATGTGGAACAGCATGCCGTCTTTGCAGTGTTTGATGAAAACAAGAGCTGGTACCTGGAAGACAATATCAAGGAATACTGCAGCAATTCCTCCAGTGTTAAGAAAGATGACCCTAAATTTTACAAGTCCAATGTTATGTACAGTGAGTAGTAAGCTCAGCCACTTTTTTGTTCTGTGCTAACTCAACATCATTCAGATTAAATGAATAATAAAAGTAAAAATAAATATGGAACATATGCTATTTTTATAATACTAATTTTGTGTCTTTAATTCTAAAGACATTTAACTTTGAGCAGCTTCTATTTAACTATTGAGATTCATTTTTTGAGTAGCTATTCTTAAGATTGCACTCCTAATCGCATTTTAAATTTTATTTTAGCACTCAATGGCTATGCGTCGGATAGAACAGATGTTTTGGGGTTTCGTCAGTCTGAAATTGTTGAATGGCACCTCACTAGCGTAGGTACAATGGATGAGATTGTTCCAGTACATCTTTCTGGTCACACCTTCTTATTCAGGGGAAAACATCAAGATATTTTAAATCTTTTCCCCATGAGTGGTGAATCAGCTACTGTAACCATGGATAATCTAGGTAAATAACAATAGCTCTGTGTTTGATTCTTTATTTATTTTCAGACTGTATAGATCGTTCTATAATTGAGCTCTCAGAATAGCTTGCCACATTATTAAAAACTTTATAAAATTCATTGTATAGAAAAGCACAAATTCCATCAAAATAAAAATACTGAAGAGAATTAAAATAAAACTAGCATGATTAAAATATATAAGCACAATCAAATTATAGGTGAAATCTAAATTGGCACCCGGAGTCTTTCTGATTATGAGCCTGCAAAAATCCAAATCATGTATTAATGATGCCAAATCGTGTATTAATGATGCCAAATCATTCTCCATGAATGACATGTCTGGTTTAACAACTGAACCATACAACTTACTACTGCATGTGTACTATGGTTTTACAACATCACTGTGCATTCAGGAGTAATGTCCAAGTTGTGAATATGAACTAAGATTCAGATTTTGAATCTGTCCAGATCACATATGACAGCAAAGTTCCAAAATCTATGTGATGACCCAGAGCGGGGCGTGAAAGCCAGAGAACAGATCTAACTCCTCTTTATTGCTACAACTTTGCCCCCAAACATCCCCACGTTTACTACAAATCCTGGAGCAAAGCTCTCACACACACCTTCAACAGCCTCTGGTTGTGAGTAGTTCAGTAAGCAAGGTTTGCAAAGCAGTAACCAAGGCAAGAAGTCCAGTTAGGAAGGTTAGCAAAACTTTAACCAGAGCCAGAGGTTCAGCAAAGCAGGCAAACTGGGCAAGCCCCACAAGACAGAGCACAGTAATCTCCAGACGTCGGCAAGTGTACACGAGGCTCCACAGATTCAATGCTTGTTCCTGACAAATGCCCCTCTCACCAGCATCTCCTTACATCTCCGTCCCCAGGTGTGCCTTGTGAAGGGGGCAGGGCACTCTCCTCCCTCGTAATCATCTCAGTCTGTGTTGTTCTTGCCTTCTCTCTTCTCTTTGTGCTCTAGGATCAGGAGGCGGGTGGTCGTTGCTTATCTCCTGAGCTCTATGTCTCATGTTCATCTTGCCCCTGTTCCTCCCTGTCTACCAACTGTTCTAATCCTGACTTGGCCTGACTGGCTCTGCCTTTCCCCAGTTTCCTCCAAAGCCAACAGAACCACCCCCTCCATCTTTGTCAGCTCCTGTTCCAGCTCATCTTCCACCACAGATTAAGGCTCCAACAGGAGCATGACAATCTAGCTCCTGGAATCAACAATTGCTTCATGTTCAATTTTAGTTTTAAGTCTGTTCTTACTAAGTCCTTTATAGCCAAGAGATACACAGTTCTGAAGACATCCAACTTTGATCTTCAAGGAAAGAAAAAGGGTAGCTAGGTTATTCTGCATAATAATAAGTAGTTCCATACAGATATAATGTTTAACTATAGAGTTTATACCTTTCCTCAAAATAAAACAGTAGAAAAATCAGAAAAATCAGAGGTAGATGCAGTTCTCAAGTCCCATCTTGCACATTGCTATCTTTAAGGCGGTAATGGATATCATATGTTTGTGACTGTTGTGTTTATAGCTCTATTTTTTGTATCTGTTATATTGCCATGGCATATTAGAAAGCCATTCCTATCCTAGTATCCTCTAGTTATTCTGGACTTCTCTCACAATTCCTAGGCAATTTGGTTTTACCATACTAATTTTAATCTATACTAACATTGTTAATGGATTGCAGAACTAACATCAGTGACCAACTATAAGCAAACTATGAAACCCAAGTAGTCTATCTAATATGAATTATTCTGAATTTGTAGGAACCTGGCTTCTCTCATCATGGGGCTCCCGTGAGATGAGCAATGGCATGAGACTGAGATTTTTGGATGCCAATTATGACAATGAAGATGGATTTGAAAAAATAGATGATGATGATGATGATATTGTTGCCAATGTTGTCAGTTTTGGCTCTTCAGAAGTAACAGAAAAGAAAGAAAAGAAAGAAAAGGACTCCAGAAGTGTAATATCAGACACAGAAACAGATGACATAGCAAAAGAATTGGGATTATTAGATGATGAGGATAATCAAAAAGAGTCAAGCAATGATCAGCTACAAGATGATGAAGAACAACTTATGATAGCTTCAATGCTTGGGCTTCGATCATTTAATGGGTCAGTTGCTGAAGAAGAAGAATTGAATCTCACAGCTCTAGCTTTACAAGAAGATGCCTCTACTTCTGGTGACGTATCTTTAAACTCTCATATAGCGTTGATAAACAGCAGTGATGCTATGCATGGTAATGAAGAATTGGGAACTCAAAATAACTCTTCTGTAACTGCACCTGAGACAATCTATGCTAATTATACATCTTTGGCAGGAGAAATGTTAATTTCAAACACCACTGCAGCGATTGGCATCTTGCTATCTAAGAAAAGCCCAAACAAAGAGAATATTACTCAGACTTCAGATCGCAACAAGCAAATACTTGCTGCTGAATATTTAAAAACCGATCAAGGCCTCCAGAGCAAAGATATAGATGTAATGCCCCTTGAAATAATCTCTTCCATGAAGGAGCAAGAAGAAAATACATTTGAAAAAGATATTTGGGATAAAAAAAGAGAAAGACAAATTCTGACAGAGGCAACTTTGCATGCTCTTAAAGAGATGTATGCTCTACTCTTTCATGTACAACAAAAGAGAAATTTTTCTGCTTCCAACATCACAAGTGAGGACATGAAATTTCTTTCTAGTACAGAAAATGACTCTACCTTAGATAACTCAAAAGCTAATTACTTTTCATATGATTATGATTATGATTTTAAAGAAGAAGAAGAAGCAACAGCAACCGCAAATGTTGAGTTTTCCAAAGTCACTTCAGCTGATAAAGAAACAGTGGCAACCAATGGATCTGAGCCAAACCTTGTTTCTGTATCTTCTATAATGCCACAATCTGAAAATTTGACTTCAGATGCTACATTAGATGATTTTGTTTCTACAACAATTTCAAAGACTACGAAGACTTGGAAAAGTTCATCTCACCAGAGACAGAAATGCCTCCCTAAGAAAAAAGACATGGAATGGAATGTTGTCCACAAGAAAGAAAATTACGATATATTAGCAGAAATCACTAATGACGTTGACAAGAACAGCAGCAGAAATGCCTCATTTTATCAAGAAAATACCATGTTGCCTGGCAAAAGGAAAGAGAAAACAGATAGCTCTAGTAGTCAACTTGAGTTGGGCCAACCAGGAATTAATAGCAAATATGACGGCCAGAAAGATGAGAACTGCACTATCAATATATCTCAACCTTTTCTGAAAGTCCAACGAAAGAAAAAAAAGCCAAATGTTTTAACACCAAGGACTTCTAAGCCTCTACAGTTACCTGGAAATCTCAACAATTCCCAACTTTCCAATAAACCCAACCACACAAAGTTGTTAAATGAGGCCAAATTGATGCGAAAACAGGAAAGGCCAATTGTTACAATAGGTCTTCCAGTGGAAGATGGTGACTATCATGAATATGAGATAGATAATATAGACAATGATGAGAGTAGCAGTGGTTCATTTGAATATGAGTTAATGTATTATGATAATCCATATACCACAGATTCCCGACTTGATAGTAATAGTGTGCGTAATCCTGATGACATAGCTGGACGCTACCTACGTACTATCAACAGAGGAAATATAAGGAAGTACTACATTGCAGCAGAAGAAGTTTTGTGGGACTACTCACCGTTCAAAAAAAGGTTTGACTGAATTATTTATTTTAACTTATTGCTCAATTTCATATTACTGGTTTAACAATAGCAATAGCGCTTAGACTTATATACCACTTCACAGTGCTTTACAGCCCTCTCTAAGGGGTTTACAGAGTCAGCATATTTCCCCCAACAAACTGGGTCCTCCTTTTACCAATCTTGGAAGGATGGAAGTCTGAGTCAACCTTGAGCCAATGAGATTCGATCTGCCAAACTTCTGAACAGTCAGCAGTAGCCTGCAGTACTGCATTCTAACCACTGCACCACTTTATATATATTAATAATAATATATTTTCTTCCCATTCCAGACCTTAGGGAAGTATTGGTGGACAAAAATGCCAAGTATTGATATACAGTATATGCAAATTTTTAAAAATTCACAGTTTTTTCCTTCCTCAAATCTTCCATATCCTTAGTACAGTGAGAAGTCGCCCAATCAGGACCAGATTCAAAAAAGCTATTTTCCGAAGTTATCTTGATGATACTTTCCAGACACCTAGCCCTGAAGGGGAATATGAAAAACATCTTGGTATACTGGGTCCTATCATTAGGGCTGAGGTGGATGATGTAATCCAAGTAAGTTTATGTTCAAAATATTTTAATAAAAGAGTACCTTGGATTTTTAACAACATTAAACACGAAAAATGTTTGAACTGCAAGAAATAGAATCAATTTCAGGTTTTAAAAAGCGTATTTTAAATTTTTGTGTCTTACAACTATAGGTTAAGTAATTAAATTATTTATACGAAGGTTGTAACAAACATTTACCAATGGACCAGTGGTGAAATTCAAATTTTTTTACTACCGATTCTGTGGGCATTCTGTGGGCGTGGTGTGGCTTGGTGAGATATGGCTTGGTGGGCGTGGCAGGGGAAGGATACTGCAAAATCCCCATTCCCTCCCCACTCCTGGGGGAAGGATATTGCAAAATCTCCATTCCCACCCCACTCTGGGGCCAGCCAAGGTGGTATTTGCCAGTTCTCTGAACTATACAAAATTTCTGCTGCCGGTTTTTTGAACTGCTCAAAATTTCCGTTACCGGTTCGCCAGAACCTGTCAAAACCTGCTGGATTTCACCCCTGCAATGGACAGTACTGGAATCAGATTAGTGCTTTTCACATTATCTGGGATGAGCATCACCAGAAATAGGGCCAACTAACATACTGGAAACACATTTTGAAATGGGGATCTTAGCTTCTTTTCTCTTTTTCATGGAGCCATTCTGTTACAGGAATTCTGAGCTTTCCTCAGAGACTGCTTTTTCTCTGAAGTTCTTTGAAGTTTGAATGAACCTGTGCTCAAACTCAGTCCCATATCACCAATTTGGAAAGCCTTGGGGAAGGAGGAGGGAAGCATTTGCTAGAGTGCAATGGACATTTTGGATGTAAAAAGGAAGAACTGCCAGAATAGGCCTCTAACTCTAAGGGTCCTGCAAAGTTGTATCAGCATATTCTATACAATCATGATGTATCTGTCTAGCAAAATAGAAAATAATAAATTAGACCTATTCTAATTTATGTTAGTCACATGACATTTAGAACAATATTTAAATATTGTTTATTTAAGTATTTAAGATATTGTATTCTCTTTCTCTCTCGTTCCCCCCAGGTTATGTCACAAATTTTCAATTTTGGGGGGGTACTTTTGCAAATCTTGCATTCCTTGACCTAGCTGATTTCTCTCTGTGTCTCTCTCTTCCCCCCTCCTTCCTCCCCTCTCAATGATTAGGGCTGGAATTTCCATTGCTGAGAGACTTGGTCATAAAATGTGATATCATATGACCCTGTCACTTAGTGAATGCAGTTCTGGCAGTCCATGGTTGTGTCACTAAGCTAATCCTACACTGTCATTAAAAGCAAGTGGTCACCGCTTGCAACCTTGTTCTAGTTTCCTCACTGACTTTGCTTGTTGGAAGCTGGCAGGGAAGATTGCAAATGGTAATTACATGACCATGGGAATCTGCGATGTCATAATTGTCAAACACTTGAATTATGATAATATGATTGTGGGGATGCTGCAATGGCTCCTACTACAAAGACTACCTTGTAAGTCTGAATCCTGGGTGAATGAATGGTCCTTAAATGAGAACTACCTTATAGAATATTTTTGTACAGAGAGAGATCCAGTGAAATTAATAACATATTGTACGTATATGCAGTACATGAGGTACATAGCAATAGCAATAGTACTGACTTATATACTGCTTCACAGTGCTTTACAGCCCTCTCTAAGCATATTGCCCCCAATCTGGGTCCTCATTTTACTGACCTCGAAAGGATGGAAGGCTGAGTCAAGCTGGTGAGATTTGATCTGCCAAATTGCAGGCTGCCAGCAGTCAGCAGAAGTAGCCTGCAGTACTGCATTCTAACCACTGCACCACCTATAAACTGTTTTGGGAGAAGGGTCACACATAGATTTAGGTGGCAAAATCCAACGAAAAAGTCAATTGGATTTAATATACTGGTGTAAGCTTTCCCAATCAGTATCTGTTGAACAGTGTTGTTCTTCAGAGTCTGTGATTGTGGTGTAAACAACAGATTTCCTGATGCTTCTCCAACAGCTGTAGTGAAATCTTTTTTTTTCCTCCACTTTAATCCGTCTGTGCCAATTAGCTGCCAATCCTCCGCTACAATTTTTTCAAGCAGTCAAAGACTTTTTTTTTCTTTTACCTGTGAGTTGGCCAAATTACTTACCCGGTAACAATACTCTGTTCAATTACCGCTCCAACATTCCCTCTTTCTGATCGTGGCCGTTCTGGCTTGTGACAGCTCCTTAATGGCTGCCTTCCTTTGCTGACTGGTCAAAGACTAATGCCGGCATTTCAGGGAACTTTTTTTTTTTAATTTGATTTATATGCTGCCCTTCTCCGGAGACTCAGGGCGGCTTACAATGCGTTAAGCAATAGCCTTCATACTTTTGTATATTTATACAAAGTCAGCTTATTGCCCCCACAATCTGGGTCCTCATTTCACCTATCTTAGAAAGGATGGAAGGCTGAGTCAACCTTGAGCCTGGTGAGATTAGAACTTGCAGTAATTGCAGGCAGCTGAATGTTAATCAGTGCCTTAGTCTACTGCGCCTCTCAGGCCCCTTGCTCATTCCTTATCTGTGCCAGCCAGCATCTTCTTTCTTCGCTGTCTCCACAAGACAGCTATGATCCGTGGGGATCCCCAAAATTGGCTAGGATATCAGTGTTCTCCTGGAGCCTCAGAATCCACACTGTATCGCCTGATGCTGGCCATGCCCCCTCTCTGTAGTGAAATGTTCAAAGGCAATGTGGTCTATGGTGTAGATCACAGACAATTGAGGAGGAACTTGTTGGGCTCCTGCTTTTATAGCCAGGTGTCCTGACTTCTGATGGCTGTTTAGCTGAGTTGGTTTTGGACTGGTGCAGGTTGGTAAGGGTTGGTCTCTGATTGCTTGTTTATGCCCGATACTAATTGGTTACTTTGGCATTATTGGTTCCTGATTGGATCTTTGTTTATCCTGATTGGTCATTTTGAGCATATACAGAGTAAGCTCTCTAAAAGTAATAAAAGTAAAATAGAATAAAAAAGAAATGCATTTTGTACAATGACATTTGATAAAATAATTTGTTTGCAACTTCAAGGTTTGACATGGTACTTTAAAACACTCTACTACAATCTATGACAAAAATTCAGGCTATAGAACTGTAAATGGTTGAAACTCTTCTGTGCATCTTTTGCATGTATTAATCATTGACTGTTCAACTCTCTAGGTTCAGTTCAGAAATTTGGCCTCTAGACCATACTCACTTCATGCTCATGGCCTTCTTTATGAGAAATCCTCTGAAGGCAGAAGCTATGACGACCAGTCTCCTGAATTTTTCAAAAAGGATGATGCAATCATGCCAAATGGCACATACACATATGTCTGGCAAGTCACCAAACGGTCAGGACCAACAGACAACACAGAAAAATGTAAATCATGGGCCTATTACTCTGGTGTAAATCCGGTAAGATAAATGTCATAGAATATTTTTAAAAAGAAAACTTAATCATATAGTTTATTTTATTTAACCTTAAAGAAGAATATATACTTATCTACTGTATCTTCTAGCATATGCATTTTGCTTATTAGCTTTATTTTACAATTCCTTTCATGAAAAAGAATGATTCTGTTTAGATCACCAATTTTTTTTAATATTGTTTGTAGGGTAATGAATTGTGGTTTTGTATTCGTTTCCCTAAATTTTGATCTATTTTTTTAATTTATTTTTCTCCCTCACTATTAATCCCAGCATAATCATCTTTAATTTTTGTAAATATATTATTAAAAGTATTCAAATTATAACAATTGTTATAGGTATTTAAACAATATCCCAATTATTATAACCATCAATTTTCTGAAGTAGTACCTTCTAACATCTAACATCTTATTAAAAAATTGGTTCATTAGGTCCATTGCTATATTTTCTTTTAATATAGTCTAATTTATCTATATTATAACTTCAATCCCTTTTTCATTTCTAAATATCTGTAGCATATTTCTTCTCATATTTATTAATCTCAGTATAGTCATTTTATAAATCCAGGTGCTGGACTTTTTAAATTTCTTAATATTTTCCAACCTTTTATTCTCTTATCATTCACTGTTAATCCCCATGTAATCATCATTGTATTATTGTTAATCTCAATATAATCATCATTATGTTATTGTTACTCAATATAATCTCTAGAGACCTCCTTTATTATTACTATTCACAGGTTCAATTATTTATTCACATTTAATCACAATATCTTTATTTTCTTTATTTTCCACTTCTATGTCTTATTTCTCCATCTTCATTTTCTTCCACTCGTGTGTACTCCATTTCAATTTTTATTTCCTCGACTTTTTATCCTTTATGCAAAATTATAGTTATTTCTCTTATTTCCATTCTCCAAGTCAAATAATTATTCCAATTATACAAGTTCCGTTGTGTTCCCTTCTATTTCTTTTTTTTTATTCCTCCAAACGTCAAACCTCTTGTAGACAAGAAAATTCTCCTCCACAAATTCTCACGGTTGTTATCTGTAAAGTTCACAATTTTCCAAAACAAAGAACCAATGTTCTTTTTACTCCAGATAGTGTCTCCCTGCAATCCACAATTTCCAATTGCTTAACAAATATCCATTTTGTTGCAATTACATCACGATCTTACTTAGCTTCTCTTTTTCTTTTTCTTTTTCAAAATATCAGATCATATTTAAAGTCCAGTCCAAATTAAAATAGCTCTTCTCACTTCTTTTTTTTTCTCCCCCCCTTTTTTTATTTTTTGTAGACCAAATAGTTTTGAAAACTCTAATGAAGGAGAAATAGAATTGAATGTCATCACCATTTAGTAGCTATATTTTCCAAACAGATAATCTCTGTTACTACGTGTATTGTTTTGTATAGAAATATTGATTGAATGCCCATGTTTATTTCTCTTTAAGATTAAATATTTGCATGTTTGTTTGTATTGCCAAATAATTATTTTTCATACTGGGTTTAGTTGATTATTTTTACCTTTAATTATATGCTATTACTAAATGTTCATTTTAATAATATTACTAAATATTACTAGTGTTCATTTTTGTGTTTCTTTTTTAACATGAAAAATTAAATCACATTAAAATATATTTTGCAGGAAAAAGATATTAACTCTGGCTTGATTGGACCTATTCTGATCTGCCAGAAAGGCATGATTGACAAGTACAACAGGCCAATAGACATAAGGGAATTTGTCCTGTTTTTTATGGTCTTTGATGAGGAGAGAAGCTGGTACTTTGAAAAATTTGACAAAAGGACTCGTGCAGAGAAACTTATAGGAGTTCAATCTCGCCACACATTTCCTGGTAGAAATATTTTCATTTCTCTTATATAAGATTTCTACTTACAATAAATCATTTTCATGCTAATGACAACATAATATTCAATGTTATCTTTATGTATATAGCAATAGCACTTAGACTTACCGGCATATACTGATTCATAGTGCTTTACAGCACTCTCTGGTTTACAGGGTCAGCATATTGCCCCCAACAATATGGGTGCTCATTTACTGATCTCAGAAGGATGGAAGGCTGAGTCAACCTTGAACCAGCCAGGATCAAACTCCTGACAGTGGGATGCAGAGTTAGCCTGCAATACTGCATTCTAATTACTGCGTCACCACAGCTCTTAAGAATATAAGAACTACATTTATATTTTTTTTCTATTTTCCTTATCCTAATGATAGCATAGACCTGTATTTATCCATTGTTAAAAACAATCAGCTCAATTGTTAACTGATTGCTTGTGTTAATATCAAATCTATTAGATCTTACTTTCTCTTCTAGTCTTTGTATCTAAATAAAACAAATTTATATACGTATCTTTTTAAACTACATTACAGTATACAGGTAAGGTTCTTTTCCACTTCCTAGATTCTATCATTATCCTTGTTGTCTTTTAAAATAAAATTTCAGAGATGCTATTTGATGAGAAGCACAAAAAATATATCTTTGATTCCTAAAGATGACTTTGGCTCAGTCCTACAGGGTAGATAAGGAGGGTGGGAACAGAAGGAGGGATTGCTATGAATGGTGCCTTGAACTCCTATAAGCATATAAGCGCTTGTGTCAGAAGCACAGAAGCACTTCTGGGTTGAAAGGATTATCTGGTTACATCACCGTTGGGGATGTCCACTTGGGGGTCTCCTTCATGTTCCCAGCAGGAGCTAGTGTGAAAGACGGGAGTTCAACTTCACTCCACAACAATACTTGGTCTCAAATGCAGGCTTGCTAACCTCCTACCCAGTGTCGAAACCACATGAGCCACCATGGTCCATTAACTCCTACATAAAAGGTGGAATCCAACTAACAGTGATAAAGTTCCCAAATATTATGTTAAGATTTCTGTGACTGAGATTTTCAATGAAACTTTTTTTTATTAACACAACCATATTAGTATAGCCTTTTTATTTGATAGGTAGTTATATCAAAGCACAATACAAGATCTATTTTTCTCTGATAACTACCTGTTGAGGTATGCTGGGCTGACAGAATGACTGGCTCAAAGCTTGCACAGCGGAGTGAGTTGGTGTATTAGAATCTGGGTCTTCCTCCTTTTAATCCAGTATCTTATTGAATGTAGCACAAACAGCTGTGGAGCTATTCAAGTCTAAATTGTTTTGCTCAGTTATTTTCTCTCCCTTTCTATGGCTGCATCACAATTCTAAAATAACAGAGTTGGAAGGGATCTTTGAGGTCTTCCAATCTAACCTCCTGCTCAAGCAGGAAAAATCATGATTCTCACAACTGATTTTTCAAGGAGCTATGTATCATGTGCTTTGATAAAATACATATTTAAACTATAAATCTACTGTACTTCCGCTGGAATTTCCAAATTTGGCTATATCATAATCTTTAGGAGCTTAAATGGTGGCTCCAAGTAACTACAAAAAATGCAAGGTGAATTTGTAATTCATCTTTCTTGTGTTGCAGTGTCTAAATTTATTTAATCTTTTTAATGATTTTTGTTGTATTTTATTAAGACCAATCCATGCTGGACATTTGTGACCGAAGCAGTTAAAAAATAAATATTTTTCCATCTCTTTTTGCACTACTATACTTAAAAGCAGTTGAAAACTTAACGCGAACTAGAAGAAAAATAAAAGCTTTCCCCAAATCCTCACAATGCTATTGGATTTTTAATCTGAAGTCTGCTATGTTAAATTGAACTGCAATGCTTTTTGTTTGATCTGGTCATATTTTTATTTTTAGCAATTAATGGGATCCCCTCTCAGCTGCAAGGCTTGAAGATGTACAAAGATGAGAATGTCCACTGGCATTTGCTGAACATGGGTGGGCCCAAAGACATCCATGTTGTTCATTTTCATGGTCAGACATTCACTGAAGAGGGAAGGGAAGATAATCAACTTGGGGTCCTTCCTCTTCTTCCTGGTAAATATATTCAGATCCACACATCTATTTCTTGCTGAAATGACTTAAAACATTTCTAACTAGTTGCATTGAATATAGATATAAAGCATTCATTAAAATATATTAGCCAGAGTATTATGAGTATTATGTATAACGTCTTGAATTGAACAAAATAAATATGGGAAATAAATGTAACAACAGTGTGGAATTCACAATGCATTTCAAGTTGTAAACAATCTTCAGGGGAATAGGATATTATTTAAATTACCCCCCCCCCCCTTAAATATCATAGCATTAGTTACATCACACTGCTACTCTTCATTTAAGGTATTCTCTTGAAGTAGCATTATACAGCTGCAGTACATTGGAATTATAATAGTACTGAAATTAACAGAAATTTTGTTGTACAAGGTGCAATGACAATAAAGTAAACTTAAACTTAAATATTTGAACTTCTGAAATATGGAAATGTGAAAAATAACAGCATTTTATCTTTTGTAAGATACATTTTCTTTATGATGTACTGTACATAGTGGCCATATCTCTAAGTATGTATTATTAAAATTGTATGCAATGAAATGTGTTCGTTGTAGATTTACAATGAACTTTGCTTCCAGTAGCTTCACAGATATGCTAAAACACGCAATTCTCCATCTAGATAATCTGAAAGAATTATGGTTAGAAATACAAACTTCTCACATATATGTGAACTAATGATCATAAAACCATTCATAGTATTCATAGAATTACTTGAATTCTGATCAGGTTTGATGGCTGCCTATGGGACAACATATTCATGTGAATAGGAGGGAGGCAGGCTTGTTCTGTTTGTTTATGCTGTAAAATAAATCTTTACAAATAGAAAAACTAATAAATTAGGATTTAGAACTCTATAGAGCTCTAGTTCTCATTCTTACAAGATCTCCTGTCCAATGATGGAAGACTGAAAATATTTAAGGGACAAGTGCCGAAAAACTCTTACTGTAACATATAGGGCATCTCTTCCTGGACACATGTTCCCCAAATTCAGTGACTTTCTTGTATCAACCAATAGTTTCTTCCATTAACTTTAACTATAATTATAAACCTGCATTTGCTATCTGATTTCTGGTTAAGTTTAACATGCTATCCTACTCACCATATTACTAGATGATTCAAATTCTTGGAATTTAAACCTATTTTAAAAATTAAAATGTTTCCTCTCTGCTTTCAAGGTACATTCACCAGCGTCAAAATGAAACCATCCAAAATTGGCACATGGCTTTTAGAAACAGAAGTTGGTGAATATCAGGAAAGAGGAATGAAGGCTCTCTTTACTGTCATTGACAAAGGTAACAGAGTTTAACCATACTAATTTTACAAGGCACATTCCATTAACTACAAATTTGTGCTACAGAAAAAAAAAGTGGGAGGGGAACCAATTTTGACATCCCAGGTTTTTTGTTTTTTTTTGTATGGATAGCATGTAGATGACATCACTGGCATATTCCCTAGTTAGCAGGCATTGGAAATATTTCCAGGATTTGGGGGAAGGCACATGTCCCATTATAATATCATTACTATATAATCTGCTTGTGTCTTTGCCTCTTCCTAGCTGGGCATACTTAAGATAGGTACAACAGCATAGAAACCATACCTTTCTCTCCTGTTGGGTTTAATAAGGAGTTCTCTGCTTAATGCCAGAATTTAGAAAAAGCTAATAAAACACTTCCATGTCTTTTTCTGCTGTCTTTTTCTCCCTCTGCAGATTGTAAATTACCGATGGGGCTGGCAAGTGGGATAATACAAGACTCACAGATTAGTGCTTCAGGTCATATTGGTAGGTTGAATTTTAAAGCTGTTTTGTCAAAAACCTTGTTATTTGGAAATCCTATATCCAGAAGTTCATTTACTAAATTGTGTGGCTCTAATGAACCAGTTATATAGATTAAATTCCATGTGGGGCATATTTTCATTTTATTTGTATGGTGCTAGAAATAATTGTCTCATAATATCAAGAGGCAGGGGAAAAGATCATTAATTATCAGTATATACTGGGACCTCAATACCTAGTGTACAGTATTCAATGTATTTTTGGAACATTTTCAGATTTTTTTTGTTTCTGCTTCTGCTTCTTGGTTCCAGTTCTTTTATAACAGACACTTGATAATTTTCGATATTTTATCTGTGTTTTTGGGGCAGTCATCTTCTCTTAGCCAAACCCACCTCACAGGGTTGTTGTTGTGGGGAAAATAGGAGAAGGAAGGATTGTTAGGTATGTTGGCTGCCTCAAGTTATTTGTAAAAATAATAAAAGTGGAGTACAAATAAATATAAAATAAACACTAAAAAGTATTTCCTGTTATGAAAAGAATATGTTTTTTGCAATTGTTTTAGTAAAAAATGAAAGTCACCATGGAAAGCAGCTGTATCTTGTTGACATTGGTCTACAAAAATGTCTTTTCCATGTTTCTGTACAGGATATTGGGAATCTAAGCTAGCAAGACTGAATAATGCTGGAAAATATAATGCTTGGAGCATCATAAAGAAGGAAAATGAACATCCATGGATCCAGGTACAACAGTTTATTGCAACACCACAATGTGATTTGGTTGTGGAAATCATCTTGGAATGCGCTGCTATTCTTGAGGCATTAAGAATATTAACATTTTAATATTAAAATGTTGTTTTTGTCCCCTTAAATTAGGGGCGATTATGAATGAAATGTACAGGATAAGGAATATTTGAAAATTGAGTTTCCACTTAGGAGAGCAGATGAGTTAGAAAGCAAAATTTTGATATGCACTTAATTTAATTACATTCATCTCTACAGTCCTGACCATAATCAGTTAGTCATTTACATATTTAGTCTATTGGTCAATTTTATTTGCAGTTCCTACATTGTGTTAAGCTATAGTTTTATAGGTTCACATATTCTATATGCAATTATAAATGAGATTACAAAGGTTTAGCAATTAAAAGAATATAAAATTTGACACACTATAGCTTAATGTCATGCATGAATCCAGTTTTCACATCACTATATTTCAAATCAAGAGCATTTTGGTATGTTTTGTGTTTGTAAATTGATAGAGAAGGTGATAAACTTCTGGTCATTTATCGGAGATAGAGTTCTTGAACCAATCCTGTATTTCCATCCAGTATGGTACAGAATATCTTTTAACTGAAGAAATAAAACTGGGATAATATAGATTCATAATTTTTGTTGTTATTGTATAGGTAGACCTACAAAGACAAGTTGTCATCACAGGCATTCAGACACAAGGAGCCATGCAACTACTGAAACATTTGTATACTCTGGAATATTTTGTTAGCTACAGCAAAGATGGGCGAAAGTGGATTACTTTTAAAGGAAGACATCCCAAAACACAAATGGTTTGCATGTTTCCTCTATCTGAAATCCTCATTCTTCTTTTCTGCTTGAAAATATGTAGAAGTAATGTTAAGAGCTTTATCCTTTCAAAAGTTAATATATGAAAGAGAATAGTATGAAAATTACATATTCTCTATACAACTCTTAAAACTGATAAAAATGTTCTATTTACTATCTTGACCTTTTTCATTTTGTTTTCTTTTTAAGGAAGCAGGTTTCTAAATCCAGGTTAATTTTTAATGAGAAAAAGAGATGCAAAAACTGGAAAATATTTAATTAGTGGGTAGGAAAGAATGTAAATTATGGGCAGGTAATTTCTTCTCTTCCTTCTTTTAACTTGTAAATAATAAAATAAATTATTGAAAGGAGGATTATAGCTGGGAACAACACGTGGAATTTAAAGTGGTTTAATATCGGTATATTTATTGACAAATGTATAAACACGCTTGTGATGACATTAGAGGTATGTTGAATGTGGATAAGTACTTTTGTTTACAGATGATGTATCACTGCTATTTTAAACACCAAATTATTTGTGGTAAACATTAGTCAGATTATATGATACAATGAAGATGATGATTGTGATCCTCAGTTCCAACTTAAATAATTCAGTGTTTGTTTTGATGTGCAATCTCAATGAAAACCAATAATTGCTCAAGACTGAATAGGCTCAAAAGTCACTTTAATTTTCCAGTTGCAAATATTTTTAAATAATTTATATTTTTAAAAGTGAGACATAATTTATAGAATTTGGACTTTTTTTCCCCTCAGCATTTTGATGGCAATTCGGATGGTACCAAAGTAAAAGAAAACCACATTGATCCTCCTGTTATTGCCAGATATATTAGGCTGCATCCAACCAAGTTCCACAACAGACCTACTTTCCGCATTGAACTACTGGGTTGTGAAGTTGAAGGTAAGACATGAACAGACATTTGGCACATGCCATCAAATGAGGAGAAACAGATGAAAGTTCAATTTAATGTTATCAAAAACATTGAAAGTGCAAGAGAAACAAGATTTTATACAAGGGATGAATCTTAGGAAGGGAAAAAAGATTAAATTACTTGACCAAACCATCTGTAGAAATATAATTCCAAGCCTGCTGGTATCTTTTCCTGAATATGATACCCTGTTTCCCCAAAAATGAGACCTTCCCGGATAATAAGCCCAATCAGGCTTTTGAGCGCACGCGCTAAAATAAGCCCTCCCCAAAAATAAGCCCTTCCCAAAAATATTTAAGTGCATGTGCAGTCGATCCCTGCCATTTCCTCGGGTTAGGGTTAGGGAGACAGAGGTGGAAATCAGGTAAGATGACAAGAGGAGCTCCATCTTGCTCCATGCGCCCCCAAATAATAAGACCTCCCCTGAAAATGAGGCCAAGCGCTTATTTCGGGGTTCAAAAAAAATAAGACAGGGTCTTATTTTTGGGGAAACACGGTAGCATTAGAAAAACCTAACAAGGATATGTACTTACAACAGGATGCTCTAGGCCTTTGGGAATGGAAAGTGGGGCTATCAAGAATTCAGAGATTACAGCCTCTTCTTATAAGAAGACTTGGTGGAGTTCATGGGAACCATTCCTTGCACGACTCAATCTGAAAGGGCGAACAAATGCTTGGCAACCAAAGGTAAAAACAAAACAAACTAAGTTACCTGATTATTTTTATAGTTACATTTTAAAAAAATTTTACATTTCCATTAAATTAAATGCTTACGGTAGTTTCCATCTAATAATTGGTGGCATCAAACCATCAGAGAGAAGAGAGAGTAGAGAACACAGGTGATATGACTGGTATATTTTGAATGATGTTGAATTGTTACTTACGTAGTAGTTAATATTTCTTCCCACACTTTTATTTCTCCTTAGTAAAGGCCACTTCACAAATTATATGGCAGCAGTTTCAGAGTTGTATGTCAGTTAATACTGTATCTCTGATTGGTATTCTTGTATTATATAGGAATCTTTAAATGATTGCTTATTGTATTCATGAAATCATGGAATCATAGATTCATAAGGCTGGAAGGGACCGTGGAGGTCTTCTAGTCCAACCCTCTATCCAGGGCAGGAGCCTTATTCTATCCCAGACAAATAGTTGTCCAATCATTTCTTGAAAACCCCCCAGAGATGGAGCACCCACAACTCCAGGAGACTATTTGTTCCATTGATAATTGTTCAGATTAGAAAAAAGTTATATTGCAAGAATTAATACAAGAAGCATTCTCAAAGAAATTTGTGTTCTGAACACTAAATGTGTTCTATTTTTATAAGAAAGAAAAGTAAAAGAGAGGGAGGAGAAATTCCATTAATTCTATAGTAGTTAAGGTCTTATATGATTGGAGATCATCTTTGGGTTTGTGTTGTTTAAATTTAGGATAGATAGGCTTCATGTGTTCTCTTGGATTTTTAATAGCATTTAATTTACATATTAATGAGTTCAGATTTCCTGTGCACTTCTGTATGACTCAATTAGTTGCAGGTTGTAGATAATTAGGGTTCAATTGCTAAGAATAGCATGATAAGGTGAACTTTATTAATCCTTTAGGTAAACAACAAAGATCAGTGGCTACAAATTGATCTGCAACGTCTTACAAAAATAACAAGCATAATAACTCAAGGAGCCACATCAATGTCTACAGAAATGTATGTGAAAACATTTTCTATCCATTATACTGATGACAATTCAATATGGAAGCCTTATTTGGACGTTTGCACTTCCACGGAAAAGGTACCAATTACTTATCTTATCAATGGATTTGATTACCTAAATTATCTTCCAAGTTTATTATTTTATTACCATATGTATGGTATTATGTTGGGAACATATACGGCTGAAAAATCTTCATGTCCCTTTTCATGGGTTTTAATCTATCCTTTGGGAATTAGTGACTCTGTACTATCTTGTTTGGTTTTGTTACAGCTTCTAAGTTTTCCATAGTACATTGTTAAATTTGTAATTAGGTAGTCATCAGAGGTTCCTTTATTAATTCAGAGGAAGCAAAGGGGACTGCAGATCAGGGGTGAAATGCTCCCGGTTCAGACTGGATTGCCCGATCCAGTGGTGATGGCGGTGGGTGGTTCGGAGAACCAGTAGCAAAAGTCCCTCCCCCCCAATGCCCTGCTGAGCCGTGCAATCATCAGAGGCTTTTTTAAACTTTTAAAAGCATTTTTTCTACAACCTCTTTGGCCGAAAAAATGCTTTTAAAAGTAAAAAAAAAAATGAGCCTGAGTGGCGTAGCAGGCTAATGCCTCCTACTAAGACAGCATTTAACATCCAGCTGCCTGCAATTACTGCGAGTTCTAATCTCACCAGGCTCAAGGTTGACTCAGCCTTCCATCCTTTCTAAGGTGGGTAAAATGAGGACCCGGTTTGTGGGGGCAATAAGCTGACTTTGTATAAATACACAAAAGTATGAAGGCTATTGGTTAACGCATTGCAAGCTGCCCTGAGTCTCCGGAGAAGGGCGGCATATAAATATAAATAAAATAAAATAAATAAATAAAATTGTGTGGTTCAGCTGGGATCGTCAGAGGCTTTTAAAAGCATCTTTTCTACAACCTCTTCGGCTAAAGAGGTTGCAGAAAAAATGCTTTTAAAAGCCTCTGACAATCCCAGCTGAGTTGCCTGATCACCAGAGGCTTTTAAAAGCATTTTTTTTTACTAAATACTAATATGAGGGTTTTTTTATAAACCTGATACTGTTTTACCAACAAAGGAGAAAATAATGGCAATGTACATCAACCCAGAAATCTAATTAAGCCTTTCCCTTTCCTAGAGGGCCTGGAAATATTGTAATCACTAGTCATGTCCCCTATTTTTCCCTAAGGCTGAATTTTTCTTGGAATTCCAGCAATATGAGATTTCTCAATTAAAAGCACTTGGAGTGTGCCATCAGTCAGGACAATACATGCTTCACAATTTGAATGAGTTTGACAAAGCTCATAAGTAGTCAATAATAAGATTTATTTCAAATAATGGAACAATAGTTGAAAGGTTTGGAACAACTTGATAGGTTTATTTATCAAACTAAACCCACAAATTAGGCATTACTGAGGTGATCTGAGACAGAAAATAATTTTTCTGGTGATATTCTGTGGGAATTTTGAGGATTTATGTTTGAAATGTTCATTCATTTGCATATGATGCTAATTTATTCTTTTGTTTTACATTTAGGTTTTCACAGGAAATATTAACACCGATGGACATGTCAAACACTTTTTCAAACCACCTATATTGTCCAGGTTCATTCGTATCATCCCTAAAACATGGAATCAATATATTGCACTCCGGATAGAACTGTTTGGTTGTGATGTTTTTTAGGGCTTGGACAGAAGATTAATCAAATCAAGCAACTTCAATGTTTCAAGTTTTCTTATTACTAATTCTGCTTTTTAAAAGGAAACAAAAACAAAAGCATAATAAAACTGTATTAGGGTAAAAAAGCTACCCTTCTCAAAGAATTTTCAACTACAGCTTTCAAATAGCTTTCAAAATATCAATCAAAATAACATAACTGAAATGACTTTACAATGAATAATTCTACTTCCACTTTAATCATGAATGTACATCCTAATACAATAAAATCTTATTTTTTTGCTGGTTTTATGTTCCTTGTGTTTTCGTCTTCTTAAATAGAAAACATTTCATTTCAATTTTTTTGTTGCACTTTCTTCTGAGGCCTATAATGACAATACAATTAATTAAATTTCAGTAGATTATAGCCTCTAGTTCAATTTGGCTGATTTAGAAAGTTAATCCGGATTGGCCCTGGTTATTATATAGATGATCAACTGCCAATAAGATGATCTATGCCAATAAGATGGATTGGGAAATTGAAGAAGGCAATAGCATTTAATGGTCCAGTTAATGTTGCTAGGAAAAATATGGATGTAGGTATGTAAATCATCAGGAGTTGAAAGGCAACTTTTAATGAAGACAGACAACATTAACTATTAGATCAGAGGCATAAATGCTGATATCAATGGTGCCTTTCAACAGTCACTATGAAATAATCTTGGGTCTGAAGAATGAATCAAAATGACTAATATAATCAATTAAAATGATTCATTTCAATTATCTAACATCTATCAAAAATGAACCAATTCCAATGAATCAAGGATAAGCATATCCAAACCCAATATATACCCAATAATTCCTCAACAAACCCTGGTTATTAAAATATCCCTGGTTATTTTTGCAAATTTCCGTATTTTAACATTTCTCCAGTTTCTGCAGAATTTATGATTTTTGAACATTCTCACAATATTTGCTACCTTTTCATCATTTTTTCTCGAGCACTTAATGTTATAGCATAAACTTAAATTCCAAACTTTCACATTATCACCTCCATTTCAATAGAGATATATTTAGTACTCCTTTCAGCATTCCTTTAGTTTCTTTCTAAATAATTTCATTATATTTATTGTCATTTCCATTCACCTTCTAACATATTTTAGCCCTTTCATTCATGGACACCTGAAAGCTTCTGCTGCTTTCATGGAAGTAGTAGTTAGAGCCAGTTTAGCATAATGGTTAAGGTGCTGGCCTAGAAACCAGGAGACTAAGTTCCAGACCCACCTTAGGCATGAAAGCAAGCTGGATAACTTTGGGCCTGTCATTCTCTCTCAACCCAATGTACCTCACAGAGTTGTTGTCATGGAGAAAATAGGAGAATTGTGTATGTTTGCCTCCTTGAGTTACTTATAAAATAATAAAGGATAAATTAGGATAAAAATCTAATAAATAAAATGATGTTATAATGAACATAAAAGGGAGTGAAGCGTGTGTTGTGATGAAGCAGTATTTCATCACTGACCCATTTGACCTTACCTGTTATGCTGCTGCTTTGTTTATAGTTAAGCATACACCTTAGCTTCCATACATGTATTTATTAACTAAATCCTGAAATCAGGCAATTTCCATTCAGATCTATTACAATTTTTCCTTTTCCTTTAGTTTCAGACACAAACCATATCTGTCTATCTGTCTGTCTGTCTGTCTGTCTGTCTGTCTGTCTGTCTGTCTGTCTATCTATCTATCTATCTATCTAAGAAGTTATTCATTCATCCAATCCTTGTCTGTAAAATTTATTCCTTTTATATTCCAAGTTAAAGTCAGCCATATATTATGGTCGTCAACAGAGTGGCCCACAAATACTGATTTCAGCTACCCATATTTTAGTCAATCAAGTTTTTACCAAGTTTTTTTAGAGGCAAAAGTAGATTAAGATAGCAATCTCTGTTATAACATCACATGCAGCCTTCCCTGCTAGTGATAAGGACAGCATTGATCATTTTTGGTAATACTTGATTGATCCACCATAAGAACCCTAAGCACACTTATATTATCCTATGCAAGCTAGGATGCAGGACAATACATTGCTTCTTATAGGCTATCCCATTATCTAGAAAGTACATGTACTGATAGATTCCAAATTCTATTTATTTTATTTATTTATTTATCTTGTCAAGCATGTATTAGATAACAGATATAAGTATAAACATGATTATGAATTCATGAAATGGATATGTATAAAAGGGGACATTAGGACAGGGATGGTAGGCACCTGAGTGCGTTTATGCACACCCCTTATTCTGAAATCCTTAATAAAATTTTATCTCCTCCGCACTACGTCGTTTGATTTATCCTATCTCTTCTCATCCCTACCAGTGATCCCAGGACTAGGTTGATTGTTATTATTGCTACTTTTATATGCTTACTAAAGTTTGCGCAAGATCGCTCGGTACTTATCGGTCAGGCACAAACAATCCAAGTGACTCTGAGATTCAGGTCCAGAAGTTCCTTTACTATCGACTCCACTGGCACACAAGAATCTTATCAGACTGCCTGCTTTCTCCCGGGAAAGCCAGATAAAGACTTAAATGTTTGATCTCACACATTTCTAACCACCTATGGAGTCCATACTGGCATACTTCAACTGCCCCCACCGTGACTTACTTCCTTTCAGCTGTTGATTCCATCTATCTGCCCAACACCACACTGAAAAAGTCTTATGAGAACAGGAGAAGAATGCATGGCAAAGAACTCAAGACTGAGGAAAGCTATAAATTAATAATCGCAATAAATCGCTCCTAAAACAGAGATTGAGCACATTTTTAGATTCTGGTTTGCTTGTCCAACTGGTAATACCCCCCCCCCCCGCCCCACAAGGGAGATACTCCCTATCCAGGAAACATTCTTCTCTACTAGTTCCACTGATTCACAGCCCTGAATACAATCCTCTTGAAGCAATGGGTCATAACAGCCCCACCTGCGAAACTACTCCAGTTTTTTTCCGCAAAACGCGCCAGTTAAAACAATACCTTTATTTATTTATTTATTTTATTTTGTCGAGTACGTATTAGATAATATATATAAGTATAAGCATGAATTGAATACATAAAATGAGTACAATTAAAGGGAACATTAGGACAGGGACTGTAGGCACGCTGGTGCTCTTATTTACGCCCCTTACAGACCTCTTAGGAATGGGGTGAGGTCAACAGTAGACAGTTTTAGGTTAAAGTTTTGGGAGTTTTGGGATGAGAGTAATACTTGTTTTATCTTGATGAACGTATCTTTTCCTTTATGTACACTGAGAGCATATGCACCAAGACAAATTCCTTGTGTGCCCAATCACACTCGCCCGATAAAAAATTCTATTCTATTCTATTCTAACAGGGAAACGACGACCTATCAAAATAAAGCCAACGGCGGTGTGGCCCGAATTAAGCAATCCAATTGGCTGCTCTACAATCAACTAGTAACCTCCCCCCCTTGTTGATTTGGGCTTGCTTCTTCCCCTTCCACCCAATCGCAGATGGTAACGAAAGCGAGGAGGCGGGACTGTTTACTGCGCAGGAGCCAAGGTGCCTTTGGTCGCGTGGTTGCCGGTAGGATTTCTGGCCGTCCGGCGACGAAGCGGCTGCCGCCCGGAAGCTGCCGCTGAAAGCGGGATCTGGAGAGTCGCCCCATTGCGGGGCTCGTCAGATGGAAACGCCGGATATCTTGGACGGACTCCGATCCCGGTTGTTCCCTGGTCGCGCAAGGCGGCCCCCGCGGCGTTTTGCTTGGGGGTTTCCTACGACTGTGCTGTGTGGCTACGGTTTCTTTGCCAATTTGCGACCGTCGGAACCTTTTCTCACACCTTACTTGTTGGGACCGGACAAGAACCTTACCGAGACCCAGGTGAGATCTCTTCTCTTAATGGCCCAAAAGTGATTCCCGCCCCCGAAAGGCAACTGGATTTTGTTTTTCCTTGAGGACGTTTCGCTTCTTGTCCAAGAAGCTTCTTCCGCTCTGATTGAATGGTGGAGGATGGAAGAATGGAGGGCACAGATAAACCTTCAAGGAGTCTCAATGACTCTCAGAAAGAAGGCTTACCAGCAGATGACTGCAAGGGTTATAAATCAAAGTCAAAAGAAATATTTCTGGTTTCAATTATATATTAATGTTTAAATTTTTTTGAATTAATTATGCATACATACATACATACATATACATACATATATATTTTTCCAAAAAGACGACCCACCTTGAAAAGAAGCCCTATCATGTTTTTGAGCATATGCGATCAAATTAATCCCCACCTACAAAATTAGCCCTAATTAAGACTCCGCCCACTCCACGGTGCAGGGGGAGGGGCGAGGCACACAGGTAAAAAATAATATAGGGTGGGGAAGGGGGGTGGAGATGGAGCTGCCCTACTTACTAGGCCTTGCACACCCTGACATCTGCCTCGCCTTCTTCTGCAGCTGCTTCTTCTGCATAGGGCTTTCTGGAAGGTATCTGCAGCCGATAACAGCTCCAGATCAATACGGAGCTCTGTTATTGGCTGCAGATGCCTTCCGGCAGGCATCTAAAGGCGAAACGGAGACAAGGGCGATGGGTGCAAGTGGTGGCAAGCAGCTGCAGAAGAAGTGGGCCAGCAGCAGGCTCCTGCTGGTGGGGCTGTCGGTGCCACCGCTGTGAGATGAGTCAATAATTAAAAACCTCCAAAAAGGAGGCCTAGCCATTTTTTTGGGCGTCAAAAGAAAATAAGACCCGGCCTTCTTTTTGGAGAAACACAGTATATCTATATCTAAATAGCTATATCTATATATATCTATGTCTGTCTGTGTTTTTCTGTGTGTCCATCAAACATGATAAAAGGTCTCCTTGTTCACATTTGCAACATAAATTTGAAATTCCTTCATACACTTTAGGAGCCTGAGTGGCGCAGCAGGCTAATGCCTCTTATTAAGGCAGCATTTAACATCCAGCTGCCTGCAATTACTGCGAGTTCTAATCTCACCAGGCTCAAGGTTGACTCAGCCTTCCATCCTTTCTAAGGTGGGTAAAATGAGGACCCGGTTTGTGGGGGCAATAAGCTGACTTTGTATAAATATACAAAAGTATGAAGGCTATTGCTTAACGCATTGTAAGCCGCCCTGAGTCTCCGGAAAAGGGCGGCATATAAATATAAATAAAATAAAATAAATAAATAAATAAAATAAAATGAATAATAATCTGGTCACAAATACAAATGATACATCATTTTATAAGTTGTCTTTAAGATATTAATGTGTGAATTTCAATCCTTCATCCACTTATTCTACCATTGTACAATTTGTAAATCATAACCAACATTTCTACTCTGCTTTGTCACTTGTTTTTTCATTTCAAATTTTAATAAAAGTTTATATATATTAGCAATTATATGTTCATTTCTATGTAATTCTGTTTTAAATTTATTTGTACAGTATTCAAAAGATATATCTATATATATATATCTATATATATATATCTATATATCTATATCTATCTATCTATCTATCTATCTATCTATCTATCTATCTATCTATAAAATGGGAAATTTCCTTTTTATAAAAATAATATCCCTTTTTTTTAGGTCTTCAATGAAATTTATCCAGTATGGACATACTCTTATTTAGTGCTGCTGTTCCCAGTCTTCTTGGCAACCGATTATCTCAGATACAAGCCTGTCATCCTTCTACAAGGACTAAGCCTTATAGTAACATGGTTTATGCTTCTTTACTCCCAAGGAATTCTAGCTGTTCAGTTCCTGGAATTCTTTTATGGATTAGTGACTGCAACAGAAATTGCTTACTACTCTTATATTTATAGTGTTGTGGACTTAAACTTGTACCAGAAAGTCACAAGCTACTGTCGAAGTGCTGCCCTTGTGGGCTATACTGTGGGCTCTGTCTGTGGACAAGTCCTAGTGTCTGTTGCAGGCTGGTCCCTGTTCAGTTTGAATGTGGTGTCACTTACTTCTGTATCTGTTGCCTTTGCAATAGCTTGGTCTCTGCCCATGCCACAGAAAAGCTTTTTTTTCCACCATCACTCAAGCCTCCAGGTCAGCAAGGAGATGAAAGTTTTAAATTATAAAAACGGAACAATTATCCAACACGATCCTGCCTTAAAGAAGGTTCCTGGGTTGGAAGATGTGGAATTGAAGATTCCATTAAATGTAGAAGAGCATCCTGCAGAGGAGCAAGTAAGTACTAGTCCTTTTGCCTTGAGGGGTATGTGGAGAATATAGTCTGCCACTGAGCACTTGTTTTCAATTGGATGAACTTGCGCTAATCAATAACCTGTTCCCCTTTGATGCTTCTGTTTCACCATTTAAAATTCTGGTGATGAAATTTTAATCAGAGTTGTGTTGGTGAGATCCTATTGCTTGCCAAAACAAGGACATTCCAGAATATAGACAAACCAAATATGCCAATATGCACAAAAATCTTAATTATTTGGGGGAAACACAATTTTTTGGGGAAAAAAGCTAATCCATTTGCCTTGCAAAGCAGGCTCCTAGCTATAACTCTAGCCAACTCTTCTAAGAAGAGTTAAGGAGAGCTATAGCTAGTCTAGACATCATTTAATGAAAATCTGAACATAACGTTAAGGATTAGTTGGGATGGGAAAAGGGTCATCTTGCCACTTACATAAGCTTAGCTGGCAGGGTTAGAACAGAGGTAGAAAGGCTTGTCACTTTCCTGCTTGTCTGATTCAGAACAAATCTCTCTCCCCCCCCCCACTCCCAACCCCGTTTTTGTGAAGAAAACTACTTGCACTGCAGTGTGACACATTTCTTAGATTTCTTAATCACACAATTCAGCATTTCTGCTATGAAAATGAAATAATAAAGATTAGGCTACAAAGTGCAGACTGAGTTTAAGTCCCACCTTAGCCATGAAAGCCAGCTGGGTGACTTTGGACCACTCATTCTCTCTCAGCCCAAACCACCTCACAGGGTTGTTGCTATGAGGAAAAGAGAAGGAGGAAGGTGTGTTGGATAACTTCACCTCCTTGAGTTATTTGTAAAAATAATGAAGTTGGAGTACAAACAAGCAAAATAAATAAAATGATTACTGGAAAATAATGTATATGCTCTTATATTGCGAAATGCATATGTTTCTAGTGTAAAAAGTATCATAACAAAATACGTTATATCCAATGCTAATTGGTTTGTGATTTCTTTGCTTTGTGTTTATTTGGCTTGTATATCTAAACCCATTTTAAGTATAATTGAGAAAAGACAAGTTTTTCTTGCTTAGTGTTTCTATATGATGAACCTTATATATGAGCAATAAGTCCCATTAACAGGAAGTTTAGGATTACTGTTTTAATGTAGAATACTAGAAATATTGTTAATATTTTGATAATATTCTGAAACCAAATATGAAAGCATGTTACTTAAATGTAATATTTGGTCATTTATAGTCTACTGGCTGATAATTACCTTTGGTAACTCGTTATTCTATAATTATGGAGCAACCATAGACAGATGCTCCTTATCAGGATTGAAGAAAAGATAAAAAAGCTGGGTGGTGGGAAACTAACCAGAGGAATGTTGTAGCAAACCATTGATATGTTGTTGCTAATAAACCTACAGTACATAACTACAAAGTAAGGATTTTGTAATATTTTATGAAGGACTGTGACATTTACTCATTTATACTGTTATTCTATTTTGAGATAAAGAACATATTTTTAATATTAATGATAAATAATAATATTAATCTTTTGGCCTGGGCAAGTCAAAAGGTTGGACAGCCATGCACTATATATTTTTTAAATCCATGTACAAAAATTGATTAATTCTAACCTCAACACATGCCTGATTCAAAGTTCAAAGCCTTTATTGTCATTGTACATCATGTATACAATGAAATTGGTTTAGCCTCTGCTGGCGCAGTTGATACAAGAATACAAGACAACATGAATAATATAAAGAATAATCCTTATACAAGTAGTTAGGAAAAAAACCTAGTCATATGTTTCCATATGTACGTCATATCCTGTGCAACATGTATATTACTCTGGTGTATGATCTTATATCATGGTATGTACATATTACTAGACTGGCACCAATGAAATTCATCATATTAATCCATTTGTGGTGCTATATTGTGTTAAGGAGTCAGACAGCCGACGGGTAAAAGCTGTTTTTAAACCTATTTATCCGGCTGGCTATACTTCTGTGTCTTCTGCCTGATGGTAAAAGTGAAAAGAGACACTGGCCAGGGTATGAATCATCCCCAAGTATCTATATTAAATTGTGGATACAAAATTTTGGCATTTTTTTTCGTAGATTCGTTGAAATTCATTTGTTGCTTTAATATTATAATTATGTACAAGCAACTAATGGTGATGGCATTACTATCTGTATGTTCAGAGACTTTACTCAGAATGTACGATAAGTTTGTGCTGTTTTTAGTGAGCTCTTTCTATATTACATACAGTCATTGGATTAGAATAGCAGTTGGGATCAGAATTTTTATCACTAAACGATGCAGGCATAAAGCATGATATCATGTGACTATGCCATTAAGCAACCTTAGTTCGAGGACCTCACAGGTCATTAAGCAAGGACCTCATGTGATTGTGTATTCCAATTCTTTTTGGCTTCCCCATTGACTGCTTGTGAGAAGCTAGCAGGGAAGATCAAAAATTGCAATCACATGACTGCAAAATGCTGCAGTGGCCAGAAATACGAGCAGGTTGCCAAGTGTCCTGGATTACGATCATATTACTGTAGGGTTGTTGCAATAGCCAGAGCTTCAAGGACTGGTCATAAATACAACTTATTCACTTGATGACGGACTGAATGGTTGTTAAATGAAGACCACTGTACTGAAAGATTTTGTGAAAAATGCTCTAAGTACCCTTCTTTGCTCTACACACTGAGTGTGAAAAGAACACTTATTTTTTATGTTGATTGTAGTCATGGTGATCCTTTGAGAGAGCCCGTGGTTGTTTTTCATTTATGGAAAGTAATTAAGGTACTGAGAAGTACCATTCACCTAGCAACAAGGTCATTTAAGGGGAGAGATCAGTGATATGAAGACCAAACTTTGTTGTTCAAATGTATAATATTTAGAGTGCCATTAATTTTCTTATCCAACTATATTGTAAATGTTTGCCTCTTCTGAAACAAAGAATTATTTGCACATGCTAAGGTAGTCCATGCTAAAATAGATGACCTATTATTTCTGCAACAGTTGGTGATAGTTTTCTTGTGAACCATTTCCATTATTATCAAGCATCGCTTAGCCATCACATGTTATTCAGACTTTGAATGGAATTATTCAACAGATTTATTAAAACCTGACCATTGCTTGCTTTGTTTTTAAGGTAGTAAAAGGAAAGACAGCTTTTACAGAACTACGCAAAATAATGTTTGAACTTGCTTGGATTTTTATGAAATGAAGGTAGTTAGTTGTAATGTATACTTCTGAAAGCCTTTGGAATAATTGGGAGCCTGTCTGATGCTGAAATATTTATGCATGAACTGAATACCAACTTCAGAACAATTGCTTGAAATATCCTCCCGTGTAATAGCAAATGTTTGCATAAATGTAACTGTACTCATAGTTTAATTTAGTTAAAAGGTCCTGTACAATCGAAAGACATATAGGGTGAGGGAAGCAATGTGTCTGCCCCTTTTACAATTTACTCAGTGCAGGATTATTGATTGGCAGAATACTGTCCCCAGAATTGGCAATACAAATATTTCCACATTCATTAGAATACAAAGCTGTATTTAGTGTTACTTTCTAGTATTTTATCTAGTAATAGAAATAAGCACAAAAGAAGAGTTAAGAACATATTTCAGTAAGCAGAAGTATGGTCAGAGAGTGATTTGCTTTGTGGATAAACATTCATAAATGGAAAGTATTCATACTTGCCTCATAGGAATGATCATTGTCCTCAACTAAGATTATAGAACTAATACAAAGCTCCAGCACTTTCTCTATACCTAAGAAGAAATGAGAACTCTGTGATATTTGTTATGAATCCTTTTGAAATATGTGAATAATATTCTCAGAGTTTATCTGGATCGGTACTATTCCAGTTGTAGTATGATAGATATAGAAGATAATTCTGGTATACTTTAGTTGAATTTTTAATTTATTTAATCCATATAGGAGCAAAAGGTGAACATTATGAAGGTAATCAAGGAACTCTGGCAGGACTTCTTACAGTGTTACTCTTCCTGGCCTCTGGTTTGCTGGTCTATATGGTGGGCCCTGTCAACATGTGGCTATTTCCAGGTCATCAATTATATTCAAGGCATGTGGGAAACTGTGCTGCCTTCTCAGACCTCTGAGATTTATAATGGTGCTGTGGAAGCGGTTTCCACATTGTTGGGTAAGCTGTTTCTTAACTTGGCTTTCTTCTTCTGATCAGTGAAGCATATTGTTGCATTTTGGAATTGTCAAAACTAATATTTACCAATTTATATAAAGAGCATTTTGTTTAAGAGTAGTCTACTACATTGCTGTTAAGCGAATTCATGTGATGTTGTGTTTATTAGCAATTTAGTCATAATAGTTTTGAACTATTATATCAGGGGGTGTCAAACTGGATTTCTTCAAATGCGGGGTCAGCATTGTAGTTCTCCGTGGGGTGGCCAGGTGGGTGGAACGGGATGGGACAGATGCCTCCTGCAGCACCCTGCCGGCCTGGAAATAACAAAAGACTGGCCCATGGTTCCTCTGGCAGCCAAAACTATTTCCAGGCAGATTTAAGCACCCAGCTGGCAAGAGTGGTGCAGGAAGCTTTCCAGGCTGAAAATGGGGCATGGGGGGCGGGGGCGTGCGGCCTGTGCCCCATTTTGGCTGCCAGAGGCACTGTGGGCTAGTATTTAAGCACCCTGCAGGCTGGATCCGGCCTGCGGGCCTTGAATTTGACACCCCTATTATATGGAGATGGTAGTATTTATAGAGCCTTCTGGAGAAGATATCCATAAGAAATCCTAATTTCCTTCTTTCTGCTGATGTGAAAGTTAAGTAGCAAATACTTAGCAAAGCTATTACTGACTTGTATTTTCTGATTTTGATCCCTGGAAGATTCCCTTGAAAAAGTATTCACAATATACAGTCTACTGGACATAGTTATTCTTGCATTCTAACTTGTTTGGATTTTCCATTTATAGGTGCTGTGGCTGTATTTGCTCTGGGACATATAAAAATGTCTTTTCTTACTTGGGGTGAAATAGTCTTAGCTATGTTCTCCCTCTTCATTGCTGCAGCTGTGTATATTATGGACACTATTCATAATATTTGGGTGTGCTATGCTTCCTACATGGCATTTCGAATTGTCTATATGCTGCTCATTACTATTGCAACGTAAGTACGCGCTTGCATATTTCATCATTTTACACATTTTCAATCTTGCCATTGCTCAGATATCATACTTATATGATGAGATTGCAGATCCCCAAAATTCTAAATAATTTAATGAGAGAGCTATCCCAGTACATATGGAATGTATCAATGTTGAGGAATGTTGTCATATAGCTTTTGGAGTAGATTCACTGAGTTTGTCTGAAAGATTCAGTTCAGTCACAATGAAAATAGCCAAATAACTAAAATAGGTTTGAATGTATTGTCACCACCTGCTGAATTACAACGTAACAAAAAGCAATAAATTTGTTTAGTTAAAATGGGGCTGGAAGTTGGGAATGTTACAAAATGTATTTATATCTTATAAATTTGTAAATGTACTGCTTGTGGAGAATCACATTTCTGGAACCTCTAACCTAAGATGTTGGACTAGTACACTAAACTTTTATGGAAGCAGATGGGAAACCCTTTTAAATGTCAAGATAAATATGGGGAATACTTCATATCTGAAGGCTGAAACTGAATATCAGTTTGTGAAAAAGAAAATATTTGTGGTTATATATAGTACATTTTGTAATCTATAAATTTTCGGTTGATTGTGATAGACACAGCTGATTTTCTGATCCTCAAACTTCCAGAGAAGACTTTTCTTCGTTCCAGAAAGGAATTTAATATTGTAATGATTGCTGCATTGCTTGATTTTATTCTCATCCATAGCTATTTGGTTCTTTCAAGCTCTGTTCAGGTTTAATTGAACCTTCCCCTTACTCCATTTCACATCCTAGCTCTTTTCTTCCATTATCTATAACTTTTAAATTTAATTTTGAAAGCCATTGTCACCTTTAAGTTTGTAGCTTTTAATACTCCTGTACCTCATCAGTTTCCCCCAAATTGAATTTCTGCTGTAGTTATTATTTGTTTTATAGCTTCTGCCTAGATCAGGGGTCTCCAACCTTGGCAACTTTAAGACTTGTGGACTTCAACTCCCAGAATTCAATTCTGAGAGTTGAAGTCCACAAGTCTTAAAGTTGCCAAGGTTGGAGACCTTTGCATAGATGACACTAAATTACTGAGAGAAGTTCAGTGGCTTTGAATTTCCCTTTGCTATTAGGAAAGGAAATGTTATTTTAGTTTGTGGATTAATGAATTAAGTTTATATATAACAGAACAGGGACAATCCATGCCATTTGTGGGCAATCTATCTTCTCAAACTTGATCCACTTGTCTTAAAAATGCTCTGTGTAGGAAGAAATAGGGAGTGCTTTCTTTTTTCCATAAAGCAGAAAACTTATTTCCTCTTTCATTCCTCCTAGGTCTTTGCCAAGGGGAAATAGGGTACAGCTTCAGTACAAGGAATGGTGCTTTGAGGAAGTGGGTTATTGGTATCCTAAGCCTTATATCAGCTGAGCCTTCTGGGAATGGTGATAGGGAGTTCCCCACTCCTGGTCTATGAAAATATGTAAAGACAAATTAAATATAGTTTTTTATAGTGGATTCTCATTATTCCATTATTATTCTCATTATTCCAAATACAGAGTCTGCATTTGCAGATATGCCTACTTTAAAATAAAATGAAAACACATGAGTTTGAAAACTCTTGCCTGTAGGTTACTTTGCCTTAGTCCCTCTTACCTTTTTCCCTTTTCTCAATTTGGGGTTTGATATCCTTCAGAACTCTTGGATAGAAAGTTTTTTTTTTACAAAGATAAGGCAAAAGATGGGGGAAAAACAGCACTCTCCTACCTCATACGTTTTATTTAAGGTTCAGAAAGGTCTGTGTGAAATGAATGGAACTCACAATACAAAGTTTATATAACCAATATGGTTTCATTTTGATGGTCACCTGCGGGTGATAAAGAAATATGTTGTTTGTTTAAGTTCATTTTTCTTTTCTTTTTGTGAAGGTTCCAGATTGCTGCAAATCTAAGTGTAGAGCGCTATGCCCTTGTATTTGGTGTTAATACTTTTATTGCACTGGCATTGCAGACAGTACTCACATTGATAGTTGTTGATGCAAAAGTTCTTGGCCTTGACATAATTAAACAGGTAAGATTCATTAATTTTGATTGGGTGGGAAGAGAGTTGACAACTTTTCATAACTTGTTACCTTGCAAAGAAATTAGACTTCAGTTCTCATATGCTCCATACATCAAATATTCTCTAATATCATCAAAACACCATTTAGAAAGGCTACCTTTGAGAATCTTCAAAATGTGAGAGGCCTTCTAAGTTGCTTTTGGAGGGTAAAAAGTACATCCCCCCCTCTATTTTAAGAGGGTTTTTTTTTACATTCTTAATACAGATCAGAATTGTGACAAATTGTGACTCACGTAGCTCATGTCTACATGGGAAGGAATAGACATGTATGCCCTAATCACCTCATGACCCACATAGTTCCATATGGATAGTTCTTGAAGTTCATCAGAAGCTATAGCTGGTCTAAAATGTATTAGTATCAGCAGTAACAGGCTTTAATATATGCCCAGTTGTCATTGCTGTTACATGGGCTGCCATGTAGCTTCCAGGCGCAATGGTCATCACCTACATAGTCCTTTATAACCTAGGGTCTGGTTATCTACAGGATTAACTATCTCCAATAATTTCAGTCCATCTGCAATGGGTGCGCTCCAGATTAAATGTTGCTATTTTGTGGGAGTGAGGAAGTGTGCCTTTCCTGTCACATCTCCTATTCTCTGGAATAGCATTCCCGAAGACATATGTAAGGTTCCCACTCCCTTAGGGTACTGGAAACCCTTATGACCTGGCTGTGTTTCCAGACTTGGGGTTAGCAAAGCTTCTTTTGTGGTGTTAATATTTTTTCTTCTCAACTGTTACACTCTGTTATTACATTTTTAATGGTTTTGGGATGTAAGCCACCCAGAGTCTTTGGGAGTTGAGCGGCTATAATAAATCTAATAATTAATTATGATTCTTGAGACAGGAGGTCTAAAAGATGCCTTTCTCCAGTTGTGTTTAAAAAATCCACAGCCAATTAAGTTATTTTTAACCTGTCTCATGATTGTAACTGCTATGAGAGAAGTTAGTGAACATTAACTCCTCCATTTACTAAATCTTCTTTTGTTTTTTGTAGTTCAGGATCTATGCTGGCTATTTTGCTGCCATAGCAGTATTGTTCCTGATAAGTGGCACATACAGTATTATCAAGAATTTCTGGAGAAAGGAAAGGAGAAGAAATGATGCTGTTGCAGATGATGCTTAAAATACAAAGTATGAACTGATTTGATATCAAGTGGGGCAAACCTATTTTTAAATATGATGGTTCATATTTATGCAGCTATTGTTACTTTAAAACCACTATCTGTATTGTATTTGACTCTATTTGTACTATATTAGTAGCATAAGTTAGTAGAATACATTCATCTTATATAAGTAAGAATGCTGTATTTAACAACATAGCATCAACGTGCCTTTTGTAGACAAAGTCTACATGGGGAAATTTTTTTCTGTTTTTTTTTCTTTAGCCAGACCATGAAACTGTAAATGGAAAGTGATGGTTTTTTAAAAAGCATAGCCTAGCTATGCTTTCAGTGTTCTTTATATGTTGACTTTTGGAAGCCTAAAACTGTGTGGCACAGTGATAGAACTATAATCAGCAGCATCCTTTGAAATAAATTAGTCATAGAAGGATATTGCTCAGGTTTGGTAATTGCACATTCTGAATAACAGTTAGATCTTTCTGTATATGCAGTCAAAACATTTTTCACTCTGTGGAGTGATTTTGATAAATTTAGAGATTTTAGTTCTCTTTTGTTGCCACTCCTGAAGTGTCAACTGTATATCCTAATTCATTGATATTAAAAGGCAATGATTAACAGAAGCAGAAAACCTCCTGGGATTCAAATATAGGTTGTCATTTGGATAATTTCTATTGGTCATATTATGCTTTTAAGCTTCTCCAAAGAAACTCTTAATTTTCTGTATTCATGCTGTTGTTAGCATACTTTCATAATGTCTGAGTAAAAGAAATGGCAGCTGTATCATTCTGCATTATCTGTCTGAGTAATAGAAATTGTCTTGATTGCTGTTTCTGCCAATGATGATTGTATTTTTGAATTGTGGAACAAATGCATACAACAATACTAGATAGGACATCATTACTTTGATTGTTTTGATGTTTTCTAATAACTCCATAATTTGGATTTATTAAAATCCTCTGGGGGTGATTTCTGAAACATTCTGGGGTTACCTAAGTAGACTATAGATATTTCATAATAAGTAAAAAAAAGTACAGAAGAACACAGGGAGTTTTATTTATCCTTTAAATTTAGAGAAGGAAGAATTCATGTGGATTTTTTGGGCTTGGTGGGGAGGGGGGAGGAAAAAAGTTGAGTTACTTGTTTTTTATTCCCTTCCTGCCCAGTTACATTGTCTATATTGTCATAAAATTGAATAAATCCATAAACAACAGGATTTGCTTCAGGGTGCTGGAGTAGTTGCTAAAAATTCCAGCCCTGGCCATATGATGGAAAAGTTACATGTGAAAAGTTACATCTTGTTCAGTGGTGATGGTGGTGGATAGCAACCACAGGAAATTATTCAGCAACTATTTGAAGTTACAATGTGTTCTGACCCAGCTCTCCAAACAAGACAAACCCTCTGAAGTTAATGCAAAGATTCCTTTATTAGGAGCGCCAACAGCCCTAGCAAAAAGTTTCTCTCTCAACGCAGGCTAATAAGTCGGTCCGGTTGGAAGATGAATAGTCTGCTACATCTATTCATCTCTGCCCCCTGCCTTTTATCCCCAGAGCTAGGCTGGGGCTTCGCTAGCAGCGGTGGCTCTTCCTTCCCAAAGATCAGCCCACGGATTTCCACTGCTCTCCTGTTCTCTGCCTTTTGCGCATTCGCTCGTCAGGTACTGGATCCAGCTGTTCCTCCTCTTCCTCATCAGTCACCTCCAGACCTGGGGGCTGTTGACTCTCCATCTGAGGGCTGATGGACAGCCCAGGCTCCGCCCCTCTCCTCTCTCTCTCTCTCTCTCTCTCTCTCTCCCTCCCTCCCTCCCACCCTCCCTCTCTTGGCAACTGGCTTGCGCTTACCGTTCACGTGATCACCATTTGCAGCCTTCTTTGATGCCTTCCCACAAGCAAAGTTAATGAGCAGGGAAGATGCTTCTATAATTTTTTTTTTTATTTGATTTATATGCTGCCCTTCTCCGGAGACTCAGGACAGCTTACAATGCGTTAAGCAATAGCCTTCATACTTTTGTATATTTATACAAAGTCAGCTAATTGCCCCCACAAACTGGGTCCTCATTTAACCTACCTTAGAAAGGATAGAAGGCTGAGTCAACCTTGAGCCTGGTGAGATTCGAACTTACAGTAATTGCAGACAGCTGGTGTTGCTCACCTTCTGTAGCTTTTTTTCCTGGAGGAGCCAGAGCACGCTCCTCTATCTCATAGCAGTCACTCAGAGCCCCACTACTGTTGCACACTGCCTCGCAGCCACCCCTGGTCCCACCACGTTCATGCAACATCCACTTATCTCCCCACTGGCTTGCTTGCGAGCTGCCTGGGACTTGCAATTTCCTGCTGGCTTCCCTATGGACTTTGCTTATTGAAAGCTGGTAGGAAATCATGAGGAAATCTTTGCTTAATGATCCACGATCTTCAATTAATTATAGCAACAGGGAACATTGGGGTTACTGTTGCCAAGTGATGTGATCATATAATGTTGCACTTAATGACTGCCTTGCTTAGCAAGGGAAATTCTGGTCCCAATTAACATCATTAAGCAAAGATTACCTGTATTTATTCGTAGTTATATCTCATGCGAGTAATTCTCAGTGAGGAAGAGTTTTCCTACCAAAAAAATTTAATATGTGCGAGGTCCATATTTATAAACCTGTGTAGTGTGGGACATTTCAGGTGGCAGCAACTAATTGACCTTGACTGATCTTGAAAAAGCTGGTCCAGTATTGGACAGGAGGTACTGAAAATCCCCAATTGTAACCTGGGGTGGGAAGCTGAAAATATCCCAAAAGGCAGCAGGAAGGTACTGTATTTCTACATTATTGCCAAAAAAATTGTGGACTTGTCTGTGGAATCAGAAATTAAGTTCAATTCAATGGAGTCTTTATCACTTTTTCTGCCAAGCTTGTAATATTTTCTCGTCCAGTGCTATTTTTACCTTATCAGATTTTATTGTAATACTTGGAGTATTATGGTTCCCAAAGTATGAAGATAAAACTGGCAAACAATTGAAAAATTCAGAAAAACACTAATTACCCATTTTCAGTTAAAGTGATAATATTCATTGTTATGACACTGCATCGTACTTTTTGTGACAAATTCTACTTCAGAAGTTAATCTTCTGAAAGCATCCAACAAGCTTTAAGTGATATCTTGGTGTAGTAAGTTTTGTTGGCATCCAGAGAGCATCCAGAGAGCATCATAAAGGTCAGTCTTCCCTTAAACTATTCATATAACCAACATAATTTTAATTATAATTTAAAATATAACTAAAATTATACTTCAGCCCTTCATGTTTCTTCTCTTGATAACTGTGAAGGTTGATACAGTAACTATAAAACCTCATTTATGTAAAGGGTATTGTTAATGGATGAATTAAGACACTTTCCTTGTTTGAGAATTGCTCTGTGAATGCACAAACACAGTTATGCCATACTAATACAGTCCATTATTTTTGAGGATATATGATTTTTGCATCAATATAATTACATTAGAGTACACTGTTTTAAAGAGAAGTTTCCTTCTCAAAAGAAAAATAGGAAAGCTAAATAAAAATATCTTGATAGGAAAAAATATTTAACCAACTGTAAAACTGTTTTAAACAAATAAATATATTTGATAATTTTAAAGTTTGTTTTTCATCATTTTTGCAACAATGATTCTAATATATATCATTTAAAAATCATCCACATCCTCTTATGCTCATTTAGAATTGTGCAATGTTTTCCAAAATTTGTACCTGATTCTTTATCATCATGCATTACTGTACTACTGACCAGCTTTCATATGCAATTATAACAGATGACATTAATATATACTTTCTCATATTTTAGCATTTTACTTCCTAGCATATATTAATCAGTTCCACTCCAGAAGATTAGAACAATTTTATTTACATATCTCTGCCATGGTCCACTGAGGCTTTGACACAAGTAAGTAAGTAAAGTAAAACAGGAGGTTGGACCAGGTTACCAGTCTCAGCTACAAAGCCACCAAATGCTGCCGTCCCCACTAGATCTAAGGATAGTAACGATCAATCGGTTTTGGAATATTTTGGCCAGTATGGCAGAAGTAGAACCAAACATCTTCATGCTATTATATGCCAACCAGGATCTCTGGCAAGACCTTGCAAGCCTATATACAGTACCATTGCCTGTAACCCACCAATCAAAATATGTGTATATTAACGTACAGTCCAACATGCACACTCGAGAGCAACTGCACTCAGGATTCAGACAAATAGAATGAATGAGCTGGAAGGGACCTTGGAGGTCTTCTAGTCCAGCCCCCTGCTCAAGCAGGAGAACCATTTCAGACAAGTGACTGTCTAGAGTCTAGACTCTTCTTAAAAACCTCCAGTGATGGAGTGCCCATTATTTCTGGAGGGAAGCTGTTCCACTGGTTAATTGTCTTCACTGTTAGGAAGTTTCTCCTTAATTCCAACTCCTGCTTCTCTCTCTGATTAGTTTCCAACCATTGTTTCTTGTCCTGCCCTCTGGTGCTTTGGAGAATAATTTGATCCCCTCTTCTTTGTGGCAGCCCCTCAAATACAGGTTTAAGGTTCCAAAATATACTTGAGTCACCAGAATGCCAAAGAGAGAGACTCAAGACGAGGCTTGCAAAAAAAAAAGCAGATTTTATTTATGGCCAAAAACAAAATACTGGGTGGGACTATATCCAGAACATACAGATACAATGCATGCGAGGAGATAGCCTCACCTTGGGGAAGGTATGGCGTCCTTTTATACCCTCAGAGACATCAGCTTAGTACCCAATTCTGGCCTCCTAGTTTAGGTTTGTGTATTCTTGTTGCCCTGCAAAGGTATAGAAGCCTCCCAATTATCCTTGAGCATTCCTTTGTTCTCTCTGGCGCCCTGGTTCTGCAAGGAAGGAGCTTATACAGATCAAAGGTGTAAGTTAGGGCTGAAGTGTAAATTATCTCTCTGATGATGTCTGCAGTTCCAACTGAGATACGTACCTTGCTCTTAGATGGCACAAGAAAAACAGGAAGAAGATTGATATGGGTTCAGATCAAATGGCAGGAACATATGTTTGACAAATACCAGATACATTACAGAGGCCTAATAACAGAATATGTTTGTTACAGGAGATACAAATATAAAGATATAATATATATTACAGGAACCTAATGGTTACAAAATCTAGTATACCAGTATATCATATTCTAGTATTATTTATTATATCCTTATTATTGTTTCCCTTCACAGGAATACTGCTATCATGTCACCTCTTAATTTTTTTTCTTTAGAATGGCCAAATAAAATGTAATTTTCTCAAGTTGGAATTTAATCTGTACCACTTTCCCCCCCTCCATTAGTCTGTTAGTCGTTACTCCGCATAAGTGCATATTTAAACTACCTATGCCCAATAACACATTTCACAGCCATTTCGCCACCATCGCAAATACATTTCCCGCTTAAGCGTCACTTCAACTTATTTTTTCCTTAGCGGCACGAGGGCTCCGTTCTATCGTGAGGTTGCCCCTCCCCTCCCCTCCCCTCCCGGTTTCTATGGAGACGGGAAGCTTGGTGTGCGGCAAAAGAGCTCCGTTTGATCCTTTACAGCCGCCGTCCTTCTCTGCTTGGTGAGTGGTGGGGGAAACCTCGGGAGACATGGCAGGACGCCGGTGGGTGCAGCAGTTACCATGACGACGCCCTGGCGGGCGGGTCGCTGCTCAGCGCCGTCCACAGGTGGAGATGAGAGGGAAAGTGCGGCAGGGTTTAGAGAGCCGGCGCTTTAGAGAGTGAAAAGGCCCGGGGTTATGACAGGCGACGCGCGGCACCCCGGCAGGCTCTTACCTGGGAAGGAAAACCCGACGAAACTTGCTTCGTTGGGAAACGAAGGCTGAAAAGTTACTGACTCGGTTGAAGTCGGCGTAGCGTTCCCTGACCAGAAAAGAGAATGGGATTTGTTTAGTTACATAATTAACTTGCCTGAATAGAATTTTTCGTTCGGAGGGCGTCAATTCTGCGGTTAGTGTTAAAGAGCGGGCAGGCAGGCAGGCGTCCGAGATAGGCGCTTTGCGTGTGTGTGTTTGTGTGTATCTATGTCGCTGTCTCGTAGTTCGACCAGCTTGAGCCTCGTTTCGGGGGTCCGAGTCGGACCTTATTTCGGCGAGGACCAAAACGGAGGTGGCTATTGCCATGGCGACGGGTTTAAAGACTTGGCTTACTGCTTCGTGTCCTCCCCACCTTCAGACGCTTAGCGAGCCTAACAGGCAGCATCAATCTGCCTTAATCTGCAAGTTATCCCGACTCGCTTGTCGCTCGGTTTTGGGTTATGGGACTGGAAATTCCAGAATCTGTTCGGGTCTGTAAGGAAAGCTTTATTATCTTCTGCCTCAATGAACTTGGCAAATCATACTATACTTGGAAAATCATACATATTTGGGAAAAGGTCAACCTCTTCTCCAAAGCATCTGAAGGCAGGGCAAAAAGTGTCAAAAAGATGGAAATTTATCAAGGAGAGATTCAACCTAGAACTGAGGAAAAATTTCCTGACAGAATAATTAACCGTCGCACCCTTTGCCTTAATAAAAGACAGGTTGCAGTTCTATCGTATTAACACAAAAGTCAATTTTATATGCGGCTACTACATGCAAGAACATCTTTTAATTAAGTTATCCATATTA
>WNWU01000016.1:12240114-12266317 GCA_012654045.1 Ptyas mucosa
AAGCATTTGATTAAGTGGACTACATGTGGAAATTAATGTGATAAAATATTAGTATTTAAGAAGCGGAAGACTCTTTGATTTTTAGGATTCATCAACATACTTGTGTAGAGAAAAGTAGAAGAAAAAATGGGTAGCGAGGAGAAGAAGAAATTACTAGAATGTTCTCGGAAGAGCTGTAAAGTATAACTAAAGGAGAACTGAGTATTTGTCCATATAGTCAATAAGACTAGAACTTGACTTGATGCCTATCTAATTTGTGTACAGGGGGTCCTTATTTAGTGATTAGCAACTGTTTGTAGTTATGACAGTGATGGAAGAGTAACTTTATGACCAATCCTTAGATTTGTGACCTTTGCAGGTCTGTAAAGCAAAGGAAAGCTGAAGTAAGATCATAAGCATGGTTGTGGTTTCACTTAACAACCTAGTTGCTGTGCCTAATTGTGGTTGCTAAATGAGAACTACTCTAAAATGGTCTGTGTGAGCATAATGCCTTTTCTAAAATTTTATTTAGAGAAACAGAAAAGCAGGATTATAATATATTGGATCTATCAGCTCCGTCTTCCAATGTTATTATTCTTTCAATTTTCTTTCAATTGATCAGAATGATGGATATCTCATTTCATTCTACTATCTTAAAGAGTTCTGTGAAATCTAAGTATAATAAAAATAAACCTGTATTTTTTGAAGATTACAATCCTGCATATACAGGTAGTTCTCGACTTATAACGACAGTTTGAAGTTACAACAGTCCTGAAAAAGTGACTTATGACTGTTTTTCATACTTATGATCATTGTAGCATCCCCATGCTCACATGATCAAAATTCGGATGCCTGACAACTGATTCATATTTATGATGAGTGTCCTGGGGTCATCTGATCATCTTTTGCTACATTCTGACAAGCAAAGTCAATGGGAAAGCCAGATTCACTTAACAACCATGTTACTAATTTAAGTGAACTTGATTCACTTAACAACTATGGCAAAAAAGTTCATAAAATGGGGCAAAATTCATTTAACAACTGTCTCGCTTAGCAACAGAAATTTTGGGCTCAATTGCAGTCATAAGTTGAGGACTACCTATACTTACTTTGGGATTGCTTTTAAATTTTTGAATAGATATGCAACTTTAACATTGGCCAAGGAAGTCTACCAGATTTTCTCCAAATAATTACTTGGGAATGTAAGGTGTGGAGTAAAAGAATGAGCAAAAGTTTCATTTATAAAAGGGTCAAATGATTGTACACAAGTCTGCAGGAAAGTGTAAATACCCTTGATGTCTTTTTTTGTAATAAATTTTTATTTTATTTTATAACATACAAAAATTCCAATTTCAATTGTACAGTGTGTTGTCTGGGTACAAATCATTTTAGGAAATAATAATCAAAGTGTTTACAACATACCTACCTTATATCACTGATCCTTCTATATATTTCCCTGTTTCTAACTCCTGTTTTTGTCAGCTAATCATTGATAAAATAAGTCCCAGGTTGAAAAATATTCAGTTTCTTTCTTTTCCTTAATTTTAAGTGTTAGCTATCCATTTCTGCACATTCTAATATTTTTTAAATCACATTTTCATCTGTTGGGATCTCTTCACTTTTCCATTTTTGTGCAAATACTATTCTAGCTGCTGTCAATACATGTAAAATCAAGTATATATTCCCTTTATTGTACTTGTCTGGTAAAATGCCCAACAAAAATGTCTCTGGTTTCAAATCAATATGCTGTTTTATCATTTTTTCCAGCAATGTATGTATTTTTGTGCAATATTTTTTCGCTTTTTGACATGTCCACCAGAGACCCTTGATGTTTTGAAGTTTAGAATGGAAATATTGATTAGGAGCATTGTTTGCCTGATAAATGTAAATCTTTTTTGAAGGATCTAAACAGGGTTTCTTTCCTTCCCTCTTCAGTTGAAGTATGGCTTCCAGCAAATCTTTATCCACACAGACATATATGTGTGACTTACATTTATTAGAAGCAAATTTGAGTTAGATTGCTTTCAGTAGGAATTCGTTTCCAAAGTTGACATGGAAGAAAATTGAGTATTGCACAAAATTTTTATCTGTTTTTATATCTCCCTATTCTCCTTTGGAGGGAATGTATAGCTATTTATTCTATTCTATTCTATTCTATTCTATTCTATTCTAGTCTAGTCTAGTCTAGTCTAGTCTAGTCTAGTCTAGTCTAGTCTAGTCTAGTCTCTAGTCCTAGTCCTAGTCCTAGTCCTAGTCCTAGTCCTAGTCCATTTTTAATTTTCTGTTGCCTTAACATAAACTTGTAGAATAACATATTAGTGTTTTGAGATAATTAGGACAGGTACTTTGTTGAATTACATTTTATTGCCATTATTTATTGAGTTACAACATAAATTGGTATATATGCTATTTGTAATTTTATTTTTTCCACTTTTATAGTTTTATTTTAAGAAACATCCACAATGAGTGACAAAAAAGAAACCAGTGAATCTACAGACACGGGAGATACCACAGAAGGTGGTGACTATGAGGATGATTTTGAGAAAGATCTTGAGTGGCTAATTAATGAAGAAGAAAAAGAAATTTCTGATGATATACAGGTATTAAGAGAATATAATCTTATAGCAGTATACATAGAACAAACTAAGATATGTAATATAAATTGATTAGAAGAGTTGCTGAACGCAGGATGAAATTTAAATGGCTTATGATTAAATGCCAAATGGCAGTCAGCTATTCTGTGGCTTGATTCACCATCATGTTAATTAATAAGGGGTTTGCTTACTTTTGGGTCACTGTGTTTTATGAGTCTAACCACTGCAATTTGTATACTATTACAATTTAGTTCAGTGGTACACAATCTGAAGCCCCAAGGATTTGTGAAGTCCCTCCAAAGCTTTTGTGAGTCCACCAAAAATTACTAAATTATGTAATGCTTAATGTGATAAAGGAGGACTTATTAAATGTATAACTGGAAAAGTTTGTTAACTATATTTGATTTCAGTTAAATATAAATGAAATGAATTTAGGAATTTGATGTGTAGACTACTGTGCAAAACCTTAGAGCAGTCCTCAGATCAGAAAATTATGTATTCCCAGCTTAGCATAGTTTAAGAATCAATTGTTATCCAATAAATCATGGTCAAAAAAATTGTGCTTTAAATAGTACATGGACCATGACTGTGTACATTGCCTCCTGCATTTTGTATAAATACTATATTTTTTTCATAGAATCATGATGACAATGAAGAGGATTTTGAAACTAACACTGACAAAGACTTAGAAGATAGAAAAAATCCTTCACAAGATTCTCTTGAGCCTGAAGAAATACTGAAGGATGAGGAACGAAATTCTTCACAAGAACCTCCTGAGCCCGAGGAAGCTCTAAATGATGCATCACAAAATGAAATACATTCTGTATTTGAACTCGATCCTAAGGCATTGGAACCAGCATCCGATACAGATAGCGAAAGCTCTGGTCAGGAATCCAGGCTAGAAGACAAGGAGGAAGATGATGAAGAAGATATAAAGCGTTATATCTTAGAAAAAATTGAAGAAGCTAACAAACTTCTGTTGGGTCAGGAGCCTTTAGATGAAACAAAAGAAAGAAAACTAAAATTCAACGATAATATAGTAGAACTAGAAGTACCATCTCTGACAAATACAGAAGTGGATAAAAATGATCCTTACAGGGAACAAAACATTGCTGGTAGGCTGTCTCAGTTGCGCATTTCTAATGAAACAGGACAGGAAGATATAGCTCTGTCCATTAATGGTGGTATGGATGATGAGCACAAGGATGGCAAAATCCTAGTAGAAAGAGATGGGAAATTTGAACTCTTGAGTATCCGCGACATTGAAAGCCAAGGCTTATTTCCTCCTCTGAGTATTTCTTTCAGTGACATTGAAACTCAACATGTTTCTTCTAAAAGTTCATATGCTAGTGCTTTTGGTGCAAAAGACGAGTCCTTCCTGCAAACACCTATAACAACTTGTTCTCCTTCCAAAGAACGATATTTTTTTTTCCCTCAACCACCACCTATTCGACCAAGCTCTGCCATCAATATTACGAGGAATATAGAACGGGGAAGAAGCCCTCGCAGGGTCCAGTCAGCAAAAGTGTGCCTTGATGTAAGAAGTTCTACATTCTGCTTATCACCCAGGCAAAAAGAGCTACAAAAACAAATAGAGCAAAGAAGAGAGAAAATAAGAAGAGAGGTAAGAATATTAATGATGTGATTGTTTTTAAAAATCTACAATTAGGATATGGAATCAAAGAATACCCTTCATATTTGTTCCTCTTGCAAATAATGTTAAGAGTACAGTTTTATATATGGAGCTGTTTAGCTGTCGTCTTCTTTTATGCAGTCTTTTGTGTTTGAAAACTCATTTTTAAAAACTTCTAATAGGAGTGACTTGAGAATAAACTTTAAAATAAATCCTGCTGGTCCATATCTTAAACTTAGTATGTTCTGTTTCATCTTTTAAAACATTGCTAATTCTATTCCCTTTTTAAGACTGTGTCCAGAAGTCAGTTTCCCTTGCTGGCTTTGTTCTTGTTATGCAATGGTAGTTGACTTAGTGTACCTCAATTTCCTGGGCTTGCACAATATACCAAACCATAAATTAACAACATAAACTTGATTCATAAAACCACATACACTAACGTTTGGTTTGTGATTCAGGGTATTGTATGAACACATATTGTATGGACTGTTTTGCAGTTCTAAAAGCAGAAATGGTTCGAGGGAGGAGGGAAGCCAAACCAAGTAACATGAGGCTTCACTGCAATTGAGAATTTTATTAATTTTGAAATTCTACTGTATTTTCCATTATTATAGTATTTTTGGATAAAAACAAAATTTTTGATTACCTCTAATTTCAATTTCTTTGTCTTCTGATCCTGTAGAGAATCTCAGAATGAGAGATCACGTGATTTTGGGCAGTTTCTGCTCCTGCTTACAATCTTTGGGCCAGTTTTCCTTTATTTTCAGGATCTCCCAAGCTTTTCAGTGTCTCCCAAGCTTTCAGAGGACCTTGAGATGGGGAATATCTTGTGAAAGAACAGCTGAAAATCACATCCGTTTTGCCTATTCTGTATAAAACCAAAATATGAAGCTCTGTGATGGAAAACTACTTAATTAATTTCTTTTACAATTTTCATTCTGGAAGTTCATAATTCTTTGTATTTTGAATGGGTTTTTTTCTAAAATTGTCATTATTTGTTAATGTTTTAATGCAAGGAAGAAAACCAAAAAAAGATGCTGGAAGATGAAAAAAAAAAAGAAAATGACCGAGTCTTCCAGGCTTGGCTACAAAAGAAAAAAGACCAAATGCTGCAGGAGAAAAGAGTTCAGCGTGCAAAAGAAATAGAGAACTTAAACAGCAGGGTAAGATGAAGTTTCCATTATTCTTCTGTGGGTTGGTTCCGTTTTAAAAGTTTGAAGAAAGTTTTCTCGATGAGGATGAGGCTGCAACTATTTGTATATCAAGGACAAATCTAGGATTATTTTCTTACAGATAATATAATGATCACCTATTTAGAAGCCAAATTGGCATGGTATTAAACAGTACTGAATTTTTTGTTGTTGCAATGTGTTGTTTGTATGGATATCTCCCCAACCTCAAATATATCCTAAACAGTGGCAAAATTTCAATTTCTAGATGCATATTCCTTGCTTACATCGGAAAATGTCTAGAGTGCCACTTCGTTATAAAAAGAATGGAATGTTAATTTTGTAAATTAATAAAAATAAAATTATTCTAATATTTTGAAAATAAAATTATGCTATGTAAATTGAGTTATGTAAAGTATTTAAAAGTTTATGAACCATTCTGAATTGTCAATATTTTTGCATAAATATATGATGGAATGTGCACATGGACAATCAGTGGGTGAGAGTTATAGCAACACAGAGCTATCCTAAGAAGGAGGCAGTAAATCTCATCAGAGAGAGGCCCAGATTAAGAGACTTTGCAGTCCCCAGATGGATCAAAAAAGAAAGGTTCAGGGTGGTTATAGCCTACAATACAATCTCTCAAAATGTACCGTATTTTTCAGAGTATAAGACACTCTGGACTATAAGATGCACCTACCTTTTTTGATGAGGAAAACAAGAAAAATAAATCTGCCTCTGCCTTTCGGCAATTTTGCCTCGTTGCAGCAAACAGCAAACAGCCTGCTTTACTTTCATATTCATTTTCAGCATAGCTTGATTAGCACAAGAAAAAAATATCTGCTTTCAGCAATTTACCTCCTTGCAGCAAGCAGCAGAGTCCTTGCAGCAATAGGCAATGGCAATCCTTGCAGCCTGAAACAGCTGAGAGTCGGGAGGCTGATCCAACAGACAAATCAACTTGTGCTAATTAGGCTGTGCTGAAGCTGAAATGGGCTGTTTCTTCTTGCTGCTTGCTATGAGGCAGAGGCCAAAGGGTGGGGGCTAGCGGGTGGATGGGGCTACATTCGGTGTGTAAGACACACCCAAGTTTTCACCCCCTTTTCGGGGGGGAAAAAGGTGTGTCTTATACTCTGAAAAATACGGTATTTAGTAAATTAGAAGGTTATAGCTTTAGTTAGACAAGATTCTGATGGTTGAGTGTAAGCAGATAAGGGATTGGACTAAATTGGATTTCACTGTGTCTCTTTGGGTTTGGGTCTGACAAATTAGACCTAATATGAGATCTGTTCTCCACACAAGTCCTGAAACTAGATGAAGAGAATCTAATTAAATGAATGAGTCAAAAACATACTTATTGATTTCTTGAAGAAAATAATCAAAAGCTAGATAAATGTTTGTGTGGCTGCACAACACAAGCCTTTAGGATTCACTTGAAAGGAAAATTAGAGCCAGGTGTTTCAATCAATGGGATGATAATCAAGTATTAATGTGGGAGGTCCTGTCTTATTAACAGAATGGTGGGTATTCACTATTAAAGTCTGACCTTCACAACATAGGTATGTGGAAATATGTCATGGCTTGATCAAAAGCGACTTCCCAAAAACAGTTGATGATACCCACCAAACTGGAAAAAGTTACAAAACTATTTCCAAAGAATTTGGACTCCAACAATCCACTTCCAGGCAGATTGTGTACAGATGGAGTCAATCAACACTATTGTTACAATCCCCAGGAATAGTTGACCAGTCATGATCACACCAAGAACAAGAAGTGTCCAGGAGGTCTCAAAGAACCTATGGTAATAGCCAAGAAAATAAAGGCCTCACTTGCATTGATGTCACTGTTCAAATGTCACTGTTCATGAGACCATAATCAGGAGAACACTGAACAATATTTTACATGGCAGAGTTGCAAGGAGAAAGCCACTACTTTCCAAAAAGAACATTGCTGCCTGTCCAGAGTTTGTGAAAGACCATGTTAGGGCTTATCCAATCTGTGAAACATGGTGATAACAGTATCATGATTGGGCCTGCTTTGCTGCCTTTGGACCAGGACATTTGATAGAACTATGAATTCTGAGTTGTACCAGCAAATTCTATAGGAAATTGTGATATGAACTGAAGCTCAAGAGAAATGAATTATGCAGCAAGGCAGTGAACTAAAACACAAGTTGTACAACCCAAGAATTAAAACCAGAGCCAGTTTGGTCTAGTGGTTAAGGCATCAGGCTAGAAAGTGGGAGTTGCCGAGTTCTAGTCCCACTTTAGGCATGAAAACTAGCTGGGTGACCCTGGGCCATTCATTCTCTCTCTTAGCAAAACCACTTCGCAGAGTTGTTGTTGTGAGAAAAACAGCAGAGAATGTTATGTCTGTACTTCACCTTCAGTTATTTATTTGTATCCTACCTTTATTATTTTTAGAAATATTTCAAGGCCATTAACATATGCAACATATCTTCCTCCTACCTTTGTTCCCTTCAACAACTCTTTGAGGTGAGTTGGACTGAGAAAGTGATAGGCCCAAGGTCACCAAGCCAGCGTTCATGGCTAAAGTGAAACTAGAACTCAGTTTCCCGCTTTCTAGCCTGGTCTCTTAACCATGAGACCAGACTGGCATCCATTATTCATAAAAAATAATAAAATAAAAATACTAATTACAAGAATTAAGATGCCTCTGAACACATGCAGATGACTGGTTTTGTATCCAGTGTATCACTCTTACTAAATATGGAATAATGATTAAGATGCAATTGTTAGTGTGAATTATTTTAAAGTTGTGTTTATGATGTAATCTCTTCCCTTTTCCACTTTTCTGATATTATTCTGAAAGGCAGATATACATCTACAAATCATAACCAGATCATGAATATCTTCTCTTCTTTGATTTTAATAGATTAGTGTCTCCTACCTTCACCTTAGGACATACAGCTATCAAATTATTTTCATGACTCTAAGAATCAGTATACATTTTCTGAATTTTAAATATACATATATTTTTAATTTTTAAATAGGAGAATAGAAATCCAGAAGAAGCTTTCAAGTTGTGGCTTAAAAGAAAGCAGCAGGAACAGATTAAAGAAAAACAGATGCAAACCCTGAAGGAGCAAGAAGAGGGCATGTTTTTCCTTCCAAGAACAGCTGAAAACGACAAAGCTTATAAACAGTAAGTATTTTTGTTTTTCATTTTAGGAACCAATGTAATGTTATTTTAATAAAATCTGGATGTTTTTATTCCAGGAAGCAGATGAACTTTGGTTTCTGTTGTTTTCTCTCATTTTCTCCTGTAAATGTGTATTTTTCTCATTACATTTCGGATCAAGAGAAAAATATATCCACATAACATTTATTTATTTATTATTGCGATTTATATGCCGCCTTTCTCCCTGGGGACTCAAGGTGTCTTACAAAATGACAACTTCAATACAAATCACAATGAAAAAAAAATTAAAATCAGCAACCCAATTAAAACAGATTAAAATTATCACAGTGTACCCCCAAACAGATTAGCTTAGTTGACGGAAGAACCACGTCTTCAGCTCGCGACGGAAGGAAAGAAGGTCGGGGGCTGTCCTGAGCTCAGTGGGCAATCCATTCCAGAGGGTCGGGGCTCCCACAGAGAACGCCCTCCTCCTGGGAGCCGTCAGCCGACATTGTTTGGCCGACGGCATCCTGAGGAGGCCGACTCTGTGAGAGTGCACAGGACGATGGGAGAGCGGCTGGAGATGGTCCTGCAAGTACCCCGGGCCTAAGCCATGAAGGGCTTTATAGGTAAGCACCAGCACCTTGAACTGAATCCGGAACACCACCGGCAGCCAGTGCAGCTCACAGAGGAGGGGTGTTACACGGGTGTATCTAGATGCCCCTGTAACTACCCGCGCGGCTGCGTTCTGGACTAGCTGAAGCCTCCGGATGATCCCAAGGGCAGCCCCATGTAGAGGGTGTTACAGTAGTCCAACCTAGAGGTAACGAGGGCATGAGTGATCATGGCGAGGGCATCCTGGTCTAGGAAAGGGCACAACTGGCGCATGAGACGCACCTGTGCGAAGGCCCCCCTGGTTATGGCCGTCAGATGGTCATCTAAGGACAGCCGAGAATCCAGGAGGTCACCCAAGTTGCGGACCCTATCGGAGGGAGCAAGAGTTTCTCCCCCGATCATTAAAGATGGAACCTCCAGATCCCAGGATGCCGGCATCCACAGCCACTCAGTCTTGGAAGGGTTGAGTCTAAGTCTGTTCCTCCCCATCCAAACCTGCACCGCTTCCAGGTAGTGGGACATCACGGAAAGGGCATCCCTAAGGTGGTCAGGGGTGGAGATGTAAAGCTGGGTATCATCAGCATATTGATGGTACCTCACCCCAAAACCACGAATGATCTCACCCAGCGGTTTCATATAGATGTTAAAGAGCAGAGGGGAGAGAACCGATCCCTGAGGCACCCCACAAGTGAGAGGCCTCTGGGAGGATCCCTGACCCCCCCTGCCCAAACAGACTGCAGATGACCAGAGAGATAGGAGGAGAACCACTGTAGAACAGTGCCTCCTAACCCCATCCCCCTGAGCCGCTGCAGCAGGATACCATGGTCGATGGTATTGAAAGCCGCTGAGAGGTCAAGAAAGACCAGGATGGAGGAACAACCCCCATCCCTGGCCCGCCAGAGATCATTTACTAGGGCGACCAATGCTGTTTCCGTGCTGTGGCTACGCCTGAAACCAGATTAATAAGGATCGAGGTAGTCAGTTTCCTCAGGAATTGAGGGAATTGCTGCACCACCACGGACTTGACAACCGTCGCTAAAAAGCAAAAGTTGGAGACTGGACGGTAGTTGTTAAGAATGTCAGGGTCTAGGTTAGGCTTCTTAAGGAGGGGTCGAACCACCGCCTCTTTTAAGTGCAGCGGGGAAGACCCCTTCCTTTAGTGAAGCGTTGACAACAGCCTGGATCCAGTCTCCAGTCACCTCTCTGGCTGCCGAAACTAGCCAGGAGGGACACAGGTCCAATAAACACATGGAGGACCCCAGCCTACCCATAATCCTGTCCACGTCATCCAGCGAAACAGGCTCAAACTCAACCCAGATGTCTCCACCAAGACTAGCCCCCGTCACCTCAATGGACTCTGTCCAGTCAGAGTCCAACCCGGTCTGAATCTGAGTGATTTTATCTTGCAGAAACTGTGCAAAATCCTCAGCACGGCCCTGCAAGGGGTCCTCCCTCACTCCCTGATTAAGGAGGGAGTGGGTCATTCTAAACAGGGCTACTTGGTGGTTTTCTGCAGATGCAATGAGAGTGGCGAAATAGTTACATTTCGCCACTTCCATCGCCACAAGATAAGACCTAATATGGGTTCTTAGTTGTGTTCGGTTGGACTCGGATCGGGAGGATCTCCAACCACCCTCCAGGTGTCTTTTCTGATGCTTCATTTCCCTGAGCTCCACGATGAACCAAGGAGCCGCCCAAGATCTGCGTCGGATCAGAGGCCGCAAAGGCGTGATTTGATCCAGGGCCCCCACCACAGCCTGTTCCCAGGCCGCGACAAGGGCCTCAGATGAATCGTGGGCTAAGGAGGCGGGAAATGACCCAAGCTCCATCAGGAACCTTTTGGGTCCCATCAGGCGCCTGGGGCGGAACAATCTTACCGGTTCCGCACCCCTACGACGGGGGATGCCGGTGGGAAAGTCAAGCCTAAGGAGGGAATGATCGCTCCATGACAGAAGGTCGATAAAGTTCCCTCCCCACGATCATTTATCCACTGCCCAGAGAGAAAAATCAGGTCGAGTGTATGTCCTCCAATATGAGTTGGGCCCTGTACAATCTGAGTTAGGTCCATGGCCATCATGGAGGTCATGAACTCCCACACCAACTCAGATGTCTCACCAGCTGACGGCAGGTTGAAATCTCCCACAACCAAAAGGTTGGGGACTTCCAACGCCAATTCGGCTAAGACATCTAGTAGTGCGGGCAGGGCTGAGGCCACGCAGCTGGGGGAGAGATACGTGATCAACAACCCAGACTGAACTCCAGGGTCCCGTTTCAAAAGGAGGGATTCACACCCGCCTATCTGAGGCACAGTGACCTCCCTAGGACTGAGACTTTCCTTAATAATTACCGCCACTCCTCCGCGCCTCCCCTGGAGTCGCGGCTGGTGTAGTATCCGGAAACCTGGGGGACACATCCACAAGAGGGACACCACCCTCCGGCCCCAGCCAGGTCTCAATGATACAAGCCAGGTCCGTGTCCTCCTCGTTTATAAGATCTCGAATGAGGAGGGCCTTGTTCACCACAGACCTGGCATTTAATAATATGCCAGGTCTGAACATGAAATAACATGAAATAATACTGCAGTTTGAAAACTTGGATCAGTTTAGAAACCATGTTTTTAACACAGTATACTATTATGATGTTATGTAACTCTAGATTTGTCATTTTTTTCTTTTTGGCTTACAATACTAAATGTTCAAATACATTATCAAATTATTCAGCTTTAAACTGAAGGTAGTGAGTGAGCAGTTTGATTCAATTTCAAATAACCTTAGATCATGGCCTGTAACAATAGAAATGAAAGCTGGTTATTGCTTGATGAAAATAGTTTCAGATTCAACATTTAATTTTTTACCAAAATAATTGTGCTTATATTTCTCTGTAAGCTAGAGCATGATAATATATTATGTTAATGAATAATGTTCATTGTCATCAAAAGATTCAAAACACTTACTGGTCTCAATATTATGAACTATAGCCCAAATCACAGGTAATTGTCTAATAAGACAGTTATTTATGATTCTATCCCAGAATATATCTTTTTAGGGATAGGTACTACATAAACAGCAAAAATGAAGAGTCAGTTAATATTCAATTTTAAACATGATTTCATTTCTCTCTAGATGGCTAAGGAGGAAGAGACGTGAGAGGCGAGAAGAGCAACTAGTTGCTAGAGAACGATCAAAACAGTTTAGGCAAGAAGCCAGAAGAGCAAAGCAAATAGAAAATATTCTGCATTCAATTTCTGAACCAAAGTCCCTTCGCTTTACAGATCAATACTGCTGAGATTTAGAAGCCCTGGACGCCTAGTGTGTTCCAGAATATATTGCATAGCTTGAGATTGCCTGTTGGAAGTGGTTTCTCTTCTGGAATGTTTTGAAGTCCTTCAATAATGGCTTAATTTTCTCCATCTTAGTAATTTTGCCCCATCTTAAACGTGGAATAATTATCTATTTGTGAATAGATCGGGATTGCCTTCTCAGTTCTATAAAACTTAAATAAAATAAATACTCCTCCTGTAAGTATGGTGTATTATTTTTTTTAAAGAATTAGTTTATCTCCTGACTTACCATTTTCACATCTGGCATTTGGTTAGAAATGCTACACCACCAAACAGCTGTATCAAACAAAAAAATGGCTGAATAATACTATGTCATAGCATTATCTGGAAGTCCCATTATAAATAATCCAAGGTATTTGGTGCGTTTTTGAAAAATTGCAAATTATACCACCAACCCCACCCCCACTGTAAAGAAACAGAGATTTACAAAGGAAATGTTTTTTTAAAGTGATGACAGTATATTTTTGCCTATTTACAAATTAAGAAAAGAGATACAAGAAGAGTAGTCCAACCACATTTAATAGCACCATTAAAACCTTTTCACATAATCCCTCAGGGATACTCATTCCAACTTTGTTAAAAAAAAACCATTCTGTAGAAAAGGTAAACTCAGAGGTACATCTCCAGTAGTTTGCATATAAATGTTGTTTCTACTCTTTGACATAAATGTTGTGCATTAGATTTAATCTCACCAAATCAGCTCCATCACTTAAGATCTTTAAAGTACAGTTTATACCTAAAGAAGCATTTTCAGTTTTCATTGAAATATGCATTTTAACCTGCCCATGTAACAGTTCTCTAATACTGGAAATTAACTGTAGAAAATACTTAAACACCCACCCTAATTCTAAAATAAAATAGTTCACATATAGAAATAAGCTGCATCTTTTCAAGGAAGAAAATATTTGAGGTTCATGGGATACTTCTAATATTCTTATGTGTTCCCTTAAAGAAGAAACATTGGTATGCAAATTTTATAATTCTTTGTACAGTTTGGAACATTTTTCTAATACATTCTTGGTTGGCATTGAACAATTGACAGTGCGTTACAAATTCAATCTGCCACAAAGAAGAATTTGACAGCAGAACATTAAAGTCCTGAAAGCTTTATGAAAGACATAATTCCAGCACAAAATCCAATCCTCATTAGATAAAAGTACAGAAAATAAAAGTGCACAAAGATCGTATGCTTTTATCAGAATCCGAAACCATTGCTACCAAATAGATTTTTTTAAAGAACAAGTAATTCTCCCTTGCAGTGATCACAACAGTTGAAAGTTATGTTCTCATATCTAGTGTAGGGATGAAACCGTCCAATATTTTTCTTTGGGGAAAGAAAAGATGCTGTTGAAGGCTCAGAAAAAGAAAGTTCTGATACTTCTGTACATTTGCCAGAATCCAGCATTCTTAATACCTGGAAAATAGTAACAGCAATGAATCACTGTGGTTTCTTTTGGTAAAAATATTTAAAACGTATTTAAAACAATCTGAAATATTCTAGATAAAGGGGTATCTCACTTTTTAAAGTTAGAAAGTTCAATTCCCATGCAAGAGAAAGGCCTCTCTTGTAATTTATAGTTCACTTTTTAGAGATAGAGTGGCATCTCTATAAGATTATTTTATTCTCTACAGAATAAAGAGTTTGCTTCTTAAAGCTGTTTATTATCTTAAACATTAAAACCAGCAGCTTGAATTGTGACCAGAACACAACGTATTATCTATCGGTATCACGTAGCTGCCACAATTTACACCAATTGAACTTTGCACAAATTCTTCAAGGTTGATCTGTATTAACTGAACAATAACGCAGGAGATGCAAAGATTATTATAATTCATATACAATTAGTTTGGAAATGATTGCATCTGACATAAAAGGCACAAAGTTGTATCTGGACAACAAGCAAGAATGCAAACTTGTCTGCCCAGCACAAGTCAAACAATAATTCTCAGTTCAGGTTTTCTATTACCCTCAGCTACTGCAATTTAAACTACATAGTTTAGATTATGTTCAAGGCAAAACTTCCTCAGGTATTTTTATCAGCAATCTATTATAGAAGTGGGCCATGACAGAGAGTTTGTACTTTGTCTGGCAAATGAACAGTAGAAAACTATACCGCCATGCAGTACAGTAGAATACTAATACTATATAGTAGAATGCGGAGGCTTATTAAGTCATAGCATTTGTTGTTATGCAATAAGAAGGTACTGCTTCACGTTAATAGAAAGTAAACTTGAAAATTTTTAATGCACAACAGTAACAGAGTTGGAAGGGACCTTGGAGGTCATCTAGTCCAACCCCCCTGCTCACACAGGAGACCTATACTAGGGATTCGAACCGCCAAGCTTTCTGATCGACAAGCTCACCGTCTTAGCCACTGAGCCACCTAGGGAGCCAGAATAGCAGGAGCCTTGGTGGCGCAGCGGACTAAACTGCTGTTAAAGTAGCACTTAGCTGCCAGCTGCCTGCAATTACTGCGAGTTCAATTCTCACCAGGCTCAAGGTTGACTCAGCCTTCCATCCTTTCGAGGTAGGTAAAATGAGGACCCGGTTTGTGGGGGCAATAAGCTGACTTTGTATAAAATAGAACACCGCTCGGGGGGGGGGGGGCCCAAAAAGCCCTACTAAGCAGGTATACAGAAAAGTATGAAGGCTATTGCTTAATGCATTGTAAGCCACCCTGAGTCTCCGGAGAAGGGTGGCATTTAAATCGAACTAATAAATAAGTAAGTAAGTAAGTAAGTAAGTAAGTAAGTAAGTAAGTAAGTAAAATAGTTTTTACCATTTCAGCCATTTTCTCAGCAGGGGTAGTGCAAAGTTCTGTGGCTGAAGAGCCATTTTTTGGACTGTTAGCAATACTAGAGTTTCCAAGTAGATGTGAAGTTACTGCTCTAGCAAGCTTATGATTTACAGCAGCTAATTCCACCGTACTATGAGGATGTGCACTAGGGTAGTATGTCTGCTGCCTTCCCCACTGTAGAGAAACCAGGAGCTCCTCTAATAATCTGCAATGGAAATAAATCAGTTTCAATTACAAATGTTTTAGACCATGAGAAAATTTGGTGGACTACAGGATAAACAGTCAAGGAGGAGGAGGGATTTTAAAAAAAGGTTATTAAATTATCCAAGAGCAAAAATTGCTATCTATAGTTTTGCTACTGTTGCAAAGAAACAGACTATGTAGCTTCTGGTTAAGATTTTGGATGGGAAAATTAGTATAAAGTTAAATTATGGTCCTTGTATAACAGGAGAGACCCCAACAGGAAGGGCAGAAAACTACAGACCAACTGTGGATTACTTTCAAAAGAGGTAAAAATCATTTGGGGGGGGGGGGAGATTTCCTCTTGCATGGTAGCCCTGCAGCCCACATCAGGCATATGGGACAAAAATTTCACCCAGAGCTATTACCATTTTCAAATTTTGTTAGAATGAAGTTTCTTACTTGTGGATAATTCTGAGAACAAAATGTAAGAAAAACAGACTATAGAACAAAAATTTAAACTATGCAAGCACCTAATAACTAGGGATGATAGAGCTTTGTTGTCACAGAGAATGGGTTTTTCTATGTACTGTATAGTCTATTCTACTAAATACATTTTGGGGCAATGACACTGCTTTCAATTCTTCCTGTATACATCTGTCATTCTCTCTATATAATGCACATATACAAACAATATGCACCCATGTATATACACTACTAAAACTCTTTGTGTTTGTTTTTCTATTTGTACCTTCAATTGGGCAAAACGATGCATCATAACACAACAGCTTTTGAATCAAGGTAATTCATATGGCCTAAGTTACAAAATCCAGAAGCCATTATTCTAGTGGTATTGAAATTTGGAAAAGTTGTGGCTATTTCAATGCTGCTGCACTGCCACACCACTCTCCTGTTCTACCAATCATAGTCACATGACTGTCATTTCCAGTGTTCCCTGTCAGCTTCCACAAGCAAAATCAGCAAGGCAGGCAGGTAAGAAGAGTGGCAATGGTTGGGAGGCGCAGCAGGTCATGGTGTGTGTGTGTGAGAAGGCACAGAGGTATGCAGGTTGCCCTGGGATGGCATGAGCACAGAGGGTCTGTGGGAGGGTGCACAAGTGGGGGAGACTTGCCTGAGCACTTTGCAATGCTCCCCACTGACTTTCTCTCTGCAAGCTTCCCAAAAACAAAGTTAGTGGGAAAGACAGAAGGAAATTGGAAATCATTCTTGCTCCCAAAAATAATGACACAACTGAAACAATGACACAACTGAAACAATGACACAACTGAAAATGATGACACGTCTGGAGCAATGACTCAATGAATCATGGATTGTCAACCGAGAACAGCTTTACATACATACGATCATTCTGATTCAAGTATTTTCTAATTGCATATTACTGTTTTCACTATTCAAAGTGTTTTAGACATTTATAATATTTGCCTGCATTTTACCCATAGAAATTTGATTATATAGAATTTTAGTTCAGTCTATGGAATTAGAAGTAAATCTTTGAATAAAGGAGATTATAATTAAGATTTATGCAACAATAAACATATGGGTGTAAGACTATTATTTCTAAATATCAATAATCCAGAGCATCTACATAAAATGGCAAACTGGGATTTAAAGCAATGTCTTTCAGAGATTTAAAAAATATATATATTCCTACTTTTGTGCAGCAATCATTTCTTGGCGAAACTGATCCCGTTCATTTAACAGATCCTGAATTGCACTGTGTGCATCTCTGGCCTGACGCTGGAGAACTGCTCTGGAGTTAGTCAACTCATCAGACATGACTCTGTAGAACAAATTTCAGATATAACCTAGTTAAAGTTGATTCAACTAATTAACACTGTGTTCCTATTCTACATTAGCAGTTAATTCAACGGTTGCGTTTTCATGCTGCAACCTAAACAGATTATGTACATAATTTGGAATAAAGGGATAATACATCTTGAACAAATAAATGTGGTATGAGGTACAACTTTCTTATGAACGTCATCCCAGTTTTCCCCAGAAGTACTATTATAATATTACAACGGAAATAAACCTGTAAAATATATTACGCTGAAGGATGGCATTCTAGGACCATGGAGTGAGCTTGTTTGCTAAATTGAGATTTGAATTCTTACTTTAGACCAGTTCAGACATGGTATCAGTTACATCATGGTAGCTTTCCCAATTCCCAATCATATTAATATCAAGTTTAGGAATGTATAAAACATCAATTAAGTGAATCGATAATGTTTGTCAGACAAGTTTCTAAAAGCTAAGTAGATTTATAAAGGTTTTTTTAAAAAGCATATACTCTGAAATTTTCATTTGGTATGTTTTAGTTGGCATACAAATATTCATAATTATCAAAATTATCAAAATTTATTAAAGTGTTTATTAAACATTATTACAAACTATAAAAGGTTTAAGAAAATGAAGTATTTTAAGCCTCAGGCAAAGTATCAGTTTACAGTCGCCATGAATTATCTGCTCTAAAACCTATTAGTGGAGTAAGCTGCAGAGATGCCCCGTTAAAAATATTAGAATATGGATATTTAAGAGTAATTTGGCTCCAAGATCTACACAGTTTTGTATATCAGAGTGAGTAACTTAAATTGGAATCAGAAAATTACTCAAGTTTGCATAGCTGCTTTACGAAAGGCGTGTTGTGACACCTCCTAGAAGCACCAATCATGTTGCCTCAGTCTGGATCAATTGTCATTGTTTTCAAGAGGCACTCCATAAATAGCAATGTGTAGTAGTAATCCAGCCTCAGGGTTACCAAACCATATATTACCAATGTCAGTTCTCTCTCCTCCAGGAATACCCAACTGGTTTATCCGCCAAGGCTGATGAAAGGTTAGCCTGCTACTGATGTGTATCTTAGGTTAAAAGCAGTCGCAAGCTGGAAACCTGATCTTTAAGGGAAGCATGACCCCAGACCAATCATGTCTGTTAAACCTTAAAGCTTGGTAACTTCAATCAACAACAACTCTGATAGAGATAGAGAAATGGTACTTATGTGTCTATGGTTGCTTAGGTAGATGTACATTTATTTATTAAGACATCCTTTAAAAAGCAGCATTATTAACAGTACCTGCTTGCTAGGAATTTGCTTCGCCAAACATCACATTGTATAGACATCCGTTCTAACTGCTCGGACAGCTGAGACACATTTCGCCCAAGGGCTTCATTTTCAAGAATCAGTTGATTTTTTTCACGGGCCATACGCTCAAAATGATATTGCAAGTCATTTCCAACAGAAGCAACAAGTAACTTTTTCAACTCCCGGTTGACCTAAGATAGGGAAATGAATTCAACATGCATGGAGTTGATTAACCTATTGCAGTTGAAGAACTGGATTGTTTTGTGTTGCTAGATAGGTGTAGTAGTTAATTACAGCATATATTGAAAGTTGACTGCTGTGCATTTCAAAATATGATGGACCTCAAACAAAGCTTGTTACTGTTTGTATTATTGTAGAGTGGCTGCATAAACAACACCACATTTACTTATGTTTTAAGAAGGAAAAAGAAAAAGACAGGGTTTTATAAACAGCTGAAAATAAGTTAATGTGCTCTTAGCTTTCGTAATCTAAGACCAGTAACTTTTTATCCCATAGTAGCTTTCAAGAAGCTCCTTCAAAACTCCAAATTGTAAAGTTGGCTTTTTCCAAGGGATAGGGAGCTTACAGCCTTATGAAATAATGGTATATTCAAACCCAGCAGCTACATACTTTATCAATTTTCAGGTGGAGAGTATAGTTCTCTGTTTATTTATACAATTATGGTTTATATACATATTTAGAGACTGCCGTTCTCCTTTATAGGGAGATTCTGAGCCACTTTATACTGAATACTTTTATAGTCATTGCTCAGAATAATCCAATGATGCAGACTACAATCCTTAAAGGCCTTATGAAATAATCACTGAGTGCAATTTTAATTTAATTCTGAATGAAAATGAATAGAGAATAACCAAAACTATGAAAAAACCCCCCTGAGTATAAACTATTATATGGGGTTGAAGCTGCATTGTTATCCCGGAATAATTATTTCTATACACTGCAGTTATTTCTTCCAAACAAATGGTATAAAGTAGTCTTTAAAAGTAATTCAGTCAAGTCTATTTTCCTACCTCCGTTTGCACATGGAGTTGATTGGAAAGGCCTTCCTTATCCTGTAAGAGTCTCTTTTCCGAATTTTTAAGCTTCCCTATTTCACTTCTTAGCTCCAGCAGTTCTTTCTTAGTATCTGATGAAATCCCATCGGACAGACTGAGGGGCTCTTTTTGAGGACCTGGGGATTTAGATCCTTTAGCATTTTTAGCAGGCACCACATGGTTTATCGAAGCTTTAGGAACCACTATTCGTACAGCTTCAATTTCCACAGCCTTGTCACCATAAATTTTCCCCAGCTGAAGAACTCCAGGACTCAGTGATGGAAGAAGTTTCTTGTGTGGGCTTTGATGGACATGGCTGGTTGTGTTGGGGATTACTTCAACAGATTTTGAAGGCTGCTCTTGTTCCATGCCATCACCAGGTCCACGAATGGGTGAGGTTATGTATTCACCTTCAGATTGAGGCAGAAAATAGCATACAATATGTTTAAATCAGAAAACACAATTCATATAATCTAATATTATTAGGAAAGCCAGTTTGGTGTAGTGGATTAAGGCATTAGGCTAGAAACTGAGACCATGAATTATAGTCCCACGTTAGGCACAATACCAGCTAAGTGAACTTGGACTAGTCACTTTCTAACAAGCCTAAGAAGATGGCAATGGCACTTCTGAAAAATCTTGCCAAGAAAACTGAAGCGACTTGCAGTCTCAGAGAATTGGACATGACTGAATGACAGAAAAAAAAATTACAGATAGTTCTTGACTTACCACTGGTTGTTTAACAACTGTTTGAAGTTATAACGGCCTTGGAAATGGTACTCTATAGCCTGTAAAGCACTTCTGGTCATCATAAAATGTTGCACTGCTCCCCCAGTCATATGATCATGATCTGGGTGTTTGGGAGCTTGTTCACATTTATGACTAGTTTCCATATGTCCCACAATCACGTTCTCGCCATTTGCAATATGGTGGCAGAGAAGGTTGCCACCTTCTCTGTGGTACTGCCTGCCACACAGTTGAGATTCCCTCCCCAGCAGGTAGCTCTTTAAGAGTGAGAAGGCTGTCTGCTAAGGGGAAGGGAACTCCTCCAGTGGACTGCAGAAACTGAGCTCTGTTCTGAAAATATACTTTTACTTTTGCTATGCATCTGTTATTTTTCTACACATCAATGCTACAGTTCTGGTCTGCTCTGACGTTAGAGATGCAGAGGCTGAAAAGAAAATGTTTGTGATTTTGAATCAAAAAGCTGACTAAGAATGCAATTCTTTTCTCACATAGATAACTACTCCAATGGAACTTGGAATAACCAAGATATGCTTTTGCAGCCCTTCAAAAGAGTTCTCTTCCACGTATGGAGAGTGGAACTTCTCTAAAGTGCTATAGAAATGAAAGTCAGATCTCAAAGATCTGAACTCTATTTCTGCAGCCCTTCAAATAAATCCTGCTCCATGCACAGAGGGGGAGATGAATTTTTCTGGCAACTGCAGGTATGGAGCTGTGATATTCAAGATCTGAGCTCCATTACTCCACCCTGTGGAGCTCATCTTCCCTCTGTGTGTGGAAAAAGAACAGCTCTGGAGGGGAGATGAACTCCTCCAGTGGAGTGGAGAAACAGATCACAAAGATCACAGCTCCACTCTGCAGACCTCTGGAACAATTGCTTTCTATGCACGGAGAAGAACTGAACTTGGCAGGCAGCTCTTTTGCTCTCTTCCTTTAATAATCTGGGAGGCCACTTAACAATCCTAACTGGAAGTGCAGGGATGGCATTCGTTGAATGAAGCAGTCATGCTTAACAACTGCTTAACTCAACAACTGAGATTCTGGTCCAAATTCTGCTCCTAAATCAAGGACTACCCGTATTAGATTATATCCAAAGCTTGCCATTTCCTATAGCATGGAATGTTTGACAGCACTGTGTCAAAAAACCCCTCACTACATAACTTTGGAAGGCTCAGTCTCACATTCCATTTGAAACTCTTCTAGGCATATTAAGGAACTTAAGCTAAGGTAGTCTTTGGGTTACAATAGTACCTGGAATTTCCATTGCTAAGTGATAAAGCAAAATGTGAGACCATACTGCTTCGTGAAAGTAATCCTAGCAGTTGGGCTGTCCTCACTCTAGGATCACACAGGTCATTAACTGGGAAGAGGTTGGCATCCCAGCAAGCAGGTCATGGGGAGATGCTGTGAGACCCACTGATTTTGCTTATGGGAAGCCAGCAGGTAATGTCCTTGGAGTTCCAGTCATAACAGTGACTATGTGATCACAATCTGGGCATTTGGTGCCTGACTTGCGATTATATCCTTCCAGCGAGCTACAGTCACATGATCACAATTTCTGACATTACCAAGGACCACTCATAAACCCCTCTCGGTGAATACGTTTGTAACTTTGAATGGTTGCTGAATGAATGGCCGAAACTGAGGCCTACCCGTAAAAGAAAGTTAACTGCAGATTTAGATGTAATACTAATTGAAATGTTGATGGAGATTCTCAGTCATCTAGGTCATGGTTGTCCCAAAGATGCTTTTTCAAGAGGCAACTGGGCTTTCTGGTTTTTCTTTGAAGACGTTTCACTTCTCTTCTCTTCCAAGAAGCTTCTTCAGTTCAGAGCTGAAGCTTCTTGGATAAGCCCAGAGCTTTTCATAGTACTATGAAAAAGCATGGAAGAGTTTCTGGTTTGCTAAATAACTGGTATTCAGTTTCTTCCACAAAAGCTCTTATCTATTTTTAAAATTCGACATATATTAAAAAAACCTTTGATTTGTAAATATCTTCAGAATATATCTCCAAAATCAATATTTAATTCCTAAGAAAGATGAATACTTACTATTTTCTGCATTATTTAGAGCTGCCATTTTATTGACAGGATTGCATACAAGAAAAAACTGTTAAAGCCTAAAAGAAATAAACAAACAACAAAAATGTTATGGCTGTCAGTTCCGTTAAACAGAATATAGAGTTATTAGTACAGAACATATTGCAACATACTGATTCAACTTCAAAATGCAGTTTCTCACAAAAATAGTAGAAAATGTTCAAGCCCCCATGTATTTGGAAGTGCCTGGATGGATATGCATCCTATTTGGGATGGTTGATCATTATTTAAAGTATTGCAAAAATATTTTCATGATGCTTTATTATTTTTTTTAAAAGCTGCAGATCTTAGTCTAATAAAAACAGCTAATACATTAAAACTCTGAAAGACAAAAAGAGGTACTATTTCATTTCAGCAAATGCTGAAAAAAATGTTTATGATTTTGAAACAGGAAGTTGACTAAGAACGTTTTTCTTTTCTCATGTAGGCAATATTGGAACTTGGTCCCTGAATAACCAAGATATGTTTAAGATATCTTGACCCTCAGAATAAAATCAATCACTCATACAATTTTAAGACCTATCTCAAGCATAAGGCAAAATGAAGTGATTACGGCAGGTAGCAGTTTTGGGGATTTGTGAATAGATAGAAAATCAATAGTTATTTACTTTACAAACTGGAAACAGAGAAATGCTAATGAGATTTGGATGTGGACACATCAGGCAGCAAATCTCTCTGCTCAGCTGTAACAGGTTCAAACAAGTCTTTCCCCCTAAAAAACTGAGGCATAAACATTATTTTAAACCATCATTAATATTTAACAAATTCCATACCATCATGGAACAAGTATGTGCACCAAGAAGGCAGAAATAAAAATACACTATACACCACACAAATCAAGAGGCAAAACTATCTTTCTTACTTATTGACAGAGTTTACCCTACACATTGATTTGTCACATGACATGTGAACTTTGGTTCAGTATGTGGGAACCCTAGTATTTTGGATTGTAAACTAGTTTGCATAAATCCAAATTAGGGTACTAGGTTTGGCTACATTAATTCAGACAACTTCTGAAGGGCAAAAAAGGTTTATACTTTTTCATAGCTCTTTGTAGCTATGGAACTCCCAGGAGCTGCCTAGGAGTTGTCATTTTGGCATTAGGCCTCAGATGGGGTGGTGGAAGCCAGAGGAGGGCAGGGGGTGCTGTACACAGGTGCATGCGATGGAGTGCAAGCAGACAGGGGATGATGTTACTGGGACAATTTCCAACCTTCCCTATTGGCTACCCCATTAACTTTGCTTGTGTGAAGGTGCCAGAGAAAGTCACAGATGGCAATGTTGTACTCATGAGCCAGGCCCCTAAGCACCTGGATCACAATCACATGATCACAGAGATATCAGGATAGCTGGAACTTGGAAGACTGGTTGTTTAAGTCCTTTTTTTCCAGTGCCTCAGTAACTCTGAATGACTGCTGAACAAGTGGACATGAGCCACATCTACCCATAGCTTGCCTTGGTAGTTGCCTAAACCTACCACATATAGACTGCAAAACTCACATTCACTATACATTGATGACGTTACCTAGTTGGGTACTGAAACATCTGCAAGCAAACAACCAAGTTCAGACAATAGTATCAAGAATGCCAGTCTTCAACCCTGAGCTATAAAAAAATCATATTTTCACTCTCCAATATGGTATACAACATGTTATAGCACTGAGGCTGAGAGATGATTCCCCTAAAAGCTAGACTGGCCTCTCTGAAGATGCTGCTGGCTGAAACGGACTTCTTCCAGATGTTTTGGGCAGGTAGTTTGATTGGTAGTTATTTTCCCCTTTCTTTTGCAGTTTCTATGGTGGAGTTAATTGTTCCGTGTTTTTATATTTTATCATGGGCAAGTAAAAAAAAACAAACTTCCCATACAACTTTATGGATGTTTTTTGCTGTAAACTGCCATGACATTTGGCAGCACACAACACTCACAAACCATGCAAATAAATCAATAAACCCAGTCGTGGCAGACATTTGATTTTCATTAACTACCGGAAAACCTTTCTTCCCAAGTCTGCTCTCCTATTTAATTTAATGAGCCCTTCAACTTCACATCAAATCAACGCTGACGATTCTGGGAGTTGAAGTCCACCCATCTTCAAGCTACCAAGGTTGAGAAACACTGGTCTAAAGTGAAAAACTAACCAGCTGTCGGATTTCCTTCTCCAGTCCTCCCAGCTTCTTCTCATCGCTGGTTCTTTCTTTCTCCTTTTGGGAAGGACTAACTTCCGATCGACTCCCTTCCGTCCGTAGAGGTATAATAGTAGATTCGCCCAAATCTTGCAACTTCTGACCTCAATTTCGACTTTTCCCCCCCAAGCCTTAGTTTATTTATTTATTTATTTATTTCATGTATTTATATGCCGCCGTTCTCCCGAAAGACTCAGGGCCGCGTACACAAGTTAAAAACATGCAACAATAAAACCCCCTTTTAAAATCAAATTAAATAATGATAAAACCAAGAATCATAGTCAGCCCATTTGCTTGAACAGCCAAGTCTTCAGGTCACGAGAGAAGGAGTTTGAGAGACTAACCAATCGAATCACCGGCAAATGTTTCAGACTAGAAAATCATACGACTCTTTCATTTTCTGTTTGCCCACAGCAGTGTTTTTCGTCATCCTTAGGGCTGTAACTTTAAAGAGGATAACGGGAGTGCAACCAGCTTCTTTTTTTCATCTCCATTTTAGTAAATATTCCAGGATTAATGTATGTTTAGCCCAGGGGTCTCCAACCTTGGCTACTTTAAGACTTGTGGACTTCAACTCCCAGAATTCTTCAGCCAGCAAAGCAAAGCAAAGCTGGCTGAGGAATTCTGGGAGTTGAAGTCCACAAGTCTTAAAGTGGCCAAGGTTGGAGACCCCTGGTTTAACCACAGGCCTCCTTAGAATCTATAATAAAGTCTATTAGCGGTTGGCGTCTGCGGCAGAACTAAAAAAAAAAGCACCACTGTTGACTTGAAAGTTCATGAACGCTGTGACCTCTACTTTCCTATCTCTACCTTCTTGTACAGAAAAGTAATCATGACGTACCCTTAGCCACATTCATCCTCGCGCAGGCCCGCGGGAATTTCCGGTCTCTTTTTTTTCCAGTGACAAAACTCCAGGCCCTTTTTATTCTAACACAGGAATGCCGTCACGAGAGTGAATGATACTACTCCCAACCAATAGGAATTCAGGGCGGCTTGGTGGTGGTTTTTTTTTTTTTAAACCGGACGTTTAAGCCGCAGGACAAGAGAAGGCGTGGCCTCGGTTGCTAAGAAGCGGCTTGGTGGGGATATCGTGTGTCACTAGTCGCTAGTTTTTTTTTTCCTCCAGCTTTGCGAGCGCTCCAACGGTGAGGTGGCGAGCGCGGTCGGGAAGGCGGAGGTGGCTGGACCATGGTGAGTGGAGGTGGGCTGTGCGCGCTGGGGAAGGAGATCTCCGGCGGGGAAGAGACTCCCGTGATGCCGGAGCATAAAAAGCCGCTTAGGGGTGGGAGGCAACGACCCCTGCGAAGCATCCCCATGAAAAGAAACGTTGGCACTTGAGCTGATAACATGTCCTCTTCTACCAATAAAAGAATATTGTGTAGCTCAGGGTTGAAATGAGGGGTCCTTGGTGCTCTCTGAGCTTACTTGTTTTCTTGCAGCAGACGTTTCATTACCCAAACTAGGTAACATCATCAGTGCTTGTATGTCCTGTGTAGCTCAATGACAGAATAGAATAGAATAGAATAGAATAGAATAGAATAGAATAGAATAGAATAGAATAGAATAGAA
>WNWU01000016.1:12266502-12287302 GCA_012654045.1 Ptyas mucosa
GGTAGAACAGAACAGAACAGAACAGAATAGAAATTGGAGTGGAGTGGGGTAGACTAGACTAGACTAGACTAGACATGAAATTGGAGTGGGGTGGGGTGGGGTGGGGTGGGGTAGGGTAGAATAGAATAGAATAGAATAGAAATTGGAGAGGGGTAGGGTAGGGTAGAATAGGGTAGAATAGAGTAGAATAGAATAGAAATTGGAGAGGAGTGGAGTGGGGTAGGGTAGGGTAGGGTAGAACAGAACAGAACAGAATAGAAATTGGAATGGAGTGGGGTAGACTAGACTAGACTAGACTAGACATGAAATTGGAATGGAGTGGGGTGGGGTGGGGTGGGGTAGAATAGAATAGAATAGAATAGAATAGAATAGAATAGAATAGAATAGAATAGAATAGAATAGAATTCTTTTATTGGCCAAGTGTGATTGGACACACAAGGAATTTGTCTTTGGTGTATATGCTCTCAGTGTACATAGGTTTATTAAGGTTTGTTAAGGTTTTGTTTATTAAGGTTTTGTTGATAGTACAGTGACCATGTTTTCTTGGAAAAAAAAATAAAGGGCAAATCTAAAATGGGGCAAATCTGAGATAAGGAGGAAAAAAAATGTTACAACTTCGCTTTGCAAAGGAAAATTCAAAAGGAAAATAAATCCAAAGAATAATTTTCTGAAATATTGCAAAGAATGGTCTTTTGTATTGGGAAAAATGAACAATTATTTATGTAATGAGACTGCAGTTATAATCCATCTTTCTTCAAAGAAGCCATACGTAGCACCTATAGTTTTACATATTTTATTTTTACTGTAACCTTGAGAGGTAGGCTGGGCTTAGAAAGTAGTAGGCTACAACCATTCAGTGTTATTTATAGTTAAATGATGTTTCAAGTTAACTCATTCTGCTCTTAATTTGATATGTTTTCCATCCTTTTCACTATATCAACTCTTGCCAGCATGCCCAGTAATCAAGGAAGACCAGAGTTTCTTAGATAAATGTGTGAAAAAACTTGGGATGACTTGTTATAGTTACTAAACTGTTACAGATTATCTTCATGGTATCCTAATGAGCCAAGGTTTTATTTAGATTTAGAAAAATGATGCCTGCTAGCTTGGAGAAATATGAAGTCCCTTCCATGCAGGAAGGTGAAGGCAAGATGGAAAAAAAGCAGTAAAGAATTAAGAATTCAGGCTGGTGTTGGGTGAAACTTATGCTCTGGTTTACACAGCATGTTAAGTCATTATGTGGTTTGTATAGTTTAGGCATAATGTATTGGGCAAACCCAATTTTGGAGTGATTTTATCTCAGTGAGTAAATTCAGGTTGTATGGCCTGTTCCTGTTCTTTGTAGATTTGCTAGACATTGTAGTATTTTACATGCAGCCATAGAAGCAAAGGCCTATAAAGCATGTCTCAGAAATTGCAGTTGTGAAGCAGAAATTATAGATGTAAACCCATACAACTGTAAAACCAGTGATTTATTTATGAATACAGTAAGCAGAATTTGAATCTAGCTAATTAAGATTCTGTTTGACTGCAATTTTATGCATATTAATACATTTAGAACAATTATGTTGAATACAGTGGGATTTAAATTTGCTATGCATAAATAGAGCAACATACATTTTCCCCAGTACTCCTGCTAATTATCTTTTACTTAATTTTTCTCAGCTGCTTTGTATGTATTTACTTAAGCTTCCATAGTTCTACTTTAATTGGTTCTATAATCTTTTGTGCCAAACTCCTTTTTTCTTGGAATCCTTTCTTGGCCCAACATGATAACAATGTATTTTTTTTTCTCTTTCACCTGTTTTACCTAAAATCTTTAAAACATTTTTCTTACTGCAGTAATAACTCTGGCTAAAATCCCCAACATTGCAACATTTGTAGAAAAAATAGTAGGGAAAAGTAAGCCTTTCACTTTGTTTAAAAAGAAAAGATTTCAAAGAAGATGTGTGAGTCAGCCCAAAACCAAAAAAACCCCCTTTCTGTAGGTAGGTAAGTATTACCGGTATAATGATACGAGCTCCTGCAAAGTTTGTTTCTATGAAAAAATGCATTTGAACCTGAATTATAATTATATAATAGATAACGTATAAAACAAGCAGAAAAAGCAATATGAAAAAGACAAACATTTTATCTCATGCTAAATATGTCCTTTAAAGTTTTATAGAAATGTTGAATTCCTGAACTTTTTATGGAATTTGAATCTAGTCAGAAGCTGAGAAGAATACCTAAACACACAGTATTCTGCTTCTAATCCCATAATATCCATCCTTGCAGTTTTATGCCTAGTGCAGGGATCTGCACCTTAAACACTCAAAGAGCCATTTGGACCAGTTTCCCACAGAAAAGAAAACACTGGGAGCCACAAAACTATTCCTGTGCCTGACTATTTCTTGAGCGGCCACAAAACTAGCATATGTAGTTGAATTAAATGTTCTGTTTTCTTTTGAAATTTTTCTTTTCTTGGATTTATCCATGGTTGGCCTATCGGGGGTTGAAAAGCTCAATAAACCTGCGTGACGGCGGGTGTTGCACATTGGCGGTTGTGACGCATATTTTGAGTGACAGGGAGCAGAGGGGTGAAAGAGCCACATGCCGCTCCAGAGCTGCAGGTTGCTGACCCCTGGCCTAGTGTAAACTATTGTTATGGATGGGATAGTTTACTATATGTATGCCAAAAACCTAGGCATGTAATGCTATATTGTACTCTGTTACTGTACATACAAAATTGTCCTTTTTTGCTACATTGTGGAATCTTTTCTTCCACTAGAGATGAAGTTAGCCTCCTTACTCCTGAGTTTTTGAATCATATTTAATGATTTTAGATGATTGTTTTACATAACACTGTTATATTGGATTTCTATATGTATACCACAGTCACTTTTCATAAGATGGACAGCCATATACATTTGATTGATCAATAAATAGTTGTAATCTGAATGCATCTGTAAAAATTTAGGAACCTAAGAATGCAAAAAGGGCAACAAAAGCTTAGGAGATGAATGTATATTCCTAGCTTCTTAACAAACAATTCTTGAGTTCTTATGTTTGACCTGAATATACAAGCATAGCTTTGTGCATTGTTTCCAATTCCCGTACTACCAGTAATCATAAGAGGTTCCATGTTTTCTTCTGTGTAGTAATTTTCCTGCCCAGGTTATATGCATTATTGTTGCCTGTATATGTGTGTGTTTCTGAACTGTGATCAGGGCAGATTCTTGTGTATTTGCTTCATGTATTTGTATTTGACTTACCGAGAAGGGAAGACATGTATTTTCTCTGTGTAAGTTAGCCCCATGACAGTTGCTTTCAGTTAAGAAAACTGATTTCCAAGAGTTGCATTCTTTAAATTGATTGAAAGGAACATGCTTAGGTTACAGCATCTTAAAAACTGGGTATGTCACAGGTGTCAAACTCAATCGCACCATGTGACATATCGTGACATATCACAACAATTTTTGCCTTTGTGGAGCCGGAGTGGGCATGGCCTGCGCATAACAATTCCAGCCCGCGGGGGCTGCCTGTTTGACAGGCCTGCTTTTAGGTCTTCAACTTTCAGTAAATGCAGGTCCTCTTTGTTTCTTCTGATCCTTTTTTAAACTGCTTGATGCAAAGGAGAAGTTGCTGCCTGTTTATCTGACCCAGATGAATACAGATATTCTGACCAATATTTTGCAAACTGCCATTCCTCATTTCAGCAAATTGCAGTATATTTCTGCTCTCCCTTGGTGCATCTGTACATTTTTATCTCTTGTATGCATAACGTAGCACAGGGTTGCTGCATCATGGCACAGGTTTTAGAATAGGAGTGTCAGTAATATTTCATGCTGTCATTAGGATATATTGAGGGATTTCCCTCCCTCCCTCCCTCCCTGTTGGAAGGAATAAAAGCTAAGGAAACCATGTAACATGGAATTCTTTGCAACCCTTTAAAAGTAGCTCTGCTTTGGACAACATAATGGGGAAGTAAAGGCGCTTACAATGAAAAAGTTGATTATGGTGTGAACTTCTGACCATCTGCAAAAATAAAAATTATTTATTTTACTGGCTTTTCAATGTTGGAAAACATGATTCAGTTTGCAAACAATTATCTTGGTAATGAAACTGATGAACAGAGTCCTGCATCACTTTATATAGTTTCTTTCCAACATTCCATTGAGTTGATTTTTAAAAAACGAGATTATTTATTTACTCAATTTACCACCCAACTCCAGTGTGTCTAGGTAGCAATAAAGCCAAACAGGTAGAAAGTATAGGAAATGAATTAAAAAGAAAAGGAAATAAAGAACAAGATGTCAGGATCAGCTAACAAAACCCACACTGATAAACATATTCAACAGGGACTCCTGCAAACCTACCACATGGCCTGGGAGAACAGCCATTTCTTTAAGGATTTTTGGAATGCACCAGAATGGAAGCCAAATGGATCTCTGGTGGTACCGCTTTCTAGAAGGCTGGCATGCTTCCTGAGTCTGATACTTGACACTGTTCAATTGAAAGGAACAGGCTGAACCAACCCTATTGGCTTTTGCCTGCTGGGCAGACATTACAGAAGATAGATATTCCCTCAGATAATATGGGTCTATGCCATGTATGTAGGCTTTATCATTCATGATCAGTTCTTTGAATTGCATTCAGCAGCATATTGTTAACCAGCGTAACTTACCAGGGATGCCCATTATTGCCCATGCTGATGCATTTTGAACCATTTGAAGTTTTCAGGTGGTCTTCAAAGTCAACTCTAGATAGAGCATGTTGCAACAGTTAAGCTATGAGATTAATAGGGCATGAATGATTGAAGGGCCTCCCAGATTAGGAAAGGACACAACTAGTACAGTGTAGTACAGTGGTTTAAAGCACCCTGTTATTAACATCTATTAACATCTGCTGCTTGCAATTACTGCAAGTTCGAATCCCACCAGGCTCAAGGTTGACTCAGCCTTCCATCCTTTCTAAGGTGGGTAAAATGAGGACCCAGATTGTGGGGGCAATAAGCTGACTTTGTATAAATATACAAAAAGTATGAAGGCTATTGCTTAACGCACTGTAAGCCGCCCTGAGTCTCCGGAGAAGGGCGGCATATAAATCAAATAAAAATAAAATAAAAATAAAATAAAATAAAATAAATAGTGCAACCAATAAGGTTGCTAGGCCTTCCTTTACATAGCTGCCACTGCTCATTGAACAGGAATTAAGAGTCTAGGACAGGGGTCTGCAACCTTAAACACTCAAAGAGCCATCTGGACCCGTTTCCCACAGAAAAGAAAACACGATGAGCCACAAAACCTGGGTCGGTGTGGCCAACTCGATGTCATTCATTTCCACCAGTCACATGACCCCGTAGCCACGCCTACCCAGCCGGTCATTAGGGCAGAGAACCAGTTGTTAAAAAGCACCGGGAACTACAAAACACTTTTGACATCTCTATGTCCCTCCCTCCCTCCTTCTCTCCCTCCCTCCCTCCCTTTGTATCTCTCTGTCTCTGTCCTGGCTGCTTCTCCATCCCCCGCTGTCGCCCTTACCTTCTTAGACTAGGCGAGGAGTGACTGGGGGGGAAGGCGAGGGGTGGGGCCAGCCAGTTGTGGGATCACACGACAGGGACCCACAGCAGAGGGCCCAAAGAGCCGCAGATTGCTGACACCCGGTCTAGGAGGATTAGTTTAAAATTAGGTAAGAAAGCTTGCAGTTGTCTTTTTCTGGCAGTGTCAGAGAATAGGATGGGGAGAATAAATTATATAACAGAAGTATGTAATTTATTTATTTATATTCTGCCTTTATTGGTTTTTTTTTTAAATAACTCAAGGCAATGAACATATTCAGCACATCTTCCTCCTATTTTCCCCATAACAACAATCCTGTGAGTTAAATTAGGCTGAGAGAGAGTGACTGGCCCAAGGTCACCCAGCTGACTTTCATGGCTGAGGCAGGACTAGAGCTCCCAGTCTCCCGGTTTCTAGGCTGGTGCCTTAACCATTTCTAGACCAAGCTGGCTCTAATAGTACTAAAATGTCATTTATACAACAGGCAAATTATGCTTTGCTTTTATCTGCCCCAAGTCAGTAGTCACAGATGATGAAATTGGAATCCAACAACATTTGGGGGCAAGGGGGCTGCACTGATTCTGCCTGAATGTGGGTAGGCCTCACTGAATTATTGATTCTATACTGGTCTGTATATAAAAACTAGGAACAGGAGCTCCCCCCTTTTTTTGTGTACATGCAATGACTCTTACACCAACTCTAATCTGTTTCTGAGTTCCACAGAGACTTTCCAGGGCTCCCTACACTGAGACATTTGACTGCTGCTACTGTAAAAATAAAGCTTCCAACCTTGTCTATACAAGGTTGCATTGCCCTGGAGGCCCATATGGAACAGCTGTTTTGTTATCTAGGCTTTAACTGCCAACTGAGTGGCGCAGTAGACTAAGGCACTTAACATTCAGCTGCCTGCAATTACTGGAAGTTCTAATCTCACCAGGCTCAAGGTTGACTCAGCCTTCCATCCTTTCTAAGGTAGGTAAAATGAGGACCCAGATTGTGGGGGCAATAAGCTGACTTTGTATAAATATACAAAAGTATGAAGGTTATTGCTTAACGCATTGTAAGCTGCCCTGAGTCTCCGGAGAAGGGCGGCATATAAATCATTTTTTTTAAAAAAAACACCTCTTCTTTGCAAGATTAATGGAATGGTAGTGCAGTAGGAATGGGAAGGGCTATCCCTTGAGGCAGGAGAAATTGGACTCCTAGGAATTCTCAGTTAGGATCTGTGGGAGTGGGTATGTAGGTCTTTTGGATGGGAAGTGCTGTTCATTAGAGGAATGTCACTAGATGGCAAGGTTGTTCCTCCTTCCACTGCTTTGCCAGGGGACAAAGTCTGCATAGTTCCTTGTTAAGAGAAAGAGAGGGAGGGAGGGAGGGAGGGAGGGAGGGAGGGAGGGAGAGAGAGAGAGAGAGAGAGAGAGAGAGAGCGAGAGAGAGAGCGGGGGGGGAAGAGACTTGTTCGTTGCCAGTTTAATCAAACTCTCCTTGTGCCACTTGAGCATGCCTCCCTCTCTGTTCTTTACGTGGCAGGCTCCTGAGCTAGCCTTCTACAGATCACTACCAGACAGTGTTCATTTTCTGCCTGGATGAGCAAAGATAATGGCAGCCCTGTCGGAGTGCAGTGTGCCAGTCCATCAGTTTTATTCACACAGATTCATTATATTTGTGGGTCACAGCCTTTCAGCATTTGAAATCACCTGTTATAAAGTATTGCTAGCTGACTACCTTAAAGCTAGTCTCTTATTTCATTTTGGGTTTTGTGACCTTTGTTTAAACTCAAATAAATAATTATATGAAAGTGGTAATGAACATCCTTCCAATTTTCTTTCTTTTTTTTGAGAGAGTTATTTTTCAGTACAGTTTTTAAATTATAAACTATTTACCGTATATACTCGTGTATAAGCCGACCCGCATATAAGCCGACCCCCCCCAATTTTACCCCCCCAAAACTGGGAAAACTTGTTGACTCGCGTATAAGCCAGGGGTGGAAAATGCAGCGGCTACTGGTAAATTTCAAAATAAAAAAAGATTGGTCAAAAGTGCGAGGACCTGTCAGAAATCACTTTTTTCAGTCCTCTGGGTAGTCCTTTTGTGCATATGGACTACTCAGAGGGCTGAAAAAGTAATTTTTGACTGGTCCTCGCACTTGTGACCAGTCCTTGAACTTACGACTGTCCTCACATTTTACGTTTTTGCCCTATCTTGTCACCATGGTGAAGAGAAGCAGTTGTGAAATGAGTGGCATGGTTTTAAGAATGCTGCACGGGCATAAATGTGAGGATGGTCATAAGTGTGAGGACCAGTCAGAAGTTTGAGGACTGGTCACAAGTGTGAGGACCAGTCAAAAATAACTTTTTCAGCCCTCTGAGTAGTCCATGTGCACAAAAGGACTACTCAAAGGGCTGAAAAAAGTGATTTCTGACAGATCCTCGCACTTTTGACCGGTCTTCGCACTTATGACTGGTCATCATTTATGCCCATTGTAGCATTCTTAAAAACGGTGTCACTCATTTCACAACTGCTTCTCTTCACCATGGTGACAAGATAGGGCCAAAACGTGAGGACAGTCGTAAGTTCAAGGACTGGTCACAAGTGCAAGGACCAGTCAAAAATAACTTTTTGAGCCCTCTGAGTAGTCCATGTGCATAAAAGGAGAGGGAGGAAGAGAGGAGGAGAAGAAGAAAGGAAGAGGAAGTAGGGAGGAGAAGGAGGGGGGGGGAAGAGAAAGTAAGAAGGAAAGGAAAGAGGTGGTAGGTTTGAGGAGAAAGATTGCTGTACAATAAAAAAGATGAAAGGGAAGAAAACCAACCCCAAACACATATAAAGATATTAAGATAAAGAATGAATTGTTAAACTTTAAAGAATAAAAGAGAACAAATATGAATAAATAGCAATAATTAGAAACACACATACAAACATACAATGTATTTTCTTTGAATATTGAATATTCCAATTATTTCCATGCAATCCAATTTCTTACAAATCAATTAATTATATTTACCAATAATAATAAACCAAATAATTTCCCCCAATATTCTTCCTTAACCATTTCTGCTTTCAACACAATATACAATTAATAATATCTCAATTATTACAATTCCCTATTTAAATAGAGCTTTTTTTTCTTTTGTGTTTTAAAATCTTGAACTCCCCTCTTTTGCCATTTGCCATAAATTTCCCATTGTTTGCACCAACCTTTTTTGATGAGGAAAAAGAAATCAAATCTGCCTTAGCAAACAGCAAAGCCAGCAAGCTGTTTTAGTTTCACTTTGGGTTTCAGCAGAAGGAGAGAAAAAAATGTGCTCTTTGCAGCAGGCACCTTTTTTTAAAAAAATGTGCTCTTTGCAGCAGGCACCTTTTTTAAAAAAATGTGCTCTTTGCAACAGGCACCTTTTTGCAGCCGGCACCATCTTCTCATTTGTTTTCTTTTAATCCTGATCAGCTGTAGGGGGGGCCTTTGAAGCCCTGTGGCAAGAATTTAAAGTTTTTTTTCCCCTCTAGCCATCAGCTGGAACTCAGGAGGCAGTCCCAATAGATTGGGAATGGGCAGGGTAAGCAAACCCCGTTCTCCTGCTGTTTCCTAGCTTGCAGGGAAAAAATCATTTTTTTCGTGACCCCCGTATAAGCCGAGGGGGTGTTTTTCAGGCTGAAAAATGGGCTGAAAAACTCGGCTTATAGGGGAATATATACGGTACATCTCTAATTAAATTTCCATGATGTAAACAGCCTTGGCAGTGGTCCATAATTCCCCAAATACAGAGTTATGTTTAACCAAATATTTTTTTAATAAAGTTAAAAAAATAATAAAGAAGAGTTAGAGTAATCAATAAAAGGGTATCATCAATGAAAAAAGCAATTGATAATGTTGGTATTGTCTGCAGTTAAAAATAGATTGGATTCTCCTTCAGCATTTTCAGAGCAAGTTTGTAGAAAAACTTAGAAACATTCAACTAAATAATATTTATTTTTTAAAAAAATATTTGTCCTTTATCACTCAATATTTTAAATAAGCCGTTAGGTCTGAAAATACATGGACAAGAGATTAACATATCTAAAAATTATGGGCTCAGATTTCAGGCTGAAATGGTTTTCATAGCATACCAGTTAGCCCACTGCACAAAGTGGGATTTGTTTCCAAGTAAAGAGGTAAACAGACTATAAGTACAGTAATCACATTCGCTAATTGCATTAGGATTAAATATAAAATCAGTTCTTTTTGGAACACTAGGTGGAGCTATTTACTTGCCAAAGATATTTCTCTACTGGTTTCTGCACTTTAGCGCATAAATTGCCAGCATTTAATTAGGGTTTCTCTTGACAAGAATATTAACTTGAATCATTTGTAAATAGCTCTTACTCTACAGATTTTGAAACTGTTGTAAAAAAATAATTATGTTGAAACATAGAGCAGCCAACATGCTATGAAAATGTATTCCAGTGATTTAACAGATTTTTCACTAAGTGTGTTATTCTATTATTGTTATAATGTAGCATCATGTATAATAATACAATTATTATTATTGAACTTTCAACCGTATTTAATCAGTATTTTAAGCCAAGTTGGATGAACTATCCTCTGTAATCCTTGGGCCATACTGTATGAAGACTTTATTTTACTGTATTGTGTTTATGCTTATTTTTTGTATTAATAAGCATTAATATTTTTTGTATTATTTATGTATTTTTACTATAGTGTTCTCTGTCCAAAAGGCCATATTCAGTTTTTACTTGCTTTGATAACATGTATTTTGCCTATTATACAGGTAGTCCTCGACTTATGGCTACAATTGAGCCCAAAATTTCTGTTGCTCAGCAAGACAGTTGCTAAGTAAATTTTGCCCCATTTATGAGGTTTCTTGTCACAGTTGTTAAGTGAACCACTGCAGTTGTTAAGGTAGTCACAGGGGTGAAATGCTCCCGGTTCGGACAGGATCGCCTGTTCTATAGCGATGATGGCGGGTGGTTCGGAGAACCGGTAGCAAAAAATCCCTGGCCCCCCCCCCCCCATGCCCAGCTGAGCCACTGGATCATCAGAGGCTTTTTTAAAAAACTTTTAAAAGCATTTTTTCTACAACCTCTTCTGAGGAAAAAATGCTTTTAAAAGTAAAAAAAAAAAGCCTCTGATGATCACATGGCTCAGCTGGGATAGTCAGAGGCTTTTCAAAGCATTTTTTTCTGCAACCTCTTGGTAAAAAAAATGCTTTGAAAAATCTATGATGATCCCAGCTGAGTTTCCTGATCAGCAGAGAGGTATTTTAAAAAATGCCTCTCTGACGATCCCAGCTGAGTTTCTTGATCGGCAGAGGCTTTTCAAAGCATTAGAAAAAATGCTTTGAAAAGTTAAAAAAAAAAAAAAGTTGGCCACGCCCACCCAGTCACATTACACCCCCCCACCACCAAGCCACACCCACAGAACCGGTAGTAACAAATTTTACATTTCACCCCTGGATAGTCACATGGTTTTTAAGTGCATCTGGCTTCCTCATTGCATCTACAAGCATTTGCATTGCTTGTGGAAGGTCGCAAAAGGTGATAACTTGAGCCCAAGACTCCTCAGCCTCATAAATATGAGTCAGTTGCCAGGCATCTGAATTTTGTTCACATGACCCCTGGAGATGCTGCAACGGTTTTAACTCTGAAAAATGGTCATAAGTCGCTTTTTTCAGTGCTGTTGTAATTCGAACGGTCACTAAATGAACTGTTGTAAGTTGAGGTCTACCTGTAGATGTTTTTAAGTTCAGTCTGAGACATCTACAGTTAAAAGAATTAGGTAAGCTAAGGATGAGTAAGACTGCTGTGACTCACAAATTTGCAAACCATCGTAGGCTACAATTGAAAAACAGAACGTGTGGTGCCTGTGGACATCAATATATCCAACATCATTCCTCTTGGTGTCTGCTAGGCTTCCTGTAGAACCCGATTTTAATTTTATGTATTTTTTGTGCTTTTTTTATAGTTCATACTTTCTTCTAAGAATTCTTCTTTACCTTATATAGCTTTTTATAGCATTTCTTAGGAGAAAGAAATGGGAAGGCTGCAGCCCAGGGCTTTGTTTGGAAATAAATTCCTCTTCCAGAAAAAAGGGGAAAAATAAACTGTGATGGAAGAGACATGGCAAAAAGACAAGGTAGGAACTAGAGGAGATGGCAGAACATAATCTCATCAATTTGCTTTTTTAGAAAGTATTTTTTTGAAAGTCCATGTCTGCAATATAGCCATTTTGTTAAATCATTTTCAAGTGAGACCATTATACACTCATAAAATTTCAGTTTTGTCCTTTGATACTAAAAGATTGCCAATACCTGCAATTCAAGATTGTTTGCTATGGTTCCCCTGTGTCTCTGCCGCTGGATTTTAAACAGAACAAATTGGAGAACTGGATCTTCTGTTTACACTAATATGCTGTTTAGGCAACCACCTTACACTTGCAGTTCTAAAGATGTGCTTTAGTGTTCTATAATCCTATGGTCGCAATAGTTAAAATGTTCATAGGTAGCATTATACATAGCACATTATATATCATTGTGCTATTGAAAAGAAATAGATATTGCTTCATCCTTTGGCCATCTGAATTGGATTGTGATTCAGTTTAAGCTTTAGTAGAAAGGTTATAATGCTGTACAATGGGATTATTTGCATCACTAATTTGATTAATTCGATCTGAATTAAAAAGATTTACAGTGCTAATCTTTACAAGTCTATTCAATGTAAACCCCATTTAGTTCATTGGAATTTGCTCCCGTCAAGGAATATACAACTAGAACCCTAACTACACTATTGTAAGTGCACATTGTACTTGGTTCCAGAACTAGTTTATGAATTCCAGTTGAAATCATCTTTGTTCTTGCCTGCCCTCCCATTTTTTCTTTTCTTTTTTGTTACACAATTCTTTACTAAAGATATTAGATAAGTTAGAAAAACCAACACACCCCTGTTCCAATATTAACCTGATATGTGTCTTTATGATAATCGTTTTACGGGCATGCCATCAAACATTGTGGTAAGTGAAATCTGGCGTTCAGGTGAATTGCCCAAGAGTTAATATTTTACGCAAACCAAGGTAAAAAGAAGCATTTAATTTTAATGACAGACTGATCAGGAGCCTGTTTGGTTAAACTATAGTACACAATGAATGCTGGCTCAGAATGTTCCCAGTAGTGAATGAGAAGGGGATTGGCTGAACTCTTTTTCCTTCTTTGTAGCAAGGCAATAAATTTTTAATAGGCCATGATATTCTCAGAATGTTCAAGGTAAGTCAAAATGTGTGCTCTTTGGAACCGCCTTTTAAATTCTTCGGCACTGACACACGCTGGTATCAGCTGGCTGAAGGTCACTTTTCACCCTTATTGCAGTTCCAGGAGAACCCAACTGTAGTACTTTTCTTATGTTTAGAAAAGTATTAGATGTAGAAAATGATTGTGGCATAGTTGGCTGAGGGTCAATTGAGAACTTGGACACTGAGTTCAAGGCTTATTTGTGCATTTTATATATGCTACATTGACTTCATTCAGATCTTAACTGTTTCTAGCCAGACTTTTTTTTTTTGCAGGCCTTTTTTATTCATAATGGCTTTTAATTTAATTACACTGGGCTTGATTTTTATCCATCATTAGTTATTTTTTTCTCATTTTTGTACTGTTTCTGTTTTCCCCCAACTTGATTTTTCTTTAACCATTCCTGAAAATATGGAAACTATATAGTACTTGGAACGGAAGGGGATGGAATATAAATATTAAAATCAATGCTGTAGTCCTCAACTTACGATGGATGATAAGTGGGACCAGAATTTCCATTCTAAGCAAGGTTGTTGATAAGTGAGTCTCATGCCTGATTTTACAATCTTTTTTTTTGCCATAGTTGTTGGTTTATTTATTTACTTAAATTAATTTGCTGCCCAGTTCATTTTGAAGCGAATCTGGGCGGCTCACAACCTAAAAAACATTAAAATCAACAGAGATAAATATTCCTAACACAATAAAATGAAAGTAATTATCAAATAAAATCATAGTTTCAAGATGGGAAAGGAGGGAACTGGATGGCAGGGAGATGGATTGGTTCTTAATTAATCAACCATCTCCAGTGTGATACTTTCCTGTTGGGGAGGCCCAAGCCATCTGGCAGAGTTAGATCTTAAGGCTATTGGGGAAGATCAGAAGGGTGGGAGGTGATCTCATCTCAGGGGGGTAAGGTACAGGTACTCCTTGACTTACAACAGTTCATTTAGTGACTGTTCAAAGTTACGTCGGCACTGAAAAAAGTGACTTACGACCATTTTTCACAATTATGATTGTTTGTTGCATCCCCACTGTCATGTGAACAAAATTCAAATACTTGGCAACTGGTTCATATTTATGACGGTTGCATTGTCTCAGGGTCATGGGATCAACTTTTGCGTCCTTCTGACAAGCAAAGACAATGGGGAAGCCAGATTCACTTAATAACCGGGTTACTTACTTAACTACTGCAATGATTCACTTAATGATGGTGACAAGAAAAGTCGTAAAATGGGGCAAAAGTCACTCAACAAATGTCTCACTTAGCAACATAAATGTTGGGCTCCCTTGTGGTTGTAAGTCAAGGGCTAGCCGTATTCCAAAAGGCAGCCACAGCAGAGAGAGCGCTTCTTCTGGATCCCGCAGCTGAAATTCCTTGACTGGCAGGATCTGCAATATGCCTCTCTGATGGCACAGGTGGAGTAGGTCAGTATCATCCCGGTTGAGATGGTTCCTCAACTAACCTGGATCCTTGCCTTGCAGAGGTTTAAAGCAGGGGTGAAATCCAGCAGGTTCTAACAGGTTCTGGAGAACCGATAATGGAAAATTTGAGTAGTTCAGAGAACCAGCAAATAATACTTCTGGCTGGCCCCAGAGTGGGGTAGGAATGGAAATTTTGCAATATACTTCCCCCAGGAGGGGAGGGAATGGAGATTTTGCAGTATCCTTCCCCTGCCACGCCCACCAAGCCACGCCCACAGAACTGGTAGGGAAAATTTTGGGATTTCACCCCTGGTTTAAAGGTAATAACCAACACCTTGAATTGCGGCTGGAAGCAAACCAGCAACATGTGCAGCTGGCGGAGCAGTGTAACATGGGCTGCTCTGGCAGCCCTAAGAACTGCCTGAACTGCCACACTCTATACCAGCTGTAGCTTCTGAATGCTCTTCAAGGGTAATCCCACGTAGAGTGCATTGCAGTAGTCCAAACGTGAGATGACTAGGGCTTGAATGACTGAGCACAGGGTTGTTAAGTGAATAACTAAGTTGTTAAATGAATCATGTGGTCATTAAGCAAATCCAGATTCCCCCATTGACTTTGTTTGCCAGAAGCTGTCTGGAAAGATTGCAAATAGTGATCACGTGACAATGGAACACTGCAAACATAGGCAATACATACTAATTGCCAAGTGCCCAAATTTTGATGAAGTGACTGTGGAGATGCTGTGATGGTCATAAGTGCAAGGACTGACTGTAAATCAATTTTTTCAGTTCCTTTGTCAATTTGACTGGTCACTAAATGAATGGTTTAAGCGAAGGACTACTTGTAATTAATTAAAGTGAGTGTAGCCCAGAGCCTTTAACGTAACAGCTTCCAGTTTGTTTTTAATTGGAGTTCAAGGATATGTATTCAGTTTATCAGGCTTTGTGGCATAGTTGCCTTGATATGGGAATTTTTAAAAAAAATTCTGATAGTAAATTGCTTTGAATGCAATTTTATTGTGAAAAAATGGAGATAAATGAAGTAATGTATTGTTAAGTACATTAGGCCCTTACAAATGAATGATTGATTTCAAGGAAGTTCATGCTTTCAAACTGAATCAAGTTCCTTCAGATTGCTTCAAATGGAATTATAATTGATAGACTTCCTGGCTTTGCAAAGTCTTGAACATTTTTCTTTGATATAGTGCGCTTGCTATTCAACTATGAAGCCTATATTACAAATTATTTTTTATAGAATTTTATTTTACATAATTGTGATAACATACCATATTTCTTCTTATTGGAATGTGGTTGATCGATTTATCCTGTATTACATCCTATTAATCGTGAATTGAAATATATCGAAAGAATAAGAGTTAAAATATTATTGTCATTCTAAATATAAGAAATATTCAACCAGAAGGAAAGCTTTTCTCTGGCAATGGTAATACATTGCAAGAAACTCTGCTTAACTCCACAAGTCTCCCCCCCCCTCCAGTTCTGCCTATTAAGAACTTTAGATCTCCTAAAGATATTTATATATTCCAAGTAAGTTACTCTTTAATAACTAGAATTAATTAAGATTAAGCACTGTCAATGTAAACATTGTTTACACAGTGTTTGTGTTCTATAAATGTTTTTTTAATTAGTGTATTAAATATTGTGTTCTAGGACTTTATAACTAACTCATTGTGTACAACTTAATCTAAATAATATTATTTTGATAATCACCACACATTTAATATTTAAAGATATAATTTAGGGATGCAGTTTTAAACATAACTGAGTGATTCCCATTTAATAACATGGGACTGATGTTATGCATAGAATTTCATGTCTGCTATTCAAACATCATGGTATTTTTTTTAAAAAAAATCTAATTAGTTTTATTTTTTACAAATTCTCATTTGGCACATAATTTTATGATTGTGTCTAAATAATTGACTGAATGGCAAGGGATGAGCGATTTTGAGGAGTCTGAGAAGGAAAAGGTAAAAGTTATATTGTTCCAATTGTATTTATGTGTGTATTTTACAACTACCTGATTTAAAGATATTTATCTTATTGTTCACAGTTCAAAGCTACTGTACGTAAATGGCAATGGAAATTGACAAAATATCAACAATATAACAATGGGCTTTTTAAAAAAGGCATAGCGGCAGGAAATAACACCAGTCGACATTTTAAAAAAGTAGGAAAATTAAACTTGACTGATGTCCCTTGATAGAACATTCTAGAAGTTTAGTGCAGTAACTGGGAAAAAACTTGTCACCTCATTTGATGAACCTGTAGTTAACTTTGTAGGTTAAAAATTGAACAGAAAGTATGACAAGGAATAGTCCATAATGTATAGTAGGTTCTGTACATTTAGTTCTTTTTAAGCTTGTGCAACTTAATCTCTATTTGTCTACCAGCAGTAAAAATTTCCCGGCACTTATCAAAGGAAGATAATAATCATATACCACCATCATCATTTAATAGAACAGCCTGTAGGCAACTAGATGATAGATGATGCTGGTTAAATGGTTGTTTGTAGGGAGAAAGAATAGATGGATTCTATTCATAAGCTTTCGTGTGAATTAGAACCGTACTTTTAATCGAGCTTATTTTATTCTCTTCGCAATCTCTTTTTTCTTTACTAACTGAATTATAGAAACGGAAGTTTCTAATCTTAGAGGGCACATTTGTAATATTGTCAATGCTAGCTTCTCCATTTATGAATTGGCAGCCAGTGAGGGTCTCAACCAGTTATAAATTCTGGACCAGAACGGTACTTGTACTTTTGTTGCTCGCTTTGCCCTTCTCTATAGGACATTCACGTCCACTTACCATAGCCTTTTTTTTCTGGGAAGGTATTCAGGCTTTCAAAGAGATCAGTGGTCTACTGGCGCTGGTTATTTTTCTTTGAAAATCTTGTAATGATGTTGGAGTTTGATACTTTGCTTTGCAGCAAGCCAACTTATTATTATTTTTAATGTAAATTATCAGACGAGAGATAGAGCCTAGCATCATTATGGAAGATATCTACATTGATATCTGAGTAATAATGGCAATAAATAATAACAGCAGCAATAATAATATCAACAGTAACCATAATAGCTGTGATAATAACAACAATTTCAATTTATACCTTGCCTTTACCTTAAAAGTATTCAAGTGTGCCTTGGTCTTTGTCATAGGTTGCTTTGCTCTTCACATAGAATATGGTAGTGCTGAGAAGGCAGTGTTCCCCTCATGGATTTTCATGTTATTGTTTTTTCCAACAACTTGAAAAGATGCTTCTGTGACCATTTTAGCATTGTATTCTTTAGCTTATTTGAAATTAATTTTATTGCTACCATTATGTAGAGCAAGTAGATTGCAATCTTACTTTTGAATGCCCCTCACTTAAAAAAAAGGGGGGAATGCGGTGGCTCAGTGGCTAAACTGAGCTTGTCGATTGAAAGGTCAGCAGTTCAGCGGTTCGAATCCTTAGTGCTGCATAATGGGATGAACTCCCGTTACTTGTCCCAGCTTCTGCCAACCTAGCAGTTCGAAAGCACGTAAAAAATGCAAGTAGAAAAATAGGGACCACCTTTGGTGGGAAGGTAACAGAGTTCCATGCACCTTTGGCATTTAGTCATGCCAGCCACATGACCATGGAAACGTCTTCGGACAGCGCTGGCTCTTCGGCTTTGAAATGGAGATGAGCACCTCCCTCTAGAGTCAGGAACGACTAGCACATATGTGCAAGGGGAACCTTGACCTTTACCTTACACTTTTTAAACCAGCTTCACTGCCATCTGCAAAATACAAGAACTATATCCTTATTTCCATCTTCTCTAGGCATTTGAAAGAGGTTTTCCTTTCCTAGTTTTATTTATTTATTAATTAAATTTATGCGCTGTCCATCTCCCCTACAAGGTGACTGTTGGGGAATATCTAATATTGTTTGTTAACGTGGGGAGAGGAAGACATGTTTCTGAGCTGTGTTATTGTCCTGCAGATCTTTCATTACCGAGCCATATTCAGTTGGGATAGATCTTCTTTGAAGTTCCTTGTTTAGAGTTTTGTTTGGTGTATCTGCTGTTTAACTTAGTATTGGGAGAATATACTTGGGCCAGGGATCCCCAAGCCTCAGTCCGTGCACCAGCATTGGACTGCAGCATACTAGAAACCGGGCGGCACAAACAAGTGAAGCCCCATTCTTGGGGTGCAGGTAGCACACAAAACCATGCCCCCTCCAGTCTGCAGAAAACCCCTCTTCATAGAATCAGTCTATGGTGCCCAAAAGGTTAGGAGCTGCTCCTCTGGGCTGATTGTTATCTTCCTTACTTTTGGTTATGTATTTAAATGGTTTGAGGAAAGGGTTTATCTCTCATGCTCATCCCTGCGTCGCATATGTTTTATTCTGGAGGAAGGCATATGTTGGAATTGACAAAATGTATACAGTACAGTTTTAACTTGGTTCTCATGTTCTTGGAAAAAATAGGCAGCTCATATATGATTTGGAATTGTTTCTATTTCAATGTACAGTAATTAAATTTGAACATAAATAAGAATATTATAGTATTACCGCTAGATCCTATTCAGGACTACTCACTGGATCTTGAAAGCAAATAAATATTTGTTTTGCAGAATGCAAATAGCTCTACATCTAGAAATATACCGAAATTGATAAAAAGAGGAAGATATTCAACTTCCCTAGGATTCCCAACCCCCACACCCTTCCTCAGTTATACATTCTCCCATCTAAATGGGTAAAAAAAATCTTCCCTGTTCTATTTTATTTTCTGCCTGGATATTTATGCTTAGAAAAAGTGCTAGTCTGCAATGGAAAAATATTAGCTGATATAAATCGATGATACAATTTTATAAAATGAAGCAAAGTAATTATACAGTAAGCGACTCATTTGAAAGTTCTTTTTAAATCTGGAGTCCCCAACCTCCAGGCTATGGATCGGTACCTGTCCATGGCCTGTTATGAACTGGAGTGCACAGCTGGAGGTGAGCGGCAGCTAAGTGAGTGAAACCGAAAACATCCCCCTTCCCGATCCATGAAAAAATTGTCTTCCACAGAACTGGTCCCTGGTGCAAAAATGGTTAGGGACCATTATTTAAACTATTGTTTTAAAGTGTGAGCCTTCAGACAGCTAGTGATAAGTACTGAATCCATTCATTTCTGTCTTTAGTGGTAAATAGATGTAAAATCTTTCATTCAATCTCTGTTGGTAATGACTTATTGCCTTTTTATAGCAGTGGCAAAAGTATACAAGCTGCTTCTTGGACAGAAAAGTTCTCTTAACAACTGCTGTGTCTTTAGTGAGCCACAAATAATACATACTGTGTGTTCTTTTGAGCTTTAGAAAATGACTGGCTGACAATTGTCCCTTTGTATGTCATCAGCTGCTTTTGAATACGGAGCTGTTAAATGCGCAATATTTGATTAATCCCTAAATTTTAAATTATCTGGAGAAGCTGAGAGTATGAAGCTCTCTAATATCTATCTATCTATCTATCTATCTATCTATCTATCTATCTATCTATCTATCCCCACCATTTCTCTCTCTCTCTCTCTCTCTCTCTCTCTCTCTCTCTCTCTCCCCCCCCCCCCCCTGTATATGCATATGTATATGTATGGTTTGTTTGTTTGTTTGAAAATCTGTGGAAATGCTTACTACAATTTTCTAGAACTCTCAGAAAAGTCTGAAAAGATAATTGTATACAGTATACAATTAATAAAATATGTATTTTATGGGCAGCTGCCTTGATTTTATACTATGATGTCCAGATAGGATTAGTATGTACTGTTGTACATGAATAGCAATATTTGTTAATGAAGACAGTGAAATGATCTATACGTTTGGAGAAACACTTAAAAAAGTAATGCTCCTTATTTTAAATTTGAGCTTTTGTGCCAGGTTGACAAATCGTGATGTCTTTTACCGCAAATAACTAAGCAGTAGTTGTTATATCAGGTGCTAGTGGAAGATATACTGAACAGATTGTCTATTCTGGAATTGTCACAAAATCCATACCTTTGACTTTTGTTTTCTAGAGCCAAGAGGAAAGATTTGCTTTCGTTGCAGAATGGTATGATCCAAATGCTTCACTTTTTCGGCGCTATGAGCTTCTGTATTATCCTACAGATGGATCAGTGGAAATGGTAAGATTATTTTCTATAAAAGTATTTTATAAATTGTTTACTTGAAAGCAACAATAAACTAACTTTAATAATATGGATTTCATGTTACTCACACCAGAAACCGAATAATCGCTTTCCTTGCCTAAGAACTGCACAAGGTAGAAGAAGAATATGGCATTATTTCCCCTTTCCAGAAACCTACATATAATTGCAATATATTTTCATACAAAGAAAGAATGTTACTGAGAAAAACTGAGTGTGAGTTTGTACTCCACTCAGTGGAATATTAATTGGGAAAAATATGAAGCTTCCCAACAAATTAAGGGCAGGTTGAGCAATCTTGCTTGAGATAACTTGAGATAATCCACTTTAGCCATTAGGTGTGTTTCCTCTATTTTTCCAGAGCACTGCGGCTCCACTCCATCTGTGGGTTAATCCTCC